>OW203731.1:15577569-16777569 GCA_934045075.1 Yponomeuta sedellus
AACAATAAAATATCATTCCAACAGAATAATCAACACAAATATTACATTAGCACATTAGGCGAAGAAGATAGAATTGCTCGAGACACTGAGTTAAGTTACGAGTACAAGGCAGGAATCATTCAAATCAATTCTATTACCGTACTTATAACGCTCTATTGGAAATCTATGCACAAAAACTAAATACCTACTCCCGATACAAAGTGCGTTTCTCAGAACGATAACTGTTATGTTTGTTTGTCTTCTCGACTTAATATGATATTTGTAGGGTTTAGCCCCAGAACGACTTAAAAGTTTTTTTTTCACCCATGCCGGGATTCGAACTCGCAACTTCTGGCTATCCGTGCCAGTTGAGCACGGATAGCCAGAGGTTGCGGGTTCGAATCCCGGCATGGGTGAAATTTTTAGCCTCTAAATAGGTTTTTAGATTTGTCCTTAGCACGGGTTAGTGCATTAAAAATAAAAAATAGTATAATCATGTGGGTACAGTGATATCGTTCCGATGTAAAACCTAACTGCAAAGTAGGTAGTCGGGGCTGTAAGTGATGCAATTTGCTTAAGCCAGATGTCGCTGCCTGTACGTAATACAGAGAATAGTGTAAAGAGGTTTGAAATTTCACTGATGCCGGTGAGTCGCCCATTGGCTCAATTGGTAGAGCGCTGGCACGGATAGCCAGAGGTTGCGGGTTCGAATCCCGGCATGGGTGAAATTTTTAGCCTCTAAATAGGTTTTTAAATTGGTCCTTAGCACGGGTTAGTGCATTAAAAATTCAAAATAGTACAGTCAAGACATCAAAAAAATAAACAAAATCTCTAGACTAAGCCCATAGCCCAAATTTTAGTCTGCATTTTTTTAAAATATGTTTTACAATAGAAACGCTCATGCCCTGATTGAACCGAGTGATTCGAATCAATCACTTGAGTTAAGAAACAATAGGCGTGGTCAGGTGCAGGATGGGACTGACCCATGACTACCGCTAATGGAATTTTTTCAGAGCGTTTCCGTGCTTCGCAAGACCCGTTATGCTGTTGGTGCCGGCTTTCATGTAATTGAAATCATTAAACCATGTCAGAGGCCTTATGGGCCTTTAATAACGGCAGCAAAACCTGCCGCTGTCTTACAATCCTCTACGAACCCTAACTTGACTCCCGTAGTGGAGTATGGCCTAAACTTGCTGTGATGCAGAAAAAGACCCGTGCCCCACTAGTGAGGACATACAAAGGGTTGATGTCGGGTGATTTTTTACAATTATTATGTCCAGATTTAAATCTGGAAACACAAGTTGATACTTCGGATTTCACAGAAGCTCAGCACATTTGTCCAACACCAAAGCACCTAACAAACAACCGGTGTATTAACAAGCAGTTTCTACGCGAGAAACTTCATAAACAATTCAGGAACCAACCCAAAACATTCCTTACTGTCAGGACACCTAAGGGTTTGTCCTAAATGGAATACGACGTGATATGAGCGAGCGACGATCTAAGTGATTAAGCGACATCATTTGGTGCAATAAGGCTGCAAATAGTACTCTGTATTTTTTCATGTTTTATGATGTTCTCTGGTGTCGATATCAAACTTGTATGTCGCCATTGGTAGGGCACGGGTCTCTTCCTGCATCACAGGAAGGTTAGGCCATACTCCACAACAGGGGCCAAATCCCGGTTGCTGGAGGGTTGTAAGACAGTGGCGGGCCATACTGTCAGAAGTTATTGACCCGCCCATAAGTCCTTTGACATGGCTTAACTACTGCCAGTAATTGGCAGCTGGCATCAACGGCTTAACGTGCCTTGCGAAGCACGGAAGTGCTCGGAAAAATTCCACTAGTCTAAGGCCTAGCATGTCTTGCTGCATCGTTCTATGTGCAACTTGAACAACAATCTACTTCGTGGCCGTCCATGTTTTGACCCTATACCTACATGAGGATAGGCAGAGTTTTAGTAAAGTTCTGTCTCACTCTTTGCTGAGATATTTAAAGAGTCAGCACTAGAGTTCAGCATTTACTTAGCGAAATTCTCCATTCAGAAACTAGCCGTCTGTCACGCAAGAAAATGCACCTCAGGTGGAGGCCGCTGGAAAACATTGGACAAGACGAGCAAACCACCGGATGGGTTGGCGTGAAAGAGAAGGTGCCGGTGCCCAAACCGAGGCTCGTTTATGGACTAACTTAGATAGATCACCGTAAGGTTAAAGCATGTCAAAAGTAGTGTTCGAGTTTCGACAAAGGTAAAGGTGATCGGGGGGCACGGCAGTGCCTCCAGTGATTTCGTGGATTCATAAGCTGCATAAAGTCAATACTATGCACGCACATTTCCATCGCTCGCACCGCTCGCCTGCTTGCGCCGAATTGTATTAGGACGATCCCTAAGAACGGACCAACTTACACCGTATGGACTTCATTCGATACAATAGCTGGCTAACTTTGATGCCACCGCTACAGGATTTACGAGACTACGCGGGAAAGCGCGCATGTAAGTAGCGAAGATGGTAGTATGTGTGGGAATGGTGTCCTTGTTTTTTCTTGTCCCTTCTAACCCAATACACGTGATGCTGCCTACTATCTGAAACTCTTTCGCCTGCAGCTTGCACATGATGATCTTAACTGGTTCCGCCCCCTGGGGCATCATTACGTAAGTATCCACTGAGTTGAGTGACGTTGGTTTTTACTTCTTTTAAGCTACTCCAGCGGTCAAATGCATACATTTTTTGACACTTACTAGTCGTCTAAATGCTTCACTCGATAGAGTGGAGTGCTACGTAATAGCTGGGCTTTGTTTTTTTTATCGATCTTCAAAAACCATTTTTTTATGAGCGAACACTGTTCGAGTGCAACTGGGCGGGGAAAAACCAACCTTAAGGTGATTCACCGCAATGCTGGCTGATGGTACTGTAACGATACTTCTTTAAAGTAGCTGGTTGGCGTAGCCGTCTAGGCATAGTTTAAATTATTTGAAAGATATCGTTACGTTTAGTTTAGGTGTCAGTCGTATTGAGACTCTCAGCAAGGCTACGTTTCCGTGATAAAAAAATATATTAAACAGAAAGTATTATTGCTAAATCTAGAGTTTTAATAAGTAGTGCGCTACAGTACCTACAGATTGGTCTAGTAAGCTTTTTTTCTATGAAGTCTGTCTCACTTTTTGACCTTTTCATGCACAAAACCACTTCAACAGACAATGCTGGCGTTTCATAAGTGCAAAACTCATGTTACCCCGCAACTAATAACTAGGCGTGTCTGACAAAGTTCTCGGCACCGGCGCCATTTGTCCGTACTTCCGTGCCTAGGCCGGAATACAGATATTACGTGCCTAATTAATCTTCGGACTGTTTCTGTCCTCTACGCTTTTAGAGGATCGTTTGGTGTGGTTTAGTGTAGGCTTTGCTGTATGCGGCAATGAGTTTTGTTTATGTTTTAGATGAGGTATTGAGCTAGATGCCTAAATTGACAGTTTGACTTATCTAGATCAGCTGAAATGTTAAGCTGAAAGTTTGCTTCAAATGCTATAATGACGACCAACTTTCGAAGTGATATTCTTGATATTGGATTTTATTATTTTAGTGCATGCACTTACCGTCCACTCCGTCCAAAGATTACCTTGAAGAGTTCGCTCTAAGCAACATGACTGGCAGTCGTATAACATTACTCAGATTTAAGAAACATTGCTGTATTCTTTTTTCTCGATGTGCAATAAAGTGTTCTCTATCTATTTATCTATCTTAACTCTACTAGCCCTGGAGAAAAGTCAAGTTGTGCTGCATATTGATAATAATATTAGCTACTTAACCTTTAACTACTGACGTGGGGGCCTCTCAGGTGTCAAGAAAACTAAAATTGTGATTTACTCCCTTCCTCCGTGCACGACATACGCGTAGCTTCTAGTACCTTCGAGTTTTGTTGCGCCGAGGCGGTCAACAGCAGTGCACGTGTTTGCGCGCGCAATTTCGGTAAGTAAATTCATTTTGAAATTTCTCGTGGGCCTCTTAGACCCCACCTCAGTATTTATGTAACTTTTTTGTGAATTGTATCGATTTAGTTATAGGCTTTTTTTTGCAGTACTTTGAAAACTTATAATATGGAGCCCAGAACGTCGTCCGGGAGAAAACGGTCTCTCGGTGATAAGTATAACGAACATGCAGCTAAAAATAGAAGGACCGTAGTGCCAGGGAACAACGATTTTGAGACAGCCATGATGTCGTGGATAGATTGTGAAGACTCTAGCGTTTCGGAGGCAGAAGATATTGATGACACCTTTATACCGGAGCTTCACGAGCATGAGTCAGATATGCACAGTGCGTCGGAACCCGAAGAACAGGTTGACAATGTTCCGGAAGAACAGACCACGTGAGCTACGTTTGAGTTTGGCACATGTGTACGACGAAGAATCTAAAAAAAGAAGAAGGTGCCACACATTTCCTTCGAAGCTTCAAAGAAAATCTACATGCATGCAAAAAACATGTATGCCTTCAATGTGCAAAGCAAGTTTGCCTAGACAGTGTGTAATTCACAATAATTTGAAGACTGTTATTTTTTGTTCCTATTATAGTATTATAATTTCGTATGCGCCATTTACTAGAAAGACTATTTAAAATTAAGATTATAAATTAATTTGTTGATTTTTTTTATATTTTTAATTGATACTTTGTGATATAAGACTACTTGTGATTTTTGTCAAAAAATGCTAAGCGTTTTCTAAAGTTTGAAATAATAGTTAATTATAAACAAATACATTATACAAAAATCATTTTTAAAAACCTATTTAGAGGCTTAAAATTTCACCCATGCCGGGATTCGAACCCGCAACCTCTGGCTATCCGTACCAGCGCTCTACCAATTGAGCCAATGGGCGACTCACGGCATCAGTGAAATTTCGAATCTCTTTACAATATTCTCTGTATTACGTACAGGCAGCGACATCTGACTTCAGATGAGCGCTGGTACGGATAGCCAGAGGTTGCGGGTTCGAATCCCGGCATGGGTGAAATTTTTAGCCTCTAAATAGGTTTTTAAATTTGTTCCTTAGCACGGGTTAGTGCATTAAAAATAAAAATAGTGTAAAAATCATTTTATTTAATTTAAATATATCCACTAAAGCTAATTATTAAACACTTAACCCTAAAAAACCTAAAGATTTTTAAATATAAGCATATATATACACGGGACTCTGAGGCCCCCACGTCAGTTTTTACGTGAAATTAAATCCACCTCAGTAGCTAAAGGTTAAAGGACGAAAATGGAATTTAGTTTATTTATACGTTATTTGTCAGATTCTTGCCTCTTGAATATAGCCTACGATTGGTCATATTTGCACATGTGATATTTATTTGTCAAAGTCTTCTTGGATTAAAAGAAAGTTCTTGCTGGTTTGGAGAAGAAATATGTATATTATTCTTAATAATGTCACGTATATAGAGAGTAGAAATAAAAATTAAAGTTATAAAATTCAACGCCAAATACGTGCCCCCTTCGGAGCAGCGTTTTCCCGAATGTCGGTGCAGCCCGGCGCGGGCGCGTGCCCCCTCCCAGCCTCAGACCTCGCCTCGCCCGCGGTATGTGTTGCTAGCTTATTAGGAAATCCCAACAGGATTGGTTTAAAACCAAGGAGGTATATATACCTATACGAAGATATAAAATATATAGATTAGATTAGATTAGATTAGAACTCTTTATTGTACACACCAGAAAACAAAAAACATAAAAAGGCTTACACATCTAAGCTATTGCCGTATACAATTGGCGGTCTTATCGCTAAAAGCGATCTCTTCCAGACAACCTTGGGATGGATAGAACTGAAAGATGAAGAGAGTAGGTAGGTATGTGTACATGTAGTATACAGGAAGAATATGTACATAAACTGACTTACAACTAATATTCATATATATTTAATAAAATACATAAACTAGGCTATATATATAATATTATTAATGTATAAATTATACAAACATACATAATTATATAGTTAAAATATAATAATACATACATTTTATATGAAATCAAACAACAACGAAAACTTACTATGTAGATAATCATAATAACATTACACGTCTTCAGCGAGATAGTGTGACTTTACCAGTCCTTTGAAGATAGGAAGGGACTTTGCTTTTCGCACTTCTTCTGGCAAAGCATTCCACAGTCGAGCAGATTGCACAGAGAAAGAGGAGTCGTAGAAATTGGTGCGGTGGCATGGGATTTTAAGGAGTAGAGTTTGGGATGAGCGAAGAGTTAGGCTATGAGAGGAGTGAAGAAATTCAAATCGCTCTTTGAGGTAGGATGGGGTAGCAGGATTGAACAGGATAGAGTAGAGAAGAAACAGTATGTGAGCATTCCGGCGGAGGCGAATCGGGAGCCACTTGAGCTGTGCGCGAAATACGGAGACGTGGTCATATTTGCGTAAACCAAATATAAACCTTATACAGAAATTTTGAAGGCGCTCAAGCCTGTTTAATTGCTCCTCGGTGAGGTCAAGATAACAGGTATCGGCGTAGTCGAGAATTGGTAGCAGGAGTGATTGTGCTAACGCAACCTTAGTAGCAGTGGGAAGCAAGTTACGGAGTCTTCGTAGAGCGCCTGCCGAAGCAAACATCTTCCGGCTGACCATCTCCAGCTGGGGCGCCCATGATAACTTAGAGTCAATTATGACGCCTAAATTTTTCACTGTATTGCTAAATGGTATGGTTATTCCATCAAAAATCACTTGTGGCAGCGACTGCTGGTCAACCCTTTGGACTAATCTAGGACTTCCTATTATAATAACCTGCGTTTTAGTTGGGTTGACTTTGAGCCCATAAGACCTACTCCAATTAGAGATGCGCACAAGATCATCATTTGTTGTATTAATTGCTGTATCAAGTTTATTGATAGTAGCTTGCGAGTAAATCTGAAGATCGTCTGCATAAAGGTGGTAGGAAGAAGAAAGCTGATGAGATATACTGTTTATGAAAATGGCAAAGAGAAGCGGGGACAACACGCCACCTTGTGGGACACCGGCAGATATTTTACACCAACCAGAGAGGGAGTCTTCGATGCGAATACGTTGCCGGCGCCCATGTAGATAACTACGAAACCAGTCAATCACTGTTGGAGATATGTTAAGAGAACCAAGCAGCGCCAACAATATATCGAAGTCAACAGCATTGAAGGCGTTGCTGAAATCGAGTAGGGACAAAACAGTCAGCTGCCCGTTATCCATACCCAAGCGCATGTCATCGGTAATTTTCACAAGAGCCGTAACAGTGCTATGACCTGGACGGAAACCGGACTGGAGAGGGTTAAGAAGGTTGTTCATAGTAAGGAAGTTGCTCAACTGGTGATTAACCAGGCGTTCTAGAACTTTTGACAGGAATGGTAAAATAGATATGGGTCGATACTCGGAAAAGGAAGTAGGATTGGTCTTTTTAGGGAGAGGAGTAATTTGGGCCTCTTTCCATGCCGTTGGAAAAATCGCAGTGGAGATAGAGTTGTTGAGGAATTTGGTGATGACGGGTGTGATGATGTCAAGGATGGGTAATAACATGTTACGGCTAATGCTGTCACTACCGACTGCACCCGAGGTAATGGAGATTATGTTCTTCTTGACATCACAATCAGTAAATTGACTAAGATTAAAAGGTGAGATATCAGGAGTTGGAAGCAAAGAAAGTTGATTTAGCGTTACAGCTTTGTTAGCACCATCAAAGGTAGATGCATTATCAGAGAAATGTTGATTTAGCAAATCAATGTTCAAATAATTTTTAATGGAGTTTTGACGAGATTTTCCAACTCCTAGTGATCGAAGAAATTTCCAGACTTTAGCTGGATCCCCATTTTCGACAGATTCATGAATGTGGCGACGTTGTGCATCCCTACACACCTTATTGCAGCGATTTCGAATAAGTGCATATTTATCCCTGTTGATGTCAGTTGGGCGACATTTATATTTGGATTTGGCCTGTGATTTTTTTAGCAAAAGCAGTTTTATCTCATCTGTGAGCCACGGCGCCGGAAGATGCTTCATCTTCACCGCTCGGATAGGAGCATGCACATCATATAGCTGGGTTAGGAGCATATTAAATGTCTCAACCTGCTCATCAACGGATTTTGCATCTGTAACAGATGACCAATCTAATTTTATTGCATCCTCACGGAGTTTTTCGTGATCCATACTACTAAAATTGCGTTGCAGAAGAACTCTCGGCTTCGCTTTAGGGGGACGAATTTTGTAGGACAGAAAAATTAAATCGTGATAGGAAAAAGAATCGGCTGAGCATTGGCCATACTGTGCAACATGATTCGGCGAAGATATAATAATTAGATCAAGAAGAGACGGGGTGCAGTTAGGAAAATGATGAGTAGCGCTCAGAGAAAGAATATGCATGTTGCTCGAACGGACGAGTGACGAGAAAGTGGTAGAGCGTAAGTCATTCCTGAGAAGGCATGTGTTAAAGTCACTCAGAGGTTTCCAAAAGAATTGAAGAAGTTAACGAGCAAAGAAGGACTATAGTATACACCAAGCAAGACCTTGGTGTGAGACAGGATAACTTCTATGAACAAATGTTCACCTGCATTGGAAGGAGTGGGCTGTACTGACATGCTAATGACCGTGTAGGGTATATGGGCGCGGAGGTAGATTGCAACTCCACCACCGCGACCCTGAAACCGGTCGTTCCGGATGAGCTGAAATCCTGGAAGGGAGTATGAGGTAGAGGGAAGACACGGTTTTAACCAGGATTCAGAGACAAGAATTGCGTGGATATTTTTACTATCAAGAGATGCAAGCATGTCAGGAAAGTGGGCCGGAATACTCTGTGCGTTTATATGTATGACATTGAAATTTTTCGGAACGGAATATATAGATTAAATGGAAGTAAAAAAACTATTTAAATATACAGGAATCAAAGATAACAGGCTTGTTTTGAATTTTAGTAAAGTATCATTGAAAATATCTTTATATATCTATATACCTACATACCAGATACATAAACACATCAACCCTTTTTTGGTTTCTAAGATTTTCGGGTTCAATACTACTTTGTTTGGATATAGAAGCAAAACGTCCTTCCAGTTATAAGACGCATCGTGCATTTTCCCAATAAGTTTGACCAGAACGAGCAATTTCCGATAACAATGTTCTGATGCAAAGGAGCAACATTTTTATGTCCCACGTAGTGGGTAAGGTATCGGACGAACCCCGCATTCAAAGAAATGCACTAACAAGAAAGTATTGGAAGAGATACGAGTCGTGGAAAATTGGTTTTCTCTTAAGCAATACAATGTTTCCAACTGTTTCCAGATGCATTATGACTAGTGTAAGTTTTTGAACTTATCATTGCAGACGGCTTTGCTGGCGCAGCGGTTTGGCACGCTGGCTGTAAAACTGAAGGTCTCGGGTTCGATCACCGGCCTGGTTAAACTAGGAAACGAACTTTTCTAGTTTGTCTCGGGTCTTGGATTTACCATGTTTTATTGTTTTAAATCTATCGTCCACTTAGCACCTGTATCACAAGTCATTTAGTTGTACTTAGTATGGGGCTAACGCGATCTGTGTAATATGTCCTTGAATATTTATTATTATTTCATAAGCACTTCTGTTTTGAATGCAATTCCACCCAGGTTACTGTCGACGCCATTCAATTCAAACTTGCGCTAGAATTGAATGCTATAGAACTAAGCATATTGAAACTTTAGAAGTGCAGTGAAAACTGAAGCCATCTTCCGGCTAAATTATAAAATTAGAAGTTTTCACTAAATTACAATTAATTTGTAGCGACACCAACAGTGATGGTCTTTTATCAGCCTTTTAATCGCGAATGCTGCATGGCAACTGAATCTAAACGGCTGGTAAAAACAGATGGTGCCGTAGAGAGAGTTTAATAGTTACTTACCACTATGCACGCCATTTTTAGATGATGCATCATCAGCATCACCTTGTAGCCAAACAAGTAAAGCTAATAGAAAATGAGTGACAGCACTTGTTTATTAGCACTAAAGTACTTATTAGACCAAAGTTATCGACATAGCTCAGAGGATCAGCAAGCTGAAGTGGCAGTGGGCTGGCCATATCTCGCGAAGAACCGACAATCGTTGGAGCAAATGTGTCCTTGAGTGGAGACCGCGACTCGGAAACGTAGTGTAGGACGCCCTCCGACTGGGCGGGATGACGATCTGCGAAAAACTGCAGGCAGATGCTGGATGCGGAAAGCTGAAGACAGGGTGCTATGGCGCTCAGGAGGGCTATGTCCAGCAGTGGACTAGTATAGCTTGACGACGACGACTTATTAGAAGAGTGTATTAGGATAGTTGTGCGAACTGTCGTCCTATATACGTATCGTCTTATGGAAGGACCGTAAATTATTGGCTCCTAGTGAAGTAGTATCTACTAATGGTTTGTATATTGACAATAATGCTACTATATACTGCCAGACTTTTACTATATTCAACGGCGCTTCTACACTACTCGTTTTTTTTGGAATGTACTTTGCCGTCACATTACATTAGCGACGGGACTCATGACATAAATCAATTAAAAACTGCTGCACCTAATAGAGCCCCAGCCTTGTAAAAAACATATAGATTGGCGCTCGTAAAAACGTATTCCTGACTGTGCGTATTGATCCCATGGGTCAATGACAATAGTAAAGTCTTAGAAAAGAAATCGACATGATTGACAGTGGTCCGAGAGTGTTAGAGTGACAGAAAAAAGGCTTATGCCTATCAGTGAGCTGTACTCATGGGCTGAATACTAGATAGATATCACTTTTAGTGATAAGGCCGCCATCTGTACTCTTAGGTTAAGAAATATCTGTGCAATTTCCTTTTTTAAGTACAATAAAGTGTTCTCTATCTTCTATATAAATATACTAGCTGTACCCCATTAGGGAAAATAAACTGAAGATTAACAGTAATATATATTTTCCCGCAAAAAACGCAGCCTACTTGTTAATCCAGGGTGCCAGCTAAAACCTTACTAAATTTTATTAAAAACGCACCAGCCGACGTGAATAAGTAATAAACTTTCGCATTTATAATATTAACTTGATGAATTTTATACTATTTTTATTTTTAATGCACTAACCCGTGCTAAGGACAATTTTAAAAACCTATTTAGAGGCTAAAAATTCACCCATGCCGGGATTCGAACCCGCGACCTCTGGCTATCCGTGCCAGAGGTCGCGGGTTCGAATCCCGGCATGGGTGGATTTTAAGCCTCTAAATAGGTTTTTAAAATTGATGATTTTTTACTGAAAAGGCATTGAAAGTCACTCTTTGCCCCAATGCGATGGAGGACTAAAATCTCATACTAACCGTACAGGCCCGATCGTAAAACGCTGGCGTAAACGTGTTCTGAAAACTTCAGAATAAAATTTCTTCGCCGCCTGCCTTTACTTTGTTTAGTGTATTCCTACTTTTTATTTGCCCGATGCCGTTAAAAACTTGGTCCAGAAAAAAGAAAATTGAAATATTTTATGTTTGGAATGTTTCTTTATCAGCGGAACGTAATCCACCGGGTCGATCTATTTGCTGACATTGACGCCTGTTTTACTTTGATCCAGTATTTGGGTCTTGAGCCACTGGATTCTAGCGCTGGATCAGGTAGCTTTCTGTTAAGGCCTGATGGTCCAGTAGACATTTTTACTTTGTTGATGGACATGGTGATGCGAATCACGTTTATACTTATTCTACTATACTGTACTGTACCGTCATGTACTGTACCGTACTGTACCGTACAGTACTGTACCGTACCGTGCTGTACTGTACTTTTTAAGCCTCGATGCGGTGTTCGGTGAGTCACTGAGTCAGATCCTTGCTGTGGGCAAAAATCCCGCAGCAATTACTGAGCGTGAGGCCGTTTTATCGCCACATGGACATGGCTCGCATCCCCTTAGTGTATTTTGATGTGATTTATTTTATTCTTTTTTTCCCTGTATTTAACATTAAAATGTGAAAATCACTTTGCTAAATTCCTCCAAAAATCCCAGAAGCACCATGTGGTTAGTTAATACAACGCCCTTCCTCCCACTTTTTCAAGCAGAAGTAAGACACGAACACACCACCACCGAAACCACTTAAATATTTGTGTGAGAAAATGCGCGACGCGTTTCGCCTATAACATGAGGCATCCTCACGCTCACAACCGAATAGTGCTTTTGAGATTTTTGGCGGAATTTACCAATGTAATTTTCATATTTTAATGCTGTTCTTATTATTACTTTGAGATTTAATAATTATTTTTTTCTTATTTTGCCATTCGCTAATACATCTCCTATTTCAATTCGCACGAACCCTCATTAAATATTTAGAAATATTGACTTACGATATTTATATTCTTTTTAATGCACTAACCCGTGCTAAGGACAATTTTTTTTTTAAATAATCCTTGTGATGAAGCCTTCCGATCGGTGTAACAAAGCTACAGGGTAATTTTTTTTCTCGTGCAGCGGGTTCAATTTCCGGTTCAACCGTGTAATTATTTAAAAATCTATGGATGCAATTTAGATTTTGAAATTAAAATAATGTCTTCTTTCAGTAAAATGTTCCATCTACAATATTAAAGCTACTTTCCCTCCATGTAGCATGGCCGTGGGACGCCCTGTATACTCGTATGTCCTACAAAGCTAACCTATAAGCGGATTCCAGACATGTTTGGACACTGGATTCTACAAGGTATAGGTAGGATTGGAAGCTTGTGTGATGTCTAAATTCATGTACATAACGTGTATGAATATCGGAACTACATTTCCATGTGACTTTGTTTGTGTGGTCGTGTGGAATTTGAATATTATGACTACATTTGTTTTCTTTTTTTCAGACCACGAGCTGACTACCAAGTGTGAAAGAATGACAAACCATATCAGTAAGTTTCTAAATCGACATTTTAACTGTGTTAATACCTAATACAGGGGGGTATTAGGTGTTATTTTTTTTAGATTACTTTTTAGTCCAAAACTGCCATATTTCCATAAATGAAGTTTTTGGACTAAAAAGTCACAGTTTAAGGGTAGAATCTTGTTTACTAAAATGGACAAGTAAGAATAAATAGACTGTAGGTCATCTTTCCATCTGGCTGCAGGTCTGCCCACCGCCCGTTCCCCCTCCCAAGGCCGCCACTCTGTCACTGCCTTCGTCCATCTGCCATCATTCCGCCGTGCTGGTTGGCGTAGAAATGAAGAAGACTTTACCCAGCAGTGGGGTTTACCGAGCTGATGATGATATTGATGGCCAGTTTTACTAGGTAGGCCTGTGTACCTTTTATTTATCTTAGAGTAGGTACCTAAAGGTGGTTGGTGCCTACAGTTTGCATGTTATTGTGGTTAGGATTATGTCACGCATGCATCATGTCGGGACACCGATTTACATATAATGACACATCGAATTTAGTCACGTATTTCATTTATGTATCTCGTTTTATCGCTTAATTTATGATGTCACCCGTACTCCGTTCCCAGAACAGGCTAGGTACGACTCGTTAAAAGCCAATTGCATTGATAGAACTGGGTGAAGGTGCTCTAGCTACCGATGGAATAAAAATCATAACATGTTTTATAACTATTTCTACCCAAATAGTAAACATACTATTTTAAAAACCTGTAGCCTAGAACCTAAGATCAACAACCTAGGATGTTGACGCTACGTTTTACACAGTAAGTGTAGATGATACGTTTTTATTTCTGTAATTAATTACCTAAGTAAGTATTTCTAATTTTTATTTTCATAAGCACTCTTTGTATGCGTAACGCCATCTGTTGGCGAAATGTGACAAAAAACAATAAAGCGTGACATCACACGCGTCGATGCAGCACAAGGGGTAGCAGTAACTTAGCAGAAACCTTTGACAGTAATGCTGTCCTGCTTTCGCTAACCAACCTTCCATAAGAAAAAAAGAGATGGCACTACGTTTATCAATGCACCGATTTCAAGGTGCGTACATGCCCTACTGTCAAACGCTACCGACTAGGGATGGGCCTAACTCTCCATCGATGTCGATAAAAAAGTTGAAAAATGAAGACTCTTGAATTAATTGTAATGTATCTTTGTAATTATGTTTTGTTTGTTTTTTTCCTGGTGTACAATAAATAATGTTCTTATCTTAAACAATGTAATAAATTGTATTGTATACAAGTTTTCAATCATGTTTTATCAAAAAAAGTAACAATAATTTAAAAAGCGACACTTTTTCACACAAAATTGCTTATTTATAATTATATTCGTCAACTTCAACATAATACTCTGTCTCGAATTTCTTGCTGAAGGCCTATGCTTCAGAAAAAAATCCGTGACGACGTATTAGATTGACGTTACGTTTCTTCCTCACATTTAGTTAACATACAGATCGAGCTAGGACCTTGTATTATATATAAGTTAATTGAAAAAGTTATCAAAACTTAATACTCATGTTTATCTTGCAATAAAATTCGAAAAGGAAAATAATATTGCTAATATTGATTAGGTAAATCCATCTTCGGCCGCAATCTGTCGCTAAAAGTTGCCAGCAAACCTTATTTAATAATCACAATATTATATTGCAAGTAATAATTCAGTAATTCGATGCACGCAGTAATTTAATGTGACATGTGAGGAATGCTGATATTTAAATAAGTTTCGTTGACAGATTTTAGACAATAGATAGGGCTGGTCATCAACGAAGGAATTTTCGAACGGATGACTATACTACGTCAGTCTTCAGTAAATTTGATCAAGAAAGAAGAATATGACCGTGGCATTGGCAGATAACACATTTTTGCTCAGTTCCCATGTTTAGTACTGACCTGAAAACAAAAAGAAACTTAATAAAGGCATACCTACAAAAGAGAGCTACTTAAATAATAAAATATTCCATTATTGACTGATTCTGATAAGTAATTACATACTTTGAAGTAAGGTACAACTTGCATCTATGTGTCAGATATTTTTTGCAATAAGGTGATCACCACACAATTTATTAATTGTGAAACTAACAGCTTTGATGTTCATTCATTTAACATTTTATTTTTACCTTTCAACCTTTCTTAATCCATCTATCTATGATTTACACTGTTGGAGAGATGGTTTTTTTGTGGGAAAGTTTATGGTAGTTTGTATTATTGTTGGGTACGATTTAAATTCAGGACAAACATAAAACAGCTGATGGGGTTTAGAAAACCAATTTTTTACTCGTAGAAGTCTTAATATAAGCAACATCGTGATGTGGGAATTTAGGGCCTGTTTTTTTATATTATCAATTCTCACATCACACTGTTTATTTAATATGATTTAGAAATACTGAAATAAAGAGATTAAATGGATAAAGGCACCACTCGGACGCTGTGGTGCCTGGTACACTGTCTGGATGTAGAAGACTACTAAGGAAGTATGGTGAAAAAAATATTTTGTAAACTTTCATAGTTATTCTCGTTATGCTTGAAATCAAAATAAACTCCTGGGAGCATCCTATTTTGTAAAAACATGCCATAAGTGTATATGAAAAGGTAGCGATAAATATTATGTAACAAATGTTTAACTTTCTTACCATTACTTCAATTTTTACTGGAGTAAGGTGGGCACCACATCTTCCTTCAGGCGTGTTCACAATAAGTTTCTTCGTTCAAATCACTCGGGTCTAAAGTGCCTTGTGCGCAGTTTACAGTCGTTTCTGTCCTGCTTCTTATTTCTGCGTTTTAGCATGCTATTGCGTCCATATATCAATTTGGGAAAACTTGAACAAGAATAAACAATGGATTAAGTACTAAGAAGGAGTAATGAACAAGTATCGACTATACTACTACTATGGCGAATTTTCATCGACCATGCTTTTGTCATCACTAGTACAATCTACAAATGGATTGGTTTATTTTCCTAATTTTAGGGCGTAGAAGGGTTCTAGAAGCTACAATTACGGTAATTTTGGTTACCGAGTCGTTAGGAAGTTTATTTTCAAAGTGATATTTCATTCCTCGGTCCTTTTACGCGAGAAAATATAGGTTTTAGGTACTCACCTTTGGAAGTTCATATTATAAACTGCGTTTTCTTTGTTTCTTATATGACCTGCCGCAACCACGCACTTTTCACCTCATTGTGCATTTATCGTACAATATCCCAGGGTAAGTTGTTTGCACCAAAATGTTTTAGTTATTTCAATTTTCTAAAAGAATCCGACGACGTCTTCACAGATTTTACACTTGCGATAACCCGACTAAATTTGAAAACATTCAGAGTGTTGCCACTATTGTAAGTTACAATACCATCTTAATTTGGACTCTTACTCAGGGCATCAAGGTATCGTTTTGACAATTAGGCATGTACGCTGTCACGTGACCATCGTTTCTTCTATTGATTTAATTGTTCTGTGATGCAGCAGGACCTTTGCGCATGCGTATTATCGATTGCAGAAAGCAATCTGTGACCCCCACCGCGGCCATATTGGGCAGTCAGTCTGTTTTTCCAGCCTCCTCTAACCGCTGCACCGACGCCCGCGTGGCACATAAAAATAAATTTGGTGTTTTTCATTGCTGAAAGGCAGTCCATCCGTTACAGTAAGTTATAAAAATAGTTATCGAACATTTATTTTAGTAAGAATATTTTCGGGGCTTAATCGCGTAGTAACTTATTGCTATTTTACCTCGACGTTTAGCCCCGAAAATATTCTAACTATGTGTACAAGTCGCGAAAGTTTAAAATATGTTATAACATTTATTATGTTTACTTTTAAAAGTAGAATAGAATAGAATAGAAGTATGTTTATTTAAAAACCTATTTAGAGGCAAAAAATTCCACCCATGCGGGAATTCGAACCCGCGACCTCTGGCTATCCGTGGCAGCGCTCTTTCTAACTGAGCTAATGGGTGACTCACCGACATCAGTGATATTTCGAACCTCTTTACAATATCCTCTGTATTACATACAGCCTCTAAATAGGTTTTTAAATTGTTTTTAGCACGGGCTAGTGCATCAAAAAAATAATAAGGTATATTTATTTACAAACACAATACTAAAAAGGAACATACAGAAAAGAACTAATAACAATGAGATTAAATACGAACTCAAGTAAAAACAATATAAACAAATATAAGTAAGAAAATAAAATAAAAACTACAGTTAAAGTAACTATTATTACCCGACTGCAGCGAAGCCCAAAAGGAGGGTAATGTGTTTAGTAAGTATGTATGTATGTATGTAAGTATGTCCGATTCTATGTTCCCTCATAACTCCTTAACCAATGGTCAGATTTTGTTAAACAAGGTATCATTCGATTCGGCATCCTTGCGCGGGTGTCATAGGCTATATAAAATCATAATTATGCGATCAGAACTGTGACGAAAAATAAAATTCGTTAAGAAGATTCGTTAAAGTACAGCTAGGAGCCACTAGATGGCGCTGTTATATTTAGTTTATTGAATTCGAATACTAATTTTATTGAACTACCCCTAACAGGTGTGAAATATTTAAAACAGAATTTTGCGGATGACGTAGGTTACATAAAATCATCATTAATAGAGAACCAACGGAACAAAAAATAACATTTACTTCTAAGCAATTAAAGTACCACTTTTAGCCACTTGATGGCGCTGCTATATTTTATTTATTCTAATACATGTGTATACATAATTTCGGCTTTGGTCTACATGTAAACAAACCATTTATAAAATCGGTACAAATGCGGAAAGAAATAATTCCTATAAAGTGGTTTGATCCTTCTAGATCATTCATTTAATTAAAAAATATAATTTTGTTTAACTACGCCTAACACGTGCAAAGTATTTAAAAGAGAATTTTGCGGGTGTCGTTGATTAACATAAAATCAGCATTAATAGAGAACAAACGCAACACAAATAATATTCACTTCTAAGTAATTAAAGTACTGTAGCATTAGTTCCTCTACCCAACCACAGATGGCGCTGTTTGTGTTCTAAATTGCGGTATGGTTTTGTCCGAAGGCCCTACATAATATTAAACAAAATTGGATAGTATTGAACACTCGACCAATCACTTCGACCAATACTGACTTGACTGTCCACTAATAATTGGCACGACTAGTGACGTAGGTAATATACCTCGCTTTGCGCTGTGGTGCGAGTAGTTCAGTTACTAATCCGTAATCCTTAGTAAGTTTCATATTGCTTCAATAAATAGATCCCTAAGTATGTGCTGTCGTGCTGAAACAACGTTTCTCTTCTTGTCTGCTGAAACCCTGTCCTACAGTACCACTTTAGCCACTAGACGTATTTCTTTCTACGCCATTCGTTTATCTCATTAATTTAAGAAATATCAACCTCATAGGGGGTAATAATACATTACTGCAGAGGCCGAGAAGTAAGGGATTGCTGGACGAGTTTGGGATAGACGGCCGAGTCGTAGACGAGGCCGTCTAGAACGAGTCCTGCAATCCCTGTTCCGGCCGAGGATTGTATAATGCTTTTCTCAAACGATGCGAGGAAATATTAATATTAAAATAATTACTAGGTAATTAAGAAATAATAGTTTAGTTTGCCGCCTTTTTTATGTTTTAAATACACTAACATATTTGAGCACCATGTTTAACCGCACAAAAACCAATACCATAGATTGTTTTTTTTTTTAATCTTGCAAGTATGCTTACATAACTTAGTAGGTGGTTGGCTGTATGTAATTTTTCCTTGGTCAGTTTAATTTTAGTAAGTAAATTTAAAAAGTTAGAGCAGCGGACGGTAAAAGATTTTCATACTTACTTTACTGGCTTAGGCCAGTAAAGTAAGTATGAAAGGCGGGAGCCATAAAAGAGAAACTTTGTGGCTTTATTTCATGGTAATAACACAAACATTTCCGAGCATGTTTGAGAAAAAATAATTAATTTCTTAGCACTGATATTAATTTCCTACTGACACTTAGACCAAAACTAACTGAACAAAATATATAAAGTGTAGCATGTAACTCCTTTTCCCCTGTGCGGTCATAGTCAGACAAGCTGGGTTCAAAGAAGAAACAATAAATGATAAAAAAATATTTGAACGCTCTCACTGGTAACCGAAGACGGATCCTCCGTGACCTCGTATCGTAAGACCCATGAAATTTTAAAAAATTCTAGCTCTATTAATCTTAACGAATTTTATCTCGTTTCCTCCGAAAATAAGATTATGATTTTGTGTTAGGTTTCCTGTTCACTTGAGACCAAAGATTGCTTATCTACACCTAAATATTCAGTACCTAAAATTTTTCAATGCTTTAGGGGGCCACCTCAAGATGAATTTGTTATAGTTTCATTTTAATACCGGTAATATTTAGGCATTCAGAAAACCAAGATTTTGTATGTCTCCACGCCCATGCCACAACTCTAAATAACTACGCCAGGCCGAAGGCCGAGCCCCATCATGCGGGTGCGAGGAAACTTGCCGCGACGAGGTTGAAGGCCGAGCTCAATACAGGTCGCGGCACGGCCGAAGGCTGTGAAGCGGGCTAGAGGAATACTCCCACGGCGATTCCAAATGCTGAGCTCTATTTACGCTGATGCCAAATGGAGAGACTATTAGCGCGGTCGAAGGCCGCGACAGTTACTTAAAGTTGCTGTTAGGAGGAAACCTGTCGCGCCTTTGTACAGGCCGCGGCTGAAGGCTCAGACCATTTATGTTCCCATTTACAAGTCCTTATTCTAAGTAATTAGCGAGACAGAAGACTGGGCCCAGCAATGCAAGCACGAAGAATTCTACTCTGGAGATGTCGAAAGCTGAGCGCCGTTCAGGTCGAAGAGATAATTCGTGACTATTCCAGTCCCCACCTACAATCGTTAACATTAAATAACTAGGTGCAGTGGAGCGTTTTTAGGCTACATAAAAAACAGACAATTTATGTAAGGATAATAAAGAAAAAAATCTGTCGTTTCCTTTGCAAATATTCTAGATAGTTTAACACCATTAGACCATATTCATTATACTAGCTAAAAAATATCGTACGACATATCAAACAAGTATATCAGTAAAAATATTTATGATTTGCCGAGACATGTCCATTGTCGAACAAAACAAAATAAAGCAATAAACTAAAATTCATTGAGGACATAAAAAAATAAAACGATTTAAAGAATGTAAACAGAACAGATGGACCTTTAAATTTTATCGTTTTACTGAGTCACTAAAAGGTCAAAAATAAAAAAAAATATTTAAAAAAATAAAAGAACCCGACTGCAGTGATAAATCAACTGAAAGGGAAAAAATAAGATAATTTTATTATCAAATGCTAATGTCGAATCAGAAGAGTTCATGCTGCTTTACTTGAGGGACCAAATAATATAACTTTATAAGCATTATTTGCTCAAACTGTTGCATTTATTATTTTATATAAAATGATGCAGTCGGGACCCATTAGAGGACTTTAAACAAACAGTAATGGGTCCCGACTGCATCATTTTATATAAAATAATAATTGCAACAGTTTGAGCAAATAATGCTTATAAAGTTATATTATTTGGTCCCTCAAGTAAAGCAGCATGAACTCTTCTGATTTGACATTAGCATTTGATAATAAAATTATCTTATTTTTTCCCTTTCAGTTGATTTATCACTGCAGTCGGGTTCTTTTATTTTTTTAAATATTTTTTTTTTTTATTTAAGTAGAACAACCCACAGGCGATACAACAGTACAGTCACAGAGAAAAAAACACACAAATAACACGGTAATTGCTCACCCACTTATAGGTGGACGCATCATGCATGTAAAACTCAACAAACTGTAATAGATATTAATCCAATTTAATTATAAATGAAGATTATGATATTTATTCTATTGGTGGCGCCAAGGGAAAGATAAAAAGTACCCGGAACGTGCGTGCATGCAACGACTTATGAACGTTGATGAAGCGAAGGTGATCTGTCAGGATCGTGGCAAGTGGCAGTCCCTGGTCTTTGCCTACCCCTCTGGGATACGAGTACAGGCGTAAGGTTATGTAATTATGTAATGTATGTATGTATGTATGTATGTATGTATGTATGTATGTATGTATGTATGTATGTATGTATGTATGTATGTATGTATGTATGTATGTATGTATGTATGTATGTATGTATGTATGTATGTATGTATGTATGTATGTATGTATGTATGTATGTATGTATGTATGTATGTATGTATGTATGTATGTATGTATGGTGGCGCCAGTTAACACCCTAAAGCGCATTTACAAATCTGTTGGCACAGTGTCTTAATAGAAAATCATTAACTGCAATATACCTCTGGCAGTAGTTAAATCCTGCAATCAATAAAGGCTTCAACATAAACATTAATCTGTGAAACATTAATCATTAGCAATACGTCATATTGCGCAACTAAATTTCTTGCCCACCAGAAGCGAGAATCGCTGCAGAGGCAGGTTGAGGTAGCCAGAGACTTAGGCTAGGCGCATGCTGAGACGCGGGCGACGCAGCACAGCGCAGCGCAGATTTGGTAAAGCTTGGAATGTCATTGAGCTACGTACGCTGCGGCGCGCAGGCACGTGCGACGCAGACATGTGTCTGCCCTGCTCTGCGTCTCGTTGTAGTGCCGGCACAGATTTCTGTGTGCACGTCGAGATGTGTTTACTAACAATTTTGTTGAAATGATGGAGCATTTCATTGAAGTAGTTCGCTGTGTACCTTGTTTGTATGATATACAGTAAATCATCCAGACTATTCAATGAAAGTGTAATTCCATTCGTAAGTATGTAAAAATATAAGTGTTATGAAGTCTATTTATATGTTTATAAATTCTATCTATTCATTCATCTTTATACATGTGCTTAATTATTATATTTGTATATGTTTATGTTTATAATTATTGTACATATTAATACATAGTTTAATTTAAAAAATATATATTTGACAATAAAATATCACCTCACCGTTTGTGACTACCCCCATCTTCTCCACGTCACCTGTTGGTTGGCTAGAATAAAATACTATTTAGTATTAAGCCCGCCAATTGTACAATCTTTACAGGTACAATAAAGAATTTAATAATAATAATGAAGTCGGTTAAAAAAGACATTGAAGGAGTTATTATGGGATTATAGTATTTCTCGATACTCCTAAATAGTTACATGTTAAACGGATCTAATCGCGATTATTTATTAGGTAAAACGTAATTACCTTAATTCCCGACGTTTCCGCAGCTTTACAGTTGCCGTTCGGTGGGCCTATCGTTCCATAGTAATTGACATAAACGTAAGTTTCGAATCGACGAAAACGAGTCATATTTATTCCTGGAAAATGTGACAGCATTCCAATTTCGAAACTGGAATCCAGACTAGTAGCTAGTAGCTTCCGGTTCTCACGCTCAGCCTGGATTGTTCCTTGCTCGCCCGACGTTTTTGACCGAATCAAAATATAACTTATTAAATTGTATGATTCTTATGAAGCGCTCGTTGCCTAGCGGAACCGAGTGAGTGGAATCAATCACTTGGGTTAAGCAACAACAGGTGCGGTCAGGTACTGGATGGGTGACCATCTCGTGACTACCGCTAGTGGCATTTTTCCGAGCGCTTCCGTGCTTCGTACGCTAAGCCGTTGGAGCCGGTTGTCATGAAATGTCTGAGGCCTTATGGGCTACTTGATAACTTCTGGCAGTAAGGCCCGCCACTGTCTTACTATCCTCCACCAACCCGGACTGGGCCCCCGTGGTGGAGTATGGTCTAACCTTCGTACCACACAGGAAGAGACCCGTGCCCCAACAATGGGGACATACGAGTATAAAGGGTTGATATCGATAATTCTTATTACAACCAAACGTATACGTATTACTCTACGTCTTGTTCCTGAAATAATTTAATAATAGTTATTCTGCAGTCTACTTTGGCCGTTGCATCTACTTAAAGCGCTTTGGACTGCAAACTGAAATTAAATGTCATATTAGTTCCGATATTTCTATTACACGAATGTATCCGATGCTATCCGATAGGAGCCGAGGTATATTCTAAAAGCTAACAGACTGAACCTATCTTTGACTTTGTTAGTTTTCAACGTAACGTATATTTGAAAATTGTAGTAGCGAGGCACACTAACTGTGAAGAAAAACATCGTAAAGAAACCCGCGGGTCGTATTGACTTGCCTGCACTTTGTGCTTTTCATTTATATTGAGACGAGTTCCTGGGAAATTTAAAAGGCGTAGGTTTTAATTAGTTTAAGTAAAATTAATACTTGTCTTCACATAGAGTTTCTTGTTTACCTTGCAGGTAGTAACTACTACGGAATATTAATGGCAACCGGTATCAAATCGCGATTATTTATTAGGTACAGTGCTACACAAGAAATAATTCTCGCGGATGTACCTGCGCAGATGACCAAATTTTAGATCTGCGGCAAGTTGATCGACCAATCAGATAGTTTCATTTTATGGCAGGCCGCGCGCCTTGCTGCTATTGGTTGATTCAACGTCATCGATGCAGGTGACTATTAGTTTGGCAATATTAGCGTGAGCGAAATAGTTAGCGCTACTGCGGCAATCAATGCTGCACCTTTACCGTATCGGTTAAAGATCATGTTGAATGTACTTATAGATTCGGGTACTTTAGTTACACTTCTTCCTAGTCTGCGCAAACGTAGATTCCCGAAGGGACTTTTATGATGTGTAGTACTGTAAAACCTTAATTCCCGACGTTTCGGCAGCGTTACAGTTGCCGTGGTCTCGGGTAGACTGAAGTGGCGAGTACAGTCAATTATTGTGGGTAGTCACTATTAATTTTTCGCAGCTGGCCGACACACAACACTCACTACGTCAACGGACCGGTCCGGTGATAAGGCGCGTGACTTGTAATTACTTAGCACTAGATTCCACGTACTTGAAAGCTTGAAACCATCCTCTCTGTTGAAATTCTTGTGTTTTTTAATTTCAATTGCTTCCCGAACGATTCTTCTGTCGATCGGTTGAGAGAACTTTCGGTCGATGTAACTCGATCCAGTGGTTCGTTCCGGCCTCCAATAAACTATGTATTATATAACTATGTAAGTATCACAATTCATTAAGAAATACAACTGGTATCAAGTTGAAATAAAGACGCTGGTGAAGGTTGTACATTAAAAAGCATAAAATAACATACGTAATTTTACAATTTGCATTGAGTTAAGCCAAAAAATGTGGGTGCAAGTGGATGTCGTTTTTATTTCATGTAATAATTTAATTTAACAATACTAAAATAGTAATGCAGATTTTTTAATGGTGGAATGATTTGTGTACAATAATTATTATAGTACCATAATATTATTGACGTAGACCAAATACATCATGCTTTTTGGCGTACCTATTTAATACAAAATTAGGTTAAGTTATCGTATTTTTTCTTATTTTTTGGGTGTATTTTGGTTTCTCATTATTTTATATTCTATATTATGTGACAATCAGGAAAAACAGTTTATTTCCTTGATTGTAAAGTAATAATTTCGACGGCACAACGGCGCGGACCCGACCGAGGGGCACGGGTCTCTTCCCTAAGGAAAGTATAGGCCATACTCCACCATGGGGGCCAAGTCCGGATTGGTGGAGGCTTACAAGACTAGTGGCTGGTCTTACTGTCAGAAGTTTTCAAGCCACCCTAAGGACTCTGACTTGGCTTAACGACTGCCATCTATCGAGAGCAGGCGGCACCAACTGCTTAGCGAGCCTTGCAAAGCACGAAATCGCTAGGAAAAATGCCTCTAGCGTTAGTCATAGACGGTCACCCATCCATGCCCTGAACGCGCCCTGTGTTGCTTAACCTTCGTGATTGTTTACACCCAGGCAGCCGGCGACCTTATTGTTAAAGATTTTGGATAAGTTCCTTGGTCGAATAAGGAACACAATCAATGGACTGTGGCTGTATATTTTCGCAGTCGGATGCTAATAGCGACCGCCATTAATGGTTTATCACTTCCGGTAGAATGCTCTCTCCAGGTTAACTTGTCTTCATTAAGAGTTTACTTTGTATGCGTTTTGAGAGTGTGGAATGTAAGTGCGTATGTTTTTAGTTTTGTTTGAGAGTGTGTTTTTACACTCTCGATCAACCATATTATGAACTTAAGATAATTAACAGACAGGGGGATGTTACATCCCCGAAACTATTCACAAGCGGGTTGGAAGACATGTTTGAGACGCTGGACTGGAAAGGAAAGGGCATTAACATAAACGGCAACTACATCTCAAACCTGCGATTCGCAGATGACAGTCTTAATGGCGGAGTTGCTGGAGGAGCTGATCCAAATGCTGACCGGCCTAGATTCAGCTTCGTGACGTGTCGGTCTTGGCATAAATTTGGATAAAACCAAAGTAATTATCAATAGCCACATTGATCTAGGATTGGTCGTCGTACATGGTCACCTCCTCGAAATCGTTTCTTAATACACTTACCTCGGGCAGATTTAGGTACAAACAATTTTGAGAGAGAGACCAAGAGGAGGATCCAAGTGCTGGGCTGGGCAGCGTTTGGGAAACTACGCCGAGTCTTCTCGTCATCCATACCGCTATGTTTGAAAACGAAAGGTTTCAATCAGTGAGTCCTACCTGTGATGACCTACGGAGCCGAGACATGGACACTCACGAAATGGCTGGTCCACCAGTTCAAAGTCGAGAGAGCTATGCTCGGACTTTCTCTGAAGGATAGGATTCGTAACGAATGCATCCGACAGAGAACCAAAGTTATCGACATAGCTCAGAGAATTAGCGATCTGAAGTGGCAGTGGGCTGACCATATCTCGCGAAGAACCGACAACCGTTGGAGTAACTTTGGTATTTTATCTGAATTCTATTTGAATTTTATTTGAAGCCGAGTTTGATTCCCTTTCTTGCACATAGTTGTTTTGATAGGCGATTAGTATTTCTTTTTAAGTCTGGCAAGATAGGTTTCGCGGTAAGTTTAATTATCTTCTTCTTCTTCAGGCTTGCCGCATCCAGCATCTGGCGGCAGTTTTTCGCTGATCGTCATCCCACCTGTTCGCATGGCGTCCTACACTACGTTTGCTGAGTCGCGGTCTCCACTCAAGAACACGTCTCTCCTCTCCAACGGTTGTCTTCTGTTGCTTCGCGCGATATGGCCAGCCGACTGCCACTTCAGCTCACTAATTCTTTGAGCTATGTTGACAAGAATTATTAGGAAATTCTTATGTTTTATTCAAATAGGTTTTTTCACATTTCGTCTTTATTTGTTCTGTAAAATTGCATAAATAACGGCCAGTTTTTATTTTAATAATGTCTATTTTTGTCTACTTTTGTTGCTAAATAATTAAAAAAATCCAATTCCTAGTTTGACCCAGCCGGGGATCGAACCAGGGACCTTCGGTTTTACAGTCAGCATGCCAAACCGCTGCGCCACCGAGGCCGCCAAATTTACGATTGTCGCTTGTTTTATCTTAACTGGCATAGTACATCAATTAGACGTTTTCACACAGTATAAATGTTTGACGAGTCCGATACTCTACTTGCTATAGACAATGAATACCAGAATAGCAATGTTCAATGTCAAATAAATTGACATTCGCGGCCAGAGAGTTTTGGCAATCGAGACGCTAGTATTTCACAATTACTTAAAGCTCCGACTTCGGCAATTCAAACAAAATTATTTTAATCCATGTTGTGACATCAGCTTAGGTATATGAGCATAAATTGAGCGTATTGTTTTCTCAACCTTGATATTCTCTAGAGCATTGTTTTCCAAACTGTATGTCATGTGTGTCACCCGGAGGAGGGTCGCGATGTCTTGCTCAGAGGTATGTGTAGTTAGCGGACTTGTTTATTATATTTATTATATTTGGGGGACATTATGTTTATTATATTTGGGGGACATAAAAAAATATTTTCTTTTGAAAATCTATTTTGGACGGCGCTGAGATTTAAGATGTTAAAATAAAATTGTCAATGCAATGTCTCATACTTAAATTTCAGTCTATAAAATTTTCAGAACATCATGAACTAATTTTTAAATTTTTATACGGAACGAATGAATTTTAATAAACTTAAATGATAGGTCTTTTATACTTTGGACGTATAAGTTGTTACAGAATACGACGAGGAGGACTATGTTATGCTTCGCGGAGATGCGTGAAATTAATTAGTCAGTATTTAACTACTGAGTATTTATAAAATAGAAGGAATCCCATTGTTATTAAATGGTTTTGACTTTTTACAATTTAAGTCTCGATATTTGATAAAAAGGATATGGCAAAACTTATTTTTAAGTTTTAATACATCTCTGAAATTACGGACCCTTTTAATACGGTCTTGTGGGTCAGGGGTCACGAGAATTTTATACTTGTATATCGTCTTCAAAAAGAATTAAAAACACTGCTTTAGATTATATCGTTATCCCCGGTTTTTCGTCTACTAATAATCTGTTAATTTACTGTTAACAACAGTTAAATATTTTTTTCGTTTGCACTTTCGCCAACTGACAGCTTTTCAAAATAGAGGCTTGTTAGTGTACCAGAAACTGGGGATATGACTATCTGAGTACCTACTATTGCATACAATAATTATTTTACTTACATTCGTCAGCTAACGTTCTAAGCTTAACGTTTTTAAATTCCCAACTGTACGTAAAAAGTTGCAATATGTTTAAAAACCAAATAAACTCAATCTGGATGTATTTCCATGCTAGCGATATTCTTGTCTAGTAACCATACACACAGTATCCTAGTTTCGGATACTCTGTGCTAACATTCAGGAAACACAATCACTTATATTTGTATCGTAAAGTAATATTTTAATACATAACATTCCTACTACTGCACTTCAAAGAATCCTTTTGAGCCAAATGTAATTTTATAACTTAGCAACTAACTGCACGCAGACACATTCAAGCATTAATCTCGAGTTCCTCGAAATAGATGCCTGACGTGTGTAATTTATTGGGTTCAAAGGAGCCATTAATTTCTTTAAATAGGTGGTAATAACCTTCGTACAAAATTACTTCATTCAGCTCAAGTGCCATGGCCATAGAAGTTAAAGATCTCATTTATTTAGCAATTAACTTAGCAATTAATTTCGCTATGCCCGCGGCTTTGCTCCCGTGGAACTCAAATAAAGAGTAGCGCATATAAAAAAACCACCAGTGCCCACCGCCGATTGGTAATTTCAAGCTCTGAGATACCTATTTGAACATATCAGACACTAGAGCGGTGGTAGCGGAGCGGTGTAGAACGCCGGCTTCTCAATCGGGAGGTCGTGGGTTCGAACTCCGGCATGTACCAATGACTTTGTTTTCTAAGTTATGTACATTTGTGAAATTATAGTAGCAACACTACTCGCTGACTGTGAAGGAAAACATCTTAAGGAAACCGTAGTGTCTGAGGTGTTAGCGTACTTCAGCGCTTGCTACAGTCTATTTATTCTTACTTGTCCAATTTAGTAAACAAGATTTTAACCTTAAAATTGAGATTAGATGACTAAACTAAACATTTTCTCGCAAATTCATGAACTATCATGAACTATGTTTATAAAATTGGCAGCGTGTTATCTAAAAGAGTGTTCCAAGTTACTTCATTTATGGAAATATGGCAGTTTTGGACTAAAAAGTCACATTTAAAAACCTATTTAGAGGCTAAAAATTTCACTGATGCCGTGAGTCGCCCATTGGCTCAATTGGTAGAGCGCTGGTACGGATAGCCAGAGGTTGCGGGTTCGAATCCCGGCATGGGTGAAATTTTTAGCCTCTAAATAGGTTTTTTTTTAAATTTGTTCCTTAGCACGGGTTAGTGCATTAAAAATAAAAAAAATAGTGTAATTAAAAAGTCACAGTTTACGGGTAGAATCTTGTTTACTAAATTGGACAAGTAAGAATAAATAGACTGTACGTACAATGGCCCAACTGTGAGGCTAAGTGCAGACATCTCAGGTCTAACTAACTAACATATCAGACACTCTGATATGTTAGTTAGTTAGACCTATCGTGAGAAAACCTATATCGGTTTTTTCACGATGTTTTTCTTTGCCCATACTCTCTCTCTCTCTCTCTATCAGAGAATTTCCTGTAATGGAAAGTTTAAAAGCTATCATTATCATCATCATCAACCCATTATGTCTCCACCGAGGGGCACGAGTCTCTTTCCTGAGGAAGTTATATATTAAATGGGTCTAATCGCGATTATTTATTAGGTAGTAAATAAAATAACGTAATTACGTTTTACCTAATAAATAATCGCGATTAGACCCGTTTGATATATAACTATAATATGAGATTTTACAGTATGAACGACCATAAAAAACTACTGCGTAAAAGACAGACAACAATTTGTTATTTCATCACAAGCACACATTTCTCTTCGTTACTACAACGATCATGTTAAACCAACTTGGTACCTACAGTTACCCAACTTGTTACTCGGTACTGTAGATAAAGATAAATATATTTTTAATACAGTTGCTCAAAAAGTGGTGTATTACAGGGACGTATAGCGTGCGGGATGGGGGCTATTACACACTCGTGCTGTTTTTTTACCTTTACCGCACTCGTGCCTTTTCTTTCCTAACTGTCAAAATAATGTCTATTAAAAAGAAAAACCAACCATGAAGTTTTCACTAAAAAAAATCATAGAAGTTTTTATGAGCTACTAATTTGTTTCAATATCAGATTTAATGATTTGATTGAATGAGTTTAGTTAGGTTTCATTTCATCTTATTAAATTTCATTTTCATTTCATATCAATAAAAAAAATCTACTGAAGACTACGCTGTATGGGCATAGTTTCCTTTGCCTACTAGAATGTGTGAAGAAAAAAATCTCTGCTTATATTTTTTTACGGTTGGCGCCATTTTCCAAATAATTTTCTTTATTAAATTGCTTATTTTTTTCGCAACTGTATTCAAAATAGTCGTTCAGTACACGTGCGGAACCGTCATTGCAACTTGTTCCGACTGTCAACCCTCGCCTTCGGCTGCGCCTCGGCTCGGGTAGACATTTGTCGGAACTCTTTGCAATGACAGCCTTTCCGCACTTGTAATGAAATATACTAATATATTTATTGAGCAACAGACTTCGGTATACGTGTAAAGTTATGCTAGTTTACAGGTTAACTCAGATAGGTATTAAGTATACGTAATTTTCTATCACATTAGAAACCAAGCTAGGTAGATCCTGTATTTGTGTTCCTAACGCCCCCTTTGGTTATCGTTAAGTCAAATTGAAATTTAATGAAATACAGCAAATCTAGACAATACCGTTAGTATTTTAATTATTTTAAAGTATTTTTTAGTATTGTTATTTACATAAGTAGTGTATTATTATATTCATATTTGCACCGACTACCCGTCTCTTATTTCCTTCAGCAACTTCCCTTCGTAACGTTGTCTGGAAGAAATTGCTTTTAGCAATAAGACTGTCAATTGTGCTTTGTATCTTGAAATGTTTTATAATAATGTGCTCTGGTGGACATTAAAGAATATTCTTATCTCATCTTATCTTATCTTATCTTAATCACAGCTCTGGCACAAATGTTGATTGCCACAACAAAAGAAGACACTACACTTATATATGCTTAAAGGAGCAAGAAGCAGTCGTATAAATGTTGTCATTTAATTAATTGCCTGCATCCTTTAGACGCATGGAGTTTTAAGTAGACGTCTTGGGAATTTACTAAGGCAAGTTAATGGAGGCTGGTTTTTGCACTAAGTAGGACTGGAGGATACAATGCAAGAGCCGCTTGTACATGTCCCTTGAATCTGAGTTTAATACAATTTTGATAGTTTTTTGTACTGATAATCCGGTTTAAGTCGTTTAAAAAAAGCATTTACGAGCTAATACGAGTGGCTTTAAGGTCATATCTAATTACATTGGCCTCTGCATCAACTTAAGGTTATGATTGAACAGCCTCCAGTGGCATCGTCACTCACACTAGATGGTTGAAGGGACTCGGGTGCTGCAGTGCTTGGGATAATATTTTTACATGGTGTAGGCTTCGATAACAACCCTTGTATGTCCCTACTGTTGGGGCAGGGGTCTCTTCCTGCATCGCAGGAAGGTTAGGCCATACTCCCCCACGGGGGCCAAGTCCGGGTTGGTGGAGGATTGTAAGGCAGTGGTGAGCCTTACTGTCAGAAGTTATTAAACCGCCCATAAGGCCTCTGACATGACTTAACGACTGCCATTACATGACAGCCGGCACGAACGGTGCTTGCGAAGCACGGAAGCGCTCGGGAAAAATGCCACTTGCGGTAGTCACCCATCCAGCACCTGACCGCGCTTGTTGTTGCCTAACTCAAGTGATTGATTCCAATCACTCGGTTCGACTAGGCCACGAGCGCTTCGGTGTAGGCTCACCCAGCACCTATACCACCCTGACAGCTTAGTCGGACTAGCCTATAGGAAAGACTAGTCAGTATGTGCTGAGCCAACTAAGTCGCAGGTTTCCTTGCGATGTTTTCCTTTAAATTTAGCATGTGGTGTTCCAACTACAAATTCGCAATGTAATTAAACCAAGTAATTTGTACATACTCCCAAGTAATTTGTACATACCATCGAAACTAGATCTCTCGCTTGGGAGTCCACTGTTCTACCCACAGGGCTATCTAACTACACTATCATTATTTTGTGTGATTCAATTTCATTTCTATTCAGAATTTTGACAATTTTCGTTGAAAACATCTAGACCTACTAAAAGAGTTTTAGTTCTAAAATAACTGCCTTATACTCGTACTAATATGATCTGCCCGTGGAAGTGAGAAAAGCAAAGTCCTTGGCTTGTTTTAAGGCATTGGTGAAATCCCACTATCTCACTGGATAAACTGGAAAACTGTTGCTTATATGTATTTAATTGTATAAGTATTTATTTTTAGGTATTTATGTATATTATTATTTAAGTATATGTTGTTTACCTATATGTATTTAATTGTATATGTATTTGTTTTTTAGGTATTTATGTATATTATTATTTAAATATATGTACATTATGACGACCTCTGTGGCGTTGCGGTAGCGCGTCTGCCTACCATGCAAGAGGTCCCGGGTTCGAATCCCGGCTGGAAACAAAAAAAAAAAGTCCAGGTCTTGGATGTTTACATGTTTGTGATGTCGTTGTTTCTGGTTCCCACGACACAGGGTATCCTAGTGTGGGGCCAGAAGCAATGTATGTGCCTGTATGTAAAAATGTAATGTTATGTTAATGTTATGTTATATCGTAGGTTTATAAGTTTATTTATTTATTCTCGCACGCTTTTGCTGTTTGTTATCAATATATTTTCGATTTAATTATTTATATACATGCACCACGTACCGACTATATTCTTCATGCAATCCACTCCATCCAAAGTTTGTCTGGAAGAGATTGCTCTTAGCGATAAGACCACCAATTGTAATATTACTTAGATTTAAGAATTATGGTGTTATTATATTTGCAATATAATATACAATGCTTAATAAGTTTTTTTTTATTATTAAAATAACAATATCAAATTATTTTATTAATTATTGAACATTGGTAAAAACTAAATAAAATAATAAATTTTACTACAACTATATACAGCATTAATACTTAAAAAGATTAACATATTTACAAAAAAAAAATTTAAATAAAAAATCTACACCGCTGCCGATGGGGAGGGTTCCCAAGACACAGGCAGCTTTCCCTCTTTGAATGGCCAGGTTGATGCGCTGGCCGAGGTAGCTACCAGCTCTTGGGTCATTCGATGAGTCGATGAGGCGCGTCGCTATTTCTTTTTAAAGTTTACGCGCCTCGGGCCGCCACGGACCCATCGTCTCGACCCCAAACGGCGCAAATAGGTATCCGACCCCAAGTACAAAGTATTTGCCCCGCTTGAGGCCTTCGGCGCAAGTAGGTAACCGTCCCCAAGGACAAAGTATTTGCCCCGCTTGAGGCCTTCGCTGGTTGTGCAATAAAGTATTCTCTATCTATCTACCTATCTATCTAATAAAAGTCATTTAGAATAATTAACATAGTTATCTACCACGTATCAATGACTTTGTTTTCTCTAAGGTACGTACATTTGTAAAGTTGTAGACGCAATAACACTCGCTAGTGTGAAGGAAAACATCATGACGAAACCTGACCGCCTGAGGTGTTCACACATCTGAGCGCTTCAAATTACTAATCCTCGGTAGGCACGCGTGGTAATTAAGCACTTACTCTTTCTCTAAGAGAAGGCCTGTGTCATTCAGTGGGCTATAGGCAACATAAAAATAAACCGGCCCATACCGTGTCAGGCCACGCGCAGTCTAGGGTTCCGTAGATTGATCTTCCACATCTGCAATAAATAAATGATTATGATAATCAAACAAATTTTTAACATAATTCATATGATATTCCTTTTTGAACTAACAATATTCCTTTTTGTTATTGTTAAAAGTTGGTTGACTATATCTCAATAACTTGTGAAGCCTAATTTGCCTTTATTATGTGCTAATGCCTTAAATTTTTCACAATTCTACAATGGAGAGGAGGACGATGCTTTGTTCTAAAAAAAACTTGGATTTTAAAGCTTAATATTTTTCAATCAAATCCCTAAATTGAAAAATAGTTACCCTACACCAAAATATTTTTGAACGATCAATGCGAGAAAAAAAATCATCTCTTATTTAGATCAACGATAGTTACCCTAAAAATTATCTCTTTTATTATTTTTCCACCGTTTTTCTTCATGATTAATACATACACCTGTGCAAACCTCTTTAAACCATTTTAATATTTCTTTTTCTATCATTTTCAAATATTAAAAATTGAAATGAAAATGAAATGAAATGAAATGAAAAATGAAATGAAAAACGTTTATTAGGTACTAAAAGTTACAGTATTTGTCCTGGCTCCCAAACTAGGATACCCTGTGCTATGGGTAGCCAGGCACTTTCGAAGTTGTATGTAAACATTGTATATACACATTATGTCACACATTTCGAAATTTCCCTCATTTTTCATCATTACCACCTCACACATTGACTAGATCTGACTATTTTACCTGCTTATCCGTTTTTATCCAGTTATCTATTTTATTATAAAATAACAGTAGGTATCTACAAATATAAAACCACAGTTGAAGTCGTTCCAGTTTTATTATTTACAAAAGTTCTACAACATTACACACTGATATCAAATTATGATTTTTAATACCAATCATCTATGAGCTAATCCTCGTACAGATAGACTGACAGACAGACGGATGATCGCGGCGGAACTATAAGGGTTCTTTCTTGACTCCGGAACCCTAATACCAACTGAGAACCTTCTCTTTGAAGTTTATTAATTAACAAAATTGCTGTGTGGTGTCGGCCTAGAGAATAGCACCAACCCAATTATTCCCGCGGGTGTCGTAAAAGGCGACTAAGGGACACAACCGGGGGATTGGTAGTAGCGCCCCCTGCAGTACAATTCCACCGAACTGCGATCCCCAACCCGCATGCCCAGCTTGAGGATAGGCATTACCCCCTATGATAGCACAACGTGGCGCTCTTTAGGGGAGGGCTATGTCTAGCAGTGGACTAGTATAGCCTGACGAAGATGACGACGAATTAACAAAATTGGTAATAACTGTGCCTACTTCCTCGAAACAATTCCATCTATTTCTGACCGCCAGATTGAGTAATACCGTTTCCCGAATTTTATTTACAACTCAATAAAAATCAGTCAAGTTTCCGCCAGTAGAAGTTACATTTTATCGTCGTAGATATTAGATAAGACTTTCAGAAAGTGCGCTCTATGATTGGTTTGAAAATTGTACCTTCAACATTTTCAAAGCTTCAAAGTCTGGTGTGTACAATTTCAATGGATATTTCACAATTACTTGTCCCTGACCAGTGGAATTTCATTACGAGTTCGTAAGATGACATAACGATGAACGTTATCGACTTGGTTTGTTTTTGCAGTATTCGCTTATTTGTACCAAAATTACCAGAGCATGGCTCTGGATTCAAACTTGTTCTTGCTTATCACCGGATCTGTTCGCGGACGTAGTGAGTGTTGTGTGTCGGCCCGCTACGTAAAACTAAAAGTGACATGAGGGCAGACCAACTACCCTCCTATCGCAACTACAATAATTGAAACGGTACCCCTGACTACGGCAACTGCAAAGCTGCGGAAAATAAGAATAAATGAAATTAACAAACAATAAAAAAACTCTTCACTCCATTGCAAACTCATATTGACTGCGCCATTTTTTGCTCACATTTCTATCGGACATTATACCGGTCTACTCGTTATGTAGATAGTTTCGTCGTTTCGTCTTTCTGTTTTGTTGAAAGTCCATCAATCTAACCAAAAATGTTTATTGAACGATCGTCATAATAGCCCAGTACCCAATCGAAATGGTTCGTTGTTTCTTATTATTGCTTCCGTTGGAATTAGTCTGAAAATAAATAAACTAGATTTCTTCTTCAAACAAACCGTACAATCGGCAACTGATCAACCGCTGTATTTTTGTAGCAAAGGCACCCTTAACGTCACTGAGTAGAATTCACGCGGACATCATTGAAGTTTTAAAAACCTATTTAGAGGCTAAAAAGTATTGAAGTTACACATCTACGCGTATACCTAAAGGTTTTCCAAAAATACCTAAGAACAGTCAACACTTTAATTTAATAGTGATTATATTCTCGCCACATATTCGGAACTATAGGAAGGAAATGTTGGTCAGGTACTGTTAACGTTCCGTTACAGCATAAGACATGTATAAATGTATAAATGTGTATGCCTCATAGGCAAACATGCTCTGTACTTTATACAAAAACGCCACTTTGATTAAACACAAGACACATGCTTTACGAATAAAGCTCATTTTACTGAAAACTTTAAAAAAGGGAGTGTGTCCTTATGCCCAAACAATTTTATTGGAGTAAAACATAAATGATTTTCTGAATTTAGGTTTAAAGAACCTATACTAATACGAAATTCAGCGTCGCAAAGCGCGATGGTTAGTTTTGCTCAGTATCCTGAACAGGTAGGTGTGCCTTAAAAAGTTTGCATCAAATCAAACATTTCAAAATCTAGATAATTTTGCAGAAAAAAAAAACGAAACAAAATCCAAATTTCAATAAGCCTCTTTCCTCAAAAGAACACAAACCCCAAATGTTTAACCGAGTCCTCGCCGAGACCGACAAATCGATGGCCAGAGAAAAAAACAAAAGAAAAAGAATAAACACAAACGAAAATCGAACAACTACGAAGCCGGGCGTTTGCAACTAAAATTCTATTATGCGCTGGGCTTCCCGACGCGAACATTGTATCGCATTTTACGACTCTACGTGACGGGTATTCTAGAGGCCTCTACTGCGTTACTAAAGCGATTCGTCGAACTTTAGAATAATGTTTACTAAGACGGTAAGCTTTGTGAAGAAACCCAGAGTAGTCAGTACCGCACGGATTGATTAGGTGTTATCTCACATCATCTATGATCTGAGGGTGTTATCCACAGGCATCAATCTAAATAGACAAAGAATTTTTTTGACAACCTTAAGAGTAAGGCGAAAGTAAACGTCTACAATTTTTTGTGTGTAAAGATGTCCGTTGCAATTTACAGTCAACGATGCAATGAGGGATTTGGTCAATTCTTGAAGACGTCTGATTATGATCGCCATCAATCGTGATCTCAAATTTGCGACCATCCGGTCGCTACTTTCAAATCACGATTGACGATTAGATATATAGAAAGATAGAGAACACTTTATTTGAGAATTTGTTTGCGAGCAGATTCGATTTAGTAGCAGTATATGAACCACTGCTTAGTGGTTCATATACTTCATAGTAAAATATGTGACTGGTCTGCCTGTAAGGTTGCCTTTAGTTTTAAGAATATCTCGTATTGCTACAATCTGTATGATCCGTGTTGGTCGAAAATGAAAGATTTTTTTTATGTATTGCACAACTAGAAATAAAGAATACAACGATGATTTCTTAAACCTAAACAATGTTATGCAATTGGTGGCGGTAGCGACGGCGGCGGATAGGTCTATGTAACTCATTCTGGATAGTTGAAATAAGCTAGCTAACTCATAGACGCTCAATGCTCTAAAAGCTAAATAGGTTCATGTCCGTGGTATTGTCCGTGGATAAGGTCGACGAGGTGAGTTGATGATCCTTTGACAAGTGTATGTCAAAAAAAAAATCGACTAACTCGCAGGCTGCACTGCAGCGTCAGGACAAAATTGTACAGTTTACAGCCTGGATTAAAACTTCGTTACAAGTTCTGACGTGGATCAATTGCATGTCGTTGGTTTTTGTATACCTACTAGAATGTACCGAAAGTTACTGGTGACTTTTTGATGCCATTGAATCCAGGCACTAATTCTGATAATTTAAAAGAGCAAGAAATAATTGGCCAAATTTTATTTTTTCTATGAAAGGTTAAGGTGATTCGGGGTGCTAACCAATGGAAAAAAATTATTACTTGTTTTATACAAAGTTTTATCTAAAAGTGAACATGTAAATTTTTAACAACTGTCTATTTTTAGAACCTAGAATCAACAACCAAGGACTTTAATCATTTTTCGCCAAAACGACCGTTTTTAGAGGATATCGATTAAAGTTTTTGTGTATCGACCCGAGGTTCTAAACTGTAGGTTCTGAAAATAGTTGTCACAGGTGTTATCATTTCTCATGTTCACTTTTAGATAAAAACGTATTATAAAACCGGTAATGATTTTTTTTCCATTGGTGGGGCCAGTTAGCAACCCGGAGCGCCTAATATATGAATCAAAGTCAATGTTATTTATTCTGCGGATGTACCCCTGTTTACGTAACCTAGAAATAATTTCGGTACATCCCTATTAAAGATGTACCGTGTCCGGGACTAATTATCGAAAGGTGTAAATATTGTTGGCTATGTTCTATGAGTGGGATCATCATCGTCAACCCATTATGCCCCCACCGAGAGCCACGGGTATTCTCTCTGGGGAAGGTATAGGCCATACTCCACCACGGGGGCCAAGCCCGGATTGGTGGAGGCTTGCAAGACTAGTTTCTGGTTTTATCGTTAGAAGTTTTCAAGCCGCCCGAAGGCCTCTGACTTGGTCTAATGACTGCCATCTATCGACGGCAGCCGGCACCAACTGCTTAACGCGCCCGGTGAAGCACGGAACCGCTCAGAAAAATGCCATAGCGTTAGTCATAGACCGTTTACCCATCTATACACTGAACGCGCCTTGTGTTGCTTAACCTTCGTGATCGTTTAAGGTCACTCAGGCAGCCGGGACTACGAGCGATCCTATGAGTGGGATATGGTATTTAAAAATTAATTGTCTTAATATTTTAATAAACAAATATTCAAACTAAAAAACGTCTGGTGGAAATTTTAAGCAATATTCCAGCAGCGATAATATTCCCTTGTACATCATAACGTCTGAAGTAGCCTAGACTATATTAAACACGTTTACTTCACTGACAAGTACTAGCAATTATCCTAGGGTTACATTAGCAGTAGAAGAATAGCCCATTCATCTTGGGCTATCGCAATTACTGCTGTGCTGATTTACTGGGAATATGCCCAACCGGTATGTTTGGTATTGGTGACGGTTTGGTTTGGATTTTCACAACTCGACTACAAATGAGCCTAGTTTGCGTAACTTTCCAACTGGTAATGGCACAATCGTTTTCGCAATTAATATATAAATAAATAAAATAAGTATTCGTTTATTATAAGAAAAGGATTTTGACATTAGTATCATAGCGCCTCCCACACTAGGCGCAGCCTGTGTCGCGGTTGGCGGGTAGATTACACATTGTATTTTTTTGCACGATCGAGCAAGCGAGTCACTGTACAGTCTATTTATTCTTACTTGTCCAATTTAGAAAACAAGATTCTTCCCTTAAACTGTGACTTTTTAGTCCAAAACTGACATATTTTCGTAAATGAAGTAACTTGAAACACTCTTTTAGATAACACGCTGCCAATTTTATAAACATAGTTCATGAATTTGCGAGGAAATGTCTAGTTTAGGCATCTAATCTCAATTTTAAGGTAATAATCTTGTTTACTAAATTGGAAAAGTAAGAATAAATAGACAGTACAGTCGTAGGCATGCGGACGTAAGTGTTACTACAGACTGACTTTTGCTACCGCACTAGGCCGAGCCTGTGTCGTGGACAGCTTTGGTATACAATGCATGCCTGCGCTTGTGTTACACAAATAATTGACTTCGTGTAGTTATTGTATAATTATGGTTCAACACTTCATTTTCCTTATTATCACATATTTAATTTAATTTTATATTCTGATAGATATCTGAGAGAAGGCCTGTACCCTGCGGGGAGCATTTATAGCCTATATAAAAAAATATATAATATGAACAATCGTGCTTTGTCTCTGAGGGCCACGTAAAAAAATATATTAGACCAGACTCGAGTAATTTCAACTCGATTAAGTTAAGTCTCTAACTGCTTGTAAAAGTACCCTTAGTACCCTCGTAATTACTTTATGGTATTTTAGGCACTAACCGTGACTTTTTGTGGCAAAATTTTAGGTTCTAGTTTTTTGTGTCTGGTTTGTTGTCATCCTTTTATATTTTGGTTTTCTGTACATGTTATGTGTGTTAAAATGTAAACAAAAGTGTTTGAACTATGTATCGATCTATCTATTTCAGTTGAATCCAAAGTTGAGGCCCCCATGCTTCCCCTAAACATGGGTCCCTGTTTCGGAAATTTGCAAAATCTCTACGCTACGGCACTTCTATATAGAACGGTTGGCGTATCCGATAAACGTTATTGCGAACGTGCCAAAAGAGTTCGGAAATAGCCAGGTTTGTATACAGAGAGTAAATTGGTAGGTAGTGGATAGGGTATTTATCAATTTAGTTGTTTTCTAAGTATATATAAAAAAACGTTTACCCACGCCTGTGTTCTGGAGGTGTAGGCAGTACCACTTGCTATAATCCTGTCAGTTAGATAGATAGATAAATATTTTTTTTACATAAGACACACACGTATACAAAGTGAAGCCATAGAAATCTAGTTACAAGTCACAGCACGAAGAAATCATAAACAAAACAGAAGCATACATAAACATTCAACATCCTGATTAATCCTGATCTCTTTCGCTTCATCACCATTCATCAGTCGTTTGATGATGAACGCGCGCCAGTTTCTGGGACACTTTACACTAAAAATGCGCATTTTAAAATATCTCAGAGCCAAAACTCATGATGTCTTACTAAGTTAGAAGAAAGGGACAAGAAATCGGCAAAATCATCTCATATAATCCTTACTAAATATGTTTCTACAATTACCTATTAAGACATCCGTAGTACATGAAAGCGTTAGCCACAATTCCACAATGCAAGCTAATTTAATTTCGACTACTCGAAGGTAAACAAGCAAAGCGCTGACAGAATTAATTAGTTATAGTTGCCTACCATTGACAACAATACAGCGTGATTTTGAAATCGTTACCTGTGGTTTGAGAGAACGTTATATTCATTTTTTTTTGTTGCACTAACCCGTGCTAGGGACAATTTTAAAAAAACCTATTTAGTGGCTGAAAATTCCACCCATGCCGGGAATCGAACCCACGACCTCTGGCTAACTATACTATTAGCTCAGTTGGGAGAGCGCTGGCACGGTTAGCCAGAGGTCACGGGTTCGATTCCCGGCATGGGTGGAATTTTTAGCTTCTAAATAGGTTTTTTTGAGAGAATGTTAGTGATCTAATGTTTAAGTAATAAACGAAGGGCTACAAGAAGTGACATACCTGTACAGTATACGTACAATCAACAGCACTTCAACCTTAACATTTGAGTTGTAAAGTCGCCCGTAAGGCAACGGAGTAGAGTAAATAGTTTAAAGGTTGATGTGCTGTTAACCTACAACAAGCAAGCACGATGAATATACAATACATGTGGTCATAACAAGTTTTCGAGAATGGCTATAGAGATGTAACAAAATCTATCGTACTTGTTTGGAAAACAAAACAATACTAGCCCCACCCAGTTGTAAGCTTTACAGACGCTTTACCTGGTTAAGGAATGTTTCACGGTTGTAACAGTATTTTAATAAAACATATCTTTTATTTGCGCCTGTGACCGTGCCGGGTAGAGAACTATTTCATATGGTCGCTATCTTCAGAAAGTCTCCATTTCGAGACCTACTTAAAAGGCAAATATTTTTTATTACTTGTGTAAATTTCCAATATTTCATAATATTAAAGATAGACCACGGGTCGCTAGTAGGATTATTAACTACTAATAATTAGTTACTAAGAACAAACGACACCTTACCCAAAACTCATATACATGATCACACTGACTCCGCAATTACACACCCTTTGCTCAGTGGCTGAAACCCCTGAAAGCCGAGCCTAAGACAAAGGTCGTAGAGCGGATCAGAGCAAACACACACGCATACACACGCGTGCGCGCTCGCGCACAGACACATTCACTAACACTCTCTAGAAATTAAACCCATACACACACATACTCACTCACACATACACACACATTCACTAATACTCTCCAGAAATGAAACCCATACACACACATACGCACTCAAAGATAGACACACACACACACACGCATTATTGCAAAAATTGTAAGGATCACTTATTGGTTATTCTTTATGAAATATTGTTTGTTGAAAAAGGCTGATAAGAAATAACTTATTATACTCATGAACTTATTATATTTTTCTCCGTCCGGAGGGGTCTAGTTTTCCACGAGACAGAGATCCTTCCTAGTGGAATTAACTAGGGTTTTTATCAGAACAATGACCATTCTGGCTGGCTACTAATGGTACTAACATACTCTTGTTTGCGACGTGATATTTCTGAAAGGTGCCTTTTTAAAAAAACAATCTAGTGTATTCGATGCCCATTGTTCACGCACGTTCATTTTGCTACGGCTTTCAAACCACCCAAAATTCACGGTGTATGAATATACAGACGCTTAACTAGCCTCAAACTCAAGTTCTAACAAACAAAAAAGCGACACACAGATTTACTAACCACGCTGGCAAGTCACGCGATACATGCAGGCCAGCCATTTGATAGACGCAAATTGCTCGCAGCTTTCAGGTTGTTAGCTCCGGTTAATCACCTAAGTGCTAAAGGTGATTTTCATCGAGCGACCATAGGGTACTTAGGATCTGCCGTATGAGAGTGAAAGAGACAAAAAAGAGACCAAGAGGAAGTAGACCTATTGAAGAAGACCTCAGAAAGATGGGCAAATACCGGAACCATAAGGCCGGCTGTACACACTCTCTAGAGAACCTGTGAATTTATATTACACTAGCTGTGGCCCGCGGTCTTAACCGCGGTTTATCGATATTTCCATGGAAATAAGACATTATCCCGCGGTTAAATGTAGCTTATGTGTTAATCCAGGGTGTCAGCTACATAATTTTTTTTACAGCTTCATGGGAGTGTAGATCGAGTAAAACCATATAATAATGAGTGTTTGGTTTAACGCGATACCTCCACGCGGTCCTGAGATAAAGGGTCTTGACGGCGAGACGAACGGAGAACAAAGTGATGTTCTAAGGGTTCCGTTTTTACTTTTGAGTTACGAAACCTGAAAAGTACTAAAATGAAAATGTTGATATTGTATAGAATCAGGCGTTACTTTGCGGAAATCCATAAAAGCATTTAAAAGAGAAAATAACTTTGCTAAATTCCGCCAAAATCCCACAAGCACCATGCGCAAGTGCAATTGCACTTGGGAGCCTGAGGATGCCTCGTGTTTGATGCATAACGCGGCGAGTGTTTTCTTACACAAGTATTGGTGTCGGTGGTGGTGTGTTCGTGTCTTGCTTCTGCTTGAAAAAGTGGGAGGGAGGGCGGTGCATTAACTAACCGCATGGTGCTTGTGAGATTTTTGGCGGAATTTAGCAAAGTAATTTTCACTTTTAAATGCTATTCGTTGATATTTCGAATAGCATTTAAAAGTGAAAAATATTCGTTGACAACTCTACAAAAATTGTTCTACATGTTTGTCTAGATCTTAATTCGCCTTGATTTGTCCTAAATGCGCCACTGTGCCAGCCTGCATGTACCGTGAAATGTGTACAGTTAAATGGTAACATTTAATGTATGATGTGTATTTAGCTATATGAGTTAAGTTTGTCAAATTTGTTTTTTCTCCTTGAATATATAAAACAAAAATAAAACATACATAGTTTTAAGTCTACTAACTGAAATGAGTTACATACTTGAAATAATATTATTATAAGTAACTAGCTGATCCAACGAACTTCGTACTGCTTAACAGTCGATTTTTTTTCTTTCCGTAAGAACCATCCTCGTACTTCAATGAAAATTCTAAAAAAAGAAGTAGCGAAATCGGTTCAGCTGATTTCGACATTTGCGCTTACCAACACATTTAGCGATTCGTTTTTATATTATAGAAGACATAATTAGTCTTTAGGCCATTGAACTAGACAGTCTAGATCTTAATTACAACAAGGTAAACACAGCCACGATAAGACTGGAAAAATACCTAGAAAGGTAAGCAATTGATCTGAGTCATATTATGTTTACACAATTCTCCTGTTATTGTGTTTGTCAAAGAGCGATAATCTCTAAGGTATTTTGTGTATGAATATCATACGCTACGAAGATAGGAAAAAATACAATACCAACATCAAGTACTTTGAAAGCCACTCGTGTCTAATGAGACTTGTTACTTAGGTTCCCATTCGATTTTACGATACAGCTATGTGACTACAACGTAATTGTGACCAGAAGTTCCCAGTCAACAATGACCTTAATGCTTCTCGATTATTGCACTATTTCTCGTATAACAATAATAATTTTAATGCAGCCTCACTGCACTAATGTAGCACACGCATTGTAGGGGACAGGCCTTCTCCCAGAGAGAGAGAGATAGGCTTAATCACCGAGTGCTCACTGCGAATTGTCATTTTCTAGCCCTTAGATATGTGAAAACATCAGACACTCAGGTTTCCTCACGATTTTTTCCTTCACGGTTAGCGAGTGGTAGGTACGGTTCATTCTGTAAGCTTTTAGAATCTACCTCGGCTACTATCGGATAGAATCAGATAAATTCGTGTAATAGAAATATAAGAACTAATATATATGACACTTAATTAATTAAACTTAATAAGAAAAGTTGTATACAGAGCGGGAAGTAGTATTACACTCGTGTGCTTTCGGCGAAAACTGAAGCCTATTCTAGAGCCCGAGGTATATTCTTAAAGCTAACAGACTGTACATGGTGTGAACCCAAGACCTCTTGAATGTAAGGCGAGCGTTCTACCGACCGCGGTATCACCGCTTTTCGCTTTCTTCTTTTTCTTTGTTTTCTTTTGTCCTTTACATACAGTCTTAATTTTGTTTCGGAATTTTAATTCGAAATAGCAGTTCGGGATTTTGAACGCAGTAAATTCATACAAAAATATAGATCTGCCACCATTGATATCGACCCTTGTGTGTTTACACTGCTGAGGCACGAGTCTCTTGCTGCATCGCAGGAAGGATAGGCCATACTCCAGCACAGAGCGGGCCTTACTGTAAGAAGTTCTCAAGCCGCCCTAAGGTCTCTGACATTTCCTAATTACTGCCATTACATGTCAGCAGGCACCAGCGCCTTAACGTGCCCTGCGAAGCACGGAAGCGCTCGGCAAAATGCCACTGGACGGTCTTCACGGGACGGTCATCCATACTACACCTGACAACATACATTACTTATAGTAATTTTTCATTTAATTTTTTTTCCGATTCGATATTTTGCATAGTGTTCGGTGTTCAGAATTTTGTACAAAAGAGCCATTCTGGACTAAAATATTCGCAACGTAGTTTCTTCTTAGCAATGGCAATACAGTAACAATGCAATCGCAATCGGAAAATTGTCGTACATTTTGCTGAAAAAACGATTTGAACCCAACAGCCAGCGACTCTCTACTGAGCGCTGCTACACCGAACTGACATAAACGCATGTTTATACTATTTTTATTTTTAATGCACTAACCCGTGCTAAGGACAAATTTTAAAACCTATTTAGAGGCCAAAAATTTCACCCATGCCGGGATTCGAACCCGCAACCTCTGGCTATCCGTGCCAGCGCTCTACCAATTGAGCTCAATTGAGCAATGGCACGGATAGCCAGAGGTTGCGGGTTCGAATCCCGGCATGGGTGAAATTTTTAGCCTCTAAATAGGTTTTTAAATAAACGCATGTGTGTGATGCATTAACTAAATTCTGAATCGATATTTTGAATCGAAACTCAGAAACGGAAATCAGACTATAGATAACCGGCCTAAAAGTCGTTTTCAAGATAAAAGAAAACGTGGATGTATTGGTAATTATTGTTTAGCCCATGTTCCACTTTTGAACAGCACAGACACTCAAGTTGTTTTCTGACTTCATGATGTTTTCTTTAGCGTTAGCGAGTCTATTGCTACAATAATTTCACAAATGTACATAACTTAAAAAAAGTCATTGGTACAAGCCGGGACTCGAACCTACGACCTGCAGATTTAGATGATGTGCTTGAGAAGAATCATTTATATGTATTATGTTGTTTATGTATACAAATAATATACGTATAAAATAAGTTAGCTATATACAGAGATAGAGCGCTTCGCCAACAAACTGCTTTGCAGTTTGGCGTAATTGTGTAATTGCATAAGGTTTTTTTGTTTTTGTAAAAATAAATTAAAAAAAAAAGAAGCGTTTTACCGCTGGCTATTTTGACATTTGTATCTTATTAATTAATTAAAACTGATTAAAACTGTATCAAGAATATGCGTAGTTCATCAATTGCCACCAAACTTATATGGATCTGACCTAAACTTACTTCTATTTCTGCGCACATTTGTTATCTTTGCTTTATCAGCCCGGAATTTGCAGGACTTTTGGTGGCCTGAATACAGTGAAACTGTACTAAGGTACCAAAAGTCCCGTGAATTTCGAGCCAACTGTACTCCCTAAAATCCCTGTAAATTTCGAGAAGGTGCAGCAAAAGTAAAATTGTTTTTCTGTATATTTTACCGGTAAACTAGCCGCAGAATGAGACGATTTGCAGGACTTTCGCAAATCGCAAATTGCCACTGTACTCAGGCACCAAAATTCCCGTGAATTCTGGGCCGACTGCACATAGGGTCTAAAAGCCCTGTAAATTGCGAGACGGTGCAGCAAAACCAAAATTGTTTTTCTGTATATTTTACCGGTAAACTAGAACTACCTACGTAGAATGAGACATTGAGATTCGATAACAGCACCCTGGTTACGATGTACATTACTGGTGGCGTTTCCATTAGTAATTCGTTGTTTGTTTTGTTGGCAGTGATTGGTACTTACTAGAGAACGAATAAATGAAGAGAACGCTATACGAAACAAAAAAATTGCCTTGGTCTGGATATATTTGTAGGTTTGTGGTTTCCAAACGATATAGGAATTGAAGCGCTCGTGGCCTAGTCGAACCGAGCGATTGGAATCAATAACTTGAGTTAAGCAACAACAGGCGCGGTAAGGTGCAGGATGGGTGACCGTCCTGTGACTACCGCTAGTGGCATTTTTTCGAGCGCTTCTGTGCTTCGCAAGGCACGCTAAGCCGTTGGTGCCGGCTGTCATGTAATGGCAGTCGTTAAGCCATCCCAGAGGCCTCATAGGCGGCTTGATAACTTCTGACAGTAAGACCCGCCACTGTCTTACAACACTCTATCTACCCGGACATGGCCCCGGTGGTGGAGTATATATAGTAGAATCGTGCCTTGCGAAGCACGGAATTTCATTTGTATGTTGTTCATTTTAGCGCACACTGTGATGACATCCTCCGCCAAGCCTGTGTCGTAAAAATCAACACGTCTTAATACACGAACCGTTAAATCATTCAATTTACCATCAACAATCTATAATCATCAAGCCCTACCCACGCGCAGTTTATTGGAAATCCTCTACTAATAAAGTTCGTTACACACAAACAAAGGGGTCATTGAGTCGGTGGGCAATATATCACTCACTGGTATTTAGTAGTGATTTAGTTAATGATCCAAGCTTCCGGTCTGATCACTGTTGGGATGGCGGACTATGCTCTTAAAAATACATTATCATATCCAAGCAAAATCTTTTTTGGTCGGGAAATTTTCGTAATTGTGTTTCATATTTAATCAGATAATATTTTCAATTGTTATACTATTTTTATTTTAATGCACTAACCCGTGCTAAGGACAAATTTAAAAACCTATAACCTGCCACGGATAGCCAGAGGTTGCGGGTTCGAATCCCGGCACGGGTGAAATTTTTAGCCTCTAAATAGGTTTTTAAATTTAAAAACCTATTTAGAGGCTAAAAATTTCACCCATGCCGGGATTCGAACCCGCAACCTCTGGCTATCCGTACCAGCGCTCTACCAATTGAGCCAATGGGCGACTCACGGCATCAGTGAAATTTCGAACCTCTTTACAATATTCTCTGTATTACGTACAGGCAGCGACATCTGACTTAAGCAAATTGCTTACAGTAATTGCTTACTTACAGTGATATCGTTCCGATGTTAAACCTAACTGCAAAGTAGTTAGTCGGGGCTGTAAGTAATGCAATTTGCTTAAGTCAGATGTCGCTGCCTGTACGTAATACAGAGAATATTGTAAAGAGGTTCGAAATTTCACTGATGCCGTGAGTCGCCCATTGGCTCAATTGGTAGAGCGCTGGTACGGATAGCCAGAGGTTGCGGGTTCGAATCCCGGCATGGGTGAAATTTTTAGCCTCTAAATAGGTTTTTAAATTTGTTCCTTAGCACGGGTTAGTGCATTAAAAATAAAAATAGTGTAGGTTTTTAAATTTTCAATTGTGTTTTAGGATAAAAGAGATTTATATCATAAATGTGTTTTCAGAAAAAAAAACACGTGTATTCACCATAATAATCACCCTTTTACTATACTGACAAATCATGCGGTTATAGCAATAATTTTCCTTATTTTTTCAACTGGCTTAGAGGTTTTAATTGATAGACTTGTGAGCAGCCTATATACGTCCCTCTTTAGGACACAGGCTTTCTCAGGGAGAGAGAGAGAGAGAGAGAGAGACAGAGAATGGCCTAATCACCTTTACCCTTCTTCACCCTTTACCCACCTTTGACCCATGTTTAAGCTTTGCACCTTTGCGTCTGACACCAATTTGAAGCGCTGATAGCATCTAAGACACCAAGGTTTCCTCATGAGGTTTTCCTTCAACCCTTAACGAGAGGTATTAATTAATTAATTTATTGTTCACAAAACAGCAAAGACGTATTACTACTGTAACTTCATAAATGTACGTAACTTAGAAAATATAGTCAAATTGATACAATTTACCAATGACGTTGTCTTTTAAGTTCCAATCCCAGCATACGATCCTGGAATTACAACCCACATCCTCCCGAATTGCAAGACAAATATTTACTAAATATTTAAAAACCTATTAAGAAGTAAACCTCTGGCTATCCGTGCCAGAGGTTGCGGGTTCGAATCCCGGCATGGGTGAATTTTTTAGCCTCTAAATAGGTTTTAAATTTGTCCTTAGCACGGGTTAGTGCATTAAAAATAAAAATAGTATAATTTACTAAATATATTAGGAAATGAAACATTCTTGCGACTGCATTGGCGTTTTGTAAGTAATGCGATGCATCGCAAATCTTTTAAATGTTATTAACTCTAGTCTTAGTATGTGTCATAAGGAGAGGCATTATAAGTCTACATTAAACAAGTCAAATCACACATCATAGAGCTATCGTTAAGAACAATTTTTATCGATTCTGACAGTAAGATCCGCCATGTCTTACAGTCCTCCACCAACCCGGACTTGGCCCCCGTGGTGGAGTATGGCCTAACCTTCCTGCGATGCAGGAAAATACCCGTGCCCCAGCAGTGGGAACATACAAGGGTTGATAACGATCGATAGATAAAGTTAGAATATTTTCGGGGCTTAATCGCGTAGTAAGCCCCGACAATATTCTAACTATGTTTACAAGTCTCGAAAGTTTAAAATATTTTATAGATAAAGTTGTTCTAAACGACAATTTGTAAACGACATGTTTTAAGAATTTTGCCTTTTTAAACTAACCCAACGACTATTTGACCAACATTTGTGTTAAACCTTGAACAGGTTTGGATCTGATAACTCGTTATCATTGACACATTATGAGCTGGTGTATCTTGGCAATCTACCTACTTCGCATTAAATGTTATTGAGCGGATATATTTTTTTGCACACAAGCATTCGGCTACAAAAATACTATTTATGTACGAACTATTTGCGCACCCCGATGCTACGAATAAAATATGAAATCAGAGCGCGTAGAATCCCCGTAGATTATACGAATGACTCATTGTGTCATTTGATACAGGAATAGCATGAAACAGATAAATACTGAGTGTGAAGCCTGGAATATCCGTTGCTTATTAAAGAATTAGGACTGGTTTTTTAGATAATAGATAAATTATTTATTTTCACAAAGTGAAGCCATAGAAATCTAATTACAAGTCACAGCACGAACAAAGCATAAACAAAACAGTAGCATATTATGCTACTGTTTTGTTTATGCTTTGTTCGTTAAATGTTAAATGAAAAGCGAAACACACAAAAAATTAGACATACATAGTACGGCAATGTACCTGGACAATGTACTGGATAGGTGTGGCAATAGTAAAGTGGCTCCGACTTAGCATATGCTTTTAATGCCGCTCATTTATATTTGTTTAACGAATTTAATCGCGATTATTTTTAACGTAAAACGTAATTACCCTCCATGTCGATATGAAAAGGTTAGGCCATACTCTACCACGGGGGCAAAATCCAGGTTGGTGCAGGTAAGACAGCGGCGGACCTTACTGTTAGAAGTTATCAAACCGCCCATAAGGCCTGTGACATGGCTTAACGACTGCCATTACATGACAGCCGGAACCAACGGCTTAGCGTATCTTGCTAAGCACGGAAGCGCTCGGAAAAAATGCCACTAGAGGTAGTCACGGGACGGTCACCCATCCTGCACCTAGCCAAGCCAGTTGTTGCTTAACTCAAGTGATTGATTCCAATCACTCGGTTTGGCTAGGCCACGAGCGCTTCTCGTTTACATATTAAATCGGTCTAATCGCGATTATTTATTACGTAAAACGTAATTACCTTAATGGCAATAATGATGACATTCAAAGGGATTACTTACTTCGCTGGCTCAGCGATCGGAAATGGGTCTTGGCCTCCGACACAAGAAGTCGACACTTGTCTCTGTCCTGCGGTCTCTTGCTAGTCGCCCGCCTGGAACTCAAGCAGGTCATTCAAAGGGATAATAGACGACTAAAATTGCACGGTGCCAGCTGTCATGTAATTGGCAGTCGTTAAGTCATGTCGGTAAGACCCGCTACTGTCTTACAATCCTCCACCAAACCGGACTTGGCCTCTGTGGCGGAGTATGGCCTAACCTTTCTGCGCTGCAGGAAGTGCCCTAGTAGTGAGGACATAGGTACTAGAGTTGATAGATATCGAATGCTAATCACGAGATATTTGTAAACGGATGACCCAAAAAAAGAAACTGACTCAGGCTCATCGACCTTTTAGTTCTGGACAATTAATAATCAAATCGAATATCGTTTAATTATAAGCAGTGGTGTAATAAAAACGTCATTCGATATAAAAATAAAAATCACAATTTATATGTAAACTGTACACTCGTTTGGAAACCTTGGGTCGTTCCCAAGAGATTAAAAAATAATAATCCGCGAAAATCCGCCTACGTTTTGGAAAATTCCACAGGGAATAGCCGAGTTGCTTTATTAAGCGCAAATAATACAATTTGTTTATAAAGCATTTGTAACAAATCTGTTTTTTTTAGTTAAGCTAAATCATTTAAGGCATTACTAAAGGTCAAAGAATCTATACAAAAAGATTAATAAGTAACTTTAAAAATAAATTACTCAATTTCAATGAAGAGATTACTTACAAGCTCCGTGTTTTATCGTACATGTTTTTTTGTAAATGTTGGTTAGATAAAGGCACGCCTTCCTTTAGCTAACAAGTATAATATACAATACATATTATTATGTTTTCTGAAAGCGTATGCGCATAATGTGGATTTTTTTTAAAATAGGTAATATAACAATTCATGAGACTGGAGGCCTGGTGCTTACTTCGGTCAAAGGTTCGCCATACAGCGGGGCAATGCCGCCCGCCTTCTCAGTACTCTACTGCCCGACAGCGATCTGACACAAATATTTTATTTAAAGTATGAAATAAGCTTCAGACCCGTGTCCAAGTAGTGGGCATATACAAGGGTTGTATCGTTGAATTAAGCTTAGATTTTATTATTATTATTATTATTATTTTGTAATCTAATCAATTTATTTCAATGTAAAAAATTATATCTAAATATGTATTACTAATTATAAGCTAAATCTAAATACTAACAAAACAAACCTAAATATATGTATAAATTAATTAATATAAAACACTACCTAAAAGCCAATTACTGCGCCCAGATCATCGCCGCCTCTGGGGAGGGTCCCCAGTATGCTGGCTACATTTCCTCGTTGGATGGCAAGACTTATCCTCTGCCCGAGGTAAGAGCCAGCCCTGGAGTATCTGGTCGTGTCGATGAGGCGCGACGCGAGCTCTTTAAAGAACAGTCGCGCTTCAGGCCCTCACGATCCGAGTGTCTCGACACCAAACGGCACAAATAAGTGACTCTGTGCCAGAGTCCCGTACTTGCGCCCCTTGATGCCTTCAGCACTTGATGACGCAGCGCCGGCTTTTATGGAAGTGAAAGGTTAGGTTAAGTTTATTTTTTTTTATATTAAAAAGTAATGTAACTTTTAATAGAATAAATATTGTGCTGACATACACAATATTTATTCGATATAAAATAGTATAACAGCGTAAATTTTCATAAAATGTCACAAGTTGCAACTTTACAGTACATAAACTGTCAAAGTCTCTCATTTTAGTGCCACAAAACCCGTGAATGCGTCTACACTGGGGCTGGTTCTTACAATTTTCGTCTGTTGGGAAGAACCCGTAACTGGGTGCCGCACGCGTCGCCTCGACGAAACCGAAACTGAATCTTGATCCATTCAAAGTCCCGACGCGTCGACGACCAGATGCGCGTGCGCCGATTTCGCGACCACTCTGAATAAAGCTCGCGAAATATGCCGGCGAAATTTTCCTTAGTGATTTTACTTAGTCAGGTTCCTGTCTGAAAGTAAAAAGGTGATCAGTTGAGTGAAAAAATCGCTTTAATCACTAACTTCATTTATCGCGTATACGTTGAATTCGCGGCATATTCGCTAAATTAGCTCGCGAAATACCTTGGTATTTTTTTTCCTGTTTCCTAAGTTTAGTAGGTATAGGCGTCGGAAAGTAAAAGAAGTTTATTGCGTTTTGGTATTATTATAAAGGATACATTAGTGAGGTACGATGTGAGGAAATTCATTGAACCATTTACTAAGATTTGTGGTAATCACTAGATCTACTCAGTGAGTGTTCTGAAAGTGTTTTGTGATATTTTTGTGAAACTTTAGTGACATGAAATTTGTGGCGGCAATATTTCACTAGGATTGCCAGAGGAAATTGGACAGTATGAAATTTATTGTGTAAGTATTTATAACATAGGTACCTAATTTTTTTTTATGTAGTCCATACTACTCGTTACATCCCACTGCAGGCACAGGCGTTCTCTTTGAAAGAGACAGTACGGGATTAATTATCACGCGTGCCCACCCCGCATTGGCAATTTGAAGCGCTGAGGTACTTGTACACCTTAGAAACTTAGGTTTCCTTACGATGTTTTTCTTCACTAACTGAATAACGATTTATTATTTTTATTCAAGGATCATTGCAGTTTAATGTTACATTTCATCATAATCGACCTTTAATTTTTTTATTAAAGTTTTGTTTTCTGTTGATCCGCCTTAATAAATAAGAAGTTTAATTTTATAACAACGCAATGCATTGCATTTATATATAAAAATACCTTTGCATCTACGACTCATTCAGATGATTTATACAATGTCCAGTGGTACATACCTTATACTAGATGAGGGAAGATGAAACTCGGACGCTGCAGCGGTAAGCAAAGCTTCGCCAGTAAAGCTTTTAACCAAAAGGGTCACAATACCAACCCTTGTACGTCACCACTGCTGAGGCACGGGACTCTTTCTGCATCACAGGAAGGTTAGGCCATACTCCACCACGGGGGCCAAGTCCGGGTTAGTGAAGGATTGTAAGACAGAGGCGGGAATTACTGTCAGTTATCAAACCGCCCATAAGGCCTCTGGCTTAACGACTGCCATTACATGACAGCCGCTACCAACCGCTTAACGTGCCTTGCGAAGCAAACACTTGAAAAAATGCACTAGACGGTCACCCATCCCGCAACTTAACTCAAGTGATTGATTCCAATCACTTGGCTCGACTAGGCCACGAGCGCTTCGAAGAAAAGGTACAGGTACCCTACAGTAAAATTACGCACATACCTACTCATAATCCGCTAACATTGCATATGAGATTAAAATTGTGATCGTGACCGTGACATTTTCTACTTGTTTTCTTTTTGGCATGATCCTATTCAGCGGTTGGTATGCGCTCATGACACTGCATAATGTCCTATCGCACAAATTGCTTTTATAAAATGCAATGTGCGTCGACGCCAGCTTACCCTGAAACAAGTCTTATCCTGCGCGGCTTAAGTGCGAGTTTTGAATAATACAATGTAACCGGCGTTAAGGTCTACTGTACCAACTAACTGCAGAGCTGGCCAGGTGCCATGTGTCTCAATGAAAAGGTGCTTTTACTATAAGTAACTTGTAATCAATTGAAAACAGCGGCAAAAAAATGGTGTTACAAAAAAAACTAACAACATTGCGACGAAACCTCAGAAAACTCTGCAAAATGACTTAGGTCCTTCCTGCTGAGGTATTGAGAGGTTAATAAGGTATAAAGATGAGGCATAAAATTTAAATTTAACAGACCTGCTTAAATTTTAAAAAGTCAAAATTTTTCAAGCCATAAAGCAAAAAAGTAAACTCGTACTTAATTTTTCAGAAGAACATATTATTGTTCACAGATAATATTTGTTATTTTGTGCTGTTGGATTTACAAATAAAGAATAATAATTTTAAGGTTTTAAAAAAAAAATTACATTTAAAACTTTTTTTAGTAACTACAAACTACGGTAGCTATAGTTTATATTTTTTTAACCAGGTACTTTATTAGGATTTTCTAAAAATGTGTCAACAAAAACTTGAATCTGTAAAAGTTATTATTATCCAGCCAGATCGGTGGTATGGGCCGCGGGCTTACGGGTCATCGTTCTGATAGACGAAGAAGCGTACTAATTGTTAACGATTTTTTCTACGATGCGAAATTGCTTAACTGTTTCATTTCTATAGACGGCCTCGGTGGCGCAGCGGTTTAGCACGCTGACTGTAAAACGGAAGGTCTCGGGTTCGATCCCCGGCCGGGTCAAACTAGGAAACGAACTTTTCTAGTGTGTCTCGGATCTTGGATGTTATCTATGTATTTATTGTATTAAATCTATCCTCTAGTTAGCATGTTCGCGCGAGAATCGATCACGCGACGTAATCATGAATCTGTGGTCATTCGTTCATTACTCTGAGTCATTCCGGTGCCGTCGCTCGTGCTGCCCGCTCGCTACTAATTTATCCATCCATCTGCACACACATTCGCACGGTGACATACGCGCGTGATAAGTGCTCAAATTCTCGTGAAGTGATAGACATTTTGGTGACCAAGAAACTTTATCAGCTCAAAGAACAATATATTGACAATATTAGACTATAAGTGAACAGTGCAGGAGTGTTCTCCGTGCGCTGGACGCATCAGCTCATCCATCACCGCTCATCATCTGCCCAACAGCTAAAGCGAGCCATCATCCACCATCACCAAGTAAGTCCATTCACTTCACCTCCCATTCCGCTCTCTCAACCAGCCCATCGTGAGGTAGACCTAGCCGACACTGGCTAACTACCATAGCACCTATAACACAAGTCATTTATTTGTACTTAGTATAGGGCTAACGAGATCTGTGTAATATGTCCATGACTATTTATTATTATTATTTATTTATATTTAAAAGTTACGGTCCAAATTGATGGCATTTCAAACTACAAATTGATATATAAGAAATGTATATGAAAGTTGACTGCATACAATATGTTATTTCTAAACAATAATATTCAGGATGCTCAATAATTGTCATTACAAAATGAGCCGATGACACTTGGGTCATTTTGACATCAAATTCTTTCAATATCGGTCAAGCCATTTGGCTTCTACACCATTTCAGCCTATTGCAGTCCACTGCTGGACATAAGCCTCCCCCAGGGTGCGCCACAAGACCCGATCTCCCGTTTTCGCCATCCAGTCACCACCAGCCACCTTTTTCAGGTCGCCGGTCCATCTGGCCGGAGGGTTTCTACACGCTCATAATAAATTAATAAAGCATAGAAACATACAGAAGTACGCGCAAAAATAAAACGAATCCTTTCTTTTTGCAAGTAGGTTAAAATAAAGCTAGACTATAAATAAACTACGTTTCTCGTACACCAACCATATTTAGTCTTAACTGCTTTGTTTTTTATGTACTTTGGACAACTGATAGCAGTAGATTGACATAGTGTTAGCGTTCGAGGCAAGTAAAATTATTGGTCACGGCGTTCAAAAATAGCCCCTGATAATATTTTATGTGAATAGATATTCTAAAGCTAACTTGCGCCAACGCTATCTGACAGAAAGGTGTAAATTAATTTTATTATTTATTTCAATATACACTCCGTGGTAGTTAGCCAGTGTCGGCTAGGTCTACCTCACGATGGGCTGGTTGAGAGAGCGGAATGGGAGGTGAAGTGAATGGACTTAGTTGGTGATGGTGGATGATGGTTTGCTTTAGCTGTTGGGCAGATGATGAGCGGTGATGGATGAGCTGATGCGTCCAGCGTACGGAGAACACTCCTGCACTGTTCACTTATAGTCTAATACTGTAACGTATGGTTTACTCCGCCTTTACAGGTTTTCCACCTAATACAGCAGATTAAATAAAAAAAAATACCACAAGAAATAGGAAAATCGACATTAACATAATTACCTCAAACGTTTCGTCCAAAGTGATAAAAAAAATACAAAGCATATGTAAATGTATGTAGAAAAAGTAATATATGCTCGCAAGAACACAAACTAAAATTAACTGTCGAGCAAACCGTCCCGAGACATACCCGAGCCAAAGGTTCTCACACTAACTTCACACATTGCATACCTAGAATAAAAGGTTATATTGCATTAAAAATAATTTTCACTATACAATACAAACAAACAATGCAAAAAAAGTCTTAAGAACCTATTTAGAGGCTAAAAATTCCACCCAGGACGGGACTCGAACCCGCGACGTCTGGCTAGCCGTGCCAGCGCTCTCCCAACTGAGCTAAAAGGCGACTACCGACATCAGTGAAATTTCGAACCTCTCAATACTCTCTTTATTACGTACGGGCAGCAACATCTGACTGAAGTAATTTCGTATCACTTGCAAAAAAAGTCATCAAATATTTAATATTTGATGAAAATTTATAAATTGATAGTGTATTTTAAAAATACACTATCAATTTATAAATTTTCATCAAAAAATCATCCCATATTAAAAACAAATTGCCCAATGACAAAAATACAAATTGAACAGTACGCTCTGGGCCGTTTTATGAATTGAGAATTTCACTAAGCAAACAGTTAAGTATTTCCTAATGATTCGCGATACTCATACATAGTTATATATTAAATGGGTCTTATCGCGATTATTTATTGGGTAAGACGTAATCACCTTATTTCCCGACGTTTCGGCAAAAGGTAAAAAGGTAATTATGTTTTACCTAATAAATAATCGCGATTAGACCCGTTTAATATATAACTAAACACTTAAGTAACGTTCTGTCACCCTCTTTGCTGAGAAATTCGAAGAGACAACACTACAGTTCAGTATTTACTTAGCAAAATTCTCAATTCAGAAACTGGCCCTCTCAGTGCGAAGTATAGAAGGAAGGGCAATTAAATTCTGTCACCAATTGTGGACACAGCTTAATGTCTGCGGTAATAGCGGTCAAGTTTGCCTTAAGCAATCTCTCTTACGTGCCCTTAGTAACAGACAACTTTATTACGTCATTAATAAGGCTTACTCCTTATGTTTTTTGTTTTCTGCAATTTATTTCATCACTGCAAGTCGCCATAATAACCTACACTTATAACACTAAGCTTTTTCCTACTGTAAGGAAGCCTAGAGTCTCTCTTCGTTCTTATGTAAGTAAATATTTAGTGTAAAATAACTTACTAATTCATTCAAACAGTCACATTAATTAAAAATAACCTGTCAAGTGCAAGTCGGACTCACGCACCGAGGGTTCTGTACAAATTTGTGGATAGACACAGAAATGTTATAAATAGCTTAGATTTGCAGTTTTTCTTCGAGGTTTGTCCGAAATTTAAACGTTTTTTTATGATTTAATTATAAATGTAGAGTTGTTTCCTGAATTTGTAATATCAGATAAATTTTATACTTCAAGGTCAACGGTAAGTATTCCATAAATATTGATTTACGTGATTGTCAAAATATAAGTTTTTTCGGCATAAACAACAGTAACTTTTTTTAGTTAACTTTGAAGTTTGAGTTTTTCACATCAAGGGACTGTAGACCTGCATAAATGATTATAATTTCATCTTGATAGCTACGCGTTTCCAACACTTAGGAGTTTGTTTTTTTACAGCTTCAAGGTAATATGAATCGGGAAAAACCATATACCTACTCAAGAGTATATGGTTTTATTCGATACGGTCACGCGTTCCCAAGATAAATGGTCTTAAGGGACAGCCAGAAAGACAGACGGAAGGACGGAAAAAAAGTGATCCCTAAGTGGTTTCGGTTTTTTTTTTGGTTATACGGAACCCTAAAAAGCAATGATTTTACCATTTTTTTCATAATTTGGTGCTACTTTAAACATATTTGGTTGTTAATTAATATTATTCATATCCACATTTTGTATAAATATGACGTTTATATTGACTGAACGTTTAAATGACTGAAAAATACTACTATTATTATTGTTATCGAAACGATCTTTATGATTGTTCATTGTTTTTATATATAGTGGGTCTGAGAATAAGTCGAAGGTTGATTAATATGACAAATTAATGTTTGCGTGATCAGCTGGTTTATTTATAACAGATAGAGAACACTTTACGGTCAAAAAATAAAAATTACACAGATATTGTTTTACATAAAATCTCAGGTGGCTGCGTCACCAAAAGTGATCTCTTACAGACAACCTTTAGTACGATGTCAACCCTTTTATGTCCCCACTGCTGGGGCACGGGTCTCTTCCTGCTTTGCAAGAAGGTTAACCATACCCCATAATGGGGGCCAAGCCCAGGTCGGTGGAGGATTACCAAGTTAAAAGTTATCAAGTCACTCTTAAGATGGCCTGGACTAATAAATATGGATACTAACTGCCACCTTCAACTTCATTTACATATGTGATAAGTAATCTAAATAGAATCTGTATAAATATTACGCCTGGCAAGTTGATGATGGTTCTTTATTTTTGTATTCGAGCAAAGTTAGACTTTATCGAAACACTATTTGTTAATATTATATACCGGTTATAAAAGCGATTGCAAGATGCAACTGACTCGACGCTGTGCGCAACCACTAGCGTTGATAATGTATTATCTCACTCTGCGGAAGTGGTATTGATTTCATCGGCCGATGTTCGTTTATTTTATTTCTCTAAGATAACATAGTTACATAGTTACTAACGTATAAAAATGAATCGCTGAATGTGTTGGTAAGCTTATTCTTTTTTATAAATATATATATATATATATATAATATATATAAATTATTATATATATATAATTTTTTTTATTATATATATATATATATATATATATATATATATATATATATATAAAATAAAAACATTAATAATAATACTAGCTGACCCAGCGAACTACGTACCGCCTACTATGATTGTTTAAAAAAATTCTCCGTATATATATATATCGGCTAAAACCCGAGTCGTGGCTACTCCTTGTTTTAGCCGGTTAGAACTAGGTGTTGCCATTGCCTCTTGGTTAAATCTGGTATTAGCCGATTGTTTTCGGGTTAAACTAGGTTAAGCTGGCATATTTTTAGCAAACTCAAAATAATAATCCTGCGCAGACGCAGTCGTGGGCACCAGCCCGGTTAGTATTACTATACAGAAGTTGTTATCACTATAATATATATATATATATCGAGATGTTTATATTAGCGTGGCGTAGAAAAGAACTTACGTTATGACATTGACAATTATGACATAAATAATTTTTTGGTCGGATTTGAAAAAAAACACTCAATATCTTTATAAATTATAGCTTAGTGTGTACCAACTAACCGCATGAGTGTACCAAGTAAACACATGGTACTTGTGTGATTTTTGGCGGAGTTTAGAAGTGTGGTGTCGGCCTAGAGAACAGCACCAACCCAACAGAAGCAATGTATGTGCCTGTATGTAAATGTTATGTTATGTAAATTCTTCCCGCGGGTGTCGTAAAAGGCGACTAAGGGACACTAACCGGGAAATGGGCAGCAGCGCCCCCTGCAATACAATTCCACCAAACTGCGATCCCAATCCACATGCCCAGCGTGGGGATTATGGGCATTACCTCTCAATGATGGCACAACCTTGTGTATATTATTAGGGGGCTATGTGCAGCAGTGGACTAATATAGTAACGTAAAGTAACGCCTGATTCCATTGAATATCTGTATCAGTAAGATAATTAATTAAAGAAATTATTTTTCTCGAAAACTTCGACACATAAGAATAAACAAAAAAAAATATTCTCATTTAGTGACTGTTCATATCTAAATCTTAGAAGAAACCGATACGTCAATTCGTGACCCCAGAAATAATGTCCATTCTTCACGAAAATATTGGCGTTTCAATAACAGTTTTCTGTTAAGTTCTTGGAAACTCTACAGAAACTTCGAAGAAAATAGTATGTCTAACAACGAAAATAGCAGAACGACTTATTAACTACGTCAATGGCCCTTCAAGCATTGAACGAATATTTCATTCGGACCCACCAATAAAATTCATCGTTAAGCAGAAATAAATCACTTTATAGTGAAGATTAATGTCTTGTCTATTTAATTAATAGACAACAATATTTGTCGCCGAAGACATTGTGAAAGCGGCTTGGAAACATTGGATGAGTAAAGGACAGTATTGGTTGGCGTGAAAGAGAAGAGGCCTATGCCCAGTAGTGGGATCCCTGTTTATAGGTTACTTAGATAGGTAGATATAATATTTGTATGCGATATGAATTCACGGCATTATCAATGTTGTGTCTAATAAGTTTATAAAATAATCAAAAGTAAAACATCTTTGTTGTTGACAATAAATTATCAATGAATCGTTCGTTCTTTGTTTCGTTCGTTCCTTTATTAATTAATTCATTTATTAATGACTTAATTGATTTATTCATTTAAGTATAAGCAACTAAAGCAACTGGGCAAGTTGCACAGCGCGTACTATAACCAGCGACGCACATCACCCTTAAGCACAGCTCATCAAATTTCATTTGTTAAATGACCCTTATCACAAGTTTGTTAAATTATCACTTCGACATACATACATACATACATACATACATACATACATACATACATACATACATACATACATACATACATACATACATACATACATACATACATACATACATACATACATACATACATACATACATACATACATACATACATACATACATACATACATACATACATACATACATACATACATACATACATACATACATACATACATACATACATACATACATACATACATACATACATACATACATACATACATACATACATACATACATACATACATACATACATACATACATACATAACCTCACGCCTGTATCCCAGAGGGGTAGGCAGAGACCAGGGACTGCCACTTGCCACGATCCTGACAGATCACCTTCGCTTTATCAACGTTCATAAGTCACCGCATGCACGCACGCCGGTTCCGGGTACTCTCACATCGTATCCTTTTAAAACTCAAAATGTAGATCGGAAACGTTTTTCCATTAACAATTTCCTGACTATTTATTATTAATTACAATGAACGAGTTTAATTTTTTCACAAAAGCAAGACTTAATAGTAGATTAGTAGCCAAGGGCTGTAAAGCATCAATTGCAGCCCGAGATATTTAGGCGCACGAGCGCAGCGAGGGCACATATAGTTCGAGGGTGCAATTGGTGCTTACACCCAAGCTAACTATTCTGCTTTACATCTCGATTGTGAGGTAAGTAAAAAACCGGCATTAGAAGAATAAAACATTTTAAAGTAAAAGTTTTCTATTTCCGCCTTTTTTCATTAAAAAGAATCCAGGAAAGAAAATTTAATTTTTTTTTTCATGATCGAAATTGGGCTTCGCCGTTCAATATTTAAAATGAATGACTATTGTTCTGTGTGACTATTATACTCATACGAAGACAAGGCTGAATAGCAAAGTAACCTCTTTGGCCCTTGGGCTGAATGCATGATGTCTATTGCCAGTATGATGGTTAGATGTACGCGAACTTTTTGAAAGAAGTGTTTTTTTTAATTACTTACCGCCCAAGGACTTTTCTAGCTACATTATTACCATAGAAATTAGTCACCTACAAGCCCCATTTGGAGGTGATAAGAACTTACCGAACATGAGAGATGTTAATAATAATTACTATACCTACCTATTCAGTTACCAACACTTTATCGAAAAAGACAAAGCTTTGTTCCTGTACCGCGCTATAACCGGATTTAAATGTTTCTAACTAAACTCGACTGTATCAAAAAACCCGTACGTCTACGTAATATCAAAGATATACCTAAACCCTATTTCAAAAGACCAGTCGTTGATTATACACTTGTTTTGAAGTCAAGACCGTGTGTTACCAAATATCTGAAACATTGTGTCAGTACCTGGTAAATGTCATTTTACTGCGATTCACACTAATACGCTAAAATGACTCCATTGTATGGACACATGTAGGCTTTACGGCGTTGTTTGAAAGTCGATAAAATTTGTGCGTAAAACGAGACGTTAATGTACCTGGTATAGAGTCCAGAACCTGGAACTTTTTAGTCACGTGTATTCTATTTAGTTGCGTTAGGGGTGATTTTGCAAACAAGCATATAACGTTTGATTATCTGTTGACTATACAGTGCATAGTTAACATGAGGTACGATTTTCGTGCAAAGGTAGTTAATTCGAGAATTTTTAGTACATTGTAACTTAAATTACAAGTAATAAACCGATGTTCAAGTTTAAATGGTGTTTGGCTATCTGAATTTCAAACTGGCACTTAGAATAGTGAACACCGAAATAATCATTTTGGGGTTGTGTATTTCTGGAATGTCTATGTCTGTTTACCATTAGCACAGGGTAAATATCCCACTTTGGCAATATCCAAGATAAGTGATCGTTATGGTAGGGAAAGTGTTATTAATTATTTTATCTTCTCTGATATTATAAAACTGAAAATTTCAAAGATTATAAAACTGAAAACAAAACTCTCATGACAAACATTACGCATAGGCCAAAAATAAAATTAAAAAAAGTTTTATTACGATACAGGCGTAGATAGAGTAGAACTAGAGATCAAGGCACAGTGTAACCGTTTTCACGTCGGTGAATATTATTTGTTTGTGTGCGTGAATGTTGCCACAATAAAAGTGAATTGCCATAATGAGGGATAAAATATTTCAGTCGTTCATAGGCCATGAATAAAAATGCAGATTTAGTTTTGAATTTTATTAATCATACATGTCTGACAATTGTTTGCAGAACGTAGCAAACGTTTTATAAAGAATTGTCATTTTGTATAATTAAAAATACGTTTTATTTTACACTTTTAAATTTTACAAGTTAAGGCGCTTAGGGACGCTATCTAGGACCACCAATGGAATACAATCATAAACTGTTTTATTAATAAGTTTTTTTCATATAAAAATTCACCATATAAAAAATCTTTCGAAGGGTACCTCAGACCACCAAAATGTACATTTTGTCGAAATGTAGAGAGCATATTCGAGCATTTGATGTAGGTGACCAGTTCTCTCTTCTAAATGCTAGCACCCATTTTTCCAGAACAGAACTATTTTGAAGAAATCTGGAAAAGAAACATTGCCAATATTAATAAATATTGTAATACATTAAAATATAATAAGTAATAACTTTAGTATTATTATTCGCGATACTCATACATAGCTGTTGTATATTGAACGGGTCGATTATTTATTAGGGAAATAAGGTAATTACGTTTTACCTAATAAACGATCGCGGCTAGACGGTATTGTACGAGATTCATTGATACAAATTCAAATTTGAATTCTATACTGAATTCAAGGCAACATTGCTTGCGGCAGAATGCACAAAAACTGTTTTTGTGTTACACCGAAAGGGTTCTTGCGATAAATTCGAGTTGACACATTTTCTGCTGAGTGGAATGAATGCTGAAAAATTATATGGGCAACAAGTCACATAGGAAAGCGATGCAGCTATCTAACAAAGCATCAGGATATTATATTTGATAATTCAGTGCTGTAGCCGTAATGTTTCTGTCTCTATTGTTTTTATTATAGATTTCGATATCAACCCTTGTATGTCCATAACTCTGGAGCACGGGTCCTGCATCGCAGAAAGGTTAGGCCATACTCCACCGCAGGGGCCAAGCCCGGGTTATAGTTTTAGGTACATTTGATTTTTAATAACGATACATTAAGTATTAAAGATTCATAATATATTTTGATTACGTTTGTAACTTAATATCTGTACAAGGACAAGCCGTCGAAGTCTGGGACTTTGAGTTAAGTAATGATCACGAAGCGTTGCCAGATATACGATTTACATCCTATTCATACCATGTTTTACATTTATGTTGCATATACTCGTACGATCAAGGGGCAGAAATCGTACGTAAACATACGACTTTTTTTAGATTTTATTCAACCAAAGTACTAATACCAACATAGCACGTCACTATTTATTCTTTTACTTACTAAGTAGCAACCCTTAAGGTAAATCTAACTAATGTGCGACGTTACCGGTTACTCGTTTTTGTGACACAGATTATGAACGCTGCTTCAGTTCAGTCAATCTTATTAAAACAAAGATCCAAAATAGGCTGAGCAATGAGAGTTTCATTGCGGCACAAAACGGCACACTTGGCAAAACAACATATTAAGCGCTATGGGTGTTGTGTGGATTTTTCTCAAACAAGAGCAATATTATTAACATTACAGTAAAACCCTTTACGGGGATAAATAAAAGCCTGAAAATAGTGTGTTTATGTTTAATCGATTGTTTACTTTAAAGTAATAAAACAAAGGTTTTGAAAACGTTCTGTTTTTTAGCAGCCTTCTTAGGGAATACTACTTTTTATTTTCCCATCGTACGGTCGCTTCTAACGTCGGCCAACACGGTCAAGTAATGATCGGGATTTTCGACATAAACGGATGGCAACATTTTTTTACTCTTCGTTTTTTTAGGTTAGGAAAGAAAATTCTATTAAATTGCTTTTCTTACGGACTAGTTGCAAAGCTACTAGTTGAAACTTAACTAAAATACTCAACATAAGGCAACTTTGGGCTTAACAATAATTGAAACACAATAATTACTTACCTATCAAAGGAAACTTCCCCCAAAGCTCTTTCTTAACGATTTCTGCATACGAGTACACTACAATTCACCATACTTTCTCTATTTAGGTCACTTTTAATATATCATTTCACAAATACACGGTTGCTCTTCGAAACGGCTAGCGTAGCGTTAAATATGATAAAATTTTCAAAATCTTGTCGTTTGTTTGCCCCCAAAAACGTCAACTTGACACTGGGGGCAAACAAAAAAAGCAGTTACACTTTTGCCTTTTACTCTATCTCTTTCTCACCCATGGTCGCTACGAAGTTTGTTTCATTTAAAACTTGTATGTGTGCGCTGTGGCTTGCTCTATAGTTTTACTCCCTCTACGGATACAGGTCTTGTATGGACACCTGTACCATAATATAACTTTTTAATCATAACGATACACCTATACAACCTCCTGCTGGACCAAGAAGGTTGAACCTCTACTTCAAAAAAAAAAAGGTTTCAATGAACGAGTCCGCGGCGACGCAACACGCATGCGCAATTGATGTTTGCGCCTTAGCGCCAACATTTAATATTTAAAAATGTTTTTTAATATTTAAAGAAAGTTTGGTTCTGTTTGTAAAATAAATTAGATTTTGTGTAAAACATGTCTGAAAGCGAGGATAGTGGTGTACACCACCAGGCATTCTGGAAGCTGCGTCAAACATGACTATGAACCTGTTACCGGCGAAATCTAGGAGCAACTATAATAAATGTTACCACGAGTTCATGGAATGGAATATTATTTTATGTATTATGAGAGTAGATAAAGGCTGGCTTATCGAGCGGTGTTTTTATTCGTATGACGAATTCCTAGTCTGTAAAAGTGACTAAGCCGAGAAGTTTATAAGATTTAGCGTATTGTATCGTAATATCGTCGCTTTTAACTCTTATTTAGCAGAATTTAGCACAATAATTAGGTAAATTACACAACATACGTATTATTATAATTTTGTCTATAGTTGATTGACCTCAATTCAATTCAATTCTTGTTTATGGCACCCTCTAGGATTCTGCCAGTGTCAAGTTTGTGGAGATTCACAGATTGCATAATTATTATGATATTGCCATATAATATTTTCTTTTTGACATTTGTAAATTTGATTATTATTTCTACATTGGATTGTTATTATGTACGGAGTATTGACTTGTAATGAATATTACCGATAAATGATGTCTATGTCTATGTCTAAAGTAGTGTAAGACACTACACATAACTTAGTCTTATTACACGAGTGTGGTTTAAAAATACGAGCCGTAGGCGAGTTTTTTTATAGTATAACACGAGTCCTTTTTATGCAACAGTATCATAAACTACAACAGTTACCTACTAGCTGTCGCGTTCGAATCCGTTGTGCGATTCTTGTTACCATGGCAACGCAATAAATAAACTCTTAGAGTTTGGCTTGAAATAAGTTTCCAGTAACAATAAAAAAATATTCGGCATTACCGACATATCAACTATTCTATATTCTATGTCTCAATACAGATCGTTGTCTATCTGTATGCCAAGTTTAGCCATTATTCAATATTCCATATTCTTTATTTATCAAAAAAAACAATTATTGGAAAAAATATATTTACCTTAAACAATTTTACATTTTTTTAAATAACTACATATTGATAATGTGAATTAGAAAAAATTACTTGATTATTAAATAATGTATTATTGCGTGATGGAGTAAAAGACATCCAAACATTTTCACTGTCTAACTTGCACATTTATAATATTGTAGTAGGATTACAGTCCGTTAGCTTTTAGAATATACCTCGGGCTATAGAGTAAACTTCGGTTTTCGCCGAAAGCACACAAGAGTAAAACTACCTGCTCTGTATAAAACTTTTCTTATTAAGTTTATTTATTTTAGTGTCATATTAGTTCCGATACTTCTATTTCACGAATATATCCGATTCTATCGGTATCGATGATAGTAACCGGGGTATATTCTAAAAACTACCAGACTATAATATAATATGCACAACAATTGCGCGACCCTCCTTTAAAGGAAGACAATTTTTGTCCTCCAAATGACAAGCTGCTTTTCTGTTGAATTTCCGAAACAAAGCGGCTGGACTTTTATTGTCGTCAGACACACTGATTGACGCCATGCATGCGTGATAAATGACATCATCGCTTATCAAAGAGCGTACGTTATACTGACGTGAGTATAAACAGAGAGACCAAGGTTTCATAGACAGTTTTTTATAATGATGCACAGAAGAACAAATGTTTTTTTGACGTGAAACTTTTCGACAGAAGTGGGTCACTTGCCAAAACCGCATGCAACGAAAACACGTTGCCTCAGCGAGAGCCGGAACTGTGCCGGAACTACTTGAACTACTCTTCTGGGTTCGAACCCCGGCTGGGGACAAAAACAACCCCAGGTCTTGGATTTTTACATGTTTGTGATGTCGTTGTTTCTGGTTCCCACGACACTAGGGTATCCTAGTATTATTCTCTTTACAGATTTATAGGAATTGACAATTTCATTGGTTTATTTATTATTTCATAAAGTCAAAATACAATAGACATACTTACCTAAATTATTTACATAGACCTAAAAGACATTAAAATCAGTACAAACATAATCAACATTCACATAAAACTTCGTCAAAAAGAATGAAAATAAAAGAATGTCAAGGCAATAACAATAATAATAAAATAATAATTAAAATAAAAAAAAACTCTATGCAAATAAATCGCTCCGAGCCACATGTTATTTTCTTGTGCAATTGTTTTGTACAACGTCGAGTAGGACCAACAAGTCATTACTTAGATCCTCTTCATTCGTACCGCTAGATGGCGCCAGTGCCACACTGACACCCGATTGTTTATCTAGGCTTATTATTTGATCGTGCTTGCAAGTTTGAGATCCCAAATGAGAAAACTAACTCGTACGCGTCCGCAATAGGGGTCTTATCTAGGGGTTTTAACTTAAAACAATTTATATAAGTAAAATATAAGTAACGGTAACTGTATATCGCTTGTATAAAATTGTTTTTCTGGCAACACTTAAATATCAATAATCACCGCTCCATGGGGTTCTTGAGTGGAGACCACCAATTAAGAAATGCAGCGTAGGATGCCTGTCAGCTAGCTAGACCGAAGGTTAGAATTAGAATACTGGCAGCGGATGGATGAGGATGACCGAGGAAAGAAAGAATTTGCGTCCCTAAGAGGAGGTCCGGGTCTTGCTAAGGATGAAAGCGGAGTGATTGATTGATACGTATGTAAAAATAAAAGGATTACTTAAGGATCTTACTTTTTTAAATAGATATTTCAGCAGTACCTAGTACAAAATTTCAACTATATTCTCCAATTTAGTTTATACGAGCATGAAATTAATTTATCCAAAATAAAATTTGCCACGAAACAACAAAAACATACTTAATAGATATAGTGAAATACAATCGACAGCAGCTCGAATTTACGATACGTTAGTGATTTGTTCTTCTGTATCTGAACTATATATATATATATATATATATATATATATATATATATATATATATATATATATTTTATTTTTAGTTTCCTCTATATATATATATATATATATATATATATATATATATATAGAGGAAACTGACTAGACCATGCCTGTTACAGATTGATTGATAGCTTCTATGCCAAGATCACTCTTAATACCACAGAGGTTAGTGGACCTCCATCGTGCCACAGCGGTTAGTGGCCGACATGCAAATTCCTCTGCGGTTCAACAAACTTAGGCCTGCCAAAAATCTCCGACAAAAGAAAAAGAACGGGAGCTAAAGTAAGCAATTCAAAAAAAGAATAAACATGTGGAATATATTAGCCGAAAAGAGGTTAAACGTGTTTCGCTTCGAGACCAGCGCCAAAACCCTGCTTTGGCAATGCTGAGGCTGGCCCATTTTTTTGAAAAGATAAAGTTAATTCATTCTTATTACAAACTAGCTGACCCAGCGAACTTCGTACCGCCTAACAGTCGATTCTTATTTTATTTTTTACTTTTTCTCTCCGTAAGAACCATCCTCGTACTTCAAAGAATATTCTAAAAAAAGAATTAGCGAAATCGGTTCAGCTGCTCTCGAGATTTGCGCTTACCAACTCATTCAGCAATTCATTTTTATATGATAGAAGATGAGTTTTTAATACTTGTTCTAAAAATAAAAGTGATCAACATCAGTAACGTGACTGTCGGAAGTATTCCTGTCTTAGCTCTTAAAGTCGTCTTGAAATAAAACTAAAAAAAAAATATTCATTATATAATCAAAATGATTACTTTTTATGGTTTCCCTTTCAATTTAGTTACTTCAAATTTATCGATTTAGTTATTCCAAATGTGATTGCAAGCACTGTAAAGAATTTAATACCTATACACATGCTAGTTGATTTTTTATTAAGGTTTATTTATACTAATGTTCTACTTATTTCCTAGAAGGCCCCGTACATCAAAAAAAATATTAATTTGTGTGTAGTGAAACAATCAATTCCAGTGAGTTGATTTGTATACATTTATCTGAATCAATTCAAAACTAATTGGTTGTGTCTTACATATCAAACTGATTTAGTAGTTACACAAATTTATTTGTTTTTATTAATAGGAGAACCAAAATAAAATAACAGTTTTGTGCGTTACTATCGATGTGTAATATTTCATAGCGCTCGTTGCTTAGTCGACCCGAGCAATTGGAATCAATCAATTGAGTTAAGCAACAATAGGCGCGATGAAGTGCTAGATGGGTGACCGTCACGTAACTACCGCTAGTGGCATTTGACCCGAGCGCTTCCATGCTGCACAAGGCATATTGAGCCAGGTCATAGGCCTTATGGGCGGCTTGATAACTTCTGAGAGTAAGGCCCGCCACTGTCTTACAATCCTTCACCAACCTTAGAATGGCCTTACTTTCCTGCATTGCAGGAAGCGACCCGTGCCCCAGCAGTTGGGAGACCTACAAGGTTTTACATATATTTTTTTAATTAACGGGCTACCAGTTATGAAAAGGGGTCAGAACACTCCATACTTATCATTCTTAATTAGAAAATGGCGTCTAAGCTTCATACATTCTACTATGCACAATATACGAGCTTCTATAACCACGAGTTGCTGATGGCTGTAAAATGAATTCTTAGAATAATTAGAACATTCCATTTGTATCGCGCATGACATCATGGACTTTTATACTTGGTCTAGATCTTGGTAATATTTGTTTTATTTTCATGTTTTCCATCAGTCTGTTTAGCGAGCTAAACTAAAGTGGCCTAAAATAATGCACTTAAACATTTACATTAACATTTACATACAGGCACATACATTGCTTCTGGCCTTACACTAGGTCACCTTGTGTCTAGGGAACCAGAAACAACGACGTCACCAACATGTAAACATCCAAAAGCGGGGTTTTTTTTGTTCCAGCCGGGGTTCGATCCCGAGACCTCTTGCATGGTAGGCAGATGCACTACCGCTGCGCCACAGAGGTCGTAGACTAAAAAAGCAGTAAAAACTAACCCATATAAAAATATAGGTTAGTTTTTACTGCAATTTTTGTCACAATTAATCGAATATTTTTTCTCTAATTTTGACCATTGTCTCATTTGATTTTACAAGTTGGAGTTCCAACTGTAGGGATTAATATTTTTCGTGTCAACGAATTAGCTCCCTGTTCTACTGCGGCCCTATATTTTACCCTCCGGGAGCATTTGAAGGAGATCATATTTATATTATTAAAACCTTGATTACGTTACATAACATAACCTCACGCCTGTATTCCAGCATCTGTATTCCAGAGGGGTAGGCAGAGACCAGGGAGTGTCACTTGCCACGACCCTGATACCTTCGCTTCATCAACGTTCATAAGACGTTGCATGCACGCACGCCGGTTTCGGGTACTTTTTATCTTTCCCTTTGCTAATACATCCCCTATTTGGTCGATGTCAGTCCGTCTGGGACTTCCCTTACCAGCCGTTCCACTCACATTCGCAATATATATTTGTTTCGTCAATCTTTCTTCCTTCATCCTCTCCACATGTCCAAACTAACGCAAGATTCCTTTCTCGATTCCGTCGAGGCCCCTTACCGGTCCTTCCACTCACTTTTGCAATATATATAATACCTACATTTGTTACTACAGACAAAAATGAAAAACAATGTGTGTGAATTGACAAGAAGTGTCCTAATTGTGACAAAATGTGATTGCGTGACAGGCGACATTGAGGGAATTTATTTCGGAATCAAGTCGGCCAATGATGCAACAAATAATTAGCTCAGAGACAGTAAGAGATATTTATGAATAATTAGCGCTATCAACGCACGTCCATCGTGAAACCAAGCGGATGAAAGCGAATCAAATATTGGCATCCTGCCAAAACTAATTTGGGAGATATTTATAATAAGCTTTTTAGATATCACTGTGTGTCATGGGCGGATATCTTGGCAGTTTCCGTAATTTACTCTCCAAAATGTAGACATTTTTTGAGAGTCGATTGGATTCGGCACGTTGGCACTCCAAGCTATAGTTCAATTGAAAGTGAAAAACATTTGTACACCAAATTAAAACAAAAATATCGTTCGTTATCAACCCTTGTATGTCCCTACTGCTGGGGTCTCTTCCTGCATCGCAAGAAGGTTAGGCCATACTCCACCACGGGGGCCAAGTCAGGGTTGGTGGAGGATTGTAAGACAGTGGTGAGCCTTACTGTCAGAAGTTATCAAGCCGCCCATGAGGCCTCTGACATGGCTTAACGACTGTGATTATATGATATCCCGCACAAACAGCTTAACGTGCCTTGCGAAGCACCGAAGCGCTCGGAAAAATGCCACTAGCGGTAGTCACGGGACGCTCACCCATTCTGTACCTGACCGCGCCTGTTGTTGCTTAACCAAGTGATTGATTCCAATCACTTGGCTCGCCTAGGCCACGAGTGCTTCAAACAATCAAAAATATGAAGAACAAAAAAAACACAAAGCTATTGGAATTACAATAGTGCGAACGCAAGTGCAACAAAAGAGCAAGGCTGCAGCTCAGCAAAATGCTAGCCACAATTGACCAGCGCTGCTGTGCAGCAGCTGCACCTGATTCTCTGATGTTTGGAAATTTGGAATTGTTATTTAAATCAGCAACGTCGTGACGTACAGTCTTTATCCTTGTCCAATTTAGTAAACAAGATTTTAACCTCAAAATTGATATTAGATGACAAAACTAGACATTTTCTCGCAAGTTCATGAACTTTGTTTATAAAATTGGCAGCTTGTTATCTAAAACAGTGTTGCAGGTTACTTCATTTATGGAAATTAGCAATTTTGGATTACAAAGTCATATTTAACGGTAGAATATTGTTTAATAAATGGCACAAGTAAAGATAAATAGACTGTACTACAAAATATCTCATGTATAGCAGACGCTAGAATTTTTTTCGTTTTCAAAACTTTGCACGTTGATATCTCGAAACGGTGTTTTTTGATTTAGTGAATTTCAACTCTACAGGGACGATTTATTTTATGACTATATACATTATTATTCATTATTCCAACATTATTCTTGTGAAAACTGGTCAAGTAAAATCGAGAGTCGGTACATACAAAAACTGGCCAAGTGCATATGGCGCTACGCGCAGTGTAGGGTTCCGGGTTTTTACCTGATTTATAGAATTAACAACTTTAAGGTTTGCTGGAAGAGAATGTTTATTGTATTAAGCACGCCCTTGTAAATTTAGGCATGTAATTAGTGCAATATAGAATAAAAATAATATTAATAGTAATCAAAGTAATTTTCGTCGAAGTTTACGTTTTGTAAGTTGGTCACCTACTGATCGTTAACTTGTAAAGTCTACTTTAACTTATAGTAGTTTTACTTTTAGTTCATTATATGTTTTACTGCCCTGTTTTTTTTTCATGTGTTCACAAGCCGCTAAGCCGGGAGAACAAAACGTAACAAAAACTTTCGCTTAGAAGCTTAGTATTTTGCAAACGGATTCCTAGGTCGCGAGATAGATTTCCTTCACGCATAAAATCAGAATATTTTGAAACGACCAACCCATATACTTTACACTATAGAAGAGGAGCAAAGGAGGAAAAAAAATGCATTCCTAATTTAGGTAGGTTTGAGTGTACCTCCCTTAAAAAAACTGTTAACATTTTATCTTACAGTTTTGTTGGCGTAATTAATTATGTATATCTTTGCCAAAATTCAACGTTTTTAGTACTAGTCTATTTTTTGTGACAGGCAGACAAACAGTCAAGGGGAAACAATATGAGTTTCTTGTTGACTACGGAACCCTAAAACCTTGTTAACTTTCTTTACAAGTCTTTCGGTTACAGGAATACATTGCCATTATTTTCAAACAGCTTCTGCTTTCTTCTGATATTCATGCTTGGACTTTCTCTCATTGTTTCTTCATCCTTGTGCATTCTCCAGTAACTCAACAAATCAATACCGTTGTACTACTTGGTTTATGATTCACTTATTGTCTGCTCTCCAGGCACCACATTTTGCCAGTAGATACGCCAATTAAACGGGGACTGGAATGAAATGTTTTCATTAGTTTATCGTTTCAAGTCTATGTGCACAAATGAATGGAATCTTAAAGAAAACTTTCAAAGAAAGTAATAACGTTTTTATATACGCAGCTTTACATCAGTAGGTTAATGTATTATAAAGGTCAGGCCCTAGAGTCTAATACTTACATAGTTTGTCAACAGTATGATATAAGCACGACAATGGTTGTCATTTACCTCAGTGTGGTAGTTTACAAGGCAATAGCAGTACAATGTTATTCCAGGGATATAACCCGCGCAAATTAAATAGGCATCTCACACGAAGAAGATCGAATCGCGTGTGCGCCAAGTTAAGTAGCACGCGTTATAATGCACCAACCAACCATTGCAATGCGATTGGTTACCAGACTACCGATAGTGTGAATGAAACGATCATTCACGGACTAATATGACTCTATTGAACAACTATGCCTTTTAGAGACTCATCCCATCTGTACGCATTACTCCGGATCTCAGCCGTGTTGTTGAGATTGACGAAGGGCACACGGCTGGAGTTCAGCTGAGGCTTGGCCTCTGCTCGACCGATACGCGGCGCGGCTTGTCTAAGACGAACCCTGCCTATGCTTCGACCGAGCGTGTTTGCAAGGGTGACGTCACGGCAACACAGCGCACGTCATGGACAGACCTGGCTTCTGTCACTGGACGTCTGAGTCTAGACTAGAGTTAGAACTTTTTTTTAACGTAACATAAAACAAAACATCGGAAGCGCTCGTGGCCTAGTTGGATCGAAATATTGAATTCAATTACTTGAGTTAAGCAACAACAGGCGCGGTCAGGATGGGTGACCGTCACGTGACTACCGCTAGTGGCATTTTTTCTGAGCGCTTCCTTGTTTTGCAAGGCACAGCCGTTGGTGCCGGCAGTCATGTTACTAAAGTGGAAAATAATGTGGATAATCCTTTATGCTTACAGAATTCCTCTCAGTCTAGTTTTCAAGAAAACGCGTCATTTCTCCGTTTCACTTCCCGTGCGAGCCGATCCACCCGTTTTCACTTTAGTTTCGAGATTCTGACTGAACCTCTAAACGCAAGTAGAAAATAATGTATATAAACCTTTATGCTTACAGAATTACTCACAGTCGAGTTTTGTGACTCTGTGTCATTTCTCCGGTTCACGTCCCGTCTGAGCCGTCCCGCCGGTAACCACTTAAGTTCCGAGATTCTGACCGATTTTCGAAGGAAAGTGAAAAATAACGTGGATATACCTTTATGCTTACAGAATTACTCTCGGTCTAGTTTTCAATGGCTCAGTGTCGGTTCACTTCCCGTCTGAGGCGTCCCGCCTGTTACCACTTTAGTTTCGAGATTCGGTCAGCCAGCAAAGTTATCGACCTATCGGCGTCGGATGACGACATTTGGCACTATTTTGGAAGAAGTGAAAAGTAACGGCTTCAAAAAAACATGATTCTACTCTGACACTTCTAGAGAGGCGTTTTTATTTAATTTGTTGTTTATGTCTTTTCTCTGTAAAATCTCTACCAAAAACTATTTTCGTGAGAGCTTTTGGAGTGTTTTACGGAATTGTGTTTTTATAAACAGAGTCGTAATTTATTTATCACATAACGTTAGTATTATTAATAATAACACATTTTAAACCTTCGCGACTTGCAAACATTAATAATAGCAATAAATTGCTACGCGACTAAGCCCCGAAAATATTTTAATAATAATAATACTACGAGTATAAGCCATTTTTGTAAATTACAATCAATACAATATGTGATGACATACGGTGCCGAAACGTGGACACTCACGGTGGGGCTGATCCACAAATTTAAAGTCGCTCAGCGTGCTATGGAAAGGGCTATGCTAGGGGTTTCTCTGAAAGATCGAATTCGAAACGAAGTCATCCGACAGAGAACCAAAGTCACCGACATAGCCCCACCGAATTAGCATGCTGAGTGGCAGTGGGCCGGCCATATCACCCGAAGAACTGATAACCGATGGGGTAGAAGAGTTATTGAGTGGAGACCGCGGATCGGTAAACGTAGTGTAGGACGTCCTCAGACTCGGTGGAGCGATGATCTTCGCAGGGCGGCTGGCAAGAGCTGGATGACAGTAGCCGAGGACCGTGCTCAGTGGCGTGCAATAGGAGAGGCCTATGTCCAGCAGTGGACAATCGTAGGTCGATGATGATGATGATGACAATATGCAACCCTCTCCAGGACTTGCTTGGCCTCCCACAAACTGCAGCACATTTTCACACTAATATTATAAAGGCGAAAGTTTGTGAGTGAAGGCTACGTTTTGTTGCGGGAAAATATCTTATTCCCATGGGAAAATCGATAAACAGCGGGGCACAGCTATTTTTTCCTAATTATGTAGTCTTCTAATAGAGACACCCAATTAATTTATATTTTTCCTTAGATTTTTCCTTGGCTAAACAAAGAACTGGATTCAATGTAGTGGGTTTAAATTTAAGAGATTTCAAAACTTAATTCCGAAATTCGGTGGAATTTTCAGCCTCTAAATAAGTTTTTAAAATTGTCCTTAGTACGGGTTAGTGCATTAAAACGAATATAATTCCAAAACTTAAATTTTATTTTTATTCAGTCGGTTTAGTGTCCCACTGCTGGGCAAAGGCCTCCTCCCTCAAACCTATTTTAAGAAAGAAATATCGACGCACCTCATCGACTCATCAAGCGACCCAAGAGCTGGCAGCTAGCTCAGCCAGCTCATCAGCCTGGCGGTTCGGAGGGAGAATGCTGCTAGCGTCCTGGGAACTCTCCCAACGGCATCGGTCAAGAAATTTTTACAAAGAACTTGTTTTCTAAATAAGTAAATTTTAACTTACTTAGTATTTTATCATAGTGTCTGCATTTCATCAGCTATACAATATTAACTAAATATATGTTATTTATTTAATGTAATTTAAATATATTGAATAGGATAAACTTCAAAGATTTTACAAAAACATAGAGAGAGAGTTCTTTGCTTAGCTGATTACGGATTTTCTGTATCCTGGCTTAGAAAACTCTAAATGAATTGCTGAAGTTAATCGGAATCACGAATCTATATTTAAAATAATTATGTACCATAATATCTTTATTTACATTTCTGTCTCAATAACACAAGTCACCGCTATACATTCGCCAGGCACCGTCAGTCGGCGTCTTTAAGAGTAGAGTTCAGGAACACTATCTACATATTCAGAACAATAATGTGTTATTCTATCCGCAAATATGTAAATATTAAGTCTATTGATATGTATATAAATATGTATGTACTTAAAAACCTATTTAGAGGCTAAAAATTTCACCCATGCCGGGATTCGAACCCGCAACCTCTGGCTATCCGTGCCAGCGCTCTACCAATTGAGCCAAAGGGCGACTCACCGGCATCAGTGAAATTTCGAACCTCTTTACACTTAGCACGGGTTAGTGCATTAAAAATAAAAATAGTATAATTATGTATGTACTGTTTATTTTATATATGTGCTTAGTTATTATCTTTGTATATGTGTATGTTTATAATTATTGGACATATTAATAAATAGTTTAATTGTTATAAAAGATATTTGACAATAAAATATCACCTCACTGGTTAAGACTACCGCCTTCTCCACGTCACCTGTCGGTTGGCTAGAATAAAATACTATTTAGTATTAAGCCCGCCAATTGTACCATCTTTACAGGTACAATAAAGAATTTAATAATAATAATAAGTCATTTAGTTGTACTTAGTTTAGGGCTAACGAGATCTGTGTAATATTTCCATGAATATATATATTTTTTTATATGCGGTGAATCTTATGACATCATGCCTTGGTTAAATTTATTAATTGTGATGGTGGCGATGCCTTGATGCAATTAATGTTGGTGTTTTTAAAAATGCGTGCGTTCGTGATGCTGTTATTTCGGATATTATAGCTCTTATATGTTAGTCATTTCTGACTTTTCTCCATTTTGAATTTAACCCTGTGGGTATAACTCCAACACAGTTAAATTAATTTCGTAAGGCCTTGTTCTAGCAGCCTAGCCTAGTCCTAGCTACTAACTTAATTTAAAAGTACCTACTTAAAATAAATCAGAATGAATTACGAAGTAAAAGGCTACTTTGATTGAGTTATAATACAATCAATATTCATCGCTTACATTTAAATTCTACGTAGCATTTAATATTTCAATGGCTTTATCAGCGGTCTGTATGAAGCAATCAGATGCATAAAGCTTAAACAAGTCACGCGTAACAATAACAGTCTAGTTGACCTTTGCTATCTAGAATATCTACAACATTACTCTATAACTAAATAGTAAATATTAATACGTTTAGGATGGTTAAGTGCATTAATAAAAAAATGATATTAATGCATTTGACCGTTATATTTTTAGATTAAATACAAGAAGATCTTATGGCTAATGTTTAAACTAACTTCCCGTCAAATTATGGCGTTGCATCAACAACAACCGGTGGAGTGAACAGAGCAGATTGCAGTAAATATGAATAAATATACAAGAGGATCCATTAATATACCTAAGTATCATAGATTGATAATCACAAGCTACGTAATTTAATTTTGAAATAGTAAATACGGTATTGGTTCCTAAAGGGTGAACCAGAATATGAGTCTGAATATACAGTCTGAGGTTAAAGATGGAGAACCCGCCTTGGGTTTATATTTTATGAAATATCAGGATTTTTGGAAATTGATTTCAATTTTATTAAATTTAAATTGGACGCGCTGCCGTAAGTTTATTGTTATTACCATTAAGCAGAGGGATCGTAAGGAACAAAGCAGAAGGAGACACGTGCCCCAGTAGTAGGCACGTACAATTGGTTGATATCAAAAAGGACCGTAATTTTTTTTTGTATTAAACATACAAAATCATAAATCATTAAATTAAGTTTTCTTAATAGACAAACTCAGGAATTACGTATTTACAAATAAATCTGTATATATCGTGCAATATATAAATATACCAAAAACCGATTGTTTATCACACAATTTACAATATATCAAGCCCAAAACATTAAAACACAGGCAAAATATACAATAGAAGTAATCAACAAGCTACAATTAGATTACAGCTTACAAGCTACAATACAAAAAAATCTTCTAATAAGCTTGTCTTTGCACATGTTATATTTTATGTGATGTCCAGTCTAGGAAAACATCGTGAGGAAACCTGGGTGTCTGAGTATCTCTGCGCTTGAATATGCCAGTCTGCGACGGGAAAGCGCGGTAATTAGGGCATACTCTATCTCTCTCTCTCTCTTTCCCTCTCTCTCTAAGAGAATGCCTGTGCCCTGCAGTGAAACGTTTTTAAGCTACATAAAATGTCTTTTTCATTATTTATATGTGTGCAATAAAGTAGAAGAACATTATAGCTATAATATAAGTGTATTATAGTATATATAATTTTATATTAAAGCAATATTTTATAATAATACAAGATTTAGACTTGCAAAAGTTAATACAGCCTCTGTAGTACACTGTTTAAGGTTCTACAACAAGATTCCTCGAGATATTGTAGAGTTACCTCCTACGCGGTTTAAATATGTGTTAAGCATACTGTGCGCAAAATCATACTATAACATCAGGGATTATTTATTAGTATTATAGATGTCTAAACAGTAAGATAATATTAAAACGTATAAATTTAGAGATTGTGTCTATTGTTGAACACATTCATAAGTAATATAATTTAATATAATCACTTCCGTGTATAATAGTGTACTTCGGCATGCCCGTATTTTTACTTTACATATTCATATAAGTAAAAGTACGTGTAAGCGGATTCGAATCATTGTAAAACTCATTATGAATACGGAACAACCCCTGGAAGCACTGTAATCTTAGGTATATAGAAGATTCAGAGTTAGAATATTTTGTGCATTTTTATGGTATAAACAGTTTAAATTAAAAAAAAAATTGTTTTTGAAAAAACTCTGTTACTTAAGTTAAAATTTTTTTAGAAACGAATAAATCTGGAGTTTCTTTGTCGTTTGTTTGTTCTCTATCTGTTAATTATGTAACAAGCAACTTTGTCTTTCATGGAGTAAACTTTTTTTTGTTAAAATGAATAAAAAATATTGAATTAAATGGAATTGAACGGGTCTCATAGGGATTAATACTAGGTAAAAAGTCAATTAGCTTAATTCCCGACGATTCCCGAAGAAATATTATAATAACATAGTTGCATGAACAGGCAAGCGAAGCAGTGACTGCGCAAAACTGTGCATGATGCGAGAGAAATATTGTGACTCATCACAGCGCTATTATTCTAGAATTAACTTTAGTGGCACTGTAAAGTTCTTTGTGAGTAAATATAGATCAAGGATTGTTTAGAAGAGTTTATGACACATCAAGTTCGTTGATGTAATTAGGGTAAAACATTATAATTGGATGACTTGATTTTCCTTAGCGTTTCTTAATGACTAGCATTTTTCTTGGCTGGCGTTGGTGTTTTTTATTTTAATAGAGGTTTATCTCGGTCTCAGTTATAACAACACCATTTCTTGAAACGCACCTCAGAGGCGGTTAATTTAATCTGTGGTTACCTATGTCTTTTCCACAAACTATTTTATTGAGTGTTTTAAGTAATCGATTTTTTTAGTATAAAGGGTTTAGTATAAAGGATCTATCTTTTTTGTCAAAAAAACCCCAGTTGTTGAAAGTTTACATGTTTGTGATGTCGCTGTTTCTGGTTCCCACGACACAGGGTATCCTAGTGTGGCGCCAGAAGCAATGTATGTGCCTATATGTAAAAAAATGTAAGTGTTATTAACACAAAACTATGACCATTAGTAGAATTGTAAATTATGTCGCGCGAAATTTTTGTTTTATTTTTTATATAAACTGACGACTCAGATAATAACATAGTTAGACCTGAGATTTCCGCACTTAGCCTCATAGTTGGGCCATTGTACGTAGCAAACGCTGAGGTACGCTAACACCTCAGACACTAGGCACCTTACGATGCTTTCCTTCACCGTCAGCGAGTAGTATTGCTACTATAATTTCACAAATGTGCATAACTTAGAAAACAAAGTCATTGGTTTGACAGACAGACAAACAAACAAACAAACAAACAAACAAACAAACAAACAAAAAAAAAACAAAGACCTCCCGATTGAGAAGCCGGCGTTCTACACCGCTCCGCTACCACCGCTCTCCAGATAATAACATGTGAAGACCTCAGATATTCAGCTCTCTTCACGATGTTTCCTTCACATGTTAGCAGGTAGTATTGCAACCACAACTCACAAATGTAAGTAACTTAAAAAACAAAGTCATTGGTACATAGATGCCGGGTGTTGAACCCACGAACTCCCGAATATTCGGCTGACGCTCTGTCACCGCTGCAAAGTAAGGTATCGATATGAACCCTTGTATGTCTCCACTGCTGGGGCTCGGGTCTCTTCCTGCATCGCAGGAAGGTTAGGCCATACTCCACCACAGGGGGTGGTGAAGGATTTTAAGGCAGTGGCGGGCCTTACTGTGAAAAGTTATCAAGCCGTCCATAAGGTCTCTGACATGGCTTAGCGGCCATTACGTGACAGCCGGCACGAACGTCTTAACGTGCCTTGCGAAGCACGGAAGTTTTAACGGTGTAAACGGGCATAAGCGTCTTAACATGAACGGCTACTTACATTCAGTTGGCTTGTAAAGATTGCATTTAAGGCGCCACGCGGTGCTAACAAGTGCCACCAATGGAATTATAATCATAACACGTTTTATAACAAGTTTCTTTTTAAAAGTGAACATAATAAATCTTAACGACTTCGACAACAATTTTATAGCCTACAATCTAGAACTTATATGATCAATGACCAAAGACTTTTATAGGTCAAAACTGCTTTAAATGGCATTTTAGACACACTACAGCTAAAACTAGGCTTTTCGTGCTTTGCAAGGCACGTTAAGCCGTTGGTGCCGGCTGTCATTTGTAATGGCGGTCGTTAAGCCATGTCAGAGGTCTTATGGCCGGCTTGATAACTTCTGACAGTAAGGCCTGCCACTGTCTTACAATCCTCCACTAACCCGGACTGGGCCCCCGTGGTGGAGTGTGACCTAACCTTCCTGTGATGCAAGAAGAGACCCGTGCCCCAGCAGTGGGGACATACAAGGGTTGATAACGAGTAGCCAAACCTATGTCTTATTTTTTTGTTTCGTATTTTGTATATTTCGTTTGTTTCTGTTGCGCTCATGTTATGATAATTTTTCTGTTTTTTTTTTTCTTTCTGTGATGTGACTTGTTAGTATAATAAATGTCTTTATGCCACACCTGGCAATAAAGTGACTTTTTCCGCACGCTGCGCGTACGGAAAAAGCCGCTTTCTGGCCAAGTGTAGACATAAAAAGATGTACACGGGAGGTAATAAAGAAAGCTCTCTATCGCATATTTACGTCCCTCGCTTGCAGCTCGGGCCGCAAACTTCTGCGATCTCGGCCTTTCTTTGTATTACCACCCTAGTTGTGTAATGTACTATTTTAATACAGTTGCTCAAAAAGTGGCGTATTGCAGGGACGTATAGAATGCGGGATGTGGGCTATTACACACTCGTGCTTTTTTTACTTTTCCCGCACAAAAAAAGAAAAAACAACCATGAAGTTTTTACTAAAAAAATCATAGAAGTTTTTATGATTCATGCAAATACGTATACTTCTAAAAATAAGCTACTTATTTGTTTCAATATCAGATTTAATGATTTGATTGAATGTGTTAGGTTAGGTTTCATTTCATTTCATCTCATTAAATTTCATTTTCATTTCATATCAATAAAAAAATCCTACTGAAGACTGGCTGTATGGGCATGGTTCCCTTTGCCTACCAGAATGGGTGAAGAATAAAAAAATCTCTGCTTATTCTTATTTCTTTTACGGCGCCATTTCCCAAATTCATTATTCATTCGCCATTTTTCTTTATTAAATTGCTTATTTTATCGCAACTGTATTAAAAATAGTCGTCCAGTACACGTGCTGAACCGTCATTGCAACTTGTTCAGACTGTCAACCTTCGCTTTCGGCTGCGCCTCGGCTCGGGTAGACATTTGTCGGAACTCTTTGCAATGACAGCCTTTCCGCACTTGTAATGAAATATACTATTCTTTCTTCTTTCTTTCTTACTAAATACGTAGATTCTTGAACTTAAGTTTATGTCAGTAGGTTTTAAAAGCTACCTTCTTTTTACCGTGTAGTGTTACTTTGAAAGACAGGATACGCAATAGTCTGATTAGAGAACGTTGGAGGATGTAGTGACTAGAATTGAGAAAGGAGTGTTGCGTTGGTTCTGACATATGGAGAGCATGAACGAAGAACGATTGACGAAACAAATATACACCTATTGCGAATGTGAATAGAAGAGCTGGTAAGGGACGTCCCAGGCGTGCATACATCGACCAAATAGGGGATTTACTAGCAAAGAAGAAGATAAAAAATACCCGGAACCGGCGTGTATGCATGCAACGGCTAATGAACGTTGATGAATCGAAGGTGATCTGTCAGGATCGTGGCAAGTGGCAGTCTCTAGTCTCCGCCTACCCCTCTGGGATACAGGCGTGAGGTTATGTATGTATTTATTAAAATTGATGATGTTCACTTATTCAAACAACGCTTTATAAAAGAAGACATGACTTTTTGCTACTGGTGGCAATAGTCCGCACCGCGTAGCGCCTTCAACACCATCACTATACTTAATTATGCATTTGTAAGCGGGCAAATAGTAGTTAGTACCGAGAGAACTGGTTATACAGTTAATGGCGTTAAACTAGAGATATTATGGTTGCTCGATTTAATAAAACTCCAACAAATGTTATCAGTGCGTACTTAGTTCAAATACTAATAATAATACTTTAGACAGATAGATAGAATACTCTTTATTTTACACAGAAATTGCAGTTACAGAAATTACATAAAAATATAGTAGAAATGGCGGCCTAATTACTAACTAAAAAAGCTATTTTTTATAGACAACCCTACCATGCTTTATTCATTTGATTGCTTCTTAGTTAGTTTAAGGTTGCGGACAGCCAATAACTGGAATTACAAACAAAAAGAAGATTCCTTGATCTTAAAATTAATGGGCCACTAAGTCATTTAAAAATTGATTTTTACATTGATTTTTTTAGAGCAGGAATAGGTCATAGATTTAATCGTAAAAAATGTCCTTTGCATCTGAGTAAGGAAATTATTTATAAAGCGTCCAGTGGCACCTTTAGTCACTTTAAAAACCTATTTAGAGGCTAAAAATTTCACCCATGCCGGGATTCGAACCCGCAACCTCTGGCTATCCGTGCCAGCGCTCTACCAATTGAGCTTTACCTTTAGTCACGCTATGTGTTTTAAAATACCACTCAGACAAGCCTAAGTGTTTTTTTTAAAAAAGTGAGCTTTTTTGCGTCGTAGATTGTTACCTACGGTATTGTTTTAAAAAATTTGATTTCACTAAAATACTATGTTTTATTATACTCTTTTTAATGCACTAACCCGTGCTAAGGACAATTTTAAAAACCTATTTAGTGGCTAAAAATTACGTAATACAGAGAATATTGTAAAGAGGTTCGAAATTTCACTGATGCCGGTGAGTCGCCCATTAGCTCAGTTGGAGTCGCTGGCACGGATAGCCAGAGGTCGCGGGTTCGAAACCCGGCATAGGTGGAAATTTTAGCCTCTAAATAGGTTTTTAAAATACTATGTTTTATGTTTAATGATTGCATGTGACATTTTCTATACAATAAAATATAAAGTCATCTGTTGACGACTGGCTGCAGTATGACCTTTTTATATTTATTAATAGATGACTTGCTGTCTTAAGATTCTCTATTATGTTTTTCATATTTCCACGCCGGTTGTCATTGTTCCTAAAATTTGCCTGAACTGATTTTGAAATTGTGCTGTATTTTTATTCAATTAGTATCTTCAAACCCGTGTTTCCATCAATATTCATAATTATAGTCTTCCCACACCGTCCAGAACTAGCTATCATTTTTTGGGTTCGTCTTCCTGCATCGCTGGAAGAGACCCGTGTCCCAGCAGTGGTGACATACAAGGGTTGATATCGTATCGTATTGGTTAGTCGACTTTGCTACGTTTTTCAGGTACCTAGTTAAGGTTTTCATGTACCTTCAAAATATATGGTACTTTATCGTATGTACTCTTAGCATAAGAAATATCTGTGTAATTTCCATTTTGATGTACAATTAATCCTGATTTAATCCTGCTGCTTTGTATTACGTCCGCTCAAATCGACTGTCCACAGATGCTTAATCAACTTAATCTCTATGTCCCAATCAGATCAAGGCGAGTAAAGCCAGTCTTTCATATGGAAAAAGTGTCAACTAGGTATAGGCAAAACTCATATCTATGGAGGGCTTGTAAGCAATTTAACAAACTGGCGAAAAGAGGCGATCAGGATTTGTTTAATTTCTCAGTCCAAAGCTCGAGGGATAAATGCAGATTTCTTTGGGGGTTAAATAGATTTATATTCTGGAATTTATTAGGTTATAATGTAGTGTTTTAAACTGTCACTGGATTTTTGCTTTAAGACTTTAATAAAGTTATTATTTTCTATAAGAATTCTCTAGATTTTTCTATAAGTGGCGACTTATAGGTATGATTGGCCTTCTGTGTGTTTAATGTTTTTGTTACTCTTCATTATGTGCTGTTGGTCTTCCCAATATTAAATAAAGTGTTCTCTATCTATCTATCTATCTATCTATGGCGTGCAAAAAAATTACTATTCTAATCAAACACTCTTAAGTCGGATTTAAACCTAGTTTACGAGAAGACTTCCACTTATGAACTGGCTTTAACTCCGTCTCAAGAGTATTTTAGCGGAATCAACCTTTTTTAATTAAGACCGTTAGTCCCTAACTCTGTAAGTGTTTAAGGATTATTTTAGTTGTAACACGGATAAACCTTAACGGTCATCAGCCTAATCCGCTGCTACTGGATTAGCGCCAGACAGATCACTACTTTAGATTACCAATCTGCTGATGGCTCTAAAGTTAGTAACGGTGGCCTCTTCGGCCATGCTGGTAGTGCGGAACGATGGAAACCAGAAGCAGACGCTGTATTCGGTACCATTTCGCTAATGACTCACAACAAACTCTACAAAATTAGACGATTGGTGTTAGTGCAGTGGAAGTGCAGTGTCACTCCATGAAGGAACTAGTGGGCTTGCTGCAATAAGTCATAGTCAATTTAAATGAGATGTATGTTTTGCCTATTCTTAGGTGCGGAGACAAAAAATGGATTTTCACTCAGCTGAATATATACCAAATTGTGATGTGGGTACGTCGAGTTGTCACTGGGGACCCTGAGTTGCACTTCCGTGAAATGAGGCCCAGTTTTTCACAAAACATAGAGGCTGGGCACATGGTGAGACGCAGGCGACGCAGCACAGCGCAGCACAGTTTAGTACAGGGCAGGTCAGTTGAGGCAGAGATAGGCCCCCACCGCATGCTGCGACGCAACTATTCGTTCCATTCCTTGGCATTTCTCACCCATAATATATCTTTCAATGTCTTTTTTGAACTGTTTTTGAATCTGGATGATTCGTATCATAGAAACAAGGTTCACAGCGAACTAATTAAATTAAATGTTGTTTCACTGCAACAAAGTTGTTGGTAAACACGCCTCGACGTACCCGCGTCGCGCAGCCATCTGTGCCAACACTACAACCAGACGCAGAGCAGGGCAGACACATGTATGCGTCGCACGTGCCTGCGCCGCAGCGTACGTAGCTCAATGACGTTCCATGCTTCACAAAATCTGCGCTGCGCTGTGCTGCGTCGCCTGCGTCTCAGCACGCGCCCAGCCTGATCTTCGTAAACTACAATCAGTTGTGTTCACAGTGGGTTACTCCAAGGGACGTGCTAATTTACTTTATTCACTTGTGTATTTTACTGGACATGTGGAGAGGATGAAGGAAGAAAGTTTGACGAAACAAATATATATTGCGAATGTGAGTGGAAGGGCTGGTAAGGGACGTCTCAGAAAGACATACATCGACCAAATAGGGGATGTATTAGCAAAGGGAAAGATAAAACGTACCCGGAACCGGCGTGCGTGCATGCAACGACTTATGAACTTTGATGTAGCGAAGGTGATCTGTCAGAATCGTGGTAAGTGGCAGTTCTCATCTCTGCCTACCCCTCTGAGATACATGCGTGAGGTTATGTATGTATGTATTTTATCCCGTTGTAACCCCAAGAAATAAAATAAAATTAAAGCAGGTAGTTATAGATTGAAAGGGTCCAATTTATTAGGTAACACGTAATTACCTCAATTGGTAGAGCGCTGGTACGGATAGCCAGAGGTTGCGGGTTCAAATCCCGGCATGGGTAAAATTTTTAGCCTCTAAATAGGTTTTTAAATTTGTTCCTTAGCACGGGTTAGTGCATTAAAAATAAAAATAGTGTAATCATGTGGGTACAGTGATATCGTTCCGATGTTAAACCTAACTGCAAAGTAGGTGGTCGGGGCTGTAAGTAATGCAATTTGCTTAAGTCAGATGTCGCTGCCTGTACGTAATACAGAGAATATTGTAAAGAGGTTCGAAATTTCACTGATGCCGTGAGTCGCCCATTGGCTCAATTGGTAGAGCGCTGGTACGGATAGCTAGAGGTTGCGGGTTCAAATCCCGGCATGGGTGAAATTTTTAGCCTCTAAATAGGTTTTTAAATTTGTTCCTTAGCACGGGTTAGTGCATTAAAAATAAAAATAGTGTAATCATGTGGGTACAGTGATATCGTTCCGATGTTAAACCTAACTGCAAAGTAGGTGGTCGGGGCTGTAAGTAATGCAATTTGCTTAAGTCAGATGTCGCTGCCTGTACGTAATACAGAGAATATTGTAAAGAGGTTCGAAATTTCACTGATGCCGTGAGTCGCCCATTGGCTCAATTGGTAGAGCGCTGGTACGGATAGCCAGAGGTTGCGGGTTCGAATCCCGGCATGGGTGAAATTTTTAGCCTCTAAATAGGTTTTTAAATTTGTTCCTTAGCACGGGTTAGTGCATTAAAAATAAAAATAGTGTAATCATGTGGGTACAGTGATATCGTTCCGATGTTAAACCTAACTGCAAAGTAGGTGGTCGGGGCTGTAAGTAATGCAATTTGCTTAAGTCAGATGTCGCTGCCTGTACGTAATACAGAGAATATTGTAAAGAGGTTCGAAATTTCACTGATGCCGTGAGTCGCCCATTGGCTCAATTGGTAGAGCGCTGGTACGGATAGCCAGAGGTTGCGGGTTCAAATCCCGGCATGGGTGAAATTTTTAGCCTCTAAATAGGTTTTTAAATTTGTTCCTTAGCACGGGTTAGTGCATTAAAAATAAAAATAGTGTAAACACGTAATTAACTTAGTTCCCTGACGTTGACTCTTCAGCTACTTGTTGTAGAAAATGAATGAATGATTTATTTGCCACAAACAAAATATACTATTTTTCATTTTTAATGCACTAACCCGTGCTAAGGACAATTTTAAAAAACCTAATTAGAGGCTAAAAATTCTACCCATGCCGGGATTCGAACCCGCGACCTCTGGCTATTCGTGCCAGCGCTCTTTCCAACTGAGCTAATACTGGAAAGTAACTAATTGTACGTAATACAGAGAATAGTGTAAAGAGGTTGAAATTTCACTGATGCCGGTGAGTCGCCCATTAGCTCAGTTGGAAAGAGCGCTGGCACGGATAGCCAGAGGTCGCGGGTTCGAATCCCGGCATGAGTGGAACTTTTAGCGTCTAATTAGGTTTTTTTTACAAACAAATATGCTCACTTAACAATAATTATAAAATAAAGCGTTCGTGTGACAATGATACTATTTCAGCGTTTGCTGTTTCTATTCGAAGCAGCGCTAATTTCAAATAGCACCTTTACACCAAATTAGAAATAACGTGTCATGCAGATAGGGCTTAACATGAAAAGAAACAAAGATAGCATTTCAAAAAATGGACGAATGTGCGTGCATGCAACGACTAATGATAAGCGAAGGTGATCTGTCAGAATCGTGGCAAGTGGCCACGGTCCTGTCCCTGGTCTCTGCCTACCCTAACAATTGATTAAAAATTTATAAATAAATACATTTGATCCAATTCGGGCATATTACAGAATATCGAATTAAATAATGTCAATTTAAAATTTGTCAATTTAGGAGAAAGTGGTAGTAATAGTGAGTGAGTAGTAATATTGTTGTGTATCGGCCCGCTACGATAAAATAACTTTATGCCACACCTGGCCAGGTATGGCCATATAGTTGCTTTTTCCGCACGCTGCGCGTACGTAAAAAGCCGCTTTCTGGTCAAGTGTAGACATAAAAAGATGTACACAACACGGGAGGTAATAAAGAAAGCTCTCGATCGCATATATACGTCCCTCGCTTGCAGCTCGGGCCGCAAACTTCTGCGATCTCGGCCTTTCTTTGTTTTACCACCCTAATTGTGTAATGTACTATTATCTTTCACTTGAGGGTAGACCACCTGCCCTCACTACAATAACTGACAGTACTCGCCATTTCAGTCTACTCGTGACGTCGGAAATTAAGGTAATTTCGTTTCACCTAATAAATAATCGAGCTTAGGCCCCTTTAATATTACTCTTTACTGATTCGTAACTATGTATGTGCATTACGAGTCATTAATAATTATTAGCTCTGGTGTACAATAAAGAATATTCTTATCTTATCTTAAGAAATACAAATTAAAGTATGTAGCACAAAGTGCTCTGATTTTAGATCTCATGCCCAATGTCGTTAACCGACGCCGTACGAAGACTGACAGTATTAATGAGAAAATGTAACGTCTATAACCAGCGCCCACGCGTAGGAGACTTAGAGCGGGGACGGGGATAAGACGCGACTTATTGTGTACGAATCGCCTCCTTGCTTACCTCTTCATGTGAGCTTCATCCAGTTCCTTTAGCCTGGGTAGTACGACGACGTTGTCGAAATCAAATTCTCGAAACGCATGCGACAGTTGGATGGGAAGTTATGGGGGAAACAAATATCAAAAATTCCTAGAAAATTGTATGGCGGCGGAAAAAGGCAAAATCGACGCAGCTCCCTGAGAGTGGTGTCTATCGACGCCTGTATCGATCCGCGGTGCCAGATATTCAATTACTAGCAAAAACAAGTGTCGGAACAAAATCTAGGGGCAAGTTAAATTTTACTTTTTAGTAGGAAATTCTATATGAAAAATTTTAGGAATCAACTCTGCTTCCTGGTTACGGTGTCTATCGACGCGGGAACGCGCCGCGAAACCAACTGCGTGATTCCTAACAAAATACAAGTGTTGGAACAAAAGCTTTGGGCAAATTAAGTTTTACTTGAAGAAGGGAATTTTGTATATGTCACCGGAAGATAACAAGATCCGCAAGTTTATAAATTACCTAGGAAATTTATAAACTTTTGTAGGATTGTGAACTAGATATAAATTGTATTATTTTACGCCCACATTTTCGCAAATTTATTAATTTGCGAAGTCTCGTGGTTAATTTATAAACTAACTGATATCCATTCCTAAGATTCTAAACAGTTCGACCAATCACAGAAGAGCTTTTTATTTAACTCTTTTATAAAATACGGCAAATAAGACACTGTTCTCTGAATGGTTGATGTTGACAGTGGCAATGCTTGTGTCCATAGACTTAGGTACGATCAAACTTGCCAAACTAGTATAAATTGATCAGTTTCGATTACCTACCTGCAATTCATTCTTGCCGGAGATGCTTAGTTTTCGAGAAAATTATTGTTGAATTTTCTGAAAACCTTACCTCAAAATCTTGCTGTATGAATGATTTTGTTCTTCTGGACACATTTTTTTTCTCTTATTATAAAAAAAAAACCTAACACCCGAAGTTCTAGGATGGAGCTTCGCTCCGCTCCCTCCATCCTGAAATTTCGAACCTAATTTCGGTTTGCAACATTGCGACGTCCCAAAGCTTTAGCTTTATTATAGTCTTACATAATTTCAACGACTTTTTTAATCGACTTCTTACTATTTTGCTCATGACCACTATAAAACTTTCGTAGCTCTGTGGTAAATTTCACTTCATCAAGGTTATTTATAGATGAAGCAGGAACACTTGACTTATTGAACCAATCAGAGCGCAGGTGGCGTTTCGTTAAGGCTTACTTATTATTTTACGCTTGAATTTGGTAAGTTTATCAATTTGCGAAAATGTGTGCGTAATATAATACAATATATCTCTCGTTTACAATCCTATGAAAGTTTATAATTTTCCTAGGAAATTTATAAACTGGCGGATCTTGTTATTTTCCGGTGACATACACAAAAAGGAAAATCTTGGAATTAGGCGCAGCCTCCTGAAAAGGGTCTTCGCGAGTGTCCAGTACACCTATTAACTGTCAAGTTTTGACATCTTTGAGTCTTCCGTAAACCTATCAATTGTCAATTCTTGACAATTGTCAAGGCCATTTTATATAAAAGTCTGTTAGTCTTTAGAAGGTTAGACGGACACCTGACACAAGAAGGAAGACGATTGATAAAGCGAGATTCAAGGCCGCCGTTCTTAATATGTATAAATGTTCGCAGGCTACCGTGTATTTCTATGTTTCTGAAGTGATGTTTAATTGCCTACGATACGGGTTACCTAGTGTAGGTACTTATTTATCCACGTTATATTTTGTGTATTTGTGCTGCTGTATGTTTGTATAATTATTTTCGCAGCCCTATCACACTAGTGATTTGCATGCGATTTGAAAGCAATTCGATTGTGCTGCAAGCTTGCAAGCTTGCCGCGATTGCGAAAGCAGCTACACGTCTACGATGAATCAGCAAGGATTCATTACTTCATTCAACTGGGGGAGAGCGACTACTATGTAACGTACATGAGGAGGCAATTTAGAATTTTGGTTATTAATAATTTTATATCTATTGTATCAAACAAAATTGACCTCTAAACGATGCTACTTCCGCTTACACGCATCTTTGATATGACTCATTTGGGGCGGGGCGGACTGTCGAACGTGATTGTACAAAATGACGTCGACGGTGATAATCCCGGCGACATCGCCGCGGTTGCGCAGCGTCGTCGCTGGGTGCTCGCCGCGCAATCGCTACGTATTCGAATCGCCTTCAGAACCCTAGTGTGATCGGGCTATAGGATAAGGGGATATTGTATGAAAGTTGTTTTATGATAATATATAATGGGTGATACGTACAAAAATTATTTGGTAACAAGAATTTCTTCAATATAAACTGTATTTTTTACATTATAATAATATATGCCCCCATATTATAATAATATGATATCCTCCTCTAATCGCAGTTAAATTTAAAAAACGTGGATAGGGCTATGTCAAGTTACACGGCTGTTGGCTTAGCGTAGAATGTCTATTAGTACGCGTTAATTTTTAGCTGAAAATGCGCAATGCATTACGTGGCGCCATCTAGCGGTACAAGTCAAAAAGAGTAATGGCTACTATGTCCTACTCAACAATATATAAATCAATTGCACACAACCCGCGGTTACAGAGTTATAGCCCTTGTCAAGACATGTTTTCGTTGCATGTGGTTTTACCAAGTGACTCCCTGCTACTAAACTAAAAGACGTTTCAACGTAATCGAATAATCAGACCTATTGTTATTATTAAAGAATGAGATAAACCCACATTGCGGTCCTGAAGGCCAATATTATATGCCTAGTATTATATTTCATATTACATAAGTCGTTATTATATAACAATGTCCTTAATCATCAAAATACTTTTGTCAAAGATAACGTAGTTACCCAGAAGCTATACTATTTCATTTATTTACACTCTTACGGTATTATTTATAAAACATGATTTCAATGTCAGTTTATTTAATCTGTCGTTTAATTTTTTACGAGTTTATTTTCACCAATTATACGCATGATGTTCCGTGTACAAACAGGCACGCCAGCTTCACGATCGTGAAGTCGTGACTTTGAATCTCGGCATGTACCAATGACTTTGTTGTATAAGTTACGTACATTTATGAATTTGTAGTAGCGATACAACTCGCTAAGGGTGAAGATAAACTTGGTCGGAAAAGCTTAGTATCTGAAGTATTTACATGCCTTAACGCTGGCTACATACAATATCCCAATTATTGAGTCTAAGTAAGGGGCCACAAGCGTGTTGTCTGTGCGTTGTGTTAGCGCTGCGTCGACTGAGCTATGACCCTCCGTCATTCTAAATATAACTTTAAAGGACATGCAATAAGATGCGCTGAAATAACGGACAGGAAACGCAACGCACAAGGAGAAGAGAGCCGAGGTGGGTGGGGAAAGGAGCTGCGCTACAACGACGGAGCGGCAGCGCAAATTGATGTAAACCGATTAATTATTTTTTATCCTACACCAACGCTGTAGCGTCAGAGATAGCTGCGTTCACGCAGCGGCGACGCAGCGTTCGTATGGCATTCACTGCATTGAAATCTTTGCGTTGCGACAACGCAGCGCCATCGCCATCGCAACCACCGTGTGGCACTCATCTAAGAGCGGAAATTTCAGGTTGGACTAACAATCAGGCACATGTCCTATCTGTTTTTTTCATACACTTTGTCCCGTCCCCGTGGACTATAATAACGGGGAGATCCAGTTGATATGATTTTCTCTTTATTGAACGCAAAAACGTTTCTGCGCCATTAACCGCCTTCCCTTTTCCCAATTTGCTTGATACAATCCGTTCTTGGTTTCCAAATAAAAGGTTAATTGAAGCAAAATGCGACGGTTTTAATTTTTTTTGCTCGATTCGGCCTTTGTTTTGATTACTGGTTTTTGTTATCGATACTGGCGGTATTTTTTACCACGGTGCAACTTTTTTGAACTTTATAATTGCACAGGTTCTTTTGGATTTTTTTGTTTATCCACCTACTATACTTAGAACGTCAACTAGCTCACACGATTGGAATGATAGGGCAGGAGGGAAAAAGTAAAACAATTTTATTTATAGAGTTCAATATCCATTTTGGGTTCCTGAGTCAGCGGGATCTAAAGGATGGACTCAACTAAAAATTTGCTTGAATTTCCAATGTTACCTATTTGTTTTTAAAAGCTTAAACTTATCAAAATTAACATTCATTCATTTCATAATTAACTTTTGTAATTTTTGCCGAGGGTAGTAAACTAACCGTTAATGATTTCTAAAAGACACCTGTCACCTCAGTCATCCGGGACCACGGCACCTGAAAAATTGTAAAAAATGTAATAAACGAGCATAAATCCGTATAAAAACAGTTTTAATTATCAAAATTGTATTTGTAATACTGTTTATTACATATACCATCAAAAACAAGAAAACATCTATCAACGACATAACACAAAAAATTTTTTTTTTTTCAGAGCAGTTATTATTAATATTTGCGATTGAACATTGCTATTAAGCCTCGGCTAGTACTGAAAAGATATATTAGGAAAAAATGCAGGACTACCCCCATTAATCGTTTTAGTGTGCTCCAAAAATTTGCAAAACCCACGAAATACTTAAAAATTACGGGTAATTAAGTAGTAAACTACTAAAAGCGTGAAATATAGTCTGACTAGATTCTAAATTATGCCAATTACAGATGTGGCTTCTTGACCTCCATTGTTTCGTTTGACTGTACTTTTTGGGACATCCTGTATAATCTGCCAGCAATTAAGCCTCCAGCATTGAATTCGTGCTATGAATTTGAAATTAACCACTGACTCCTACGTTTCCATCAAACTGTCTTATCTTAATGTTGCGACGTTACAGAATGTCTACTAATAACCGTAAGATACCGTGGAATCATCAAAAAATTAAAACTTCTTAGCTGTATACATCGTCTTTATCGCAAATGATCGTATTTGCAAAAGTTACATTTTTATTCCATTGCACTATTAAAAATAATCTGTACTACCAAAAATTTTTTTTTATATTCGTCATATGAAATAATATAAGTATGTTGCATTTTCGTAAAATATTTAAATATTTGAATGAAAACAGAAAATTTACAGTACCGCTTCAAGCTAAGTAAGTAGTATTATTTTTTCTTCCTTTAAGAGATATTGTAAAAATTTCTTGGACGTCATAAGGTTTTATTAATTTATATTATTGTATTATTTTATGTTCCTTTAAAATAATAGTGAATATACAGGGCGTCCCACAGCTATGCCACATGCAGGAAAAGTAACTTGAATTTTGAATTTTTTTTTTTGTTGAATTCATTATTTTAATTTAAAACACAATTTAAAGTGCATTCATAGATTTTAAAACAATTAAAAGGTTGAACCGGGATACGAATTATACAATACGAGAAAAAAAATAACAATAGCTTTATCGTACCAATCGCAAGGCTTCATCATACGGATTATTTTTTGCTAAATAACTGTGTCAGAAGTGAAAGGAAGACCAATAATGTTATTATAATTATTTATTAAAATTATTGCCCTGTACATTTTAATGAATATACGTATTAAAGATATAGATTGTTAAATTATAAAGAGAGAGTGTAAATAAAAAAAACACTTCCATGCAACACAATCACTTATCCTAGTCCCAAACTAGTCCCTGTGCTATCGTAACCAGACAAAACAAGCATATCACAAATATGTTAATACACTCAGGCTAAAGCAATTTTTACGAATGTTCGGCGGTGCCCAGTGGGAATCAATCACTGGTCAGTGGTATTCTCATCGGTAGTCACTAGATTCGGTATTCAAGTACGTTGACCACTTAGCCAGTGACAGTCCTATCACTCGTAAAACTCATAGATATCGAAGTTTTTAAAGCGAAATATTATGTTTTAATATGTTATCTCTCACAAAATTAAGTTACCTAACACTACAGGCAGCAGTTGAGAGGAATTTCTGTTATACCTATATATTTTGTCTTGATCATGTGAGTCATGTCAAATTTAATTTACACCCTTATTTCATTACAGTTAAGACTGGATATTAATATTTGAATACTGTTTATATTAAATAGGTAGGTTTACTCAATGTTTCTATATGCTGCTTTGTTAGACTCGCATAAAATTAATCTTAGGGTTGACACAAATAAATTAATCTCAATTAATTCAAACTACAAATGAGTGGACTAACTTTGTCACTGTACGTAGTTGTTTGCCTTATACAGGTTGTTTATATACAGGGTACTTTTGTACTTATGGATAAATTTGCAATTTCGCTTAACTTTTTCTCGCTATCTATGGTTTTCCATTCGATTTTTTTTTTCAGTATTAATTTGTTAAACAAAGAAAGAAGACATTTATTCATATTATCACGGAAACACAAAGTAAACTAGTTTGTTAGTTTATTTGTTTTATTGTTTATTGACCAATGATTTAGAAGGATTTACAAATAAGAATGTTACACGAAATGACTTAAGTACGTAGATTAGCCTCTGTTGCCGAGCTAGGCATGAAGCCTGTATTACGGCATCCAGCGCCAAATCCTCACCGAATAAGGCAATTTAAAATATTTAAAAGAATACAATGTTAAAGTAAGAAAATAAAAAACTAGTAGTTTAACGAGCAAGTACATGAAAAAACTGATATTTTTTTATGAACGTGGGGATTTTATTACACCGTGTTAAGTACGTGTTGTTTCCCTCGGTAGATATACATAAATGTCACGGAAGCTTAGGACAAAGATAGGCAAAGAGAATGTATGGTAGTAGTGGGGTAGGAAAAGACCAGACTCTGCTATTTGCCACGATCGAGGCAGATCTTCTTCGCTTAATCAACATTTTTTAGTCGGTTACTTACCTGCCCCTCCGGGATACAGACGTGAATTTATTTTATGTTATTGCCTTGTGATGCCTGAATACCAATAGAGGAAGTTACCATCATGGTAATGTCCTTGTCTGGTAAATAGCTCACATCGTATTTAGCGCTATTTAAAGATTTAAAGCGTTTGTAAAAAAAACTTGTTTTCAGTGCAACGAATAAATCTATAACGGCCTTACCACAAAACATTTAGACACTTGTTCAACGGGTGTTTAACCTCAAAACTTCATAGAAAAAAAACGTTAAACTACTGTTGAACACGTGTCTAAATGTTTTGTGGTAAGGCCGTAAGAGTTTCGTTTTATGACTGCCATCTATCGACGACAGCGGGCACCAACTGCTTAGCGTGCCTTTCGAAAAATGGAACCGCTTCGAAAAATGCCACTAGCCTTAGTCATAGACGGTTTACCCTTCCATGCACTGAATGCGCCCCGTATTGCTTATCCTCCGTGATCGTTTAAGATCAATCAGGCAGCCGGGGCTACGAGCGATTCATATAACAGAGTATTTAGCGGAAACTAAAAAACAAAAGCGATTAATTTTACAAGCCCTGACAGTCGAAAACAGCGCTCGCGTGTCAGCTCTATCCGAGTATTGATATGTAAATGACACACTCTCCTGTTAATGTTTTACTTGTACATGAAATTGCTTTCATGTAAATTGAGTTAGATATTCGTACAAGGCTTGATGAAGGCCTTCGGTGCTGTAGGCAATAATTAACCTGTGCGTCGGAATGTATCGTTGGTACGTGTGGACGTCACTAAGGCGTCTCCGTGAATTAAGGCGCTGCTAACCAGCGACACGAATAGAAAACAAATGTATCTTCTTTTAAAACGTGTCTTTGGAAAAAGTTGACACCATTAATCCTAATAAATATAGTAGATCTTTTAAAAACCTATTGGTTCAGCTACAAGAGTATATATAAGAGTATAAATAAAATTAGGGATGCCCGAGATGCGGCCTACAAAACAATTTAGGAATCTATGGAGATGCAAAATGTCTTTTCTTGATAGTCTTTTTTCAAGTTTATATAGAAGCATCTTTTTAACTACATACATTGAATACAGAAGATTATAGCTTTGATGTTGATAGGGCCATGGTTACTGCGATACTGACGATTTCACGACACTAATTATTTTACGAAATTACTTTCGCATACATGGAAACTACTTTGGTGAAACTGAGGTCAACATGCATGCCACTAATTTCGTAATGTAAACTCGTCTTTACGGCAACGCGTTTACGGTCCCATCAATTAGGCTGTGAAACACACTGCCACCACACTATAAACTATAATATAATCAAACTATCTTGTGAATTTTGGATCGTTCTTGTCCCTAGCAATTCAGATACATAAGTTTCATGCATGGCAAGATGAATTTCATGAAACTTGCTTCAAGACTCGTAAAACTTAGGTGCGTTAAAATTATAGAGTCGTGAAATCCACAGCAGAGACAATAGCTCCTACAACATTAATTTTGGAATGCAAAATGTTGTACAGATATTTATGCGGCATTAGTTTCGCATCACGCTTACACTGTGACATTATTTGCATGACATTAGTTTTGACAAAAACTTGCTGAAAAATATTCCAATAAGGCACTGTTCAGTTTGCTAATCCGTCCAGCTATAGTTAGTCAGGCTAAACTTGAGATTTTCCGCACTTAGCCTCATAGTTGGGCCATTGTACGTAGCAAGCGCTGAGGAATGTTAAAGGCCTGCGCAGACGAGGTACTATCCCCCGGGTACTTTTTAAAAAAATATAATCATGTGGGTACAGCGATATCATTCCGATGTAAAACCTAACTGCAAAGTAGGTACTCGAGGCTGCAAGTAACGCAAATTACTTCAGCCAGATGTCGCTGCCTGTACGTAATACAGAGAGTATTGTAAAGAGGTTCGGTTCGAGTCCCGGCATGGGTGGAATTTTTAGCCTTTAGGTTTATAGGTTTAAAAAAATTGTCCATAGCACGAGTTAGTACATTAAGTAATATTATCTTTACAATAAAAAATCTTACAACTAAACATTCATAGCTCAATCTTAAAACATAGTCGTAGAAGATCGGTAAAGCTCTGAAGAAACTGCCTTGACAGTCGAGTCCTAAACGATTTGTAATACGTAAGCACCTACAAATCTACAAACCTACGAATTTGTACGAAACTCTCGATGCAGAGGACTTAAGGGATGACTTGGACATAGAGAAGGAGCGTAGGGCGCTGGCGACCAGGGCGAATATGATAGCACGTAGGTTCAGTAGATGTACAGCCGAGGTAAAGATAACTTTGTTCAGGGCTTATTGTACATCTCTCTATACGTGCAGCCTATGGACTAATTACACGCGAAAGTCGCTTAGCGTCCTTCGCGTCCAGTACAACAATGCCCTGAGGGTGCTGTTGCGGCTGCCGCACTGGTGCAGTGCGTCGGATATGTTCGCGCGTGCGTGCGTTACCGGGTTTCACGGCACACTGCGCGCGCGCTGCGCCGGTACGCTTGACAGGCTGCGCGCCAGCACCAACGGCATCCTGCGTGGAATAGCGGACCGATCTGACGGTCGATTCTTGGCGCATTAGACTATGATCCATGTAAATAGTAATACTAAGTACTAACATATGTAGTTAAGTTTATAATTGTTACTAACACCCTTTTGTTTGTTTGTTTTTATAGTTGTTCGAAATAAATGCTATATTATTGTTATTATTAGTCCGATTCGCACTTTTTAATAACATAGGTCTCCCACATGTGTAGTCTAACATGAATATAATTTGTATTTTTAGATTGATGTGAAGTAGTTGTGGCGGGTAGCTGATTTCATAAAGCTTGGGGCACACAGGAAGGATGTGGGACGAGAGCGCGGAAAAGACGCCACGCCTTTGTTGGGTTATTCAGTCAACAGCACCCCTATATTTGTGACACGGACGAATTAGGTAGGTGCCTCCGTTCAGCCCTGTCGCAGTGGACGCGTTGACGATACGACGACGATAGGAGGACGATATGGCGACAGCTTGCGAGAGCGCCCACATACTTTCTGTGTGACCCAGGCTTAAAGCTCTTTAAGAGTTATTCCCAGAATCAATTGATATGAAACCTATTGAGTCCATATATTCATTGTGCAGTGCATTTGAAGTGGATTCTACTCATTGACTTATATTTGTATGTATTTCATACGGACCGTCTGATAACTTTGTCTGCCTATACAGTCAAATAGATATCGCAACCTTTCTTGAGCGTTTTTTTTATTTATGTAGCCTATAAGGTCCCGATCGGCGCTAACTTACCCGAATTGGAAGCTGCCGCGTACCACTGCTAGAAGTGGTAATCTGTGATTGACGCCCTATGCTCCTGTAGGAGTTGAAGGACCGAAGAAGATATAGGTCCCACTGCAGGGCACAGGCCTTCCCACAGATAGAGAGTACGGGCTTAATTACCTCGTGTGCCCTCCGCGGATTAGCAAATTCAAAAGCTGAAGTATATTAATATCTCAGGCGCTAAGGTTTCAATAAAGTGAATTTTAAATGAACTATATTCTTCTGCTTCACCTCACCAAAATAGCATCAAAACTGAAAAATAAAAAAGTGCGGAGCGAAAAACTTAAACAAAAAATATTTTTATTTCGTTGAAGAGTTATGTTGAACGATACATAATTGTGTTTTTTTTCGCCGTGGAAACCTTTTATATAAACTGCCAAAATCTATTTTTTTGATATAGTACATAAACGCTAGAGATAGGGCTATAACCATGACGTCACTTTTTACTCACGACACAATGTAGTTATAATGTATGAAATGTTTATCAAAGAATGAATTATCTCGTAAAATAATATTTTATGAGTCAACGTGCTTATTAGAATATAATGGAACACCAAGTCTGATATGAATAACTTATGAAATTGTTTTAATTTTTTGCATTTTTGGGACCTATCGTTATCGTTATCAACCCTTGTATGCCCCCACTGCTGGGGCACGGGTCTCTTCCTGCATCGCAGGAAGGTTAGGCCATACTCCACCACGGTGGCCAAGTCCGGGTTGGTGGAGAATTGTAAATCAGTGGCGGGCCTTACTGTCAGAAGTTATCAAGTTGCCCATAAGGCCTCTGACATGGCTCAACGACTGCTATTATATGACAGCCGGCACCAACGGCTTAACGTGCCTTGCGAAGCACATTGTCCGTTTGGGACCTAACACATTTACTTAAACTCACGCCTTTATCCCATATAGATAAGGAGAGGTCAAGGTTTGCCACTTGAAACGATACCGACAAATCTCCTTCGCTTAACAACATTTATTGGTCATTGAGACATTAGTTTCTTTATGATTCTATTTTCCCCTAATTTTACTATGTCCTTTACGGTTTTAAACAACGCCACTCCAATTTGAGTTTGAGGTAAGTTTTTTTTGTCTTTGTAACTCGTTCGGGTCGCCAACCTTTAGGAAACAGCACTCGAAGAAGAAGTTATTACCTATTTGTATAATAAATATCAAGATATCTTTCACAAGGTTTCTGCATAACTTCTTAATGAAAGGTAACTTCTAATTTAAAGCTCTACCGACATCAAAGAGATTCGTATTACTATGATAACCTACCGCCAGATTAACATAAAACATTTTGTTCCTAACCCGGCGTGAACGAGGTAAGAAATTGTTACACCGGTGCCGAGGTGAGTATGAAATACCTACTTACGATGTAAAATTTAATATAAGTACTTGAAGTATGTTGGAATTTTTTTAGCTATGATTATTCAATTATCATGTTTGACTTGAGACTAATAGAGAATATGAGCGGTGGTAGCTCAGTGGGTAGAACCATGGACTGGCAAGCGAGAGCCCCAGGTTCGATCCCGAGTGCGGGCATGTACCAATGACTTTGTTTAATTTCAAAGTTACGTACATTTGCGAATTTGTAGTCGCAATACCACACGCTAACGGTGAAGGAAAACATCGTGAGGAAACCCGCGGCTTGGTTGGCTCCGCACGTATTGACTAGTCTTTCCTGTGGGCTAGGCCGACTAAGCTGTCAGGATGGTATAGGTGCTGGGCAAGCCTACACCATCTATAAAACCATGTCCCAGGTACTACAGCGTCGGAGTGGTGCCTTCACCCATCTAGTGTGAGTGAAGATACTACTGGACGCTGTATAAATCATCTCATTAAGTAGATGAAAAAAGGCCAATATTATTTATTTATTTATTTATTTAATAGAGAAAAATGAGTAAATAAAATACCAGCATTTAGTACGAAGCGCTCGTGACCGTGGAACCAGCAAAATTCTCGGGTATGACATACCCGACCTCACTCACGAAGACGGGTTAATCTTGCTTTCGTATACTATACAATACTCGGGATTTCAATTAAAATCAAGGTGATAACGGATCTCTTGCGCTGAGGTATGTGAACACCTCAGACATTAAGGTTTCCTCGGGATGTAATTCTTCACAGTTAGCGAGTGGTATTGCAACTATAACTTTACTTCAGTTAAGCTTTATGATATTAGAAACTTTTGTTGAGCTGTCTCTTGGTTCAGTCTCAGATAGCGACAACTTGAAGCTTAATAAACTTTTTACAACGTACTTGATTGGCACGAGTCCCGCTACTGTATGGTGCAATTCCCGACAAACAACTTGTCCAAACTTTGACTTTAGATAGACATGTCAAAACAAACAAATAAACAGAAAAGGTAAGCAACCTACCATAAAAAACTACAGCACAATAGGCATTAAAATTATGCAAATGGCGATCAAGATCAACGATCACAAGGCTTGGAATGGCAAATTACATTCCGTGACTGAAGAATTATTTATCATTCAAAATTTGGATTAAGGCTAATTTCTTACAATGTTAAGGACCTTATGGCTTATACAATTTGGATTTTAAATAGCGGCTTAGCGAGTGAGAGCCATTTCACATGTCCAAAATAATCTAAATAAAAGCGAACTTTCTGACACCCATTTTAAAATACTAACATAACGGACTAACATACTCGTAATAACAATGGCGTCCACATAACGCTGTCACTTAGGTTGTCATCAGGCAACCAAGCAAGGCGAAAACCATTTACACAAATCAAGTGCAGCAATCTCTAGTAAGAATCGGATACCTCTTTGGACTAGCGGATCATAGAGACAGTCAAGATACGATAAAATAAGAATATTCTTGGCTATACACACCAGATAAATATTACAGATACAACAGTTGTAAAAAAAGAGGTACAATTGGCTTCCTTCCTACTCAGTGTCTCAAGACAAAGCTGTATAACCAATCTGTGTTGCCAGTGATGACTTATGGAAGCAAATTCTGGTCGCTGATTATGGTCCTCATAAGAAATTTCGAACCTCTTTACACTATTCTCTGTTAAATAAAAATAGTATAATCATGTGGGTACAGTGATATCGTTCCGATGTTAAAACCTAACTGCAAAGTAGGTAGTCGGGGCTGTAAGTAATGCAATTTGCTTAAGTCAGATGTCGCTGTCTGTACGTAATACAGAGAATAGTGGAAAGAGGTTCGAAATTTCACTCATGCCGTGAGTCGCCCATTGGCTCAATTGGTAGAGCGCTGGCACGGATAGCCAGAGGTTGCGGGTTCGAATCCCGGCATGGGTGAAATTTTTAGCCTCTAAATAGGTTTTTAAATTTGTTCCTTAGCACGGGTTAGTGCATTAAAATAAAAATACTATAATGATGATAATAATGATGATCACTGTGGTAAGCGTTGATCATTTTGATACAACCAAGATTTCGGATCACCTGTAATGGTGTCGTGAACACACAAGAGCCAGTTTCAAATTTGTTTACGATATCACGGCACCATTCCCACTGGGCCTGCTTCTGAGCATCGGTGAGGTTGTGTAGCACCCAGCGCGAAACTATCCGCCTCACGCAAAGATGCAGGTGTAGGATATCAGGAAAGCTTCTCGATCTAAACCACAGTACGTGCTAAATCTTCAAGTAGGAAATTCACTTGTTGTCTTGGGTAAAAATGTTCACTACAAGCACGTTTTCTTTAGTAACAACTATTCTTTCTTAAAGAGCGTTCCCTTCTTTCTTCACACCCCGAGTTAGTCGACCCTGCTTGAATTCGTTATACCAACGTTTCACAGTTGCTTCATCCATGAAAGCTGTATGAAGTCTATCTATCGAACGATTCGGTCAATTATTATGCGACACTTGAAATCGTAAACAATCTTAGCTCGTATTGTTTACGGCGGCGGCGCAAATCCATTTTTCAACGAGGTACGATAGTCGCAACAAATTTGGAGGTTAATTTTGTCATAGGAGCGTACCTATTTTTTTTACTTCTAAATCTCCTTATTTTCTAATAAAATAAATAGATACTGACTAGTTACACAATCTTTCTTTCGCAATACTCTCTGAGTGGCCGGGTATATCCCAAATTTTTTGACACATTAGTGGTGTTTTAAGGCAATAAGGGTGCTGCAAGGTTCAAGCGCCTTTTGTTTAAATGACTTCGTAAAACTTATCTGGTCAAGCTCGTGAACTAAGTAAAAGCTTGAGCTAAAGCTGTTTACCTCCAAGTAGCGATAATTAAATAGAGATAGTGTCAGTTGATTACGGCTACAAGCTGGTTTTGAGTCTATTGCAAGTAGTTTCGCTCGCTTACGCGCCGCTAATGATGTCGGGTCCTGAACCTCAGGTCCACTATGCGTATTATACGCAGGATAACTTGCATTAAAAATGTTTTTAATATAATCGCAGAGAACATGTTAAAAGGTAAATACACGTGGTATTTTTTTCTCTACGATTATTACTATTTGCAATATAACCTGTTGAGAAGTCAAAATAAAAACTCGATTGTATCGCGTGTTTTTGTACCACGTGGCAGAAAAACACGCCATATAGACCGGGCTCAAAATATGAGTCTATGTGAGGCGTTTATATTTGAGTTTTATCGTAAAATATTGTTCTTATGTACCTACATCCTTATAAGAAAGCGTTTCAAATTGAACATAAACAATAAAAGTCATAACGACAGTATCAAATACTCAAAGAGTTAATGATTTTATATGAAAGTACAGTCATATTAAATAGAATTAAAACACTGAAGTTTTATAAAAAAATCTCTTACAGAGATAAGCTCGCTTTTGTACATGTTATTTCTTATGTAATGTCCTTTTTGATGTTTCGTGTGCAATAAAGTATAATAATAATAAAAATAATAATAATAATAATAATAATAATAATAATAATAATAATAATAATAATAATAATAATAATAATAATAATAATAATAATAATAATAATAATAATAATAATAATAATAAAATGAGATCACTAATATTTTCAATAAAATTAAAGATTATAATAATGATATCAGCCATTTTGACAGCAATCACACCGTGTGACGTCACGCGTGAGTAACATTGGTAAACTTAAAAATATCTGACCATATTGATATGCCTGCATATGAATACTACTTATAAAATATGTAATCTTTCGTCATGTCTATTATTTTATGTTACAGCTACTTCATTATACCAATTGCATTGAAATGTAACTTAGAAGTTCGGTGCGAAACAATTCGTTTAGATTATTTAGACTAGAAAAAATGGTGAAAAAGCCTGTCAGTATGCTATTAAGATAAGAAGTTTACTCTTTCCTGGCACTACCCGCACTACTATCCACATGACCCAAGGGTATCTGAAAGGTATAAAGCTCGCGTTTGTACAATAAATAAATGTATTTCTTCTTCTTTTTCTACAAATATGCTTATGGTGCACCACATAATATTTTTTTACGTAGCCTCTATGTTTGTGTCCCACTGCTGGGCAAAGGTCTACCCCAATTCAGTCGAGAGTTTCGTGTCCTGGGCTACCTCAGACCACTCCGGCAGATGGTTGTCGAGATCATCTCTCCAGCGTCTTCTAGGCCGACCTCGATTTCGATGTCCGTCGTGTGGAACCCACTCGGTGGCGAGTTTCGCCCACCTATTCGGGTAATACGTAATTATCTAAACTAATATTCTTTACTAGCCGTTGCCCGCGACTTCGTCTGCGCAGAATTATAGGGTAGATTTTTTCCTACTTACTTGATACTTATCGTCATATTTTGGACAATTCACACAATATCTTTATAAATAGTAGTCTTTGTGTTATTCTGATGTATAAGCTACATTATTGTAAAGTTTCTTTAAAATCCATTCAGTAATTTTTACGTGAAAGAGCAACAAACAAACATCCATCCATCCATACTTACAAACTTTCGCATTTATAAATTAGTCGGATCCCTCCTAGATCCCACGTCAGTCCGTACGTAGATGCAGCAAATCTCTTGAATATGGAGGCACGTCGCCATCTTCACCTTGCCAAGCTACTTTTCGGTGTAATACAAGCAAAAATCCCGTATTATTTGTTCGCAAAGCTTGAATGGTCCACCAGACAACGGTATGTGCATAAGGAAAGAATCCAGACACCGGCGCAACGGACCATGGCTTTCCGCGGCAGTTTTAGGTCTGAGGCGTCCAAGTGTTGGAACGACATTCCCCCCAATCCGTAAAGCGTCCAGTTCATATGTTTTTGGGCGCAAGCTCAGGGCATATTTGCTGGAGCTTCGGAGACCGCTACTCCACTCCCTTCCAACCTCTTGCCGCAAAAACTGACACGAGTCTTCAATCGCATGGTAGGGTGATGTGCAACATGGTATTTGTATGGGTCCATATTGGCTCAACTAAAGTCTAACTTCCGAAAATGGTCTTACTAACGATTTGTACTCCGAATGATCACTCTTCCGAAAATTTTGGTTCCTAATTTTTTCGTTCATACAATTTCTAGTACTACCGACGAAGATCATAACACTCTGGTTTCCGATTTTTTTTATTACTAATATTACTACTAAACTAATCTAAACTCCTAAGTGTTTTTTACCATAATGTTGTCATTCATAAACATGTTTTTCATAATATTGTTACTCATATTATCGATAAGTTATAATTCTTATTTGTATGTATGGTATGTATTTACAGACTTTGATATCTTTGTTCAGTTGTTTTGCCCAGGTGTCTATTTCGGTAGCAACACTGACCAAAAAGTACCATAATTTGTCTTTTGGTTGATATATTTAGTTCCAAACTAGTGTTTTTTTGTAGTTTTTACATGTTCTAACCTAACCTAACCTACCTACGGCCCAGATGTTGATTTCGGTAGGAACACTGACCTAACAGTACCATAATTTGACTTTTGGTTGGTATATTTAATTCCAAAATAGTGTTTTTTGTTGTTTTACATGTTCTAACCTAACCTATGTACTGCCCAGATGTTAATTTCCGTAGCGTCATTGACCTAATAGTATCCTATTCTGACTTATAGGTAGGAAGGTTTCGTTCTGAAAACAGTATTTTTTTGTTGTTTTTACATGTTCTAACCTAACCTACCTACTGCCCTGATGTTGATCTCGGTGACGGCATTGACCTAATTAATAAGTTCACAAAATTAATGTAGGTACCTATATAATGTAACATTTTAGAATAAAAACAATTCTACTAACAAATATATGATTTCGAATAATAGAGTAAAAAACTGTTATTTTGAGAAAATATCGGAAAACAAATAGTAGTACAATAGATGTTTATTGTTACCGACATAATGAAGTTGGATGATTCGGAATTAATAACATTCGGAACAGAGTAGTTATTAATAGTGATTGTTAGGATGAAAAATTGTAGTAATAAAATTTTCGGAGTTACAATAATCGAGGTAGGAATCTTCGGTCAACTTTGGCGCACCCTATTTGTATATATGCAAATCCTATTTTTTTCACTTACCTATTTTTTGCATATTTAAGTAAATATATATGTATCCATGTGTGTGTATTGATTATAATAATATATTATTAATGTATGTATATTATGTGTGTGTACGGATGTGTATATAGTGTATATCGTAGTTTATTTTGTCAGTGAAAATATTTAAGTACCTGTTTTATTCTGTATGCATATTACGTATTCTATTCTGTATAACTATTACTCTATATTATATATAAGTATTCTATTCAGTACTGGCATTTCCCATCTTGTAACACACCGCAGTTTGTAGCGCTCGCGGATTACCTGGCAATGACTGAAAATCAGCGCTGAAGGCTTGCTCATCAGCATATGCTGAGTCAGTTGCCGTTTATAGCGGCAGTGACACGCCGTAACCTTTCTTTTCTTTTCTTTTTTTTATTATTTTTTTTTTATTTTATTTTGTAATGTGTTTTAAGTTTGCTTTGTTATTGTGGCGTGTGTACTGTGGCTATAATAAATGTTTTTTTCTTCTTTTCTTTTCTACATCTTACAGTCAAAACTAATTTTGAATGCAGAAAAAATAAGTAAACCTATATTTTTGCTGTCGCAGATTGAGTGATGCATAATTTTAGGTGTTTTTACCATTTGGTATTTCAAATGTAAGCTTTGGAAAACAGTACTTTTCACTGATTTTAGCAGTCAAAACTAGTTTTGACCGTTTAAGAGTTTTGACTGTGACATACACACCAGAAAAAATTTTCAGATACCTCCTTATAGTATTTTTTTGAAATTTTTTTAATTACATAATACTTATAGTATTATCAAAGTATAAAAAAACTATGCGTTTAGCAGACTAAAGTCCCTGTTTCACGCTTGATTCATTAGCTACCTTGTAAACACTATACATTACAAAACTAGCTATACACGGTCATTATTTCTTAATGAGATCAAGTTTCTTTATGAGAAAATTTGAAACTCATACACAATATATGATAATCCATAAATCTTTATACGCTATTTCACAGAAATTTTGATTGGGGTAAAAATATATTTATATTATTATTAATACTTTATTGCACCATAAAATTGTACAATGCGGCGAACTTAATGCCAAAAGCATTTTATACCAGTCAACCGCAGGAGGTAGAACGAAAACTTGCCGCAAAAGTGAAACCAAACTCCCAAAATAAACACACAAAAATTAATTTTGACTGGGTTAAAACCCCGTTTGTTATTGTTGCTATTGCGTCAAAACCCTGTTAAAATGTTATAGTATTTCAACAGTTCAGTTACAGTAGAAAAATGCAAAAAATTAAGTCAATTTAGTGTTTAATGGAATCTAATAATGATTCGGTTTAGTTTCATTTTAAAAGTTTTTGTCGTTAATATTCACTAACTAACCTTTAATTTGTGTTTAGTTTTTCAAGTTTCAATCTATCGATATCAACCCTCGTATGTCCCCACTGTTGGGGCACGGGTCGCTTCCTGCATCGCAGGAAGGTTAGGCCATACTCCACCACGGGGCCCAAGTCCGAGTTGGTGGAGGGTTGTAAGACAGTGGCGGGTCTCACTGTCAGAAGTTATCAAGCCGCGGGGGCCTCTGACATGGCTTAACGACAACCATTACATGACAGCCGGCACCAACGGCTTAACGTGCCTTGCGTGCCATTCTAGTTTAGAAGTTGCCAAGTATATATTAATAAAAGAGGATCGATATTTCTTAAAGAGTTACTGACCGAATTCATACACATTTTCAATTAATCAATCAATGAAGCACACGCATTTCATCATCATCAACCGTTTGAAGCCCGCGGACATTATGCCTCCCTTATAGTTTTCCAAGCGTCCCAGTATTTTGCCGTCTACATCCAGCGACTCTCCGCTACCGTAACGTTTTATTTAAAACAAATTAAGTAATATACCTATATTATTTTTAATGCACTAACCCGTGCTAAGAACAATTTGAAAAAACCTATTTAGAGGATAAAAATTCCACTCATTCCGGGACTCGAACCCGCAACCTCTGGCTAACCGTGCCAGCGCTCTCCCAACTGAGCTAATGGGCAACTTACCGGCATCAGTAAAATTTCGAACCCCTTTACAATACTCTCTGTATTACGTACAGGCAGCAACATCTTAATATCATAATAGAATACCTACCAGAGATGAAAAAGCACTCTGAACAGTCTAAAAGTGAACCAACTTACTGTGAAAATATTACTGTGCCAATAAAATTCCAGTCCGACAGTTTTAGACTTCCATCTTTTACGCTCTATTGGAAACCTATTAGAGTAGGATTGGAGATGAAAGGTAGGAAATGTTTATTGATATCAGCCAGTATTATCTAATGGAGATTACGTAGTATATTACTTCCCAGGTTGCGTTGGTATGTTAATGCTTGGGATAAATTTTACTTTGCATAGATATCAAAAATGATATTTTATAGTGCTAAGAGGTATTTACGAGTTGGTGATGAATAAATCTATTTCTTCATAGTCTTCCTTATGGATTCAAGTATTATTGTTTTCAATTTAAATTTTCTTGTGGTAATATTTACTCTGCTGTGTGGTGTCGGCCTAGAGAATAGCACCAACCCAAATTCTTCCCGCGGGTGTCGTAGAAGGCGACTAAGGGACACAAACCGGGGGGTGGGCAGCAGCGCCCCCTGCAGTACAATTCCTCCAAACTGCGATCCGCAACCCGCATGCCCAGCGTGGGGATTATGGGCATACCCCCTATGATAGCACAATGTGGCGCTGTTTATGTCCAGCAGTGGACTAGTATAGCCTGATGACGATGTAGAGCGCTGTCTGAGTGAGAGGAAAAGACTGTTCTAGGAGCGCACAAGCCAGAAATGAACAGCATGCATTAGAAAAGACCTACACTCAGCAATGGGTGGCTATCGGTTGAAAAAAAGATGCAGAGTGCGTGGTCTGTGTAACAAGCGTTTACTTTATAAAAAGGATGTTTTGGAAGAGTGGATTAATATAGCCTGAAGAAGAATATCTACGACGAGCGGTGGCAGCCTAGTAGATAGAACAGATTCTGAGAGAGAGAGAAGTGAGAACCAGTTCTCTTCCCAGTGCGGGCATGTACCAATGTCTTTGTTTTCTGAGCTATTTACATTGGTGAAGTTGAAGTATCATTACCACTCGCTAACCGTGGCGGAAAACATCGTGAGGAAACCCGAGTTTCAGTTTCAATTACAATCCGCTGTTTTCACGCGTAGTAATTAAGCCTATACTCTCTCCCTCTCCACAATCCACCAAAGCAATGGGACGCGTTTAGGCTACATAAAAAAAATGCTTTTGATAAACTTTAGTCATTACATTTTATGATAAACTTTAGTTTTAAAAGTTTACAATTTTTTTTTAAAACCTATTTAAAGGCTAAAAATTCTACCCGTGCCAATTATTAGCCTCTAAATAGGTTTTTAAAATTGTCCTTAGCACGGGTTGGTGCATTAAAAATAAAAATAGTATAATCATGTGGGTACAGCAATATCATTCCGATGTAAAAACCTAACTGCAAAGTAGGTAAGTACTCGGGGCTGTAAGTGATGCAATTTGCTTAAGCCAGATGTCGCTGCCTGTACGTAATACAGAGAATAGTGTAAAGGGGTTCGAAATTTCTCTGATACCGGCGAGTCGCCCATTAGCTCAGTTGGAAAGAGCGCTGGCACGGATAGCCAGATGTTGCGGGTTTGAATCCCGGCATGGGTGGAATTTTTAGCCTCTAAATAGGTTTTCAAAATTGTCCTTAGCACGGGATAGTGCATTAAAAATAAAAATAGTATAATCATGTGGGTACAGCGATATCATTTCGATGTAAAAATCTAACTGCAAAGTAGGTACTTGGGGCTGTAAGTGATGCAATTTACTTTAGCCAGATGTCGCTGCCTGTACGTAATACAGAGAATAGTGTAATGAGGTTCGAAATTTCTCTGATGCCGGTGAGTCACCCATTAGCTCAGTTGGAAAGAGCGCTGGCACGGATAGCCAGAGGTCACGGGTTCCAATCCCGGCATGGGTGGAATTTTTAGCCTCCAAATAGGTTTTTTTAAGATTTAGACTAGCAAAAGTTAATACAGCCTTTATGGTACACTGTTTTAGGTAAAGGTATGGTACACAAGATTCCTCAAGATATTATAGAGTTACCTCCGACGCGGTTTAAATATGTGCTAAGCATACTGTGCGCAAAAAAGCTTACTACAACAGCGGGTTCAAATCCCGACATGGGTAGAATTTTTAGCCTCTAAATAGCTTTTTAAAATTGTCCTTAGCACGGGTTAGTGCCTTAAAAATAAAAAAAGAATACTAATAATATGTCTTTCTTACGAGTTTTAATTACATAAACAGCCCTATTCAGTTGTGATAGTTAATCCCACTTGTCGCGTAATCATGCCAGTATCACTTGAAAGGTTACAATTTCCAAGAAGCGTTACAATTACGCCGTATTGTTTGATAAGTTCCAAGGAGAGTTTGTAAGGAGCGCTTTTGTGTAAAGGTCGGTTCTTGTTTTTGTTATTTCTATTACTTTGACAATTGTACTTTTTTGCACTGTGGAAAATTTCAGTTTCTTTTTCTTTAAATGCTGACGTTCTTTTAAGAGCTGGAACTAATCTCAAACCACCCAAAGCTAAAAGATAGCTTTAGGTGTTTTGAGGTCCATCGCAAAATTGACGAGCGTTTTGAATACTTTACTTTATCGCAGTTTATTGGAAGTGTTCGTGGCCTAGTTGAACCGAGTGATTGGAAGCAATCACTTGAGTTCAGCAACAACAGGCGCGGTCAGGTGCAGCATGGGAGCGTCCCGTGACTACAGCTAGTGGCATTTTTTTCGAACCCTTCCGTGTTTCACAAGGCACGCTAAGCCATGTCAGAGGCCTGGGCGGCTTGATAACTTCTGACAGTAAGACATGCCACTGTCTTACAAAGCTCCACACGCCCAGACTTGGCCCCCGTGGTGGAGTACGGCTTAACTTTGCTGCGAAGCAGGAAGAGACCCATGGGGTCACCAGCAGCAGGTCAACAGCAGTGGGGACATACAAAGTGTTTATATGAGCAACATCGTTGGTTATCAAATTTAATTTTAGTTAAAAGTTTATTTTTTTACTTTACATTCTTATGTTCGATAAACTGTTTTGTATCTACCGAAAACAACTATATTCCTACGAAATTTAATCAACCTGTTGATGCCATTGGCATGGCAATGGTCTATAATTCATTATATATCTTGCCCCAGTTCAAGAATAAAATAAGTCCAACGAATTTTGCAGATTGCAGACACATTTTCATTACAATGTCTCCCAAGACTGAATAAAGCGATACAGCTGAGCAGTAGTAACGCAATGGTCGAGCACTGACCTTCCATTCAAGAGGCCGAGGGGTCGAATCCCGGCATTTAGCAATGCCAGGACTATGTTTTATAAGTTACGTATATTGTAGCAACTATACTATAAGCTAACAGTGAAGGGAAATTTTTTGATAAAAGACGAGGTGTTCACGTACTCTAGCGCTTAGCACCGCCAACCTGCGGTGGGCATGTGGTGACGACCTCGGAGGCGCAGCGTTTTGGCACGCTGACTGTAAAACCGAAGGTCTCGGGTTCGATCTCCGGCCGGGTCAAACTAGGAAACGAACTTTTCTAATTTGTCTCGGGTCTTGGACGTTATCTACGTATTTATTATATTAAATCCATCGTCGAGTTAGCACCTCTAACACAAGTCATTTTGTTGTACTTAGTATAGGGCTAACGAGATCTGTTTAATATGTTCATGAATATTTATTTATTTATTTTATTATTTATTAAGCGCACACTTTGGCACTGATGGAAGTACCTTGGAATGGGACATATAGGGCTGGTTTCTGTATTAAGAATTTCACTAAGTAAATATTTAAGTAAGGTTCTGTCACGATCTATTTTGAGAAATTCGATGAGAAAGGACTGTAGTTAACAATTTTTTTAGCAAAATTCTCAGTTCCGACTCGCCCTTAGAGGCTGATTATTACAACCTCCCCAGCCAGTAATAACAACGGAAATAGAAATCTATTGTTATTTCCAAGGTAAGGATTCGTCGTCATCGCCGTCAGGCTATACTAGTCCACTGCTGGACATAGCCCTCCCCTAAAGAGCGCTGCGTTGTGCTATCAAAGAGGGTATCGCCCATAATCCCCACGCTGGGCATGCGGGTTGGGGATCACAGTTCGGTGGAATTGTACTGCAGGGGGCGCTGCTGCCCACCCCCCGGTTTGTGTCCCTTAGTCGGCTTTTATGACACCCGCGGGAAGAATTGGGCTGGTGCTATTCTCTAGGCCGACACCACACAGCAGGTAAGGAGGTAAGGATTAAGGAGGACATATGTTAGTAGTAACATTTTTGTTACAAATTAGCCCGTGATTTCATTGCCGGTCATTTGCTAGTCATGTTTAATGGCGTTGTTTTTTTTGTTTAGTGTTTGTTTTGTCACTCATGTAGCCATGCTGGATGCGGCAAGCTGAAGACAGGGCGCTATGGCGCTCATTAGGTTAGAGCTATGTCCAGCAGTGGACTACATAATATAGCCTGAAGAAGATGTAGGCATAGTTTGAAATTGCAAATCCGCGGTGGGCAACACCACGTTGTTATTAAGCCCGTACTCTTTCTCTGAGAAAAGGGATGTGCCCTGCTGTGGAACGTTAATAGGCTACTTAAAAAACGTAGCCATTTTTTTATTTAACGATAATAACCGGCCAAGTACATGTTGGGTAACGCGCAGTGTAGGGTCCCGTAGACAAAGGAGGTTTTATCTGCTTTACAGAACTAACAAATTCATCAAAGTGATTTTTCATTAATATTGTATGAAGTCTTACTTTTATAAGGTGGGTTGCTGTTGCCTGATTTCTCTTCTACAAGTACTCGAACCGTCTCCTATAGGAGATTGGCAATACAAATATCATAAACGTAAACATTTACATACTGGCACATACATTGCTTCTGGCCCCACACTAGGATACCCTGTGTCGTGGGAACCAGAAACAGCGACATCGCAAACAAGTAAACATCCAAGACCTGGGGTTTTTTTTTATCCCCAGCTGGGGTTCGAACCCAGGACCTCTCGCATGTTAGACATTTGAGAGGCAGGTAATATCTTGCCTATTACTCGTTAAGGCCTTCTTAACTGTGATAGTTGTCGTTTTACGTTTAGGCTTTAACCTAGCACATATAGTATTTTTTACGTTCCTATCATCAACCAATTATCGCCTCAATCAATCCAAGTAGCGCCTACTTGGACGAAAAATGTTCGTTTTAAAGCTTTGAATGTCACAAATGGAACCCTCAATAAAAAATATCTCTCTGCACTAACAATATTTTAAACGGTATATCCAACGATGTCTTACATTAGAGTGTGGGCGGGAAAAAAATACTTCCCTGTTTTAGGTGTTGAGCTAAAAAAATTTTTTTTAAGAATTTCTTCTAGCGTTTTGTCGGCGTGATTAATATGTATGCTAAATTATAGCTTTCTCGTACTGACCGTCTCTGAGCTAGGCGAACAGATAGATGGACAGACAGAAGGATTCGTTTGGCTAAACTATAAGATATGGGTTGCTTGTCAACTACGGAACCCTAAAAAGTGGCGCAAGTCAGCCTTATTATGTTTTATAACAATTTCAGATATGGATCCGAAAGACAATCAGTTATTAAACTGCCACAACCAAAGATAGATGTACACATACAATTAAGAGGTAAATCCTGCTAACAACAATATTCATAATAATATAATATAACGTAATAAATAGAATTTCCGTGAGAGGTACTAGTAATAACCACATCTAAAGTTATGATAATCTGTTTATTAAGATAACAAACGTTGTTTATTTTGACGAGTAGAAGATCCACCGGGGCTTCAAACAAAACCGGTTAGTTCAAACATGTAAACGCCGGTATTTTGCTACTGGTACTTTCTGAGCCGCACCCATTTTCTCATCGTGTCGGGACTCAGCAAGCCGCACCCATAGAATACTATATTATACTAAGACTTTGGACAAACAGCAAGGACGTGGGACAAGGGTGCAGAAAACTCACGACACTATATAGAGTCGTCCTCGCCACGTCTTATCCATGCTGGCTGTTTTGGGGGTCCACTGACTCGGAAGACAAGACGGTGCTGTAATGCTCTAATATTTAAAGGCTAACAATTGTAATACTATTTTTTTAATTATTCTCATCGTGTCGGGACTCAGCAAACCGCACCCATAGAATACTATATTATACTAAGACGTTGGACAAACAGCAAGGACGTGGGACAAGGGTGCAGAAAAGTCACGACACTTTATATAGAGTAGTCCTCGCCACGTCTTATCCATGCTGGCTGTTTTGGGGTCCACTGACTCGGAAGACAAGACGGTGCTGTAATGCTCTAATATTAAAAGGCTAACAATTGTAATACTATTTTTTTAATCGTCTCTTTTTTATCGAATCCTTAGCCTATCTCGGGATCGACTGACACCTAAAACAAAACCTAACCATTTACTACAAATGATTTAAACTCTAGTATTTCTTAATTTAAACTCTGCTACCCAGTTATTATAAAGAAGTATCGTAACTTATTCACTTTTAGTTATTTGCAGCGGGCCGACACAATAACTAATATATTAATGTATAACTTTGAATACGAATACGCTTTGAATACGCAAAGGTAAATTATGATGATAATGGCATATTATAAGCAGAAGGTGGGGCGAGGGTCTCGAAAAGACGCGACGCATTGTACAGAGTTCTCGTCCTCTCCCGTTTTATTTACGTGGCCTATGTCCTATAGCTTCTTTAGGCGTCCTCAATTAAACGCGATAACTCGTATTTATGTTATCATTTTATTTCTTATTAGCATCGAAAAAATACACAGAACATTAGCCAACAATTAAGACAGCTGTCAACAAAGATTTTTTTTTTAAATCTTTTATTTTATTGAAAGTTCGGTACATAAAGCGACCATGTCACCTTCGTAGGGACTACAATTATCTAAATCAAAATAACATAGGTTCTTACGCTAATTAAAACAAAATTCTAGCTCGCAAACCAAATCTAATTAATGCAAGAGGTCCCGGGTTCGAATCCCGGCTGGGGATAAAAAACCCAGGTCTTGGATGTTTACATGTTTGTGATGTCGTTGTTTCTGGTTCCCACGGCACAGGTATCCTAGTGCCAGAAGCGATGTATGTGCCTGTATGTTAATGTTATGTTATGTTGTTATGTTATTTGTACAATTTTCTTGCGTCGTGTGACTTAGGGTCAGACAATGCAACATTACATGTGCCAATCTCAGAAAATAGTATATTATTATATATTTGGCTTCCAAGAAACAATATTAACGTGCAAGAGAAATAAGAATAAGTTCTAGAGACAACGAGTTTCAATATGTAGGAAGAAGCCTATAGCTTCTGTATCTTTTGTATGAAAGTCAATTTAAAGGGCGTCATTTCAAAGCCCTCGTCCTTCCTATGTGCCCCACGCCTAAGCCACAGTTTTCGCTTCATCTTCATACTTAATCAAATCACATATACCCTCCCATGGCTAATTGCCAAAGTCAATCAGCAAAGGCTTGGCACGGGCCAAGTTGTTGAAATGTGCAAACACAGTGAAAGGGATCCAGTACACATCGCTTGGACGTGACTATTTGCCCGCACGTGCGAAAGGGCTATGCTAATGCGCTTGTTAAGGCCTGCACAGTACCGAGAAATAGCCAATTTGGTCATGCCTTTGTTTTTAAAGTTAAGAGAACGTTGGGTAATTTATTTGGGTATGGACTCAGTACCCACCTATGTCGTGTTATAGACCCGGTGTCTTTTGTAAAAGAGGAATACAAACGAAATAATTTGAGTAAAAAGTTACGATTATTTTGGAGATAAAACTTTAGAAGTTACGATTAATTTTTTTGCGTAAAGGCGCACTCGTCGATGGTGCATGGTGTGAAAGCAAATAGGATATTGGCATATTTTAATATCAGATAACGTTTTTCTAGGCTTAGGGAAGTAATAGTAGCAATAGTATTTCTAAATGACTTGCAATACTCATAGTTATCTATTAAACAAGTCTAATCGTGATTATTTATTAGGTAAATGGTAATTACCGTATTTCCCGACGTCTCGGCGGCGTTACAGTTGCCGTGGTCTCGGGTAGACTCTCGTTTCGTCTCGTTTTACCTAAATAATAATCGCGGTTAGACCCGTTTAATACACAACCATATAGTGTACGTAATACAGAGAGCATTGTAAAGAGGTTCGAAATTTCACTGATGCCGGTGTGTCGCCCATTAGCTCAGTTGGGAGAGCGCTGGCACGGTTAGCCTGAGGTCGCGGGTCCGAGTCCCGGCATGGGTGGAATTTTTAGCCTCTAAATAGGTTTTTAAAACTACGTAGTAGCAATGCTACTCGCTAACGCTGAAGGAAAACATCGTAAGGAAACATGACTGTCAAATACCTCAGCGCTTGAAATTTCCAATCCACAGTAGGCACACGTGGTAATTAAGCTCAAGCCTCAACTCAAGAACAAACTCAAGAGAGAGTATTTTCTCTCTCTCTCTCTCTCTCTCTCTGAGAGAAGGCCCTAAAATAAAACGTTGGAGAAATGTTCCATAGGACAGATAAGTCCATAACCAATATTGTAAAACGTATAAACATTCCTTATCTGTGCCTGTATTTTCTCCAAATAAATAAATTAAATTAATTTTTTTCTTCAGCAGGCAGCAGGTATTAAGTTGCCACAGTATAAATAAAAAGATAAATATTTTTAAAGACCATTCTAAGAGTAAAAGGCCCAAGTTGCTGCAAGGGTGTGTAGGTTAAAACTCATTACTCTCTACGGTCTGGTGAATAAAGGGCGGATCACGTGAGTGACGTCTTTGGCTTGATAGTGACTTTCTTATTATTAGCTCATCAAAAAAATTAGTTTCTTAATTCTTTTATATCTTTTTATGTCAGAGTCGAATTCTTGGTGAGTTTTAATTGATAAGAATAATAAAAAAAAGATAATAATAATCTAGACCCAAACCCAACTTCCACCCAACACAATCATATATCTAGACCCAAACTGGGACACTTTTTCTTGCGGTTGTTATTCAAGTGCATCAAAAATAAGGAAATACACCCAGACTAAATGTACGGAATGGACCCATGTGTACAAATGTACCGCGGACCCCAGTTCTCTGTGCAGACTGAATGTATGTACGGAATATACCCATATGTACAGAACCGAATCCACGACCTCGGGCCTGTTACTGTAAATAATTTCTTGTGTTCAAGAAAGTGTTTTTTATCTAACTTAAAGTTGGTAAGCTCTTAATGCGCTTGTTAAGTTGCAGAACAGTTGTGTGATAGGATTAATTGTGGGCGAGTTGGCCTCCACCCACACACAGGAATTGCAGCATTTGCGAGCTTGTGAAACTGTGCCAGACTTAAGAGAGCTTTGCCGTTGTATTTTCATATCCAATTAGCTCTGCTCGCGAATTCATTCGCATTTAATCTATATAAATAAAATTCAAAGTCCTGACTGACTCACTCATCAACGCCCAGCCCACGCCGATAGACCTAGGAAGATGAAATTTTGCACAGAGGGTCTATATATAATGTAGGCAAGGAATAAGGCAGATGCAGGAAGCGACCCGTACCCCAGCTGTGGGGACATGCAAAGGGTTGATATCAATCAATATCAAGATATAAAGAGCAGTGGTAGCTTCTCCATCGGGAGGTTATGGGTTTGAATACCGGCACGTACCAATGAAACTTAGCGTCTCCGAATGGCTATTGTTAAAGCACATTTTCCTATGGCTACTAAACCAACCAAATTTTGTGCTGTACTCGTATAAGTTGTTCTTCCTCAATGTTTAGAACGCGGGCGCCCGACTTGCCCGCATCGAATCGAATCGGAAATGCTAATCTGCATTTATTATGATAAGGACTTGTTACTGGTTCCGCTGCGATAGTGTTTCTACCCGCTTTTGTGCGATCAATTAAATTGGCTTTATTTGTAGATTGTAGCCGTTGCTGTAGATTGTAGCCGTTGTTGCATTGCAGATTTTATATGGTCACAGTGATTTGATTTGTTTAATTTCTCAACTAGTTCTAGCGTAGGAGGTGAAATACTTTTGTATTTTATTTGAATCGCTCGTAGCCCCGGCTGCCTAAGTTATCTTAAACGATCACGTAGCTTAAGCAAAATAGGGCGCGTTCAGTGCATTGGTGACCGTCAATGACTAACGCTAGTTTGTTTTTGCCGCGCTTTCCGTGCTTGGCAAGGCACGTTATGCAGTTAGTGCCAGCTGCCGACGATAGATTGCAACCGTTAAGCCAACGTAAAGCCCGTCAGAGGCTTTAAGGCAACCTTCTGACAGTAAGACTAGCCACTAGTCTCGCAAAACTCCACGAATCCGGTCTCAGCCGCCGTGGTGGAGTATGGCCCAAAGTTTCCTTAGGGAAGAGACCCGCGCCCCTCGGTGGGGATATAATGGGTTGATGATGATGATTAGGAATGTATAACAAGTAATAATGTTATAGTTTACTATAACATAACATGACCTCAAAGGCCTCTGACATGGCTTAACGACTGTCATTATATGACAGCCGGCACAAACGGCTTAACGTGACTTGCGAAGCACGGAAGCGCTCGGAAAAATGCCACTAGCGGTAGTGACGGAACGGTAGTTCGGCGTGAACGTGACGGTCGGCGTGATGTCATGTTATGTTAGTTTACTATAACATAACATGACCTCACGCCTGTATCAGGCGTTTCTAATGCAAAGCATCTCTCTATATTGCTGTACAGCGCGGTAATGCTGCCAGCGTCACGAAGACCATTGAGTCGAGGGTGTCCGGGAGTTATCCATTCAATTGAAATTTTATTTTCATTGACATTGAATATAGTAGAACTATATTCTTTTTAATAGTCCCGTCACTACCGCTAGTGGCATTTATCCGAGCGCTTCCGTGCTTCGCAAGTCACGCTAAGCCGTTTGTGCCAGCTGTCATATAATGACAATCGTTAAGCGATATCAGGGGCCTTATGGGCGGCTTGATAACTTCTGACAGTAAGGCCCGCCACTGTCTTACAATCCTCCACCAACCCGGGCTTGGCCCCCGTGGCGGAGTATGGCCTAATTTTTCTACGATGCAGGAAGAGACCCGTGCCCCAGCAGTGGGGACATGCAAGGTTTGACGCGATTCTTTTTAATGCGTGTAATTAATCCGTGCTAAAGACAATTTTAAAAACCTATTTAGTGATGCAAATTGTTTCAGCCAGATGTCGCTGCTTGTACGTAATACAGAGCGTATTGTAAAGAGGTTCGAAATTTCACTGATGCCGGTGTCACCCATTAGCTCAGTTGAAAGAGCGCTGGCACGGATAGCCAGAGATCGCGGGTTCGAATCCCGGCACGGGTGGAATATTTAGCCTCTTAATGGGTTTTTAATATTGGAAGGAATAAGTTATGATGATACTCGTACTATTGTGGATTTTTCTATTTCAACAATTTTATTTTTCATTACATTTGACATTTTAATTTTAACAAAAAACTTTTCTTAGCTAATTCTGGGTGTATTTTTGTTCTCAGGTATATTGGCGTCTTCTTATTGCTCCGATCGACGACATGTCGAGCCTTAAGTAAGTATCAAATCGTACGTATTCTTAGTATTTACTCGTATACGTCGACAGTATAATTCATAACAATAATGAATTGAATAATGAATTGTATGTGTGATAACATAGATTTTAAACAACTGTTTACTAACAATATTGGACCTGAGTTGTCTGAATAAATAAATATAATAATAATAACAAAACATTACATAAACTCACGCCTGTATCCCGGAGTAGGGATGGCTTAGAGTTTCTTCTTCTTCAGATTGTATTAGTCCACTGCTGGACATAACCCTCCCCTAATGAGCGCCATAGCACAAGGTTGTGCCATCATTGGGGGGTAATGCCCATAATCCCCACGCGGGGCATGCGGGTTGGAGATCGCAGCTTGGTGGAATTGTACAGCAGGGGGCACTGCTGTCCACCCCCCAGTTTGTGTTAGTCGCCTTTTACGACACCCGCGGGAAGAATTTGGGTTGGTGCTCTAGGCCTACACCACACAGCTAGAGTTTCCCACATACTATCCTGACAGACTTTTCACTTCATCTAGTCGTTGCATGCACGCACGCCGCTTTCGGGAAGGTACTTTTTTAATACAGTTGCTCAAAAAGTGGCGTATTACAGGGACGTCCCTGTAATACGCCACTTTTTCACGCACGTCATAGCGTGCGGGATGTGGGCTATTACACACTCGTGCTTTTTTTTTACCTTTATCGCACTCATGCCTTTTCTTTCCCAACCATCAAAATAATGTCTATTAAAAAGAAAAACCACCCATGAAGTTTTTACTAAAAAAATTCATAGAAGTTTTTATGAGCTACTAATTTGTTTCAATATCAGATTTAATGATTTGATTGAATAAGTTAAGTTAGGTTTCATTTCATTAAATTTCATTTTCATTTCATATCAACAAACAAATTCTATTGAAGACTTGGCTGTATGGGCATAGTTCCCTTTGCCTACTAGAATGGGTGAAGAAAAAAATCTCTGCTTATATTTTTTTATGCCACACCTGGCAATAAAGTGGCTTTTTCCGCACGCTTCGCCTACGGAAAAAGCCGCTTTCTGGCCAAGTGTAGACATAAAAAGATGTAGGTACACAACACGGGAGGTAGTAAAGAAACCTCGCTTGCAGCTCGGGCCGCAAACTTCTGCGGTCTCGGCCTTTCTTTGTATTACCACCCTAGTTGTGTAATGTACTATTACGGTTGGTGCCATTTTCCAAATAATTTTTCATTATTAAATTGCTTATATTTTTCGCAACTGTATTAAAAATACAGTTCCGAAAAAAATAAGCTCCTCGCCTCGCACCTCGCCTTCGGCTGCGCCTCGGCTCGGGTAGACATTTGTCGGAACTCTTTGCAATGATAGCCTTTCCGCACTTGTAATGGAATATACTATTTATCATCATCGTCATCATCTTCAACCCACACAAGTCCCCACCGTGGGGCACGGGTCTCTTCGCTGAAGAAGGTATAGGCCATACTCCACCACGGAAGCCAAGGCCGGATTGGTGGAGGCTGGCAAGACTAGTGGCTGATCTTACTGTCAGAATTTTTCAAGCCGCCCTAAGGCTCTGACTTGGCTTAATGAGTACCGTCTATCAACGGCAGCCGGCACCAACTGCCTAAGGGTGAATTTCCCGGAACTAAAAATTGCGTGGCACCAATGAAATTGGTAATAGAAAAGAAAGTGTTAATGTTCTAACATTTTTTTACGGTTAGATGATATGTTAATCTATGTGTAGCACTAAACATTTTGTTAATAAGAATAATGGATACTCCAAAAAAAAACATAAAATCCCGAAATCTTTCATTGCTATGTTTGTCCGCACGTCACCTTGTGTATTATTCTTCATTGATAAACATCTAATGGTTCTTTGTACTAAAAACTAATTTTATTTCATATATTAATAGTCAAAGTATTGTTACGAAATACATTTATTGAAATATTTACACAGTACAACGAATGGTTAATAAAAATGTATCTGTCTCAGAACTACCGTTAATCGCCGTGTCCTAATCATGTTTAAGTATTTTGTTTCAACTAACGACTAGTTTCCCATCCCCGGTGCGCGAAACGTTTGTGTTTAATGCCGCCTAAGTGCTCGTCGCAGAAGGACGAACGCATGTGCCTGCGTTTTCGGGATATTCGTTAAGTCAATATTTTTTTTGTTGCTGGACATTTTTTCTTTCATTGCATTGCCATGGATAGGTATAACTTCTATTTAAATTAAGATTGTCATGTTAAGTAAACATTCGACAGAACGCTATTTCTCTTATGATTATTTGTCAAGTGTTTATTTTGTCGAATGGTTAATAGATTTTTTGTTATTTCTATTTATGGCCTCGATTTTCATCACCGTGTTTTCATTGCCTGTGGTTTCTGGGGCCGAAATTTGCTATGGTAATGAAAAAAAAGACACATCAATGAAAGAAAATTAATTGCCATGCTTTATCAAACAAATTATTTTCATTGCCGTGGCCAAGTATTTCATTTCCGTGACTTTTGTTTGCGTCACCATGTTATGATTAGGTAAAGAAAATGTATTTTATCATCTTTTAGTAACATTTAGTACTTTATCAATCGTATAATGCACCCTCACAAACGAACGCACCAGCACATACTGCAGTCTGATTTTAATAATGGATTGTTTATTTTTAAGATGCAACATGCCCAAACCTAAATTATCTGAGGAGGAGAGAAAGGAGAGTAAAAGATTGGCTGAAAAAAAAGACGTCAAAAATTAAGAAACGACCCATATCTGGGTTTGCATTTCCTTCTCGGAGAAATAAAATATATTTTCATTTCCGTGGGTTGATTCTTTCATTCCTATGGCACAGTTATTTCATTGCCGTGGACGCTTGTTTCATTGCCGTGCACTCATGTTTCATCGCCGTGGCACGAAATTTTTAGACAAGTTTATTTTGCTAGGTTTTTAAGTTATCAGATATATATTAAGCGAGAGTACATACATTATCAAAAACAACAATAAAAGAGCTTTGTTTTGTAAAAAAACCTTAAGATAAAAAAGTACATGGAAATGAAGATTTTATAAGACCTGTTGAAATTCACTCCTAACGTGCCTTTCAAAGCACGGAACCGCTCGGAAAAATGCCACTAGCGTTAGTCACGGACGGTCACCAATCCATGCACTGAACGCGCTCTAAGTTACTTAACCTTCGTGATCGTTTAAGATCACTAAGGCAGCCGGGGCTATGAGCTATTTCTTTTGTCTTGCCCTGTGCTAATACGTTTCCTATTTGGTTCTAAGTTTGCCCTTCTAAGAAGTTCTAAACCCGCCCTCGCACTTTACCCACCCTTACAGCCACATTCGCACGTTACACTTCTTCTTTCTTCTTCTTTTTTCTTTCTATCATCATCCAAAATTTTCATGTGTCTAAACCAACGCGACACTATTTGCGAAATCCTTATGGTATGAGTTTTCTCATAATGTTCCCCTTCACTGTCAGGGTGTGGTGTGGCTACCGGGAAGTCACTGACGTACGTTACTTTGAAAATAAACAAAATTTTAGCTGAAAATGCACCTACGAAAATAATTTTAATAATAACACCGCCGATTGTACAATCAATATTAACCACTGTATGTCCCCAATGCTAGGGCACAGGTCTCATCCTGCATCGTACTATCGATATCAACCCTTGTATGTCCTCACTGCAGGGGCACGGGTCTCTGCCTCCATCGCAGGAAGGGACATCGCACCATACTTTATTTATTTATTTTTATATAATTTATATTACTGCAATTCAGGTGTAAAATAAAGAATATTCTATACATCTATGACTTTGCCATTCAGATCGCAAGCACTGGCGATAGAACCTGGTTCTCCCGCTTCGGAGACTTGTGTTCAACCTGAGGTGATAGGGTGCTCTTCAATAAAGCGACTTGCATATCACCACATAGAGTATATTATCCGTTTTAACAGGGATCGAAATGATCGATGCGTGAAAATAACAACAGGATATTTGGGCAGCGCGGCACAGTGGTGCGCGGAAGCCAATTGACGTTGCACTGCGGCGGCTGCGCAGGTATGGGAGCAGGTTATCGTCGCTCCCCCGCGCGCCTCGCCTCAGACGTCTCTGGCGCCTGGGCTGTAGTATTGTTCCCCCACAAACCCTGTGGGCTACCAAACTCCCTGTAGAAAGAGAGCCGCTATCTTTATAACCATAGACATCATCGAGGAGGCAATTGTTTGCGTTAGAATTGCCGTTAAAAAGTTGGTTGCCTACCGTGACCGCGGCCATTAGCGGTCGATCAAGATTAGTTACAACAACTGCGAGCTAATACAAGGGCGCGTCCTAGTGCCTCGTTTACACCGTCTTAGCGCCCGCAGACTTGGCGCAGGCCGCCTGTGACAAGACACTGGATAAGTAATTAAATAGATAATGATGACATGTATCCGCCAATTGTACTATGTATAATATTTGCAATTGTTTTGTATTTGTTGTTTTTCCAGTGTACAATAAAGAATATTCTTATGTATGTATGTATGTGTGAGGGTGTGTGTGTATGTATGTATGAGGGTGTGTGAGAGGGTGTGTGTGTGTGTGTGTGTGTATGTATGTATGCTAATTATTATTATTTCAACTCCGCGCTGAATTAAAATGAACTGAAACTTGCAATGTCTCATTAGGGGAGGGCTATGTTCAGCAGTCGATTACATAATAACATTATATATTATATTATAAATATTATATAGCCTGAAGAAGAAGTACTCTTGTAGGGTACTCACAATATTTTTTTTTTATTGCATCAAAGTGCATTAAATGGATTGCACAGAAAAAATGACAGAAGGAGCATTTACAACGCTTAGAAACTGTGAACCTCCACTGTCCTGTCTGAATCCACCTAACTGTTTGCGGTGGTGCTACTAAAATTCAGCAATTTGTTTGCCCCCACTTTCCCACTTTGACAAATGGTGATAGATAAGGATTCCGTGTTAATGTAGAGGCTTCTCTGTACTTAAGAAATAAATACATAGACGTAGGTAAACTAATTGAGAACCAAAGTTGTCGACATAGCTCGAGCAGAAATAGCAGTGGGCTGGCCATATCTCGCGAAGAACCGACAACCGTTGAAGTAAACGTGTTCTTGAGTGGAGACCGCGACTCGGCAAACGTAGTGTGGGACACCCTCCGACTAGGTGGGACTGCTATCTACTATCTGCTAAAAACTGCCGGCAGATGCTGAACGCGGCAAGCTGAAGACAGGGCGCTATGGCGCTCATTAAGGGAGGGCTATGTCCAGCAGTGGACTACATAGTATAGCCTGAAGAAGAAGAAACTAAATGAACTCCAACTCTAAACTTCTTCAAAGCATCAGCCTGGGTGTATTTTCTTGTTTGTGATAATTTGCCTGGTCATCATAGCATAGCGTATACTAGTTTGGGGCCAGGACAAGAGATGTGCGAAAGTTATTATATACGATTATATATTAATTCGTTTTAGCTATTGACCGGACAGAGTTACGTACACGGAAAAAAAAGATTTCTTAGATTAAGACAATATCCTATTGGTCAAGACAATCCGTGATTCATATATGGCGGAAACAATATTATCTTGAATGAAGTAAAATACTGTCTCAGTTTTGTTGTCTTCATCTAAAACACTCATTCTTGAAACAAGAAAGTTAAGTTTTATTTCGGAAATAAGCTAATGTCTTGATGAAAGAATATATAATGTTTCAGGAATAAGCAAGAATTTGATATATTTTCTTTGAAGACCATACATTGTTTTAGCTAAAGAAAAACTGTCTCCGAACAGTCATTCATTCAGTCATTCACTCATTCTTCAAACTGCTAATATTCTTAAAACAGAACATATTTGTCTTGCAGCGAGACTCGATGTTTTATGCTAAGACAATATTTTCTTAGATGAAGCGTCTACTATTTTAGCTAAAAATAAATTTATTTTGAGAGAAGACTCGTTTATTTCGTACTAAGTCAATATTTTCTTAGGATAAGCCGCTACTATTCTTAGCTGAATAGAAATGTATATTGTAGGAAGACTTCTTTGTTTCATACTGAGACAATACTTTCTTGGGAGGAGCCTGTACTATTCTTAGATCAAGAGAAATTTCTTTAGATAGAAGGCTTCTTTGTTTCATACTAAAACTATATTTTCTTAGGAGAAGCCTTTAGTATTCTTAGCCGAAGAGAAATGTATTTCATACTAAGACATTTTTTTCTTAGGATAAGCCTCTAATATTCTTAGCTGAAAATAAATGTGTTTCGTAGGAACAATTCATTGTTTCATACTGAGACAATATTTTCTAGGGAGAAGACTGTACCATTCTTAGATCAAGAGAAATTTGTTTCGATAGAAAACTTCTTTGTTTCATACTAAAACAATATGTTCTTACTATTATTCTTAGCCGAAAAGAAATTTGTTTCATAATAAGACAATATTGTCTTAGTAGAAGCATCTACTATTCTTAGCTGAAGAGACATTTGTTTTGAGAGAAGAGTCTTATGTTTCCTACTGAGAGAATATTTTCTTGGGAGAAGGTACTACTATTTTTAGCTGAAGAGCCGTTCGTTTTGGGACAAGACTTGTTTGTTTCCTACTGAGAGAATATTATCTTGGGAGAAGCTTCTACTATTCTTAGCTAAAGAGACATTCGTTTTGAGAGGATATTTTTTATGCTTCATACTGAGACAATATTTTCTAGCTTAAGTTTATCCCAATGACACTTCATCCAAAAGAATATTGTCTCATTACAAGACTGTACCCTCTTACACGTAGGTATTCCCATAAAACAAACAACTCTTAAGCTAACTATTGCTAAGGCATTGATGAGCATTTTTATGTAGAGGATTACATAAAAATACTTATCCAATTAACATTAACAAGCTTTGTTGAAACGTCTCACATAAAAAAACTCCAGCTAATGGTAGGTATACTATACATACAGGAATGAAAGTAAACAGATTGATTAATGGTAGGCAACACTTATTTATTATCGATAAAAATTTAACATATACCTATTGTCTAAATTAAACACTTGAATAGTATATTAAAGGCCTTATAGGCAGATTTATAGACGTACCTGACCTTGTCTATAATCAGGTAAAATTTACTGTGGAAATCTTCGTCGGAAGTGCAATGTATGATGTACGGCTGGACGGCCTTTTGTTTTCCTGATGCGGTGGTGAATATTTCGTCAATTTTCTTTTGTACATCCCCAGGTGTCTAGAAAGTAAAGGTCACCATTTAAACGCCCGTTTCACTCAACATGGTAAGTTTTAAGATACAAGCGCAAAAATCATTTAAAAAAATATAGAAAAGCTGATTAAAACTATAAAAACTCTATGTGTAGGTACTCGGTTTTTACCTTTACATTGACAATGAAACTTTCACTGCATTCCTTTATTGAAAACTTTTCCCGTTTATTCAACCGTCCCTTTGGCGCACCAAATGGCACAGCAGCTCGATTTGCGATGCAAGGTTGTGATCTAAAATAATAATAACTAAATTAATTATTACGATTTTTTTCTAATTTCAAGATTGGAGGATTGAAATAGGAAAATATTGGATAATCCAAAACAAATCCATACTAGGCCTCATGGTGGAGTATGTATGGCCTATACCTTCCTCAGGGAAGAGACCCGCGCCCCTCGGTGGGGATATAATGAGTTGATGATGATAACTAAATTTAAAAGTTGGTTTCTACAGGGTGTTGATTTGTACAGTTAAATCCGACTCAGGGGTGGTTATTTATATGATACTGAAGAAAAATAAATATAAACATTTTTTAGTGAAAATCACCTTAAATCCCCGGTATTGCGGCGCAGGCGGCGAGCGCGCGGGCGCACTCTCCCGCCCCGCCCCGCGAAACCCCCGTCAGACCCGTCAAGTGCAAACGTTAGAAGCTAAACCATATTAGTAACTTTTTAGGCGATTTTCACAAAAAAAAAATATTTTATCTACTCTGCTCGTATTATCTAATGCAGGTTATAAAGGGCATAATGAGCAATAATTTACAGTTACACCCCTATGAGAAAAGTACAATTTTAAATCGATTTATAATTAAATTAGGTATATGGCGGGACGACCTCGCAAACTTTCTGCCGGGGTGACAGGGAGAAGTTGAGAGCTAAAGAGGAGGCCTTCGCCCAGGAGTGGAACACTAAATCGGCTAATTAAAAATATAATTAAAATGTATCGACGATCTCTGTGGCGCAGTGGTTAGCGCGTCTGCCTACCATGCGAGAAGTCCCGGGTTCGAATCCCGGCTGGGGACAAAAAAAACCCAGGATTATTACATGTTTGTAACGTCGCTGTTTCTGGTTCCCTCGACACAGGGTATCCTAGTGTGGGGCCAGAAGCAATGTATGTGCCTGTATGTAAACGTTAAATGTTATGTATATACTCACCGGTATTTGTTAATCCGTCAATATATTCGACCAACGCCACTGTCTCCTCTTTCGAATTTTGATGTTTTTTAATATTCTTAACTTTTTCCATAAATTCGTCCCAAAATAGGTAAAATTTATTCGATTTTTCAGGATATATTGCCACGAAGTCTAAATGGATCTGAAAAAGAAAACCAATGAGTTGTCTGTATAATGCCACAAAGTATCTGATCCAGTAAAGTTGTCAAATTTAATATGAAAACGTCAAGTTTAATATGACAAAAGTGACGCATTCATTAATGGAGATTAAAAAAATCTTACCAAGACATCGCTTCTGACATGTTTAATGGTAAAATAAATATGGGCCAATTTGCGATAAATCCTTCTACAGCATCATAGATACTGTGTCAATTGGCGGAGTTCATGAGTAGCTTTCCACTTCTTGATAACATCATCACAAGGTTCTGTGTTGTTTTTTAATCACACAACATCATCTCTGGGAGTATCTAAAACGGACTATATGATTAGTATCGCATTATGAATAAAAAAATACCAAAAAAGGGCCACGAAAAAGAAAAACTTACCAACTTTACCCACCAACCCATCATTGAATGTCTTTGTCCACTTCCCATGACGTTAGCAATTTTTCTATGTTCATTTTCACTTTCTTACTACAATAGGACGAGAGCAAATTAAATCCATGTGATGCGCTGCATGCACTGCGCGGGTGCGCGGAAAAAAAGAAATGGCGCTAACGCAGCGCGGAACAACGACCATAGTGTTGCCAACCCCTTCGGAAAAAATCCTCTAAGAAAATGTTTAAATCCCCCTGAAAACCTCAAATTTTTGTTTTTTTGAATTTGTTATATCTATGTACCATTTCATTGGTATGTGAACAAAAGTGAAAGGTTAACAAATACTTTTCACTCATGAAATAAAAAGAATTTTGTTGGTACTTTTATTTTACACTTTCGGCATCGTACTTTATAGCACAATCTTACAAGTTATAAATCAGAAAAGTTTCAAAATCGAATTGTGATTGATGGATGAATTCATAAGCCCATCAGCTGTGTGCCGTACGTTGTCGTTCGGTCGTTCTCGGCTGCATTCAATGTCATCTTCTTGTAGGACTAAAAAAAGTAATTCAATTCACTGCTATTGTAAGTTTCAATCGTCAGAACAACCCCTAAAAACCCCAAAATATTATTTCCTTTGCCAACCACTAGATTTGTTAAATAATATCTACTTATTTACATGAACGCTTGTAGAGATTTCATGTGCTGAAGACTGTGCCTACTGTTTATTGCAATTAAGCGTGCCAAAACACCCTCACAGTATGATTTTTTTTGTTGTGTGTACTTATAGCAAGTATTATGAACAGCTAATAATAATAATACTATTAGCTGCTTTTGTTTCCGAGATTTATGCAATATTCGTCGCGTGGCAATTTTCGCTCATCTGTCTGGACCCATACGGATTACGTGGCCTACTCAAATTAACGGCGTCATTGTCCTTGGAAGTGTCACACTTATATGTTGTCAGTGCAACAGTTGTTAAAGATATTTTTATTTCTATATTAGTTGGAGTTGACTGACATTCTTATATACTGTAACGACAATAACTGTATACTTAGTACTTTTCTGTTGTGCTGAGAACTGTGAGAGATTAATGACAACAATGACGAATTAGTGACAATTCGAGTAGATCCACCCGGCCTGCCTAATTCCACTTGAGTTTTGCGGGCACATCAGATCCAATATTAGTCATTTTGGTTCTGGAGCGAGCGAGCGTGGTGTTTTTTTCGGTCAATCCTTCTTGCATCTAGAATGCTGCGCCCCATCGCCCATTGGCAAACCTTAAACTTTGTTTTCAGATGTTCGTTCAGAGCAGGTTTTTCACCGTCGTAGGCTAGGATGGGCGTAATACACAAGAAATATTAAGGTTTGCTTCAGGCAAGTAGGTACTAACTTGCCCTTCATTAACTGTTTCATGGACCAGAAGCTCTTCCAGGAGATCTCGCTATGATGATTGATTTCATTATTCTGCCTTTATTCGAAGGAGACTATCTGGCCCAAGTATTGTATACCTACTCTTCGACGTACTGTATATCCTGTCTATCCACCTCGACCCTCCCTTCGAAGTTATAAGGGTTCTTTTTCTTTTGAGTTACGGAAACCCAAGAATAGAAAGTTCAGCCCGTTTTTACTCAGTTTTATTTTATCAAATTGTACAAAAAGGTTTTTCATCTCAAAGGCTCGGAAAGAGAATCTCTATTAGCTTCACCAGCTGGAGTAAAAGCGTAATTTAAATTTCTAACTATTTTTGCGCCTTTCCTCGCTGAATTGAGATGAACAGATATGTATTTCGCACATGTGCAATGTTATTTGCGTCTCGTCCATGTGAATCCCTCGCTACGCTAATGTTTCTTTTTTGGCAAAATAATGGGCATATTCATCTCGAAATACGCATTTCACTGGGAGATGAGTCTTAAACTAGCAACACTTTTAGTCAGCGCTGTACGTCGCCGTCTATAGTGCATGCATACAGGCGCAGTGCAGGCAGACACGTTCAGACACGTTTGGCTTATTTAAAAATTTTTGTTTACGTCGAAGAATATGTTTCTTGAGGTGAAATAGGTACTCTTGAATTAGATTTTAAGTGACGTGAAGTCAAAACTATGAATCTTGGTGGTCTAGTAACCGAATTTAACTGATAGTGTTTTGTTTAGCTTGCCTTAGGTCTGTAAGTAGGTGCTTAATACCTATAGCACAATTAATTAGATCTAAACAGGAAAAGCACTTTACAGGAAAGGCGAAAATCTTATTTCTATATACCTACATAACTGACTTTTTATACCTACTAGGTGACCCGGCAAACGTTGTTTCGCCTTATAAATTATTTGTACCTAGGTAACTAGGTAGGTACCTAGTAATTATATTAAGAAAAAAAAATTGGGAGGACCACGCCCTTATTATCACTTAGGGTATATACAAAATAGATACATAACGACCTAATTCTCAAACGTACCGAATATACATAGTTACCTACCTATAAAAATTCGTCAAAATCGGTCAGGTCTTTTCGGCCGAGTACCTAGAACCTAACACTGTGATACAACTGATACAAGAATTTTATAGTTATAGGTATTTAATTAGATTAGATGAAGCTAGAAGAAAGATGTTGTAGGAATATTTTGTTCTTATCAAGTACCTACAGGGGCTGCAAAGTTCATTTTTGGTGTTATTTCCCCATTCCTTAACAAGTGTACCTATGTATATTTTTAGGGTTCCGTACCCAAAGGACCCGGAACGGACCCTATCACTGAGACTCCGCTGTCCGTTTGTCCGTCTGTCACCAGGCTGTATCTCATGAACCGTAAAGCCGATTTTATATTACGTATTTGTGGCATGACAATTAATGTCGTGATATGAGTTTTATCGATATGTTCACGTCTAATTTAGGACTTTTGTAATGCATGCATTAATTCCGCGACAGCTTAAGAATTTCGTGTCCTGCGCGATTTTTTTGGTGAAGTTAGTGTCATGCAAATAATTTCATAATGTAGATGCGTCGTGAAGCTATTGTCGCCTCTACCAACGTGTTTTTTTCTTGATACCTAGTCTTTTTTTAAGTCTATATAGAAGCATCTCTTTAAAAACTAAATTGAATACAGAAGAATATAGCTTTGATGCCGATGTAACATGGTTACTGCGATACTGACGATTTCACGACACTAATACTACGTAACGAAATTACTTCGTAAAAAAATAATAATTATCGAAACTACATGATACAACGACAACAGATGATGTAGGTACTTATGTTGCCTTGTTATAGCGGCTACAGAAATACATCATCTATAACACCAAATATTAAAAAACGGTATAAAGTAAACATTTAAGGGGGGCTCTCGCACAACAAATATCTATTTTTTTGCTCAATATTGATAACGGCAACAGGTAGACGATAAAAAATATTCATAGAATATTGAGCTATATTATGTACTTTAAAAATATCTAAATAATTGAAATAAAATAAATATCTAACGGGGGCTCCCATACAACAAACATGATTTTTTTGCCGTTTTCATAGATAATGGCACAGAACCCTTCGTGCGCGAGTCCGCCTCGCACTTGGCCGGGTTTTTAGAGTTACGCCTGTGTTTGTAAATTTGTTTTTTACTGGGCTGTCTTTTGAAGAGACAATGTAAATATAAATGTAGTAATAAGTTTTATTAATAATACCCTAAAATTAAATATGATATCAAAAAGGCACCAATGAGTGCATTTTTGTCCTTAAAATTCTAACCTACCTTCCGAAACGATCGTATGAAAAACTATAAGTGCACCTTAGTTTAAAGGTGCACATTATAGAATCGCATTCGATTTACTAAATATAAATAGGTAGGTATGACCTTTCTGTCTTATATTTTTGATTTTACTAACGAACGCTACGCGAACACCGGCCGCTATTAAGTGTGGGTTTGAAACACCATGATGCTTGAAAACAAGATGTGAAAGTTATTCAACGAAGAATATAAGTAGGTAGGTAGTAATTTTGGCTGAACACAAAGATTTTCTTTAACAAAAGAAATGTATTGGTCAAAAATCAGTTCTTTCAGTGAAGAGATAACGCATTTTAAAGTAAAATAACCCTTCTTCTTTGAAACTTCATTCTCAAGTCAAGGATAATCTATTTCGGTAAAAAGTAATATGTATATTTGTTCAGTGAAGAGAAACATTATTCTTTAAATAAAAACCCTTAGCCTCCAATCAAAACGAATATTCTCAAGTCAAGAATATTCAAGAATAATTTATTTTGGTACCAAGTATTGGTAATTTATTGATGGAAAAATATATATTCTTGACATGCAAAATAGTATTGTGATGCATTGATAAAATATATAGCCTTGGTTTAAAACACCTAAAAGCTTGAGAATAAGATAAAAAAAACTCTAACCAAGTGTATGGTAATTTCTGCTCAACAATATGTATTTTATGGACGCAAGTAAATAATTTCTTGGTCAAGAATATACCTTTATTTTCAGTAAAGACAAATGTATTTTTAAAATTAAAACAAAAACTTTTTCTTCTGTTGAAACAAAAAATCTCAAGTCAAGAATAACAAATCAAGAATAATATAATTTGGTCGGAAGTTATCTGAATTTCTTGATGGGAGAATATAAATTCTTTTTATGCGAAACAATGCTGTCTTCTCTTTAGAAAATATGAAATCTTGATTTAAAATTCATTGAGTTTTAGATCAATATATTAATATTCTTTTATGAAGATACTGTGATTCTTATGTCAAAAATAAACGATATGTTTTGAACCAAAAAAAGTGTTTTCTTAGAACTAAGCAAGCTTTCTTGAACTAAAATATTCTCATAGTCTTCCTTCAAGAATAAGGAAAGTCAATCAAAACGAGACGATAATGTTTTTGTATCGAGAAAACTTTCTCAAGATAAGAATTTATATTTCTTAATTCGATTCAATTGTTAGTGTTTTAAGGGAAGTATTTTTTTTCTTTATTTAAGATAATATCGTCTTGAATGAAGAGATTTCTATTTTGGTTTAATATTTTTATTGTTTACTGTCAAGAAATAGTGATATTCTTCAATTGAGATTAGTTAATCTTCAATTAAAAATATATTTCTTCAGTCAAGAATAAAAAGGAAGATAATATTATTCTTTAATCAAGTAAACACTGTTTCTTGGCTTGAGAATATTTACTTAAGTCAAAATAATATTTACTTCAATTAAAACAATATGTCTGAGAAGATTCATATTCTTCGATTAAGCATTCCTTTTTTTCCGTGTACATTTGCGAATTTGTAGTCGCAATACCACACGCTAAACGTGAAAGAAAACATCGTGAGGAAACCTGCGGATTAGTTGGCTCCGCACGTATTGACTAGTCTTTCCTGTGGGCTGGGCCGACTAACCTGTCAGGATGGTATAGGTGGTGGGCAAGCCTACACCATCGAAAACAATGTCCCAGGCACCGCAGAGTCCGAGTGATCCCTTCACCCGTTGAGTGTGAGTGAAGATGCCGCTAGTCGCTGCATGAATCATCTCATTACGTAAATGCACAGGCCAATGGACCGGAAATGAAGAAAGTACATTGTGTAGACGACTTCTGTGGCGTAGCAGTAGCGCGTCTGCCTACCATGCAAGAGGTCCCGTGTTCGAATCCCGACTGGGGACACATAAAAACCGTCTTGGATGTTTACATATTTGTGATGTAGTTGTTTCTGGTTCCCACGGCACAGGGTATCCTAGTGTGCGGCCAGAAGCCATGTATGTGCATGTATGTAAATGTTACGTTATGTTAATTGAGATAGAATGGAAATGTGAAGTACCTTCTTTGATTGTTGCAGGTGACGAATATGATTTGTTCGAACCAATCAAGATATCAGATGCAGAAACAGAAACCAATGGCGTGGACGACTTCCCAGTATGGGTTCTGAACGGAAACCACACCGCAAGTGTCCCCATAGACAATATCCACATAACTAATAACGAAATTCCTATACCATTCGCTTTAAGCCTCATATTCAAACTAGAAGAAGCGAGGAAAACCTGCCTCTTCTCCATTATAGATAACAAAGGACTCACAAAACTAGCGCTATGCATGTACTTAGCAAATAAAGACAGTACCAGAATCACATTATACTCAGATAGTTTAAAGAACGCCGAAGCAACGTTCACGATAAAGTTTCTGCAGAATAACTGGACGAATATGACTTTGCACGTTGAAGAAACGCACGTGACTTTGATTGTGAACTGTTCTGATGATCAGTTGTCTGACGATTTTGAACCGTTGACGACCATCGATGTTGGGGATAACTCGACATTGTATTTGGGATACTCTGGCCCCAACAATGCCTGGAATAATTTTAAGGTAAGGATAATATATATAAACTGGTACATGTGCTGACTTCAAAAACAGATTTATTCGGACTTTGTTGCTTTCTAAAGTAAAACGTGGGTATTTTTTTATATGTGTGGTTCCTGACATAAATCAATACAAATGTCATATTGGAGATGGGCCGATGCGAATGTTCTTTGAGATTGTGCACAAGTCCTTTAAGAATGAAATATTATAGGAGTGGGTCGTTGTCCGATTTTTCGACGACGAAACGCTACCGTTTTTTCTGGAACGAAAACAGGTCCTCGAAACGGTCTTCGTTCGCAACTGGTTTCATTGTATGCGAACGAGCAAGGCGCAGAGGACGGTCAAACGAGTGCGAACGAGACGAAATCACGAAACATCGGAAAAAATAAGTTGTTTTACACGATATTAGACTGTATACTCATAGACATAAAGATTACTTTATTGTATCACAGACCAAAACGAACGGAACGAGCAAGGAGCCGACGACGACGTCGCAATGATCTCATTACGTTCTAGGCTCTATTAATATAGCACTAAAGGACATATCCGCGTCAAACAATCTAAGGACTGGTCTCGCGACGAAAAAACGCTGGCACTGCTTTAGAGTCGCTGGAATGAAACGTAAAACGGTCCTATCGTCGCGGAACACAAAACAGTCTTATAAAAAAACGATTCGTCTTTGCAACGATCACGCCTAAAATATTATCATCCATTTAATTCTGCTTAGTTATTCATTAATGCACAAATGTTCTGAGTTTACTGTATAATATTGAAAAAACATCAAAATTAGTTCACTTAATTAAGTATGTAATTATAGTATTTTTCTTATCTAATACCTACGAGTATATGTCTAAAATAGGTATAAGATAAAAAAAATATCAAAATCTATATATATTTTTTTTCAAAGTGTTAAAGAAGTTTAATATAATTAGAAAACATTTATTTAAAGTCCTAATAGTTAATTCCTACTACTTTCAACTTGGATTCACTGTTTCTAATAGGTTGAAAATTAAGAATATTTAAACATATGTATAACCATCATCAACAAATCGTGTTTAGGACTACTTTTTTAAAAACAAAGATTCTCGCTCGTTCTCTCAAAATATAGCAAACGTTTTCAAAATCACACTGCAGTTTACGGCGTATGATAGAAGCGAGTTCTTTAAGTTTATTAATTAGGTGAGTACTACACTAACCATCTCATCTATTATGGATTGTCACATAACTTCTCCTATTTCCCCTCAAACGTGTATGAACATGTTCACGAAAATTTCCAGTCGCTACACAGCTTTCTAAATTAGAAAGCAAGACACAACTGGAGCTCTACCAACCTTCCCTTACACATGTTCCCAGGTAGGTATCAAAAATTAAATAAGAAGAAGAAGAAACATTTATTTTATAAATACACTCAAAAATACAAAATGAAAAATAAAAACATAGAAATCATTTAAAAACAAGCATAATGAAAACAAAGGCATGTACAAATTAAAGTCACGGTGTGTCACTGCTATTATAAATAGAAAGAAAGAAACACATGTATTAACAAACAAGACACGTCACAGAAACAAAATTATCAGAAAAAGTACATAACATGAGCGCAACAGAAACAAACGAAATGCACAAAAAAGACATAGGTTTATTCTGAGGTTTTGGTGTGTCTAAATTTCCACAATAGGCATTAGGCAGCTGACTCAGCGTTGTGCTAAGGGAGTGAGCCCTCAGTGCTGATGTCAGTCAGTGCCCGAGGCAATAAATGGCAGCTAACTCAGCAGTATGCTGATAAAATAAATAAATAAAGTGTGTTTATAAAAGAAATTCTTTGAACGGTGGTTGTTACACGGTGTTAAATGACAATACTCGTACTTATCATGTCCAATCCCGCTTCATTCAGTACTAGATCATCCTCATCCAGTTGCTTTTTTATAATATAACATTTACATACAGGCACATACATTGCATAGGACGTCCTCCGACTAGGTGGGATAACGATCTGCGAAAAACTGCAGGCAGGTGCTGCATGCGGCAAGCTGAAGACAGGGCGGACGCTATGGCGCTCATTAGGGGAGGGCTATATCCAGCAGTGGCTAGTATAGCCTGGCGACGACGACGACGATGACATACATTGCTTCTAACACCACACTAGGATACCTTGTCTCGTGGGTATTAGAAATTACGACATCATGAACGTGTAAACATCCAAGATCTGGGGGTTTTCCAGCCGGGGTTCGACATGTGTCTAACTTTTGCGTGGTAGGTAGATGCGCTATCGCTGCGCCACAGAGGTCATCACTTTGAGCGATCTGCCCTACGCCATTAGCCCATAGTTGTGATAGGTAACCAAAGACGTTTTAATACCAGTTTGTGGTCTCCACTCCACCTTTTTGACCCATCGGTTTTCGATTCTTCGGCAAGTGTGACTAGCCCACTGCTACCCCGCATAAATTTAAATGCAAACATTTAAACTTATAACAATAACAAAATATGGTGTCCGCATTTTGTCACGCGTTACGAAGCCGAAGTATTAGTTTTCGGACGGGATTCACGACGTTTTTAGCGTTTTGTCTTTGCCAAAACATGTCTGGCTCCTCTTTGCGTTTTTTCTTTGCTGAAACGCTACGAGTATCACTACTGTAACGTATGGGCGCCTTGATTGTTTAACTTTTAACGTATACATCTGTGTGCGAAAGCTGATAGTTTACTGAGCTCTGCCGCATAGATATGAGCCATAATACATGTAGTTTACTTAAATGCAGTTTTCATTACATATCACACGTAATGAAAACTGCATTTAAGTGGATAACTGAGACATGACAGTGATATTGACACACATAATTGTACGACAAAGAGCAGTAGATATTTCAAATCTACACGGTAAAAGTTATATATTATTCTATATTCTTCATGCAATCCACTACATCCAAAGGTTGACTGGAAGAGATCACTCTTAGCGATAAGACCGACAATTGTATAACAGTACTTAGATGAAATCAGTGTTTTATTCTTATTTCTGGCTGTGCAATAAAGTGTTCTCTATTTATTTACATTATCAAGGCGCTGTGTTAGTTCACGCATGTACAAATTAAAGTACAGTCAATAGCACGGCAACCTAAACATTTTAGTAGCAAAGTTACCGTAATGTAACTAAAAACAGATCAACAGGGGTTAGTTAGTTAGACCTGAGATTTCCGCACTTAGCCTCATAGTTGGGCTATTGTACGTAGCAAGCGCTGACGCTAACACCTCAGACACTAGGGTTTCCTTACGATGTTTTCCTTCACCGTCAGCGAGTAGTATTGCTATTATAATTTCACAAATGTACATAACTTAGAAAACAAAGTCATTGGTTGCCGTTGCTCATGCCGGGATTCGAACCCACGACCTCCCGATTGAGAAGCCGGCGTTCTACACCGCTCCGCTACAACCGCTAGGATCAACAGGGGTAGTGTCTTTACTGCAGAGCTAATCTAAAACAGCTTTCTTTCCCCCGGGACCAAGTGAAAGGGCAGGATATGGAGTCATTCCACGGGCGGGGAATTTCACTAAACATGAAGTAGATTAAATTATACGACGCGAGCGAGCTTGTATTAATTTCCAAGAGAGACTTCGCTAATTTAGTCCGCGATTTTCGCGGTTTTACATCAGTATGTGTTTGAATGGGCGTTGTTAATAAAGCTTTTCTTTACATATATTATAGTGTACTATGGTTGGAGTGTCCTGACAGTGGATTGGAATTGGTGAGGAAGTGATTAGGAGGAACCGGAAGTGATAGTGTCAAGTAATGTTGTTAAAGTTTTAAAAAACCTATTTAGAGGCTAAAAAATCCGCCCATGCCGGGATTCGAACCCTCGACCTCTGGCTATCCGTGCCAGCGCTCTTTCCAACTAAGCTAATAAAAATGGTTTAAATTGTCCTTAGCACGGGTTAGTGCATTAAAAAAATAACATATTTTTGGTAACTCATTTGTAATGCTGGCCAGCGTTTGGGTGTCTATATGGGAAATTGCACTGGACATACACATAATATGTAAAAAAAGATATTGGTTCTATCTTGTCGTTGTTCGGCGGTCGTGTAAAATCAGTAAAATGTCGGCTGTGTAAAAAACTTCGGAATTATTATTGTGAACGGACTTAATTACCAAGAAATCTATTAAAAACACTAAGGAGCAATCATTCTTCGGCATATGGACAAACTGCAACCAGGTGCCTTTAACATTCGTCAGCGTATAGGGACGCGCTGATCGGCGGAACCAGGAGAGTGCCAGATTTATGTTCGGTGGATGTATGTCGGAATTAATCAGATTATTGCCCTAACAAGCCTTGCCCACATTGAAAAGGTGGAAATCAGAACCCCTGAGACTATCGAAGTGGTTACATAAACAAGCATTATAAAAATTATCCCTAATGAGGAAAAGCTTTAGGGATGATTAAATAAATTACGGTTTTTTTTTTCGCGTCCAGTGCATGGATGGGTAACCGGCTATGACTAACGCTAGTGGCATTTTTCCGAGCGGTTCCGTGCTTCACCGGGGAAGCATTACCGGGATATCAATTAATCTATGTCTCAATTAAGATCTTTCAATTCCATTCTTACAATATGTAAGTCAAATGTTATGTTGATTGTCTTGTTTGTAAATATTCATTCGTTTAGTTGTTGTTGTGTCTGTAGATAGTGTGCTGTGAATACAATGTCTAAAACGTAATGCTAATCAAAGCGTGTGTCTCAATATGATGTTTCATATCTGTGTAAGTAAAAAGCTGCTTGTATTTATAAATCCACTTCCTATCCTTCCTTCCTAAAAAACCCCAGGTCTTGGATGTTTACATGTTTGTGATGTCGTTGTTTCTGGTTCCCACGACACAGGGTTTCCTAGTGTGGGGCCAGAAGCAATGTATGTTCTTGTATGTAAATGTTATGTTAAGTTATCTTAAGTTTTATTTTGTCTACGTAAAGTTTATTTAGCCTAGGAATAAAATATATGGGTAAGTAAGAATTAATGTGAATAAAGAACATTTATAACAAACAAACAAAAATTCAGATCTTTGTACCGATAGACGCCAAGTGTTATTATGTGTTGACTGAGTAACAAACATACAAACATATTCATAGACTTTAATAATATTAGATAGGAGTTGTGACGATCAACAAATTAAAAAAATCGACAGTCAAGGATATATTTAAAGTTTTAGTGTTATTAATATTAATAATTATCTAATAACTATGCAGATTTTGTTGCCAGACAATTTAAATCAGCTGTTGTTATTATCAAAAACATAATGTAGATTCTATAATGGAGAAAATTTATTGATACTAGCTAAAATAAGTGGCTTATCAAAAAAGCAGGTTTTAACAAATTCTGTGTTTTCTGTTATTAGCTAAAATGGCCTGGAACTGCGTGGAACTAGAAAAACTGGATGTATATTTTGACTATTGTCAATTAATTAACATAATTTCTTGTATCTTGATATAGGCACATTGGCATTGAGATATAGACACGTCCCAAGGTAGATCATCTACCAGGACGCAGAAACGAAGGTAACAATCAGACTTTTTATCTCATTGAGGAATTTTTGGATATTTTGTGTTTCGTATACGGGCGCAAATCACTTAACATGTGTTTTATTTATTTATTCGTCGTCGTTGTTAGGCTATACTAGTCCACTACTGGACATAGCCCTCCCCTAAAGAGCGCCACGTTGTGCTATCATAGGGGGTAATGCCCATAATCCCCACGCTGGGCATGCGGGTTCGGGATCGCAGTTCGATGGAATTGTACTGCAGGGGGCGCTGCTGCCCACCACCCAGTTTGTGTCCCTTAGTCGCCTTTTATGACACCCGCGGGAATATTGGGTTGGTGCTATTCTCTAGACCGACGCCACACAGCATTTATTTATTATTTATGCATTATATTATTTTTAATGCACTAACCCGTGCTAAGGACAATTTCACTGATGCCGGTGAGTCGCCCATTAGCTCAGTTGGAAGAGCGCTGGCACGGATAGCCAGAGGTCGCGGGTTCAAATCCCGGCATGGGTGGAATTTTTAGCCTCTAAATAGGTTTTTTATTATTTATGCATTTTTTCTATCTAGCCTATAAACGTATCTCTGCAGGGCACATACTTCGCTCAAAGAGAGAAAGAGGGTAAGGATTACTCGAGTACATTGTTATTTTCACTGATTTCCGTATGCTTATCATAACTACACGTAAGTGTTTATTTAAGTTCATTGTTATTTATACGAGTTGTATAACTTAATGTTCATTTCCTTCAGCAACTTCCGGGCTCAAAAAATGGCCTGGCCCGGAAAAAAATTGCTTTTAGCAATAAGGCCACACACACTTCAGCAAACACACACTCTCACACACACACACACACACACACACACATGACTGAGCATTTTACTTACAAATTAATTACATTACATTGTACTTTGTTTTTTTACAATGTTTTATAATATGTGTTCTGGTGTACAATAAAGAATATTCTTATCTTATCTAACATTAAATTCACACCCGTATCTCGGACGGGTAAGCGGGAAGGTGAAGGAGAAGAGAAGGTTTGTTAGAATCATGACAAGTTATAACCCTTGGCCCTCAAAATGTACTTCTAAAATGACCCTGGGATCACATTGACGACACATTTTATGAAACAATTGGTGTCAATTAGTAAAACATTGCTAAATTAGGCCTAATTTGCTCCTATCTATTAAAGAGGTCAGTCCATATCCAAGTTTTCATTAGATCTTAACCAAATCTTAAAATATGCGGTTACATTTAAATTTAAATAAAAAAAGATTGATTGAAATAGGTCAAGATTTAATGAAGTTATGAGGGAATATAGGAAACAGTATATTTAGGTATAAGATTATTTCTTGAACTACACAGTTCTATCCTTGAAAATAACAATAACAAGCTTTACTATTTTTAAGGTCAGGACATCTTCTTAGCGTGTCGATGTCATACCGTCGTAGTGAAAGGATTTGCCAATCAGTAGGTCAACCCTTGTATGTCCCCACTGCTGGGGCAGAACTCTTCCTGCATTGCAGGAAGGTTAGCCCATACTCCACCACGGGGGCCAAATCCAGGTTCGTGGAGGATTGTAAGACAGTGGCGGGCCTTACTGTCAGAAGTTATCAAGCCGCCCATAAGGCGTCTGACATGGCTTAACGACTGCCATTATATGACAGCCGGCACCAACGGCTTAACGTGCCTTGCGAAGCACGGAAGTGCTCGGAAAAATGCCACTAGCGTTAGTCACGGGACGCTCACCCATCCTGTACCTGACCTTGCCTGTTGTTGCGTAACCCAAGAAGATTGATTCCAATCACTCGGTTCTTCCGATTCCGTTCCGAACTTAGACTAAAAACAATTTTTATTTATTTAAAACCTGGGAAATATTAATGCTTGGTAAGTTGATTAGAAACTAAATAATTAGGGAGTAAAAGTGAAATCATAATGCAAAGTTTCAACTAACATGCACTTACAGTTTTCCATCACACTCGCACGTATAAACTTCTGCTTTTAGAAAACTCTATTCTCCTTTTCTCCCAGCATTAATTAGCTACATTAATAACGCTCAAGCCGCAAAACCATAAACATTTCCAACTAACACGTCTGTAGCGGTACTTAATTTGATATTAAATATTAGTTCGCGCGCACCGTGCTTCGTGAGCTAAAGTAACTTTAATTCGAGAACACCGCACTACCCAAATGTGCTAAACTGACTTTTGACTAGTATTTGCACACGACTTTCAACAATCAAACACAAATTTTACTTTATTGTATACTAAGCCATTAATTCCTATGAACATAATTATAACAATAACATAACCTCACGCCTGTATTCCAGAGGGGTGGGCAGGGCCTAGGGACTGCCACTTGCCACGATCCTGACATATCACCTTCGCTTTATCAACGTTCATAAGTCGTTGCATGCACACACTCCGGTTACGGGTACTTTTTATCTTCCTCTTTGTTAACAGATCCCCATTTGGTCGACGTATGTTGGCCTGGGGCTATTATTATAGTAATTACATTAATACACATGTAGAAAGACAAGCTTATCTCAGTGAGAGATTTATTCCAGAAAACTGTACTTGTACAAACGGTGAAGCGCGCACAAAATAAACTACATAAATAAAAAGAATCCTAAATTACAATCAATAATATTTTTCTCACACAACTATCGTCCCCGCTTTCTAATTTGAACCCCTACTAATGTTCATTAAGAGGTTTTTGTAGTAAAACTAGCGCCACCTATGGAAAAAAATAAAAACTTTTCTTATAGATCGTTAGTGCAAAACGATGTAATGAATATTTCCTGTAGTATTTAACTTAAAAAACTGAAATATATTGACTTTGCTAAGTAAGTATGTAGGATGGCTGCAAAATTCGCAAATTAAAAAAAATATTTACCGCTTTTAATTCGGAACGGTGAAAACGCTATCCGCCATTCTGAAATCATCTTTCGGTTGTAAACAAACGTCTGTCAGTCAAAACCAGTGGACATTTTTTTTCGTGTGTTTATTTCACTGGATACACGAATCAACAACTTCCCGGGGTTCTTTATTGAAATGTTTTTGTATTCTCGACCAATGCAACAATGATAATTGCCATATTTTGCATGTAAACTCGATGAAATCAATGTTTCATCGTTTTTATTTAACTAAAAAAAAATATGCTCACAAATTACTCACAGTTGTTGAATGTCAAACTTTGTTAACAAGACTTTAGATCTTCAAACCATAGACAAAAATGGCTGCCCGCGTTTTTGACTGTTTAGCAAAGCAAAGTTTTAAATTTTTTTTTGTTACTTTTTGGTCCCTAAAAAATATACTTGTTGATTACCGCCACCTAGCGGCGTGATAAGGAACTTAATGATCCATCATCTTATCAATATCGAAGCAAATGCAATGTAACAACGAGGTCCAGTGGAAGAGATGCTTCAACTGAAGATCACCAGATGGAGCTATCGTCCATCGCCGCAAGAGAGGATCCTGCCACTATTAAAGGACCGCATCAGCGACATTCGGCCCTTCTCGCCCCTATTCTCTCTCTAATTGCACCATTGTACCTAAGAAAATAAATTATACTTTCAAAGATTAATAATAAAGCAATCGTTGTCACTGCCAGCTCCTTCCAACCCATCAATTCATAATTAAAATCAGAAGTCAGCTCCTCAAGCAAAAACAATACTAAAATATTTTTTGGTCTTATGGAAGAGAAATTTACCATTTAAGACATACTTGCAAATAGAGTCAAATAGTGGATTTTAAGAGCGACGACTGAGAACCTAAATCTAAGAGCACGGACCTGGGCCCCGATTCTACTCAACCACATTACAGTTCTCAAGGAGTTCATCGGTAGTCCAATTACAAGGTTTTACGCTAGCGGTATTCCACTAAGCACAAATGTTCCATTTAACGACCAATGAACGACATGACAGGTACCGTAGAGCTACATGGAGCCACTTTCGTATGCTCTTACAAAATTACAGTTCCTTGGTAACAGTCTGGCTGTCAAATCCGTATGCTACTCCTTATTTGACGTTTCATTGAGCTATATAACTGCATGACAGCTACCTGACAGCTGCAATATTAGTATCTTTGAACAACAGTAGCTTTTTCGGTATGATTGCTCACTGGCAGTTGTGACGAAGAAGGCTAAAAAGTATTTTTTTAATAAAATTTATACTTCTTCACTCGGTTTATGATAGCGATTATCACAAATAGTCAACAGGGCGAAGCGCAGAGTACAAGAGCGCCGAAATAGACGTCGGTTTCACGCGTTTCGGCAAACGTTCCAACAATCAGAGTTCACAAAAACCTTCCGTGTTTCCAAACATGGTTTGAGGCATTTGGCGGACGAATTAATCCCATTGATACCCCAGGAGCAGAGGCAAGTCGGGATATCCCCTATAATAAAGGTATGTTACATGAGTTCGATTTAAATAGTTTGAGATGGTCGTCTCTTGGATTACTTTTTAGTAAGTTAGGTATAATCTTTCTTCTACGGACATTCATCGCTGTCTTTTCTTGTGACAGGCTTATATCAGGCCCTAGTAGGGCAGTGTCCTTCACAGTGTCAAGGTATTAGAATAAAAACATAATACTTACTTACCTACTAGATTTCTGTGGTATGCAAAAGACCTATTTTGTAATTATGTACCTAATTTCGGGACAGATAAGTAAAAAATGTGTAACTTGACACTGAAACATGTGAGTGGCACTGTTAGTTAGTTAGACCTGAGATTTCCGCACTTAGCCTCATAGTTGGGCCATTGTACGTAGCAAGCGCTGAGGTACGTTAACACTTCAGACACTAGAGTTTCCTTACGATGTTTTCCTTCACCGTCGGCGAGTAGTATTGCTAGGTACTATAATTTCACAAATGTACATAACTTAGAAAACAAAGTCATTGGTACATGCCGGGGTTTGAACCCACGAACTCCCGATTGAGAGGCCGGCGTTCTACACCGCTCCGCTACCACCGCCCTGAGTGGCACTGTACCACACATCATTGTATTGTTAAAAAAAATTACCTACTGGAGTAGAGAGAAGTGCATCTCATCAAATCGAAGTTATACAAGCTCAAGCATAAACGTGGAAAAGTTACTAAATAACTTGAATTCACTTTCAATTATTGTTTTCTTATTCTAGACAATTCGAAATTGATGGACTGCGGGGCTTTATTGATGCCATGGCATGCATCCTTCGTGCAGCACTCCGTGAAGAGCGGTTTCTCAATAGAAAGGGGTACCACTCCCCACATGTTGGATTTGTAAGTACCTAAGTATTGGCTAGTTTCCATGTAGCTATATAAAACACAATCCATGTACAGTCTATTTATTCTTACTTGTCCAATTTAGTAAACAAGATTCTACCCGTAAACTGTAACTTTCTAGTCCAAAACTGCCATAGTCCCATAAATTAAGTAACTTGGAACACTCTTTTAGATAACACGCTGCCAAGTTTATAAACATAGTTCATGAATTTGCGAGAAAATGTCTAGTAAGGTTAGAATCTTGTTTACTAAATTGGACAAATAAGAATAAATAGACTGTAATGGTATATTGCCTGTTTTAGATTTGAACATTATGTGTATGCATGCCAGGACACCGTACTCTACTCATAATGCCAATCTATGACAAAGCCACACACTCGGCCTCCACTTACATTTGAGAGAAGACTGAGAAGTGGAGTAATTCACAGATTTAGGTAAGGTTTGATAATTATTGTAAAAAGCACATATTTAAAAAACAAGTTTTATTGGTTACAACCTCACTCAAATATAAAAAAAATAGAAGTAACAATACAAAATTATTTCACATAAGTACCTAAATTGTTCAAAATTAAAAAAAGGAAGTGGCTTTCAATCAAATCAAAAGATTTATTTCAAAGTAACACCAAAACTGCAAATGAGTGTGACCCTGCTCTGACTAGCTACTGTCAGTTTCGAAACCGCTGAACAAATCCCTACTAGAATTCTTCAATTTTCAGAATTTGGAAGCTGACGCCGAGAACGTCTTGTGTGCAGAGTGTTGAGCGCAGACGCCGGGACTTATTCGAGGGTGTGGCATTGTAGCAAGTTCTTGTGGAGAGGCTGTGGAGAAAGAAATGTGACTTAAGGTGCAAATCATAGTTTATTATAACAACCAAAAAAGATTCTTCTTAAAATTGTGTTTATCACATGTTTTCTCAGTGTTGTAAATAAATATTTTATTATTCAAAATAATTTTATATTATTATAAATAACTTGGATTCCTGACTTCTAACAATATTTGATTACAAGGCATGAATTTAATGACATTATCTATGTAGCATTATTGCTATGGTACACATAATTATAGCAATAATGCTATGTATGGTATTGTTTGACAACTATTATTATTATTATACTTTAAAACATAAATAATAAATTTAAGAAAATACATGTACAAAGGCGAGCTTATCTCTGTGAGAGATTTCTTCCAACAAACCTTGGGGATTCGGAGTGGAGATGTGAAACAGGTCTATGCATGTGCACAACATACACTACACACTTACACAGATAACAAAATCCTATCAAGATAAATATCTACCCAATAAATATATAAATTATATTAATAAATTCTAATAAGTAAATGAATAAACTACATAAACCATCAAAGAAATATAAATACATACATATACTACAATACATAAGTAATAACCTACTAACATAAATACCTAATAAATAACTACATAGCTTCTATATATTGTCGATGTCCCAGTGGCTAACTATGAAAACAGAGGTCATCAGTTCGATTCCCATTGGGGCTCGCTATGTATTTATAGAATTGAGAATTTCGCTAAGTTAAAACTCAACTGTAGTGCTGTCTCTAAGAATTTCTCAGCAAAGTATTTACTGAGTGTATTTCTCAATTCAGGAACCAGCCTTTAGACACATACATGGCCTCAACATAACATAATACTCACTTCTGGATCCCGGACCGGTAAGCATGTATTTATATAAACAAATTTTGTTTATAAATGCAGATTGTTTTGTAGCAATCTTGGCTCTTTGCCTCCACAAGCGTGAGCCTTCCATTGGGAGTGGAAGTCAATGACCCAATCAGTGGAGACCCCTGCCATGCTGAAGATGAAGACGGTTCTCTGAAAGAAGTTATATTTGTGACTATAATACACACATTTTAAAGAAGGATTTCTTTAACCAATGTTTATCCAATGAAGTGATCACACCTAGAACTTATATAAGTTCTAACAGTTAATATTGATGTGATGTATATACATCACATCAATATTAACTGTTACCACATAGGATTGTGATATTTAGCTTCGTAAATAAGCACGAAAATTACTACATTGTGGTACTAGTACCCTTTGTCTACATTCATATTGCTTGCAGTGGCTGGATGAGGATGGCGGAGGACCTATGCCTCGCAGTGAACGAGAACGGGCTGGATGATTGATGTCCACAGTAAAGAAACAGTGGCTATGATAATTACATAGATATATAGAAAATTCTTTATTGCACACCAGTAATTTACAGAGATAAATAGTGATACATATTTTCCAGTACCATGCTGGAATCCAACGGGGTGTTATAAGGATAAGGACCACATCAATGTTTCTTTTACACTCACCAAAGCCTGCATACAAAGAAGTCTCGATGACACGACTTTCATTCGTTCGGTATTGGCTTCGTTCCTTACATTTCATGCCGATTTCGATGCACAATTAATACACAAACACTTCATTTTCACTTTGTACACTAACGAAAGGTTTGATAAGAAGAGTTTAATAACTGAAACTTTATTTTAACCGACGTATGTCACAAATTAGAAATCGTCGTAGGTACGAATTACGATGTCTACTTCACACAGACTAAATTGGTCAAACTAATAGTGTTGCCAGTCTGTGCTTACCATTTAGTACGCCGGTATGCTTGAAAAGGTATACGGTTTGGAGTTAAAAGTTATACGATACGATATTTTATATAAATGAAATAATTAATATTACTTACTTCGGAGCTGGAATGATTGTAGCTCGATTGTAAATAAGCTAAGATAATAGTTTCTTTTTCTGTCCACAAATTACATTCGTATTCAAAATAACATTGGATAAATAATACAATACAACAGAATGCACTATTTGTGGAAAGACTGGAGCCTAAACTAGATCAAAAGATCTGTATCTTAGGTTTCCAGGCCTCCCGGTCTACAAAAGAACGGTATTATATTCGACGCATCATCAGCATAAGGTGTTAAGTATACAAAAGTTAGTATAAAAAATTACAGATGTTTGCAAAACTTATATAAAAGAGACTAAAATGTACGTGTATATAACTGTGTGTGCATGTGTGTGTCTGCTCAGCCCTACGACCGGAGTCTTGGATTCGGGTTTCAACCACTGAGCAGAGGGTGTGTGAAAAGGTAGGATGAGTGTATATTTGTGCATTATGGCAGTGATGTGTGTTAAAAGTTTGTACTAGGAAGTCTAACGGAAGGTGAAAAGTAAAATGAGCTATTATCACATCAATTTCAAAAATGTTCGATCATAAGAAAGAGTGTTTAAGTATGCTGTTAATTTCTGTTTCAGTTCATATTTGGTAAGATCAAATATATTTAATCAAATATTTCGCCCAAACTTCGGTCAAGTGCGTGTCGGGCCACGCGCATCATAGGATTCCGTAGAACTACTTGCGCCTCCTTATTACAAATCTTAAAAGTTTATTTAAATTTCAATAGAATTAGTACGAAATCTTCCTTTTTTTACGTTTGTAGACTATATTATAGACTAGTTACTAGTTTGTAGACTAACTCGTTATCTTGTAAAGCCTATGTAGTATATTCCGGTTACTTTAGGCCGTACACACCATACACTTTGAACCTACATGAAATGCTGAAATATCTAATTTACACAGTGTGGAATTGGCCGTCTTATCGCTGAGAGCTATCTCTTCCAGACAGCCTTAAGATAAATAGGATTAAAAAACAAAGAGAGTAGGTAGACTCTGCTGCGTATTTTGTACAGAAGTCGGTTTTATTTTAATATTTTGTATAGAATCAGGCGTTACTTTGCGGAAATCCATAATAGTGTCTTCCCACTTTTTTCCCACTTTTTCTTGAAAGTGGGAGGGAGGGCGGTGCATTAGCTAACCGCATGGTGCTTGTGGGATTTTTGGCGGAATTCAGCAAAGTAATTTTAACTTTTTAATGCTTTTAATATTTTAATTTTTTTAAATAGACTATGTGGCTTTAATAACTATTGCATGTAGTATATTTTTTACTAAGGGAATAATAACCACGACAGTAAATTGTGTATTTTGACTTATATTCTGGTTTAATAAGTGCAACGGTACCTTACACTTATAGGTGTTATTGGTCTATTCTACATCTGGCTCTTGATTTTTCTTGGGTTTGCTACCCTAGGAAACTACATATTTCAACTTAAATTCTGGATTTCTAGGTTCAACGTCGTAACAATGTTGAACAGACACAGAGAATGTCAATGAATACTGAATGAAAGTATTTGATGAACAAAGTGTTTCTTACATCAAAACATAACTTAATTTTTTTGCCTTAAAATTTGAAGTTCTCAATTTCCATCTCAGAGTCTTCATCAGAACATTACCAGATTACCCTGGGACAAATTTTACGCTATATTTTCTGAAACATAATAAGCATATTACTAATGGATGGGCCTCATTACGCCTTTTCTTCATATCTGAAAGTCTTCATTAGATCTTCACCAAATTAAAATGAAACTAATGGGATCATATACCCAGTCGAACAAAATAAAATTTAACCAAATCGGTTAATATTTGACGAGGATATGCGAAAAAATAGTAAAAAAAGAATATATGCATCGAACTGATAACCTCCTTCTTTTTTGAAGTCGGTTAAAAATACTTTATTTTATTTATTTAGAACTAAACACGACTTGTGCTATGCTTACTGTATGTCGTATGTTAGATATTGATATTAATGAAAAAGTCTTTCTTGAAACGTTGCGTTAGATACTTTCGGAAACAAACCATTTTTATGACTAAAAATATTCGAAAATGGAGTAGTTTGTACCTAAAGCTACAGTGAGGGCGGTCGCACAAAAAAGTTACTGGCGAAAGCCAAATAGTACGGTTTTTGTATTAAAATTTACGATCTGGCAACATACTTAACAATTGATGGTCAAGTGATACTGTACAGATTAGTTTGCTTCTTTTTTACGCTTGGATTTGGATAACTTCACAAACAGCCAAATTTCTAACAAATAAATACAATTTTCATAGCTTTGTTGTGATTAAAACCCTCTAAAGATTGCGAAGTTATAAAAAACTGAAATATAAGTGATTTATTGCAGATACAATCCTTACAAGCAACGTTTTTGTGCTCCGAATATTAAGGTAGAATTTCCAGTTCACAAAGTGGCAATACCGGTTGACCGACCGAGTAGCACAGTGAAACTGCATGAGTATGACAAGAGCATGACAAGGTTCATACAGCGACAGAGCCAGAGTAATGCATGTAAAAGGTAGTGGAATACGGTTGTTGTAATGTCATGCGTTGGCATTACTCTTGTCATGCCATTGCTCGAACATTGTTTGTCATTTAAGAGAATCGACGCCCTGGTATGTGACAGTACGAGCATTTATACTACGGACGGCCGTGTTTTGGCATTGAATCTGGGTTTTTAGGTTCTTCGAACTTCGGCCGTGGCGATATGTCCTAAAAATCACTATTAACCGGATTGAGATATTGATATGATAGTTTTTTGCAAAAGCGACGATTTTTTTTGCCACCATTGTGTTACTGCATGGAGAACTTTAAGCATAACGATCGGACAAAAGAGCCTTTTGTTTAATTTCAAGGCCAGTTATTATAGCATAGTGGACAGATTATCTTTTATTAAATTGCCTAAAGCATTTCGATGGCGTCACAATGCTGATAAAATGCAATAAATGTATTAGTGAAAAATCCTTATTTTACATAAACTATATTTTCATGTAAATAAAAAACCAGCAGTAATCCCTTCTAATGAACAACGTTGTAGAAATAAGGGTTTCGTTTATCCTTTTGAGATCCGGAACCATACAAAATTGAGACTTAGGCAAGAGAGGATAAACATCTTGTATATTTTTGCACTAACGATCTTAAAACATAATTTTAATTTGTTCCCATAGGTGGCGCTAGTTTTACTACATAAAGGCCCTTGATAAACGTTTGTACCGATTCAAATAGGAAGTAGTTAAGTAGATACAATGTATGTAGGGTCGTCTGTACAAATAATTTGACAGGTAGACGTCGAGATTTTCAGTAAAACAGTCACACCTGCACTAAAAAAAAAAAGTGAAAATGCATTCAGCGTCACAACGTTCTGGGCCGCAACTTTAGTTGCAATAAACCATGCCATGGTATAAGATGTGTTTGACTTATTCAATGGATCGATCTTATCCCAAGACAAACAAATTGATGATGCTGTCAGACAGCGTTGGCGCTAGTCGACCGCAAGTCAAGTTCCTACCTCCGGAGCTGAGAGCCCTAATATTAAATCAGACGTAACGACTTCATTAAACTATCGCTACAAAACAAAACATACCCATTCTCGTATGTTAAGTCAACATGTGTTGCTGAAATATTGTTAATAGTCGGCACCGCTGTTTTCAGTTCAATTTACGGCTTGTTTTGCCTCCTAGATTCGTTTCTAATTAGCTCCAAATTGTATACCACAAAAGGCTCATTTGACATAAGTACTTGTGACCAGCGGGGCGGTAGAACGCCCAGCTTCTTCGAGAGGTCGTGTATTCGAATCGCGGCATATGCCAATGAATTTGTTATTTAAGTTATGGACTGTTGCAAACTTATTGTAGCAATACGACTCGCTAAAAGTGAAGGAAAACTCGTGAGGAAACCCTAGTGTCTGAAAAGTAAACGTACCTCCTCTAACTAACCAACTAAGTACTTGAGACTCTCGTACCACGATTTGAAGTGTAATCAACATTCTCAAGAATTTTAAGCATCTGAGGTGCTTGCCACTTGAAATCACCAATCATTGGGTACGCGTGGTAGAGAATTTTAAGTGTTTTGAAAGCCATGGCAAAATTGTTTGTTTACGAAATTGGCACTTTCAAAAAATATTTAGATACATACTCTAATTTGTAAGAACCCTTAGTTACTTTTTTATTACTAATAGCAAACCCAAGGAAGAAAGGAAGTAACTTAGCCAGAGCTAGCAGAGATAAATGGAAAGCCCTTGTGTGAACTCCAGACGCACGTCTTGACGAGTGAAGGAACCAAAGAAGAAAAATTACAAAATATCGGCCTGCTGCCTACTCAATTCTAGCTAAACGGTCCTCGTAACTCCTCCTTAACGGTTGGACAGATTTGAGTTATTATTACACAGATAGTATGCGTTTGGGTGGCGCTCTGGATGGTTTAGATTCACAAATGAGCCCGGCAGATGGCGCTGCATGCAGGACAACTTCTGTTGGGCCCGCTAGTTGTATTATAAATTTATAATTATTTATTATAAAAAGATCGTTAATTATTGTTTAAACTTTTCTTAATTTCTTTATTTAATTAAATACCTACTTATTTGAGTAAGAAGAGCTTTTAAATCCGTTTGTAAAAGTAAATCGGGCCATAATTATGTCCAGGTGCGACCGTTGGGAGTAGTTTGGAGTATTCTTACCTGCTGTCATCACTCGTTAAAGGATTATGTAACTAGATTATTAGCTTTCATCATGATATTATAACATGTAATGTTACTTATCTGTTGTGTAATACAATAAAAAAAATATCAAAATTATATTACAGGTAATAAATGCTGTGTCTAATGCAGTGCTTTGTGGTGTCCGCCTAGAGAATAGCACCAACCCAAATTCTTCCCGCGGGTGTCGTAAAAGGCGACTAAGGGACACAAACCGGGGGGTGGGCAGCAGCGCCCCCTGCAGTACAATTCCACCAATCTGTGATCCCAACCCGCATGCCCAGCGTGGGGATTATGGGCATTACCCCCCAATGATGGCACAACCTTGTGCTATGGCGCTCATTAGGGAAGGGCTTTGTCCAGCAGTGGACTAATATAGCCTGAAGAAGAAGATATTATAATAAAAACATAACATAAACTCACGCCAGTACCTGGAGGCAGTCTAAGGTCGGCCACTTGAACGATGCTGACCAATCTCTTTTGAAAAAAACCTATTTAGAGGCTAAAAATTTCACCCATGCCGGGATTCGAACCCGCAACCTCTGGCTATCCGTGCCAGGTTGCGGGTTCAAATCCCGGCATGGGTGAAATTTTTAGCCTCTAAATAGGTTTTTTAAATGTGTCCTTAGCACGGGTTAGTGCATTAAAAATAAAAATAGTATAAACAATCTCTTTTGCTTCATCAACATTTTTTTTTAATTAGCCATGGCTGTGTCCCACTCCCATGTCGCATCAATATTTATTAGTCGTTAAATGCACGCTAGCTTCGGATGTTTTTTTTACTTTGCCTTTCGCTAACACATCCCTTGGTCGAAGTATGTCCGTCGACGATGGAAAATAAGTCTAGAAAATAAGTAAACAAAGAAAAACCATAGGTTGTCTGGAAGAGATCGCTCTAAGCGTTAAGACCGCCAATTACTTAGGCTTAAGAAATTATGGTTGCATTGTTTTCTGATTGCGCAATAAAATAAAATAAATAAATATTCATGGACAGTCGAGTAATTATTACACAGATCTCGTTAGCCCTATACTAAGTACCTACAATTAAATGACTTGTGTTCTAGGTGCTAACTCGACGATGGATTTAATACAATAAATACATAGGTAACATCCAAGACCCGAGACAAACTAGAAAAGTTCTTATCCTAAGTTCGACCCGGCCGGGGATGGAACCCGAGACCTTCGGTTTTACAGTCAGCGTGCCAAACCGCTGCGCCACCGAGGCCGCCGAAAATGTTCTCTATCTCTGTCTAGACAACATCTAGTATGTTCACTACGCTCCACTACAGATATTGCTGGCACTTCTGTAATTTCTTGATGTGAAGAACAAGATTAGTTTGCTTAAAAGCAACATTACGTAAGCCTACGAGAATCATTCATATTAGGCTGGGTAGGCTATGAAATTGCCTGTTGAGTTATTCAGAAACCCAATTTATCTATGTTCTCCAATTAAACTTCACATGTATTACTGAGGAAACTAGAAAATATGGCAACCTACCCTCTTCCTCAAAGTTATGAGTCGTAAATTGTAATACACTTTATTATGTTATAGACAATTAAGGGCTATGTCCAGCAGTGGACTTATATAGCCTGAAAAAGAAGAAGATAATTATTAAACATTATTAGCGATAAGACCGCCAATTGTATACGGCAATAGCTTAGATGTGTAAGCCTTTTTATGTATTTTTTTTTCTGGTGTGTACAATAAAGAGTTCTAATCTAATCTTATCTAAACATTGATTAGATATCAACCCTTTGTATGTCACCACTGCTGGGGCACGGGTCTCTAGTGGCGGCCTTTCTGTCAGACATTATGAAACCGCCCATAAAGCCTGTAAAGCTTAACGACTACCATTACATGACAGTCGGTACCAACGGCTTAACGTGGCTTGCAAAGCACGGAATCGCTCGGAAAAAATGCCACTAGCGGTAGTCACGAGACGGTCACCCATCTAGCATCTGACCGCGCCTGTTGTTGCATAACTCAAGAGATTGATTCCAATCACCCGGTTCGACTAGGCCACGAGCGCTCCACGTTACTGCACTAATATACGTATGTACATAAAAAAATTGTCCTCAGCACGGGTTAGTGAAACAAAAAGAATATAATACGTACATTACTTCGTTAGTAATAACGCTAAAACTAGTGTTTCCGCAGTATTACCAAAGCAAATCACTTTGAATAAAGAAAAGAAAAAAAAGTTATGTTAGAATGTTAAATTATTTCTCTCTCTCTCTCTTTTAACAATATTTTTTACTTAGCCGTTTTTGTGTCCCAAGGCTGGTTAAATGTCGTTTTCCATCTTGACAATAAAAGTAAAATAAATAACTTTCATACAACAAATTCACTTGTCTAGGTTCCAAACTAGGATACAATGTGCTATGGTAACCAGAGAATCAAACCCATGACCTCAAACATGGTAGTCAGACGTGCTACCGCTAGACAAACGAGGCAGCAGAATGAATTTGTAATATTAGTATCTTCGAAGGCAGCAATACAATATCTCCAAATGCAATTAATAGCTGACAGTAATATTCTTTCAGCGACTCTTAGCCATAGAAGAATCGAGGTAGAAGGACTGCAAGGATTTTATTTGGGTCCCACTGTTGGGTCTCGGAACTCTTCCAACATCGTAGGAAGGTTATACCTTACTCCACCACGGGGGCTAAGTCCGGGTTGGTGGAGGATTGTAATACAGTGGCGGGCCTTACTGTCAGAAGTTATCAAGCCGCCCATAAGGCCTCTGACATGGCTTAACGACTGCCAGCACATGACAGCCGGCACCAACGGCTTAGCGTGCCTTGCGAAGCACAAAATCTAAAACTGACCATGAGAAAATAATAATATGAGAATTTCTAAAAATAGTTACCACAGATATTAAGATAAGATAAGAAGATAAGAATATTCTTTATTGTACACCCGAGCACTTATTATAAAACATGCAAACATGTAAGATTTCTCATGTTTACTTCATGAAAAATATATAAAATATGTTATGATGTAGATTCCATTGGCGGCGCTAGTCAGCGCCCCTGAGAGCCTGAAAGAAGGAATGTGCCCTTCAATAGACGTAAGGATATTAAAGGCTGCTTTAAAAAAAAACCTCCATACCTTGAAACAGACAAATACTTCTGTTACACAAAACTCTTCTCCGTTCTATCGATTCCAATTTGAGAGGGCCGTTTCTCAAAAGAAAATCCAATTTTCCTCCTCTCCCATCCAACCGTTCGTTATGTTGGCTTTGTGGTATCAATAGGACTCTTACGCATATAATTCTGAATGTCCACTTGATATCCGTAGTTTTATTTTCCAATGGCTGAGTGGCCTCATAGTTGGCTTGTTCCAGTCTCGTACAAAAGCTGTATAGAGTTGAGTGTTCAGTTATTATTTTTTTTCGTTGAGGACAAATAAAATACCCTATATTTTTTCGATTTTGTACAACGTCCATGTCGCTAAAGGCAAAATCAGACAATTGAAAATAATGTTGGGTTAGTTCAAAAAGTAATAAAAAAGAGTGAAATGTCTGAACACTAAGTTAACAATTTTGACTCTCGTTTTGTGTTACATGGTCAATTGAAATGATAAATTGAATGCAAAAATATTCGATAGTATCCATATGCATTGCAGAAAGTTAAGGCCATACTCCACCACGGGGACAAGTGCGGGTTGGTGGAGGATTGTAAGACGGGCCTTACTGTCAGCAGTTATTAGGCCGCCGTTATTAATTAATTTTGTTAAATGACTGATGCCCAACCCGAAAGTTATGCATAATGGCATAATGGACAGTAAATCAATCCACATTTTACCTACAGTGTTTTTTTTGGAATATCAATATTTTTGCTGCGAGCGTTACTTGGGCTCGTGGCCTAGTCGAACCGAATAATTGGAATCAATCTTGAGTTAAACCCGTGCCCCGGCAGTGGGGACTTACAAAGGTTTGATACCCTATACCCAATAGTGGGCAGCAGTGGGCTGATGATGATGATGAGTTGTCCAGCGAGCTGGTGGGCACCCTGCGCTGCGAAGGACTTATTGTTTAGAAGAAACAAGATGTTTAATAAAACTTTTCTCTCTTGACTCAAAATTAATTTCCCGATACAATGAAGGTAATATTTTTGGCTGTATTGTGTACTAGATATTTAGGAGGAATTTAATATCCGCTTTCGGTTTGCTCAGGGAAACGGAAGCTTTTCACAATATACTTAAGTAATTTCCATCGACGTTTTTCAATCTATCTACATAATAATATCTGCCGCCAATAGTACTCTGTGGGCCAGTTTCGGAATTGATAATTAATTTGTAAATACTTAACTATATAGTGTTGTCTCTACGAATTTCTCAGCAAAGAGCGTGACAGAACGTTACAACCTGTAAATTCTCAATCAAATTCGTTTTAGCCCATACGGCAGAATCCCCGTGACCAAAACCGGTTTAGTCGCGCGCCTACCCCAACGTCTTATCATTGCTAGAACTTTTGTAATTTACGTCTGATTTTAGTTCTGTAAAAAGATTTATCATCTTGAATATATGTACCCCATACGTAACTAATAATATTATGTAAACAACTACAAAACAGTCACCAATAAGCTAAAAATAGACGTTTACAAAATACGGGGCACTTCGATAAAACTTTTTTGATTTTTTTTTCCTATTGGATTTTCTATTAAGAAAATCCAATTGGAATAGTCAAATAAACCTATTAGAACTAGGTACATTGGTTTTCTTACCTTTTTACACGAATCCCACTGAGTTTTCACTATAAAAACACAAAAAAGCACACACAGAACGAAAAAAAACGGGCCCCTTTGAAACTTTCGCTCACGAAAACACAGGTCAATTGTATTTTATACTGTTTGGTATCCACATAATGGTCGTGACGTGCCCTTTCCAACGAGACATAAGTATTTACTTTGTGAAATTATCAATTCGGGCACCGGCCATAAATCTTTACATATTTTTTTTGTAATATGGTGGTGTGCAATAAAGAATATTCTTATCTTATCTAATTACTGTCTTTAACTTTTCTCATTTGTCTAGCGGTATTACGTCTGATTCCCTACCGGGGCTCGTGGGTTCGATTACCACTAGGACGACCCCCAGTACATTTTTACAAATGGCATCAACACGAATACACCACAAACACCGAAAAGTTTGATCCCTACGTATAGTTTTCTTTCTCATCGTCACCAACACACACTTTACAACACACACGTCACCAACACACACCAATTATTTAGGCTTGTAAAAAATATCAAAACGTCTGCAAGAGGTATTGACAATATTTCAATTGACATGCTGACTATGACGCTACCGAACACAGTTGACATAATTTTGACCATTATTAATAAGAGCATTCTAACAAGGACTTACCCGACTGACTGGAAGATCGCTAAAGTGATTCCTCTCCCTAAGAAGCCCCATCCTGCACATGTCTCAGATCTAAGACCCGTGAGTATTCTGCCTTGTACATCAAAGATAATAGAGAGGGTGGTATGTGATCAGCTGTCTGAATACTTGGAGAGGGCAAGCGTGCTACCGGAGCTTCAGTCAGGGTTCCGCAAAGGGCGAGGCACTGCGACAGCATTGCTGGATGTGGTAGATAACGTACTTGCATCGCGGGATGTTGGCAAGAGCACCTTATTAGTATTGCTTGACTTTTCCAGGGCTTTCGATTGCTTAAACATCCCCCTCTTGTTGTCCAAGATGAGCTACTACGGCCTGGACAGGGCTGCGGTGGAATGGTTTGACAGCTATCTATCCGGTCGTGCACAGATTGTTAATCTACGTAAAGCGGACGGAAGCACCGTTTTCTCGGCTCCGTATCCTTTATTCAGGGGGGTTCCGCAGGACTCAATTTTAGGGCCTTTACTTTTTATTCTGTATAGTGCCGATATAGTCTCGTCGGTGGGTCACTGTAATTATCACCTATACGCAGATGACCTCCAGGTTTATATATCGTGTGCCCCAGAGGAAACTGAGATAGCAGTGGGTAAATTGAATGAGGATTTAGATAGGATAGCAGCATGGTCTCAGAAGAATTGCCTGTCTTTAAATCCCAGCAAATCCAAGTATCTTATCCTTGGTTCCGAAGCTCAAATCGGCAAATCTGCGAATCGGATAGCTCAAACTGGACCTGTATGCATCCGAGGAGTGCCGATTGAACAGGTTACTGAGGCTAGAAACTTGGGTTTGCTGATGGATGGGCAACTTCGCTTTGAGAACCATATAGTCGATGTTGTGGGTAACTGCTTTTATCGGCTTAAGGTGCTGTACAGGATAAGGGACTACCTTGGTGAGGATATGCGGGTCAAGTTATGCGAGTCGCTTATTCTGTCTAAACTTAACTACTGCGACGTTGTCTATGATGGCTGTTTGCTTCGCAGGTCTGAAAGATTGATACAGCGTGTGCAGAATGCGTGTGCTCGTTTCTGCTTTCGAATTCCCCCTCGAACCCATGTCACGCCGTATTTGAACGACGCGAATCTTTTGAAGATGTCTGCACGTCGTAAACTACACCTTGCTGGTTTGCTTTTCGTTGTAATAAAAACCGAGACTCCGGAATATTTGTTCAATAAGTTACAATGGTCACGAAACAAATATAAACATAAAATGAGAACAGCAATACCAGCACATCGAACGGCTGCTTTCCGCGGCAGCTTCAGATTCGCGGCGTCTAAATGCTGGAATGACAATCCTCCTCCTCTCCAAGTCCTTACCAGCAAGTATACCTTTAAGGTGAAACTTAAAGGTTATTTGTTGACTTCCCAGAAGTCCTAAGTTTTCCTCTTCCAGCATGACCTCCATTATTCCTGCGCACGAGTCAAGTCAAGATATTAAACAGTGTATTTAATTTAGTTGAAATTGCTATGTATTCATTAATATCTACTTAAGTATTTGTAGTGTGTATTATTATTGTGTATTATTTATCACTATGTATGTATATAGGTATATAATTGTGAGTGTGCTTGTATGCGTGAAAGTATGGCTGCATATGAGAGTGTGAGTGCGTGTTTGTTCCGTTTTGATGCTCCGTGAGTCACCAGATAAGGCCCTTGCTGAAAATCAGTATTGTGGGTGCAAACCCTCAGCTTATACTGAGCATGAGGCCTTTTTGCCGCTGCATCGACATACTGTGTATCGTTGGAATTTATGTTTATTTCTTTCATCTGTAGTTCGTTTTTTCTTTTGCTTTTGTTTTACTCCTGCTCTTCTGTATTTTCCTTTTCTGTCAAATTTTGTATGTCTATGTGGCGTTAAATAAATGTTTTTCTTTCTTTCTTCTTCTTTACACTTTGTGCCAAAAGGGCTGCGAGAACATAAAGGATTATTTAGATGACAATGATGTCTAGAGTAAAAGCCAGTACAATGCATGAGTTCTATGTTTTAAAATATTTATGTACACTCTAAAAACCTATTTAGTGGCTAAAAATTTCACCCATGCCGGGATTCGAACCCGCAACCTCTGGCTATCCGTGCCAGCGCTCTACCAATTGAGCCAATGGGCGACTCACGGCATCAGTGAAATTTCGAACCTCTTTACTCTATTCTCTGTATTGCGTAAATTTGTTCCTTAGCACGGGTTAGTGCATTAAAAATAAAAATAGTATAATTATGTACACTCTGTTAATTAAGGACTTTGAAAAGACTAAGTTTGGAGTTTTTTGTCCATTTTTCTCCAAAATTATCTACATTTTGAAATGGACACCTAGTTTGAATTGTAACGTTTATTAAGCCGCAGTTTGAATAAAACATTTTCATTTCATTTTATTTCATTTCAACTCATTATGTCCCCACCGAGGGGCACGGTACTCTTCCCTGAGGAAGGTATAGGCCATACTTCACTACGGGGCCAAGTCCAGATTGGTGAAGGCTTGTAAGACTAGTGGCTGATCTTACGGTTTTCTTTTTAATTTGGTGCTTTTATCGTTTTTCCACCGTTTGGCGCCCCCTTTTATTGATATCGAGGTTGCTAATAATATATATTGTATTAGCAACCTCGAAAAAAGAGATTGGTTGCCAATTTCCGATAGGAGACGCCATATGAAGAAGGAGAAGAAGTATTAAGCCCGCCAGTTGCAGTTTTTATCTGTTACGATAAATAATTTATTAAAAATAATAACTTCCACACACCGCAATCACTTGTCATGGTCCTAAACTGGGATACTCTGTGCTATGACAACCTGGCAAGCACATTACAAATATGTAAATACACACAAACTGAGGCCCTTTCTTCTCATTTAGTACGCCTCCTGTGGGAAACAAATCTACGACCTATGCTTCAGTAGTCATGTTAACCGCTACACCATATAGGTAGTTAATAATAATAACGTAACATAACCTCACGCCTGCATCCCAGAGGGGTAGGCAGAGACCAGGGACTTGCCACTTGACAGTAAGTCCTGCAGTAAGTCGTTGTGATCCTGACAGTAAGTCGTTGCACGCGCGCACGCCTGTTCTGGGTACTTTTTATAATAATAATAATAATACATACAGTCTATTTATTCTTACTTGTCCAATTTAGTAAACAAGATTCTAACCTTAAAATTGAGATTGGATGCCTAAACTAGACAATTTCTCGCAAATTCATGAACTATCATGAACTATGTTTATAAAATTGGCAGCGTGTTATCTAAAAGAGTGTTCCAGGTTACTTCATTTAGGGAAATATGGCAGTTTTGGACTAGAAAGTCACAGTTTAAGGGTAGAATTTCGTTTACTAAATTGGACAAGTAAGAATAAATAGACTATACATGCTCTAGTATAACATGATCCTCAAAGTGGTCCCTTAATGGTTACAAGACATTTCTATGCTATCCTGTATAATGCGATAGGCAAGTCGGCGAGGCTAGAGGGTGCTACCAAACAATTTTGAGGTAACTAGCTAACCTTATCACACCCGCGCAGACGCATTTCATAATAATGTTATTACGTCTAGGATTCTGTGCGCTTCCGTGCCACTTTCGGAGGCTAGGTTCGTATTTTCATTTTTAATGTACAGGAACTGTGATTTGACTGTGAATCTCTTAAAATATACTATAATTTTTTGGAGCCAAGTTTTTCGTATGTTTATTTCACTGGTTACACGAATCTACAATTTCCCGAGGGTCTTTATTGACCTGTTTTTTGCATTGTCACACAATGGAATAAGATACTTGTGATGATACGGGTTTTGTAAGCATATACAAAACACACATTAAAGCATTTGGTTGAAATTAACACCAAACACAAAAAAATTGCTATATTTTGCATGTAAACTCGATGAAATCATGGTTGCGTAGTTGTTATTTCACAATGCTCACAGCTCAGTCACTCACATCTTTTAAGACAAATAAATAAATAAATAAATAAATAAATAAATAAATAAAGACTAGTACCTATGTTAAATGTTAAACTTTATTTACAAGCCTTTAGGACTTCAAAGACTTCAAAACAAAGACAAAAATGGCCGACCGCATTTTTGGCTGTTTAGCAAAGCAAAGTTTTAAAATATATTTTTTTAAAAACCTATTTAGAGGCTAAAAATTTCACCCATGCCGGGATTCGAACCCGCAACCTCTGGCTATCCGTGCCAGCGCTCTACCAATTGAGCCAATGGGCGACTCACGGCATCAGCGAAATTTCGAACCTCTTTACACTATTCTCTGTATAACGTATTTTTCTGTATTTTTAGCCTCTAAATAGGTTTTTAAATTTGTTCCTTAGCACGGGTTAGTGCATTAAAATAAAAATAGTATCATATATTTTTTTGTTACTTTTAGGTCCTCAAAATATATAAACGGAAGAAATATTTATATTTAACACTTACTTGAAGAGTGAAGTAGTGGAAAATCATTCTGTAGTTGAAAAGAGTACCGTAAAACTATTGAGCTCCAGAACAAACCGTAACTCAAGAAAATTCGATCACGACCACACCTCCATACCAACGATGTGACTTCAGAAAAGCTAACTCTGTTTGTTGCATACTTAACACGGGGGTCGGAAGTTTACCCAAACAAATTGTAGTGGCAGGGGGCACGTAGGTAGTTCGGCAGTCCGCGGGGGGACAAAAAAACTCGCCACCCCGCTACTGTCCCCCCAACAATGCGCACATACCAAGGAACTTTGTTCTGAAGGGTGACTGCACATCCACAGTTATGTCAGTGAACTTAGCAAAGTTTATCTCGGGCCACGAAGTTTTTACTTTCAACGATATTTTAGTTTTACTACAGTTATTATTATTATTATTTCTTATTGATATGGCAACCAGATTTACCACAGTTACCATGGCACGAAAACAACACCTTCAATTGTACATTGACATTCAACTATATTGCTAAATTCTTTATATTGATTTTTTTGTCTATTTTAAATACATAGGCACAAATCGAATATGAAATTAAACTTTTACATAGCAAGTTGTTGTGCACCTAAAGAAAAGTATACATCATTCGACTTGATTAGATTTTCTTATGAATCCTGTAAGTAGATATTGAAAACATTTCTATGAAAATGAAACCGTCTCTAGCGTACAGGGTGATTTTCTAACAAAAAAAAAACGGAACCAGTGGACGGATAGACGGCTGGACAAACCATAAATGATTTGATTTTTTGTCTGTATGAGGTACGGAACTCTAAAAATAAAGAAATCAGACTACGCACTGAGGAATTATCGTCTATACATAGAAATATATAGACGCACTTAAAACTCCTATTTTAATTTAAGTAACTGATTCAAAAACAAAGGGAAGTTAAACAAAGCAGAAGGTACCGAATGACGTCAATATGTCACGAGGCTACGACGAAAAACCAGAAGAACAAAAGCTTGTAAATAAGTTAAGAGTCCCGCTTTTAATAGAATTTTCGAAGTACATTTTGAAGGTTTAAATAGAATTTTGTTTTATCCGGCTCGAAGGACCACAATGTACGGACAGAGAGGGGAGCGTGTGCGACAAAGTAGAGATGATGGAAAGATGGTTCAGCTTGAAGACGTTTATTTCTAGAAGTTTCTACCACTTTGTTTGTTGGTAGTGCTTTACTGGCGAGTGCCTCGAGCCGACTAACTTTACAATGTTTTCGCTGCGTGAACTGAACGTTGCTTAGCAATGCCAATACGGCGACCTACAAACGTTTGTCTTTGCTCGTACACTGTATGAATTTGATAAAGTTCAATGGCCAATTAGCACTGCTTCATTGTAACACTCCAGTCGCAAAATCCAATCGCAGATATGGAAGCAGCTTAAATGAAAGAAAGCAACGCTCCCCACTAGATCCTTTGGCGGCTATGCGAGTGGGATTTCAGTTCAGACGGGCTTCGGTCTTGTAACTTTCTTTGCAGCGGCGCCTGGACAAAATGCAGCCAGGGCCGCACTGGTGTAGTAAGGGGGCTCCCTTAAAGTTCACTAGTACCACTAAGAAGAAATCCAATATCTTGTTTTAAATTTATTTCTATTTATTTACACTTTTATTGCTCTTAAACTAATGTTCAATACGGCGGGCTTATGCCTTGAACATTTTTTATCAGTCAACCGAAGGAGGTAGAAGAAAGATTGGTGGGTGTGCAAAGAGGAGGAAAAAGTATAAATGCAATTTAAAATATAGTTATGTAAGGTAAAATTGAATAACTCATAAAAAAAAAATATAATTATTTATATATTATTAAATTTATACGTACATAACTAAGTAGGCTACCTATATCATACATAATTTACAAAGACACCCTGGTGTCATTTTTAAATACAAACCACGTTTGTATGGGAATCATGACGGCCTCGGTGGCGCAGCGGTTTGGCATGCTGACTGTAAAACCGAAGGTCTCGGGTTCGATCCCCGGCCGGGTCAAACCAGGAAACGAACTTTTCAAGTTTGTCTCGGGTCTTGGATGTTATCTATGTATTTATTGTATTAAATCTATCGTCGAGTTAGCACCTATATCACAAGTCATTTAGTTGTACTTAGTATAGGGCTAACGAAATCTGTGTAATATGTCCATGAATATTTATTTATTTATTATTAATAGCTTCCTTAAAAAGGCGTTTTTAAGAATGCTCTTCGAGAAACAATTCTCATACAAACTTAGTTTGGTTTTTATTTACAAACGACATGCCAGATCGAAAAAACACTTTGCCAATATGTTTAAACTTCACTGATGCCAGTAACTCGCCCCTTAGCTCAGTTGGGAGAACGCTACGGTTAGCCAGAGGTCGCGGGTTCGAGTCCCGGCATGGGTGGAATTTTTGGCCTCTAAATAAGTTTTTGATATATTTTTAAAGTTTACAAATCGATGTTTGATTGAGCTTACAACTGGAAATAAACTTTTCACAAGAAAAATATAGTCTTGATTGAGAACAGTTGTATGAAAAATCTTATGTCTTACAATATTTTTAAATTGCACCAACTACACGTCTCTAGTTTTTTTCTTGTCTTCATCTATGGTTGCCTGGAAAAAATTACTGCTAGTAATAAGGCCGCTATTTTTACTATATTTTAAATCATTTCTGTTACTGTAATTTTTGTGTACAATAAGGAATATTCTATCTATCTGTCTATGTCGCTACATTTTTTAATTCTTTTATTTTTATTTGTAAGGACGATCAAACATCGTTTGTGACCTCTAAACGCAATGGTAAAATTTGATCGCGATCCAGCACCTGTTTACCAAACTCCCTTGCGTAAACGACCTTCTTAAGTGCCAGGCTACCTCCCTGAATACATACCTGTACATTACCTCTACAAAACGTTACCGAATCCCGCATTGAGGTTGCTTCATCTACGTGATACTCCTACGCCGCTTGTTTGTTAGTTACAACTTTTTAAAAGTATTAGTGGAAGTTTTTGTACAAGGAGAGTTTGTGTGGTCCAGTTTCATTTTCTTACACCTATGTATATTCAACTTTTACATTTTCGTTGTAAATTCGCCTTTATACAACTGATTAGAGTGCATGTATGGTTGATGCGCTGTTGACTGTACCCTAGTTTATCGTTATTGTTCCTGGAATCAACGATAAACTTCCATGTATTTGGTTTCTCTTCGTCTTTGTATACAGGGTGTCTCACGACTACGCCACACATGGAGGGAAAGTAACTTGAGTATTTTTGATGGAACATTTTACTGAAAGAAAATATTATTTTAATTAATAAAAAACAATTTAAACTGCATTTATAGATGTCTACATAATTACATGATCTAACCAGGAATCGAACCCGCTATACGAGAAAAAAAACACCCTGTAGCTTTATCATACCGATCTCAAGGCTTCATCGTAAGGATATTTTTTTGCTAAATAATATTGTGTCAGAAATAAAAGTAAGACCCTGAATGAAGACATTTGATGTGAAAGTTTGTTGCGTAAGGACAACTGACATTATCATTAACATGTAACAATGTCATTCCAATGATGTAACTTCTTCTAAATTAAACAGGCATCTCTCGCGAAAAATATCAAACCGAGCGTTTGTTAAAGTTGTACGGGTTATGTAATATTGGAATGCGATAGGTTAGCAGACTACCAATAGTTTCAATGAAACAATCATTGGCTTACTCATAAATCTACTAAACAATTTGCAGTTAGAAGACTCGCCCCAGAGAACTAAGTAAAAGGCGGTGCAACGGGGTAACGCTATGCAGCCACCCCTCTTAGATATCTTAAAGAATGCTTTATCTACCTCAATGATTTCCACAGCACTGAGGTAGATAAAGCGCTTCCAGGGCATTTCGGTCTGACTAGAATCTGATGCTGAAGAATCCGAGTCATTCGACAAGGTTCTTCAGCAAACTCATTTGCTGTTAGGGCCGCCCGTCTGGAAATGATCTGCCGAACTTAATAAGGCGCTCTTCTTCCCCGGCTATCTTTAAAAACAAGGTAATATATCATAATTATATCTATCATTCTAATTATTTATTATTTCATTTTTCTTAGTTTTGATTATTATTAGTTGTTTCTGGTTCCCACGACACAGGGTATTCTAGTGTGGGGCCAGAAGCAATGTATGTGCCTGTAAGTAAATGTTATGTTATGTTATTTCATGATTGTTTTCCTTAATGTAGGTATGTCTTTCTTTTATCCTGTTGTACACTTTTCTGCCAGCAACTCTCCATAGTAGGTTGCTTGGATAAAAAATCTGTAAGCAATAAGGCCGCAAATTTAACTGTATTTTTGTAATTTATTTTATGTTTGATATTTCCTGGTGTACAATAATCTTATAAGAAGTAATGAAGCCGCCCAGAAGGCCTCTGAAATGGCTTAACGACTGCTATTCGCAATCGACAGCGAATGTGGGTTCGCCATGTCGTGTCGCAGTGCGAAAGCGCTTGGAAAAAATGCCACTAGCGGTAGTCACGGGATGGTCACCCATCCAGTGACCGCGCCTATTGCTGCTTAACCCAAGTAATTGATTTCCATCACTCGGTTCCGCTAGACTAATGGCGCTTCGTAAGCTGGTAGTGAATAGTGAATTCAAACTAATAGAGAAAACAGTGCGTCTTCGGCCGATGTGGCGCTAAACCGACGTGAAATACGAGGGACGTGCTAGATTATGATAAGACTTTAGCGCTGTAAATCATTGGATTTTCCGGCTGAGAGCCAAGGCAAATTTAAGCAGATCCCCGTGCATGTCAGCTCTAGCCGTTCATATAGAGGATATTTTACAATATAACAATGGTCATACAGACTAACGGTGTTAATTATAACAACACGATTCCTTTACCCTTCATAGGGCGTGGGTGGTATACCTTTTTCATTAAATTTATTAAGCAATTAAAGCCATTACAATGCACGAGTTATACTTTTATAATAATTATGTAAACTCTGGTAATTAAGGACTTTTAAAAGACTAAAATTGGAGTTTTTTTGTCAACTTTTTCGCCGAAATCATTTTTGAAATGGACACCTAGTTGACTTGTAATGTTCATTGAGCCGCAGTTTCTGCGCTACTTTGAATAAAACCTATTCGCTTCAATTAATTTCATTTCAGCTCCTTTCATTTCAATTCGTTTCGTTTCGCTTCGTTTCGTTTCGTAACTCCTTGCTATAAAGGAGTCGTGTCTTGTTAATAAGGCTGTAAGTTATTGGTGCCCTCATGCCGTGAGCAGTATGCAATGTATAGCATAGGTTCGAGTTATTTGCCAAATCATAAACTTACCAAATTCGCAACTATATTGGTCTTTCTAGACTTTGCGTATCCGTAAGGAAGCGTTTTTTGTTTTCCTTAAGACAGCTGAAATAGTCTAACTAAAAATACAATAGAAATGGTGCGCTGGAAGAACCCGGCTTTAAATATAATTATCATGATTACTGCTGATTAACATTTATGCTAATAATTCACTCGTTAGCAGGCTGATATGCTGCCAACTGTACGGTCTTGTTTAGCCTCATGACCTCGTCCCATTTTCTTGGCAGATCAAAGGGAGTCTCGAAGGAAAGGGGCACTTTGATCCTTCCAAACAATGTGAGTTTTCATCAAAGGCTTTTTTTAAAAAGATACGCGTGTTACATTGCATTTTTACACGTTACACGGGCAGCGTGCACTCTACAAGGGGGGTAACAACACACTCAGGTTTTGTACAAAACAGAAGGTCTACTCATTAATATGATTAACAACTACCTTAATACGTAAACCTTCACAAAACAATAAGAGTCTTACTACAAAAAAATTAGACGGTATTGAGAAAGTGTTTCAAAATGTGTATTTTATTACAGTTGCTCAAAAAGTGGCGTATTGCAGGGACGTATAGCGTTCGAAATGTGGGCTATTACATTCTCGAGCTTTTTCTTTAACTTTTCCGAACTCGTGCATTCTCTTTCCCAATTGTCAAAATAATATCTATTGAAAAGAAAAAACCGACCACAAAGTTATTACTAAAAAGAAGCTACAAATTTGTTTCAAAATCAGATTTAAAGATTTGTTTCGATGAGTTAGCTAGGTTTCATCTCATTAAATTTCATTTTCATTTCATATCAATAAAAAAAATCTACTAAAAACTTGGCTGTATGGGGATAGTTCCCTTTGGCTACCCAGAATGGGCGAAGAAAAAAAAAATCTCTGCTTACATTCTTTTACGATTGGTACCACTTCTCAAAAAATTTCTTTATTAAATTGCTTCATTTTTTCACAACTGTATTAAAAATTGTTGTTCACTACACGTGCGGAACCGTCATTGCAACTTGTTCCGACTATCAATTGTCGGAACTCTTTGCAACGCAGGCTCTTTGCAGGCTTTTCACACTCGTAATGAAATATACCATAGCACAACACAAGCATATTTAAGCTATATTTGTAACGGTGCAAACCTCTTTACACCATTTTTATTTCTTTTTCTATCTATCATTTTCAAATATTTAAATTATGTCACACATTTTTCGATTTCCCTCATTTTTCATCATTACTACTTTACCCTTCGACCAGATCTGACTCTTTTACCTGCTTATCCGTTTTTTATCCAGTTTTTCTGTTCTATTATAAAATATCTATCTACGAATAAAACAACACCTGAATTCGTTCCAATTCTTATTATTTGTAAAGGATATACAACGTTCCATATTTGCTAAACAAGAGATTTCGAGGGTCTAAATATAGACCATGTCTAAGCCGTGTCTAGGTCTTACCCATCGCAAAACACAATATTATGGTAAACATATTTTGAAAGACTTGCTCAACACCTGTCTAAATCTTTCGTAGTAAGACGGTTATTAACATACATTTTAATCTCATACGGCCGGTTTCCGAAACGAGAATTTACTAAGTAAATACTTAAGGAACGTTCTGTCACGTTCTTTGTTGAGAAGTTCAAAGAGACAGAACTACAGTTAAGTATTTTTAGTAAGTTAAGTATTTACTTAGCGAAATTCTCAATTCAGAAACTGGTGATAGACAGTAACATGTTACATCAATATAGTATTTTCTAAGGTTAACACGAGCACTAGACACGGTCATCCGAGACCACGGCACCTGAAAAAGTGCCGAAACGTCGGAAAATTGTAAAAATATAATAAACGAGTAAAATCAGTATAAAAAAAGTTTTAACTATGGTACATCAAGTTAGCTGGGTATTTTTTGCAATTTTGAAGATGTCACAATAGGCAAATTTATGCTACCACTACGAAATACCCACCACGCCCCCAATTTGACCACACCCGCAGCGTCGTGCGTTGCCATCAAGAGACCATGCTTAGACAAGCTCAAGGCCCGACCACCGACCACTATAATATCACTACGTTGGAGGGGTACTATGCCAACGTCCAGTAAATGTGTACTTATATTCTGTGCCAAATATGGTTATATCAGTCACCTAAGAGCATATGAACCTTACTCTTAATATTGAGATCCTAGTCGCTATGGCCGCATAAGATAATATAACAATATTCTTTATTGTACACTGGAAAAAAAAAGTACAAAATATTTACAAAGGTATATACTTAGTAGATATTATTGGTGGACTTGCTGCTCATGTGGCCGGGATTGAAATAAATAATGTACCACTCGCTACCTGTGAAGGAAAACATCGTGAGGAAACCTAAGTGTCTGCGGTGTACACATTCCTCAGCGCTTGAAATGGTATACTGGGTAGGCAGGCGTGGTAACTAAACCCATTCTCTACCTCTGAGGCAAGGCCTGTGTTTTGCAGGGAGACGTCTATAATACGTTACATAAAATAAAGTATACCCTCACCTCACTTTTCTTTCATTAGACCACCAGACAATTGGCTTGAATGCAAGTTTTTGTCGTGGAAATTCCGCGAAGCCGCACCGAGCGATTCGCCATTTCTTTTGTCTGTCTTTCCGCAGACATATAACCTAGGTGTCTTTGAAACTAGAGTAAACCGGCATTTAACAAGTAAGCACGTAACATAGTAGACCCCGCCTTCGCTTACCGCCAGGCGTAACTGCGTAAAAACATAAATATATATATATTACAACGTAAAAATTTTTTTTTAAATTTATCAAATTTTTTAATCGCCGTATAAGAATCGAAATGGATTACCTGCCATCCTGACGCTCAATGCATCTTCTTCCACTCGTTGAACGACGTCGAATTATAGCCGACATCACAATGCTAATAAAAATTGTCACTGGAATAATTGATTGTCCTGATTTGCTCTCCAGGTTAAACTTTCACATTCCTGCTAGATCCCTTGGGCGTAAACAAGCATTTTATACACCTATTTCTTCAAAAAAATATAGAATAATGAATTCTTTCCTATTTCGAGCTTGCACAACATTTAACGGTCTAAGCGATAACCCGGACACTGATGTCGATGTCATTCTCGACAGCGTTTCTTCAGTTCGGCGTAGGATTGCTGCGAACTTCTTTGGTAGCGACTTGTTTACTGTATGATGGGCTTGGTTGCTTTGATTTGCTTATTATATATTTAGTTGATGTTAAGATTCGGCAGTGTAGGTTAATATAATTATTTGTTTTGATGTTGTAAACACACGAACCTGTTATTTTCTATGTAGCTATAAGTGAAAACCTTTAAATGACTTTTACTGCTATATTGTACAAATGTACCCTCCATTTTGTTGTATTAGTCGATGGTTTTCCTAAAATACAATAAATAAATGAAAATAAATAAGTAAAAAAATATATATTACTACTGAATAGACGACCTCTGTAGCGCAGAGGTAGTGCATCTGCTTACTATGCAAAAAAACCCCAGGTCTTGGATGTTTCTTTTTCTTCTTCTTCAGGCTATATTAGTCCAGTGCTGGACTTAGCCCTCCCCTAATGAGCGCCATAGCGCAAGAATGTGCCATCATTGGGGGGTAATGCCCATAATCCCCACGCTGGATGGATGTTTACATGTTTGTAATGTCGCTGTTTCTGGTTCCCACGACATAGGGTATCCTAGTGAGGGGCCAGAAGCAATATGCCTGTATGTTAATGTTATGTTATGAAGAAATGAGTACCTCCTGGGTTGAAATATTTTCTTTATTTCAAACTAGCTCATAAAATATTGTGAAATTGGCGAGTTGTTAACGCTGCTACCACTACTTATTAGATTAAAAACAAACTTTGGTTCAGTTCGCCTTAAAACTCCGTCGGGATTATTACTCAACTTTTTTTGCGGACCGTCGGGAGAAACAATGAAATAACTTTTAATATCCAGAGATTACTCAGCGTAATTATGCCGGCAAAAGTTTTATGACTTTCTTGATATAGAATTTTTCATTACATAAGAAAAAACGGAGAGACTTTTCCGCGACTGTAAAGAGTGGAAGCCGATAAATTAATTTTAATGGCGGCTTTAGGGGTTTACGGAGTTTATTTCTGCAGTGACATTTCACCGATTGAATTTTCCACAGTAATTACTAATTAGACGGATTTATTTTATATCGCTGAGATTTACGTCCCTACCTATTTAAAAGTGAAATAATATTAACGTTTATTTTCATGCAGCCAATCAATTAAAGTTATAATTTTTATGAAAACATGATGCTATTAAAGCATTTATGACATAAATACACACAATTTAAACTGCATTCAAAGATTGTTTCAAAGGGTCGTTGTTGTATAAGGAGCGCTGCGTTGGTCTAGCCGTATCACGTGTGATTACCAAGCCGAAGGTCGTGGGTTCAATTCTCACTGGCCGCCCCCAGTGGGAATCGTAAATTGTACAGAAGGTATAGTAGTTCCAGAGTGGGTGTGGTTCTATGTTTCTGATGTTTTTGCCTGGTTACCATAGCACGGGGTGTCCTAGTTTGGATGTCAAGTATGTCACTGATTTTTAAGACGTTCAATGCAATTTCGTCTTTCTCAATTTAATAAATTGTATTTCAAATTCGCCGAGGACTACGGAATAGTTTTATTTTAAATAAAATATACTTTAAAAATTTTAAAGGCGTTAAACGCAGATGTAAATAGTTTCGCTTTAGCCCATCTTCAAAGATTTTTTTTTAATGACTTACAAGAACCAGTATATGAAATGAAATTAAATGAAATGCAAAAACTTTATTGTATTTTCTAAGGTTAACACGAGCTGTAGACATAATTAAAACTGTTTTTATACGGATTTATGCTCGTTTATTACATTTTTACAATTTTCCAACGTTTCGGCACTTTTTCAGGTGCCGTGGTCCCGGATGACTGAGGTGACAGGTGTCTTTAGCCCGAGAAGACCGTTTCTTCCCTAGAATGATACGTGAGGCAATAGAGATCCGCCGGCATCCAAATTTTAATAGAGATCGTGGTTGGAACATACCGGTAGCATGGGAACCAGTGCTTAAGTGCATGAGACCCCCTTGCTAGAAGTGTGAGTGTAGAATAAATAATATAAAAAATCAATTTAATTTCAATTAATAATCGGTATCTTTAAGTTCATATAAAGTAATTAGTTTATAAATTTAATTTTAACTTCAAGTACTAATAATCAATATTGTTGACTTTATATAAAAAATAATTGGTTTGTCTATTTTGGAACGTAACTTCATAATTAACTTTGTAATTTTTGCCGAGGGTAGTAAACTAACCGTTAATGATTTCTAAAAGACACCTGTCACCTCAGTCATCCGGGACCACGGCACCTGAAAAAGTGCCGAAACGTTGGAAAATTGTAAAAATGTAATAAACGAGCATAAATCCGTATAAAAACAGTTTTAATTAAAAAACTTTATTGTAAAACAGGTAAAAAGACTGTGACGTAGAAATAAGAAAAGTCGTAGTTCAAAGTCAACGGGAAGTACCCAATGAATTTTCGTTTAACACTTTTTGCGTTTAACTTTGGTTTGCAAGATGAAAAGAAGACAGTTTAAACTCACATGATTGATGTGAAATACACAATAGTAGGGACACACGTTTATACTGCGCATTGGGCCCGAGTGTCGTGGATGATGGATATCGGCCATTTCTCACTGGACATCTAATGTTGTGGAAACTTACAGTCTCATGATGCGTTCAACCCAAAAAAATCGACTGATAATAACAGCGCTGCTTATATTATTATTATGCTTCATTTCACACGATAAACACAGCACAGGAAATAATAACACATAAAAAACACATACGTACAAAGGCGAGCTCATCGCTATGAGAGATTTAATTTATTGGCTCATATATAAACGAATACATACGAAGAGCTCGTAGGCCCGGCTGGCTGAGTGATCTTAAACGATCACGAAGGGTAAGCAACACAGGGTGCGTTCAGTGCGTGGATGGGTAAAAACCGTCTATGACTAACGCTAGTTGCATTTTCCGAGCGGTTCCGTATTTCGTAAGGCACGTTATACAGTTGGTGCCGGCTTCCGTTGATAGGTGGCAGTCGTTAAGCCAATTCAGAGGTCTTAGGGCGGCTTGAAAACTTCTGACTGTAAGACCAACCACTTGCAAGCCTCCACGAATCCGGACTTGGCCCCCGTGGTGGAGAATGGCGTATACCTTCCTCTGGGAAGAGACCCGTACCCCTCGGTGGGGACATTATTTATGATGCCCTTAAATGTCCCACTTAAGGCATAGGTCTTCTGTCAGAGGGAGAGTATGGGCGGCGTTAGTCCAATGGGTAGAACAATCAATTCCGAAACGAGAGACTCAAAAATTACTTCAGCCAGTTGTCGCTGCCTGTACGTAATACAGAGAGTATGGTAAAGAGGTTCGAAATTTCACTGATGCCGGTGAGTCACCCATTAGCTCAGTTGGAAGAGCGCTGGCACGGACAGCCAGAGGTCGCGGGTTCAAATCCCGGCATGGGTGGAATTTTTAGCCTCTAAATAGGATTTTGTCCTTAGCACGGGTTAGTGCATTAAGAAAAAAGAATATAATCGAGAGACTCACGTTCGATTCTGACTTTGTTTTTTTTAGTTATGTACATTTATTAAGTTATAGTACCAATACCACTCAAAGGAAAACATCCTGAGGAAACCTGAGTATTGAGGTGAGGTATTCCGCGGTGGGAATGCGTGGTAATTAAATATTATTTTAAGTTATTTTAAGCTTTATTATCGGCTGACAAATGTTAACACCACTTGTACTCAGGTTTCCTCGCGGTGTAATACTACACCCCGTTAAAAATCAAACCAATTCGGTATAGTTAGAAGACTGTTATATCTTGAATATGCGTAATGAACACTTTAATGAAACTAGGCAAGGAAAATATTGTGCTCGCTTATGTAGAAAAAAATATCATGTAGAAACCTGAGTCAGAGCCAGGGAAGCAGAGCTCCTCGATACATAACATGCGATATCGAAGTTTTTCCTAATAAATAACATGCGATATCGAAGTTTTTCCTAAAATTCTGAAAATTATAATTATTATAAGTAATTATAAGTATTAGCAAAGGGAAAGATAAAAAGTACCCGGAACCTGCGTGCGTGCATGCAACGACTTATGAACGTTGATGAAGCGAAGGTGATCTGGCAGGATCGTGCCAAGTGGCAGTCCCTGGTCTCTGCCTACCCCTCTGGGATACAGGCGTGAGGTTATGTATGTATGTATGAAAATTATAAATTTGTAATTAAATTATTGAAAAATTACCGTTTCGGCAGCGTCGTGAAATAAGTTTTACCTAATAAATAATCGCGATTAGTCCCGTTTAATATATAACTGTGTAATTGTTACTTATAGGTATATATTTATATTTCTGTTTAAAAGTCGAGTATTTCGTGTTTTCGTGACTTTATTTTTATACAGAATAATGTACAGACTTGAAGAAGCAATTACGCTATCAAGCGCTTAGCAAAGTTAATGGTTGCCCTTAGCGATAAAACCTTATTAGTTGTGAATATTTTCTCAATTTTACTAGTGAAAGTAACTTCTAAGAAGTGATATTATTTGGCAATTTATGTGTTAGCTGCAGAGGACGATATTTAAGAAAACCACCGACCAAGTGGAAGTCCGACTCGCTTAGCGCGGGTTCCGTACAAATTTGTAGGTACAGTCACTAGAAGTAACAGAATAATATATGCACCTCAGTACCTTGTCAAAGTCAAAATAGTCAATTTCTCACGCATTAGGCTAGAAGAGGTTAATGTGACAAGGTTTTAACATTTATATGTTAATGGAGGTGCTGTACTTACGTTTTACAAATAGTTTAAGAATCGAGTCTCGCAGTTTTTTCCGAGCTTTTGCCGAACTCATAAGTCAATTTTTGTTATGATTTAATTACCTTCATACAAGGGAAGGTTCCAGTTTTATTTTTTATTATTGTAGTAAAAGATGATATTACTTGCCAAATTGCATAGTTGTAGGTAAACAAAAAAATACTCGATAAATTTTTATTGCCTTGAGTTTTGAAGTTTTTATTTTTTGCGGCATAAATTACCGTATCTTTTATTTAAAATAACTAAGAAATTTGTATTTTTTTCAACTTCAACTGAGTGAAACCTGAGTAGACTCAGGTCTATAATCGTTTAGTAACTAGACACTTCCACGCTTTTCCAAAAGGGTATTGACAGACAAACTGACGGACGCACCTATAAGGGTGATTCTAGAAGGGTTCTGTTTTTTCTTCTTAGGAACCCTAAAAACAGTTTATTCCAATTATGCATTTACTTAGATTCTAGTAATTTGATAGTAATATAAATAGTTATTACTAATAACTTTTAATAGTAATGACTGCTAATTTAAATTAGAGGTCGTCTCTTCTGTTTAAAGATTTAATGAGAAAGGGCCATGATACTTAGCTATGCTTTGGTTTTATAGAAACACTGCATTTCACAACACCACTGTGATTCACTTCTTCGAAGGAAGCAAGGCTCAACATGCCATACACAACATGCAATGTAGATTTTTTTCCTAAAGCTAAGGTTCTTCTATAGAAGAGTAGACGCCGCCATTTTTGCATACATGTGTGGATATATTATTTCGTTATAGGTGCCCTGCCTATTCAATAGACGCAATGATGACGACAACCCCTTGTATGTCCCCACCGCTGAGGCACGAATCCCTTTCTGTATCGCAGGAATGTTAAGGCCATACTCCATCACGGGCACCAAGTCCGGGTTGGCAGAGTATTGTAAGACAGTGACGGGCTGACTGTCAGAAGTTATCAAGAGGCCCATAAGGCCTCTGACATGGTCTTATGACTGCCATTACATGATCAAGGGCTTAACGCGCTAGCAGAAGTCACGGGATGGTCACCCATCCAGCACCCGAACGCGCCAGTTGTTGCTTAACCCTAGTGATTGATTCCAATCATACGGTTCCACGAGACGGCCACGTCACTACGCCACGAGACGCAATAGTTAAAAGATAATAGATGAAGTATCATACCATACCATACAAGGTTTTTCTACATTTCCACCCACATTTCATATACCACAGATGTATTGACGCGGAAACACATTCGTAAACATTACCCCCACACTACGAGGCACTTTATACCGCACGGACGGCACTCCTAAGTACAAAGTTACATCATTCATACTAGAGCCTGCAAAGTAGCAGGAGACAGAAACTCTACTTTGTAGAGTAAGAAGCTCGACTTTAGGCAACAACTACAATGATTTTGACTTAAAACAATAAATTATAGCCTAGTATCACATGAACTCAAGGGTCGGCAGAAAATAGGTGTTATCACTTACCACGATCCTGACAAACTTTTTCGCTGCATTAACATTCATTAATTGGCCAAATGGCATCATGGTATCAACCCTTTGTATGTCCCCACTGCTGGCTCCGGGTCTCTTCCTGCATCGCAAAAAAGTTAGGCCATACTCCACCACGGGGGCCAAGTCCGTGTTGGTGGAGGATTGTAAGATAGTGCCGGGCCTTACTGTTAGAAGTTGTCAAACCGATCATAAGGCCTTAAGGCGGCTTGAAAACTTCCGACAGTAAGACCAGTCAGTAGTCTTGCAAGCTTCCAGCAATCCGGACTTGGCCTCCGTGGTGGAGTATGGCCTAACATTCCTGCGATGCAGGAAAAGACCCGTGCAGTGGGTACCAGTGGGGACATACAAGGGTTGATATCGATAAAGTAACTATGGAATATTTTTCACTTATAGTTAAGGGAGGTAGGGCAAGCGTCGTTCGTATACTCATTTTAATTAGAACAATTTTTCCCCTTCTCATTTGAACTTCTGTCCCGTACAAACTCAGTGCCGAAGGCTGCATCTGCGCTGCTCCACAAGATGAATGGACCGCGCTACTCTTTATGTCCGTACTTAGTTGTTGCTCTTTGGCCATGCGGGTGTGGACGGGGTTTATTTTTGTTCTGTTCGTGCGGTCTCGAGGGGAAAGTTGGACGTTCGTTGTATCGCATGGTTGCACTGGAACCGGTGTTGTTATAAAGCACATTAGGTGCTGGATGCGCTTCATTGATTGGAAATGCAGTCGACGATGTCATGGAATCCGTATTCCGTTATAGCGTAGGCGGATTTTAACATTGACGTTGAATTGTACGCCCCTTTTGATACAATGTGCTCCGTAGCATGCGTATCAAAAGGCGTGTACAATTTCAGGAATTTCTAAATTAAAAGTAATAATTATTTTATTTTTAATGCGCTAACCCGTGCCAAGGACAATTTTAAAAAACCTATTTAGCGGCTTTAAGTTCCACCCATGCCAGGACTCGAACCCGCGACCTCTGTCAAACCGTGCCGTGGAATTTTTAGCCTCTAAATAGGTTTTTTAAAAGTAATATTTGTCAAAATTAGGAATTCGGAACTATTGCATACTACTCACGTTCTACTTCTATCTGTACTTTTTTTTTGAAGATTTTTTTACTTTTGTTCAATTTTTGTTGTCCATTTAATTCTCTCCTCCACAGCCTGTCTATATTGGGCATTTCCATGAGTTTTCGATGAGTTTTTTCATAATCTCTACATACCCATTGATAGATCCGCCCAATCCATGTAATACCATGTACTATAAAAAAGGTGTGAAACCGTTTTTCCGTCTCTCTCTCTTTCTGTGACTGTCTCTTTTTTCTCCGTATCTGGTAAAATAGTAGGTTAGAATATAAAGTCAAACCAACAATTTTTTACTTCAAAATTTGGCCGCGCGCGTAACTAACAAAATCTGCGAGGCCCCATATAAAATGAAAACTGTGAGTAACACTTGAGCCCTGCGGCAGTGCATTGAAACGCCGCGGGTGATGTATCTTCAAAATATACGGCGTTACTTTTTGTAGCAACTCATCTTCACAACTCCACGCGCAAAATTTACGGCCCAAAACCGCACTTACAAATTAGCTTGCGTTTTCTCTGCTTTGTGTTAATTGTACAGCTGTTTTTTTAGTATTGTAGAGATATCAATTATTTCTTAGCACTAGATTGGTTAAGAAATAATTGGTATCTCAACAGATATTGAGTACGTACATCCGCTGTCCACTCTCTCTTTCTTTCCTATTTTCGAGGGGAAAGAAAGAAAGAGAGCGTTCCCACTCAAGAGGAATTTATAATCCGTGTCCTAGTTATAATTTGGTGAGAAACGTTCAAGCAATCAATATACTTATTGCCTATGTATATGTCAGTTGATTAGCATCACATCTTAGTTCGAAATGCATATAAATGAATAAATAAATTGTAAATGCACAACGCATTGCTCTCGTATATGAACGCGGGTTTTATGTTGGATATGTAACATCCCAGTGTGACCATACGCAAAGAAACTAATGAACCCACTTTACTTCCAAGTAAAATTGTTGACCAAAACGCAAAAAACAATGGACCCATTTCACTTCCAAATAAAAATTGTTTGTGCTATGATGGTGGATTTTTCATTTATTTAATATTAAGAAAACTAGTGACTAACCAAACATAATATTACAAAATTTATGAGTTATGAAATAATTATTTAATAGTATTTCTTAATTACACGGTTACACTTCACATAGTATATGTAAAGTACTATGTAAAGTTTACACAGTACACCCTTACATTTTACATAGTTTAATACTCAGCAAACAGAATGTAAATTCTTTACGTTGAAATAAAATCGATTTCATTTCTCGCAATACATGCGAAATGTAATTACGATTTACCAAATAAATAGTCATACTATTTTTATTTTTAATGCACTAACCCGTGCTAAGGAACAAATTTAAAAACCTATTTAGAGGCTAAATAAAAATAGTATAATCATGTGGGTACAGTGATATCGTTCCGATGTTAAACCTAACTGCAAAGTAGGTAGTCGGGGCTATAAGTAATGCAATTCGCTTAAGTCAGATGTTGCTGCCTGTACGTAATACAGAGAATAGTGTAAAGAGGTTCGAAATTTCACTGATGCCGTGAGTCGCCCATTGGCTCAATTGGTAGAGCGCTGGCACGGATAGCCAGAGGTTGCGGGTTCGAATCCCGGCATGGGTGAAATTTTTAGCCTCTAAATAGGTTTTTAAATAAATAGTCACGATTGGACCTGTTTAATGTAAATTTTTTTTTTTTTTTGACTTTGATGCAATAATGGATTTTGTCACAAGAGTCTAATATTTTGCAGTAAAAAAATGCGCAGTAACACTGACTGTTTTTTTGTATCGAATAAATGAACAAACTGTAAACTAGCCAAACTCTATAACATAACTGAACTTTTCCCTATGAGAAGTGATAGAATAAATACCTTCATGCAAAACTGAACCAATCCACGAGTCCTACTTTCTGTCTCTTTCATCCACGTCATAAAAGGAGGCCTGAATTTGAATGGGGTTCCCGTTTTTACACTTTGTATTCATTTGGGGGATGTTGCGAGTATATTTTCGCGAACTTCTCTCATATATCTCTGGCTTTTTCTTTACTCTGAAGAGAATACGTAGCCACTTGATGTGAAATGGGAGTGTTCGCAATAAAGACCAATTTGTTTTACTGTCTGCCTGCCATCATCTTTCACAGGTTACGGTATTGTTTTTATGTCCGTAATTATGATTCACTACCTTTATATGGTACAAGGCAAAACAAACTCCCGAATGCATCTTGAATTAAAGGGGTTTGGTCTTATATTATTTTTTTAGTTCTACTTTTTTTCAAGTAGCTTATAAAAGTGCTACTGCAGGGCACATGACTGCTTCGATAGAATATGGACTTCTTCTTCTTCAGGCTATATTAGTCCACTGCTGGACATAGCCCTCCCAAAATAAATGAGTAATTAGTACTAATGCCCACCGGGGATTGAGAATTTCAAGCGCTGATGTGAGCACTGCAGACACACAGGTTTCCTCACGATATTTTCTTTATTTTGCAATAAAGAAAATATCGTGAGGAAACCTTTTTCTTCTTCTTCTTCTTCAGGCTATGTTAGTCCACTGCTGGACATAGCCCTCCCCTAACGAGTGCATAACATTGTTACTTAGTGGAACTTATATCTAAGAGAGATCTCTTCTAGCCAACCTTATCAGAGGGTGTTTAAAATGAGATCACGGGAGGAAAGGAGAAATATTTATACCTACACAAGTAAGTAATATTAAGTTAATATACCTATGGCTTAAGACGTTTATTCTCATAGGAACATAACATAACATTTAGATACTGGCACATACATTGCTTCTGGCCCCACACTAGGATACCCTGTGTCGTGGGAACCAGAAACAACGACATCACAAATATGTAAACATCCAAGACCTGGGGTTTTTTTTTTGTTCCCAGCCGGGATTCGAACCCGGGACCTCTTGCATGGTAGGCAGACGCCTACCATGCAAGAGGTCCCGTTACCGCTACTCCACAGAGGTCGTCTGAACATATAAATTTACATATAAATGCAATACCGCTTGGTAATCAAAAAAGAAAACTTCCCTTCTAACATATTTCAAGAAGAGATTAAAAGATCACTATTTTCTTACCTATCACAATTAGTAGGTTTATGTATGTATATGTTTATATTTATATGTACGTATATTAACTTAGTATTACTTACTTATGTAGGTATAAATATTTCTCCCTTTCTTCCGCTGTCTCTTTTTAAACATCCTCTGCTAAGGTTGTCTGGAAGAGATTACTTTTAATTAAAAGACCGCCTTCTGTACTCTTAGATAAAAATACATCTTTGTAATTTCTATTTTTATAATAGGGGTAAGAGTATGAAATTGCCGTTTTATTGCAATAGGTTCTTTGAATTGACATAGAATCTTCATGGTTTGAGGTTTTCGAATGAAACTTTTTTCAAATGGTTTCTATGATGTTCTTTTTTAAAAAATGTGAAACATTTGATTTTTGAATACGAGTTCCGACGCGGAACTAACGCGGCAGAAACAGCCCGCAATATCAATCCTGCGTTTGGAGAGGGGTCTACTAATGCCGTTAAACCATGCCGCTAATTCCTGGGTAGTTTGACTAGGATCGGCTTCCAATATCTCTCTTAATTCATCGTTATTCACCTGTGTGGGCGGTCTTCCTCGTGGCTCGTTCTTTAAGTCGAAATTTCCATCACGAAAGCGTTTAAACCAAAATCACACGGTGCGTTCGTTAGTAGACCCCTCTCCAAACGCAGCATTGATATTGCGGGCTGTTTCTGCCGCGTTAGTTCTGCGTCGGAACTCGTATTCAAAAATCACTCGAATTTTCGCAGTATCCATCTTTCTTGTCTAAATTGAATAACAAAAACAATTGAAAGTCGATATTCAAATGTTTCACATTTGTTAAAAAAAGAACATCAATAGAAACCATTCGAAAAAAGTTTCATTCGAAAACCTCAAACCATGAAGATTCTATGTCAATTCAAAGAACCTATTGCAATAAAACGGCAATTTCATACTTTAACCCCTAATATATAATTAGCTGACTCAGCGAACTTCGTACCGCCTAACAGTCGATTCTTTAAATATTTTTTTATTTTTCTCTCCGTAAGAACCATCCTCGAACTTACTTCAACAAATATTCTAAAAAATATAAGCGAAATCAGTTCAGCTGCTCTCGAGATTTGCGCTTACCAACAAATGCAGCGATTCATTTTTATATTATAGATAGAAGATAAAGTATTTGTTATCTCTATCTATTTATCTTAACGCGAGGTTATCAGTCCTTTGTCCGGTAGTACTCAAGAAAGTTATTCCACGCATCAATACAAACGACCTTTACCGTGGGACCAACTCTGAAATCGCGATAAAAATATCAACTATTTCATACGAATTGTTCATACCAAGTAAGCGTCATCGAAAGTAGGAAACGGATAATTTTGATTTCTTTATCGAATGTAATGAACTTTATTGTTAACCACACGCCAACCCAACTCAACCCAGTCCACCAACCCGGACTTGGCCCCGGTGGTGGAGTGTGGCCAACCCTTCCTGCTATGCAGGAAGAGACCTGTGTCCCAGCAGTGGGGACGTACAAGGGTTGATATAGATCTTTTATTAACCTTGGTTGAATTTTACCCTCAGATTTGATCGTTTGTATAAAATAAAACCTAATATAAAATAATATCATGTTTATATTCTATTGTTTTGTTGAATTTGCAAATTTGTTAAAAAAAATTGTAAAAGTAGCGGTGGTAGCTCAGTGGGTAGAACCATAGACTGGCAAGCGAGAGCCCCAGGTTCGATCCCGAGTGCGGGCATGTACCAATGACTTTGTTTAATTTCAAAGTTACGTACATTTGCGAATTTGTAGTCGCAATACCACACGCTAACGGTGAAGGAAAACATCGTGAGGAAACCCGCAGCTTGGTTGGCTCCGCACGTATTGACTAGTCTTTCCTGTGGGCTAGGCCGACTAGGCTGTCAGGATGGTATAGGTACTGGGCAAGCCTACACCATCTATAAAAACCATGACCCAGGCACTACAGCGTCGGAGTGGTCCCTCCACCCATCTAGTGTGAGTGAAGATACCACTGGACGCTGTATAAATCATCTCATTAAGTAGATGCAAAAAGGCCAATATAAAAAAAATTCTCTCACTTCAGTATCTTATTTTCGTGCACCTCCTGCGGTTGACTGGTAGAAAATGCTTTTAGCATTAAGTCCGCCGCATTACCGTTGTAAACTATACTTATGTCCAGTAAAAGTGTTAATAAATAAATAAACAAAACCTTATGTACGACTAGAAAGACAACAGCCATGATTCTCTATGAAATCTTTGCTCAATCTTGTGAAAGTCTGCAATCCCTAGTAGACAGACGTCCAGCCTTTATTGCGCCAATATTATACCACGTCCAGTAGCCAACAAAGAATAGGTCCCCCTTTCATTGGGACCCAACCTATCCTTTGTTGATGGCGAAAGGGCTTAGAGAAGTTGAAAGTTGTATTCTGAAGACGAATGGGCGCAGGTTGCGAGCGAGTCGGTAAAGCAATATCCGCCGTGTCATAACTTCGCTGCTGCTTCGGATCTTTGACACGCGGCTAAGGGTAATAATATGGAGGTGGTATGAAACAAAAAAGTGATGGTAACGCGTCTGTAGAGCACTTGCCTCAATCGAGAGGTTGTAGGCTACACTCCAGCGCATACTTGGCTTTCTATGTTACGTTTGTGAATTTGTACTAGCAGGGCTACGCTAACTGTAAGTAAGTAAGTAAGTAAGTAAGTAAGTAATTTACACTATTTTTATTTTTAATGCACTAACCCGTGCTAAGGAACAAATTTAAAAACCTATTTAGAGGCTAAAAATTTCACCCATGCCGGGATTCGAACCCGCAACCTCTGGCTATCCGTACCAGCGCTCTACCAATTGAGCCAATGGGCGACTCACGGCATCAGTGAAATTTCGAACCTCTTTACAATATTCTCTGTATTACGTACAAGCAGCGACATCTGACTTAAGCAAATTGCATTACTTACAGCCCCGACCACCTACTTTGCAGTTAGGTTTAACATCGGAACGATATCACTGTACCCACATGATTACACTATTTTTATTTTTAATGCACTAACCCGTGCTAAGGAACAAATTTAAAAACCTATTTAGAGGCTAAAAATTTCACCCATGCCGGGATTCGAACCCGCAACCTCTGGCTATCCGTACCAGCGCTCTACCAATTGAGCCAATGGGCGACTCACGGCATCAGTGAAATTTCGAACCTCTTTACAATATTCTCTGTATTACGTACAAGCAGCGACATCTGACTTAAGCAAATTGCATTACTTACAGCCCCGACCACCTACTTTGCAGTTAGGTTTAACATCGGAACGATATCACTGTACCCACATGATTACACTATTTTTATTTTTAATGCACTAACCCGAAATTTCACTGATGCCGTGAGTCGCCCATTGGCTCAATTGGTAGAGCGCTGGTACGGATAGCCAGAGGTTGCGGGTTCGAATCCCGGCATGGGTGAAATTTTTAGCCTCTAAATAGGTTTTTAAATTTGTTCCTTAGCACGGGTTAGTGCATTAAAAATAAAAATAGTGTAATCATGTGGGTACAGTGATATCGTTCCGATGTTAAACCTAACTGCAAAGTAGGTGGTCGGGGCTGTAAGTAATGCAATTTGCTTAAGTCAGATGTCGCTGCTTGTACGTAATACAGAGAATATTGTAAAGAGGTTCGAAATTTCACTGATGCCGTGAGTCGCCCATTGGCTCAATTGGTAGAGCGCTGGTACGGATAGCCAGAGGTTGCGGGTTCGAATCCCGGCATGGGTGAAATTTTTAGCCTCTAAATAGGTTTTTAAGTAAGTAATTTATTGACAAAACATACAATGTAACTTTCAATATGTGTACACAGCTTTCTTATAATACTTCGTAGCGTCCTGACTCCTAAACTAGGGTAACCTGTATCTTAGGAGTCAGTCCTTCCCTAATGGTGCGATTAACACTGTTTTTAACTATTACAAATATAATATGATTATAATAAGGTGCTTTCGTTATTTAAAATAATTTTAAAGTTTGAAAAATTTAATTAAGTTTGGAACAGACCTGTTTAGTTGTGTGTGTGTGTGTGTGTGTGTATGTGTAAGTGTGTGTGTGTTTATGGGGGAAAGTATTGGTAGGTGTGGGTGAACGCTGTGACGTGTTTAGCTTACTTATATTTTTAATTATAGACCTTATTTGTGTGTGATTGTTGTATTGTCATTTTGTTGTTAGTTTTATTTTAGGATAGTGAAAAGGGCTTCTGTTTCTGAATACTTAAGGGAAAGAAGATATTTTTTAAGTTTATGCTTACACATGTGTAGATTTAGTGGACAAAGGTCTAGAAGTTTATTGAGTTTGTTATACATAAATGGACGTAGAAATGTGGGAAAACGTGAGTAAAAAACAGTATTATACTTTCCGATTTTGCAGATGTTGTCTTTTCTTCTCAGTCCAGAGTAGTAGTCAGGGTCATAGTTTATTTTTACGTGCTGCTTGAGAATAATTTGTAAAATGAACAACTGCCGCACGGTTAGTACCTCGCTTGTCTTGTATAGTTCACTTGTTGGGTATCTGAACGGTTTGAAGAGCATTACCTTTAATATTGACCGCTGTGCCCGCTCCAGTTTTAAAAGTCTAGTCTTGCACATCCCCCCCCAGGCTGTGATGCAGTATGACAGTATGGATTGAGCCAAAGCGTAGTAAATAGATTTTAATAATTTTGAATCAGCCATGTGACGCAGATTTTTAAACGTCCATATAAGTTTTCGGGTTCTGCTAGCGAGAGTATTAATTTGGTGGTTCCAGGAAAGGTGACAGTCTAGTTCTATACCAAGGTATTTTATATGACTTGACCTTTCCAGCTGGTTGCATGAGCATAGTGGCATTTGTTCATCTTTGCATCTATGCGCTCTTATTTCAAAATTTGGCGGAGGTTGGGTTTTTTTGTCTATTGAGAAAGCAACGAATTTGGTTTTTCCTGTATTTAAGGTAAGTAAATTTTGATCCAGCCAATGTATAACCTCTTTAAGACCCCTCTCTGCGGTTTGACGTGTTGCGTCCCAAGTCTCTCCCTCATAAACAAGAGCTGTATCGTCAGCAAATGTGAAGATATTACCATCAGAAGGAGAATGGAGACACAATTCATTAATGTAGATGAGAAAGAGACTCGGGCCGAGCACGCTTCCTTGAGGGGTTCCGTATGACACGTATGTGTCAGAGCTGATGAATTCATCAATTTTTACACACTGACTTCTATTTGTCAAGTAATCCCGAAAAAGGTCTAAGGAAGTGCCACGAATTCCTATGCTTTCCATCTTTCTAAGTAGGATGGGGATAGAAACAGTGTCAAAGGCTTTTGCTAAATCAAGAAAGATACCGATGCATTTCCGCCTTTTATCGAGGTTATTTGTGATATACTCTACAAGGTCGCAAACAGCATCGTCTGTTGATTTTCCAGCACGAAACCCATACTGTGCCTTAGATATAAGTTTTTCATTTTCGAGATAGCTCATAAGCCGGACATTAATTACCTTCTCAAGTAGTTTGGAAAGAGCAGTTAGGACTGATATTGGCCTAAAGTTACTGACACTGCTTTTATCCCCTTGCTTGTAGATAGGTGTAATAACAGACCTTTTAAATGCTCTTGGAAATACTCCCTGTTCTAGGCATAGGTTAAAAATGTAAGTCAGACATGGTATAATTACGTTTGATGTCTTTTTTAGGAATAGACATGGTATACCATCACACCCTGTTGCTACATCATTTTTTATGTTGCGTAAGATGCTGTATATTTCATTTTCGTCAGTTTTAAGCAGAACGAACGATCTTGAATGAGACTGTATTTTAATATGGTTGTGCGCACTATCTGTTGGTGAAGCAGAGATCTTATCGGCTAGGTTTTTTCCCACATTTACAAAATAGCTGTTGATATCATCTACAGCTATTTTAGGATTTTTGTCGTATTTGTGAAGCAGCTCTTTTGCACTATTTGTTTTTTTACTAACATTTGTTATTGATTTAATCGTCTTCCAGGTTTGTTTGGCATCTTTGCACTTTTCTAACTCCGCTCTATAGTAGTTTCTTTTTACATTTTTTACTATATCATTAAAGTAGTTTCTATAACGTCGATATGATTTTTGAACTATCTCATTTTGCGTGTCCTTTTTGGCCATTTTGTGCATGTTATCCCTATGCCTTTGACATCTAAGGAGTCCCGGAGTGATCCAAGGCTTCAAGGTACGGGCTCGCCTAGGTATAGTGATAGTTTTCGTATTTTGTTCTAAAACAGTTTTAACTGCATTTATTAATATATCAGTTGCATTGTTTGCATCATTGGTGGCATATACAAGACTCAAATCAATGGCTGTTAGGTCTGCAGCAGCCTGGTCGTAATCAGTTTTATTGTAAGTCGTTGGTGGCTTGAGCACAGTTTCTTTAGGACAAAAATTTAGTAGTACTGGTTGATGATCAGTGAATGATTCCCGAAAAACGAAAGCCTGAGAAAAAGAGTTTGTTTTGAGTAGTATATGGTCAAGACAACTCGTTTCTCGTGTAGGGAATGTATGCCCAGGTAGAAGTCCATGTTCAGCTGCTAAGTTTAGATAGCTTTCACTGTTTGAGTCATTGTTATGCTGTGTTATATTTATATTTATGTCACCAATGACACAGACATTTTTGTAGACCTTTAGTTCTGTTAACACATTGTTAAGGGACGTAAGAAATTTATCAATATTTTGAAATGACGGTGAGCGATATATTGCCACTATGACAAGTTCTTTATTTAGTTTTATAATTAAACAGTTCCCATCTTCAAAGTCAGGTTCTTCCACGATGCATTCCAGTTTATTGCTAGTGTATACTACTACACCGTCATTTTGATTTCTGTTATTAATTGTAGATGCTAAATTGTGTGAGTCTAGTTGGGGCAGTGGTTTATGCGATTGCGTCCAGGTTTCGGTTAGAATGATGACATCACATTCTACACCAAGGTTCTCGATAAAAACTTGAAACGGGTCTATATTTTTATATATGCTGCGAATATTTTGCGTGATGATTTTAATTGATTTATTTTTATATAATAATTTTGCCTTTAGTTCTGTAGGTTCAACAAGCTCAGATTGAGAGACACAGAGGTCATCAATCTCAGATGATATGTGATTTATATTAGCCATAAGAACGTAAAGAGGTAAACATGGACTGATTGAAGGTGTAGGTCACTAACAACTGTGTTGGTCCATGAACACGGTGAATATACAGATTTTGAAGATTTGAAGGAACTGGGGGGCATATTATAAATATTCAGCGTAAGATGAGTGTCATTTATGCGTATGTGAGTGTGAGCGGTGGTAGCGTTATGCTTGGGTCTTTGTAAGTGTTTTTGTGTGCAGTAGTGTGCTGTTGTATTGTTACAGGTTAAAGGTCTTTTATAAAACAAAACTAAAAATATTAAAGATACAGTAAGATGCATGCAATATATTAATATTATATCTAGTCACTTCTTAGAGAGGTTTTCTAACTCGGTTTCCCTTTCTATTTTAATAGGAGGTCTTCCTTCTGATTTACGTAAGTATATTTTGCTGTTTACCACCCAGCAGTAATCATACTGATTATTTCTTGCAAACTCTCGGCACACAAAGAAGAGCTTTCGAGCGTGTGGTGTGAGTGATTCCGAGATGTAAATTGGTTTGGATGGATTGGTGATTTGAATAGCTGAAGTGTTAAATTTATTCTCCTTATGAGACAAATTGTAGTTTTTGTAGCTCTTCAAAAATTCGTCCTTTTTCGCGGTAGTAGTAAATTCAACTATGATCGGTTTGCTCTCGGACTTGGTATTAATTCTGTGGACATCTCTTATATCCGTCTTTTCGACTTCGACGTTAAGGGCAGTACCTATTTTACGTGTGATTCCCATGAGGTCGGACTTAATTTCCGTCTGGAGCTTCGGTATGTTTTTAATCTCAACCGTAGAACTTCGCAAGGTGCGCTCCAGTACTTCAATCTTATTTTCCAAATTCTGTATCGTACAATTGTTGGTTTTTCGTTCATCTTGAAGTACTGAGAGTTGTTTCAGAACGTCGTCATACTTTTCTGACATAAAATTAATGGAGTGAGTCAGAGCCAAATTTTGTTCCTTGATCTCGTTCATAGTCTTTAGTAGCTGGGCATATTTTGAGTCTTGCGATGAAGCCCACTCTTTAAACATTACCTCCAAATTAGACTTTAAATTGCTGAGAACGGGACTATCCTCAGAATCATCCAAGCGCTGACGTTTCGTTTTCCTTATCGAGTTTGTCGGGGCGTCCGAGTCATAGTCCGTGCCGCCGCCAGTAGCAAGCGATTGCAGCGATTCTACCCGTCGCAAGTCAACAGCGCTCGAGGCGGCGGAGAGAGTGGGGGCAGAGGCGGCGGGGACCGCTTGCTGTTTTACCGCCGCCGGCGGAGGACTCCGTCTAAGCGGCATTGTCTACAATACCAGTGCTGTACGGCGGCGGGCGTGGCGTTGAGTACCAGGAGATTATGGAGTAGTAGAAAGCCGATGCGTGATCGATTGATAAAAATAATCGTGGGATTGAGAGATATGTGTCTGCCTCTTTCCTTCCACAGGAGTAAATAGTATGTCTCGCTTTACACGCAGTTGCCGGTTGGTAGTAGTGAGCGGCGATTCACAGAATCGACAATGGGTGTTTTTACTCACGCGCTCGCGTAGTGTGGGTTGTGTCTTGTATCTACCTCCTCGCCGGTACACTTTATTTCTATGTGCTCCTATTATTTTACGATGATTTATTGTAGCCTAATTTATTTTAATTGTAGCTTATTAATGCGACACGGAATACGTCTATACTCTTTAAAGATCCGGGGGGAAGGAAATCAACACGATGAATTCGTATTGATCGAGGTTCACAGGTTTTGCCTTTGCAGTACTAGATTGTATGTTAGTGGACTTGATATAGTGATTCCAGATTTGTTGTCAGCGTTATTGTAGGGTGCCCGGCAATACCGGTAACATATATGGGAATGTTTCTAGGCGGCTTAATAAATCCATCGCTAAGGAAAGAAGAAACACTTTTTCGATAAATCTTATAATAATTTCCTTTCAACTCTAAAGTCGCGATATTGCTATTAGCAACAAGTCCGCTAATTGAACAGTATTTTTGTAAATATTTTGTTTTCCTTTCCTAAAAACATAACATATCGTAAAATCATGCTAGAAGTGGTCAGCTGGTATCTGACCACTTCTAGCATGATTTTACGATATGTTATGTTCTGCCACTTACCACGATCCTGCTTCATCAACATTCAGTAGACGTTGCATGCACGCACGCCATTTTCGGGTAACTTTTATCTTCGACATCAACCCCTGTATGTCCCCACTGCTGGGGCACGGGTCTCTTGCTGCGTCGTAGGAAGGTTAGGCCATACTTCACCACGGAGGCGAAGTCCGGGTTGGTGGAGGATTGTAAGACAGTGGCGGGCCTTACTGACAGAAGTTATCAAGCCGCCCATAAGGCCTCCGACATGGCTTAACTGCCATTACATGACAGCCGCCACCAACGGCTTGTAAAGCACGGTATCGCTTGAAAAAAACCCACTAGCGGTAGTCACGGGACGGTCACCCATCCTGCACCTGACCGCGCCTGTTATTGCTTAACGTAAGGATTGATTCCAATCGCTCGGTTCGACTAGGCCTTTGCTTCTATCTTATTATTTGCTTATACGTCTCCTATTTGTTTGAAGTTTGTCCACCCGGGGCATTCCTTACGGCTGTTCCACCCGCATTAGCTCGATATTATTTCATCCGTCAATTTTTATTAATAATAATAATAAATTTCTTTCTTTGTTTTCCCCGTATGTCCAAGCTAATGTAACTTTTCTTTCTCAATTCCATTAATATTTTTTTTATTTCTTTGCTATAAGCGGACGTTCACCAACCTGTATCCCGTGAATCAGACTGAGAAAGCAGCATATTAAGCTTGCGTTTTATTCTTATTTTTTTCCAACAAAAAAATATGTTAATCGATAATCATACTTAACGAAGCGCTCGTGGCCTAGGCGAACCGAGTGACTGAAATCAATCACTTGGTTAAGCAACAATAGGCGCGGTCAGGTACAGGATGGGTGAGCGTCCCGTGACTACCACTAGTGGCATTTTTCCGAGCGCTTCCGTGCTTCGCAAGGCACGTTAAGCCGTTGGTGCCGGCTGTCCTGTAATGGCAGTCGTTAAGCCATGTCAGAGGCCTTATGGGCGGCTTGATAACTTCTGAGAGTAAGGCCCGCCACTGACGTACAATCCTCCACCAACCCGGACATGGCCCCCTTGGTGGAGTATGGCCTAATCTTCCTGCGATGCAGGAAGAGACCCGTGCCCCAGCAGTGGGCACATACAAGGGTTGATAACGAGTCATACTTAACAACTGATCTGTAAGTCAGACACAGATTGTTTGCCTCCTCCAGACTTGAATCATAAATCCGCAACGACATCTCTAACTAGAGTGAGGTACAGAATCCGCTCGGAATCAAACTGCGGGCAGAACTGTTCAGCGAGTAGTTTGTAGCTAATGTATTTAGCTCGGAAGCGGTTGCAAGACCCAGAAACTCTCTTCAATTGAATAAATACTTAGGTTTCTAACGTTAACATTATATACTTTTTTTGAGGATGATTTGTTTAAATATTCTACTGATTGATAACGTAAAATATTTTGAATGAAAAAACAACAACAAATATAACAGCAAGATTCACCACAGAAACAGAATAGTCCTAATTGACACAAAAAGCAGTTGACTCGGCGTTGTGCTGAGTTTGCATACTACATAACAAGTTTGTGAAGATGTTTGGAGGTTTTTTACTCTTTTTAACTTTTTTCTGATGATTTGTAACCGTAATTACTTTTGAATAATCAATACGTTTTACCTAATAAATAATTGCAATTAGACCCGTTTCATTATAACAACAGCATTTCTTACAGAGAAATAAATAGAGACAGAGAAAACCAAATAGAAAAAGAGACTAATAGATAAGTGGACAGAAAGGAAAATGTAGGCAACAAAACACAAAAACATGTTTTAAAAACCTATTTAGAGGCTAAAAATTTCACTCATGCCTGTTCTTAATTCTGTACATAATACAGAGAATAGTGTAAAGAGGTTCGAAATTTCACTGGTGCCGGTGAGTCGCCCATTAGCTCAGTTAGAAAGAGCGCTGGCACGGATAGCCAGAGGTCGCGGGTTCCAATCCCAGCATGGGTGAAATTTTTAGCCTCTAAATAGTGCATTAAAAATAAAAATAGTATAATCATGTGGGTACAGTGATTTCGTTCCGATGTAAAACCTAACTGCAAAGTAGGTAGTCGGGGCTGTAAGTGATGCAATTTGCTTAAGCCAGATGTCGCTGCCTGTACGTTATACAGAGAATAGTGTAAAGAGGTTCGAAATTTCACTGGTGCCGGTGAGTCGCCCATTGGCTCAATTGGTAGAGCGCTGGCACGGATAGCCAGAGGTTGCGGGTTCGAATCCCGGCATGGGTGAAATTTTTAGCCTCTAAATAGGTTTTTTAAATAAAAATAGTACGAAAGAAAATCATTTTTTTAATTTCAAGTGCCGCTATTCTTTATAACTCCGAAGAGAGACCCAAATAGAAAAAGATACTAGTATATAAATGGGATGGTGATCTGCAAAAAACTGCAGGCAGATGCTGGATGCGGCAAGCGGAAGACAGGGCGCCATCGCGTTCATTAGGGGAGGGCTATGTCCAGCAGTGGACTAATATAACCTGAAGAAGAAGAAGAAGCTAATTGGACAGAAACGAAAATGCAACAACAACAAAACACACAATCATTTTTCAATTTCAAGTGTCGCCATTCTTTAAAACTCCGAAGAGATCACGTAGTCTTACAACCCTTTGCTCAATACTGTCACTAGCAGTTGTAGGAAAACGTACCCTGTAAAGGGAATTAGCTATAAACTGGTGTAAAACTGAAATTTCAAGGCGATGAAATCAATTTATACTATATTATGTTGCAGCGTTGAGTGTGTACCTATGACTTTGTTTCTTTTAAAACTTTCGCACATCTGCGAATTCGTAGCTAGCAATATACCAGCTTGAAGGAAAACATAGTAAGGAAATCTGCGGCTTGCTTGGCTCCGCTCGTTTATAGTAGTCTTTCCTGTGGGCTAGGCCAACTAAGGTATCGGGATGGTATAGGTGCTGGGCAAGCCGACATCGTCTGAAAAACACCTGTCTGGGATACAGGCGTGAGTGTGTATGGTCCAAAGGTTGTTTGGAAGAAATCGCTCTTAGCGATAAAACATGACATTACTTAGATTTAAGAATCATGGTTGTAATATTTTTCTGGTTGTGCAATAAAGTGTTCTCTATCTCTATCTGTCTATCTATATGTATGCGTGAGTGTTCAAGACCTAAACATAACAATAAACAAATTTACCCCATTGGTATGTTGAACTCCGGTGAACCGTGAACCAGTAATAATCCTATTACTGCACTAACCCTAGGGCAATAGTCATAAATCGTAACAAGTCGTAAAGTTTTATTTGCGGTACAATATACCTTAGGTAGCTATATTGTATGAGTATTTTAATGTTCAATTTGAATACGTTAACGGGTTGCGTTAAAGGGCTCCACTTATATGTTCCACCATAAAGATAGAGTTCTGTCAGTTCTGCAGTCGATCATTGTCACTAGTCCAGAGTGCTTAGTGCGAGTTTGACAGATCCAATCGAATAACTTTACTACCGCTTTAATCGAGCACTGAGTATGAGTAAGTTAACCGTTCGAACTGGCAAAACGCTGTCACAGTACAACTCGCACTCGCGTTTATTCGTGTTTTGGCTGGTAAACGTGTTCACTTCTCAACGTAAACCATTACAACTCGCACTCAGCAATTTTAATTTCCATACTCGTCGCTAGGTGGCGCTTCCTCGATGTCATAGAAATATGAGTTTACGTTAACGCGATCGAGTAGTTAAAAAACTCGCACTAAGCACTGCTTGCTATACTAGGGGCATTAAACGGGTCTAACCGCGGTTATTTATTAGAACTTGTACTTGTACTTAGCACTGAAATAAGGTAATTACGTTTTACCTAATAAATAATCGCGATTAGTCCCGTTTAATATATAACTATGTATTAGTATCGCGAATCATTAAGAAATACTATTGATAACTTCTGACAATAATACCACCACTGTCTTACAATCCTCCAACAATCCGGACTTGGCCCCCGTGGTGGAGTATGGCCTAACCTTCCTGCAATGCAGGAAGAGACCCGTGCCCCAGCAGTGGAGACATGCAAGGGTTGATATCGATACAAACTAGCGGTCATGAATGTTGAGTAAACGAAGGCTCACGAGGCGAAAAAGGTTTGTCAGGATGGTAACAAGTCGCAAACCGTGTGTGTCTGCATAACACCATAAATTCATAGATAATTGAAATAGCTAACGGATTTAGGTCCAAAAAACCTATTTAGAGGCTAAAAATTTCACCCATGCCGGGATTCGAGCCCGCAACCTCTGGCTATCCGTGCCAGCGCTCTACCAATTGAGCCAATAGGCGACTCACCGGCATCAGTAAAATTTCGAACCTCTTTACACTATTCTCTGTATTACGTACAGGCAGCGACATCTGGCTTAAGCAAATTGCATCACTTACAGCCCCGACTACCTACTTTGCAGTTAGGTTTTCCCAGCACTCACTTTTCCTTCAGCAACTCTCCATCGCAGGTTGTCTGGAAGAAATTGCTCTAAGCAATAAGGTCGCCAATTGTACCGTATCTTTTAAATTATTTTATGTTTGTTTTTGCCTGGTGTACAATAAAGAATATTCAATCTTATCTCAAAACGGGAGATCGGGTCTTGTGGCGCACCCTGGGGGAGGCTTATGTCCAGCAGTGGACTGCAATAGGCTGAAATGATGATGAATGATGAATCTTATATCATCTTATCTTACAGTTCCCTGTTTACTTAGCAAAATTCTCAACTCAGAAATTGGCCCTTAGAGCACTAATATAGAGGGCTAATCTGAGTCGCGCACTCCAATCGCTTTTCCGCTACGTGAGCTCTAAAAATTCAATTTCACAATGCACGCTTGTTGTCAATAGTGAAGCGTTCATAGCTTCAGTTTCATTTAAAAACCTCAGCGCCATCTCCTGTCACAAAAGAGTGGGAGCTTACTCCGGGGTGTCATTCCAAAATGCAAAATCTCTCTTGCATTCAGGAAACGTCTGTCACTGTCACTCCACGACTTTGTGCGTCAAGCGACCGGTCGGTCGACTGGATTTCTGTCGGCTTAAAGGTGGTGATAGAGCTGAGCATTTAAATGAAATATCGTGCGTTATTTTAAAACATTTATGAAAAAAAAAGTAAAAACATTTATTTTCAGTTAAAGTGTAGTAACATAACGGAACGTAACGTAATGTAACGTAACGAAACGTAACGTAACGTAACGAAACGTAACGTAACGTAACGTAACGTAACGTAACGTAACGTAACGTAACGTAATGTAACGTAACATAACATAACGTAACGTACATAACATAACACTTACATACAGGCACATACATTCCTTCTGGCCCCACACTAGGATGTTATGGGAACCAGAAACAACGACATCACAAACAAGTAAACATCCAAGACCTGGGGGATTATTTTTATCCCCAGCCGGGGTTCGAACCCGGGACCTCTTGTAAGGTAGACAGATGTGCTATTGCTGCGCCACAGAGGTCGTCAGAGTACTGCTGTGAACAGGAAGGTTGCTAATCTTAAAACTTAAAATGTACATAAATCGGCGACTGACATTGGCTCCTGCGGTAGGTGCAACCTGTCTCGCGGGAACCTGATTAGATTAAGAATCTTAACAAGGTACATTGCTCTGTTGTGTGATTTTCTTGGTGTAGAAAATTTGATAAAACAACTTACATAGTATTAAAAACGAAAAATGTAAAAAAGTATTAAAATTATTAATGGAAAACGCTTTCAAACATTCTTAGATTAGCTTAACAAACAGTTCTTCGGTTTCTTTATAATCTATTGTAAAAAGTCGTTTTATTACAATACGTGAAGTCTCACGAGAGGTGCATGAAAGATATTTACTAATTATTATAAAAACGATACTAAACCTATCTATAATATGACATGAATCGATGAATGTGTTGGTAAGCTCAGATCTCAAGAGCAGCTAAACCGATTTCCCTAATTATTTTTTTAGACTGTTCCTTGAAGTACAAAGATGGTTGTTACGGAGAAAAAAAAAATGTGAATCGACTGTTCGGCGGTACAAAGTTCTCTGGGTCAGCTAGTTTTTCAATAAAATTTAAATAAAATATTTGAGCCAGATCGCTGTCGGATGTCGAGTACCAAGAAGGCTGCCGGCATTGCCTCGCTGTATAGCTAGGCTTAACCTTTGGCCAAAGTAAGCACCAGCCCTCGGGTGCCCTGAAGCGCCGACCAGGGAGCCGATTCTCGCCTATGCGACTTGAAAGCGTAGACGCAAAATATTCGAAGTATTAGACATTTGTGGCATAAAAATAAGATAACTCGACAAAGCTGTTAGACATATATTTTTTCATTCGAATTCAATGTAGCATGGCATTCAAAATACGGATTTCGGCCATCACTCGACTTCTTATGCAGAATTCCAAGTCATAAGCCATAGTCATATACGAATTATTTGCTAATAAAGTGAGATTTTGCTCCCACGTGCGATGAGACCTCCATAATTCTTTACATTTTTAGTTTCTAAAACCACATTTTTTTTTTGTATGATCACACGTAAAGTATCTAATTTTGCAAGTGACTTCGCAAGAATATAAAATCAATAAGGGCCTAGATTCTGCTAATGCGTTGTGGTACAATGACAACTGCATGAACATGGCGATTTAAGTTCGTTGCTGCTTCAAGTCTACGCGCGCACATACATCGCACCTTCTAGGCGTCAATGGTATTAAAAAGCACCCCACGTGACCTGACTTATAAATAATGCATTAACCAAATCGCGGCCCTGGTTTTATTCAGAGTCAATCATTGTTTACATTTTCCAACTAACTTTACGTCAGGCGAATTAGCAATAAAAATGTTAAGAAAGCTCTGCTTTTTTTTGTAAGTCGCTTGTAAAGATGGGGGCTCTTAGTAATAAACACCGTAAAAGCCTGGTATAGTTTTATAGTTGGAAAATTGTAAAAAATGTATTGTAAAGTTGTAAAAAATCATAAATCCGTATAAAAACAGTTTTAATTATGTCTACTGCTCGTATTAACCTTAGAAAATACTATACTGCATAGTTATTCAAAACTTACTCCAGGTTTATTAGTAAGGCTGAGGCGGTGTTACAAAAAAATAAAAAAATATGACTCAGAATGCAACCAGATTGGTTGCAAAAAAAAGTTAAGTCATGATCTGCTTTCGAACTGCTTTTGACTGTACTTAATGTGCCTCAACAATCAAACAGCGTGATTTATAATAAAATTATTGTCTAGAAATAGAGTTTGACTTGATTTAATTTAAAAACCTATTTAGAGGCTAAAAATTTCATTCATGCCGGGATTCGAACCCGCAACCTCTGGCTATCCGTACCAGGGCTCTACCAATTGAGCCAATGGGCGACTCACGGCATCAGTGAAATTTCGAACCTCTTTACAATATTCTCTGTATTACGTACAGGCAGCGACATCTGACTTAAGCAAATTGCATTACTTACAGCCCCGACCACCTACTTTGCAGTTAGGTTTAACATCGGAACGATATCACTGTACCCACATGATTACACTTTTTTTATTTTTAATGCACTAACCCGTGCTAAGCTATTTAATTTCACAATGATATGAGGTTATAATCATGCTCGAGGATGATATACCTTTTCAACAATAACTTTTTTGATTTGTTAAAACAAATCAGTAAGACGCGTATTTTTTAATGAGACGTCACTTTGAAATGGAGTAGGGGCCCCGCCCTCGTCATATTTTTAATCTTCTATCGAGGACAGTGGTGCGGCGTCGACGCAAGGGAAATTGTTCTCATAGATTATAAAACTCTAGTAAAGAAGTATGCAATATGCTACTTTGAAACTTGAAAGAAATAGCCAGATGCGAAAAAATTGCTACTTATATGATGCATCCACGTCGCAGTAACATTTTAAATGTTTTTTTTTCGTTTGGACGTACTATTAGACATAACATTACATAACAGAGCCTTATTTCTTTCCAACTTCCTTCAACAACTCTTCATCTTAAGGTTGTCTGGAAGAAATTCCTTTTAGGAATAAGGCCACCAATTGTACTATCTACATTTGTAATTATTTTGTATTGATTGTTTTTTCAGTGTACAATAAAGAATATTCTTATCTTATCTCATACCTGTTACTGCTTTGATTTCTAAACATACACTGAAGTGTAAAAAGCGACAAACATTGCCACCTTCAACTTTTTTTAGAGTTGGTCAAGAAGATTCATCATTTCATCAGAGGGTATTTAAAAAAATCCGTATCTTCATTCTAAAATGGAAATTTTAACTCAACTGAAACTATAAGTAAAAGTACGAAATTACGAAAAAATATCCCCTGTAAGAGTAGTAAGAGGATGCTAGTCAAGCGTACAAAATGTGAAAAATCGTTAATTTAACATTTAACACAAACATTAAGTGTCAAATTCTGAGTCTGACATTTTTGCTCCACGAGAAACGTAACTCTTGCCACCTTACTATCCATGCTGTCCATGCCATAAATGTCAACACAGCCGCAAGTCGTACCACAGACGTAAGTCGTCCATCCATGCTACTTTACACGTAGCATGGATATATAATGGAAAATTGTGTCCTGTTTGATTTTTTTATATAGGTCACTCTCACATTTTAAACTTTCGCGACTTGTACACATAGAATATTTTCGGGGCTTAATCGCGTAGTAATTTATTGGTATTTTACCTCGACGTTGACCACGACGTTACAGTCATTGTGGTCACGAGAAGACTGGTGGCTGGCACCCGTTCGCATCTTCGGCTGATAAGGTTTCAGACTACCTTCAATAAGCTATCACAAAGCACTATTAGGGTTGCGACACACTACACTGACAATGTCGGACGATAAACCATGCGACTTTTTTCCACTCGAACATATCTTGATGACCGGATCCCACGTTTGCGACAGTTTGAAACCACATTCCCGATTAAAATTTTTGTGTTTCTTAATTTTAACCGCTTCACGCACAATTCGGCTATAATAATGGCAATCGTTGGAAAGTGCCGATGGTTTGTGTAATTCTATAAATAAAAAAATAAAATAGTAATAAATTACTACGCAATTAAGCCCCGAATATATTCTAACTAGGTCATTCTCGCTATTTTAGTGCAAAAAGCAAAGGCTTTACCCGATTACTTGGAACTTTTTTAGTGTAAACATTACGTTTGCGTAATGTAATGACGCACAGCATTCTAGGCGTGAAAAGAATTGACAAAATCCACAACAGCTCGCAGTACGCCGCAACCAAAATCACTGAAGTTGGAGCTGCGACCACTAAATACAAGTGAAGCTGGTCTGTCAGACATATGGGCAAAAATCGTCATCGATTGCGTGCCGTGTGATGGCCACCGGCAATTTAGCAGACCGAGGAGAAGATGGTGTGACCACTTTACCAAATATTTACCTGGGTGGCAAGAGTGGGCCAAAGATACTCTACCCAGAGTTAAGACACAATCATGGCTACATGCAAAAATAAAATAGAACACCCGCTCTTTCGGCACACGATATAACTTCTAAGCCTGGAGGTACGATATCAACCCTTTATGTCGCCACTGCTGGGACACGGATCTCTTCCTGCGTCGCAGGAAGGTTAGGCCGTACTTCACGGGGGCCAAGTCCGGGTTGGTGGAAGATTGTAAGGCAATGCCGGGCCTTACTGTCAGAAGTTATAGCTGCCCATAAGGCCTCTGACATGGCTTTACGACTGCCGTTACATGACAGCCGGCACCAACGGCTTAGCGTGCTTTTCGAAGCACCGAAGCGCTCGGAAAGAAAACTATTAGCGGTAGTCACGGGACGGTCACCTATTTTGCACCTGTCCACGCCTTTTGTTGCGTAACTCAAGTGAATGATTTCGGTTCGGCTAGGCCACCAGCGCTTTCACCAATTGAGCGCCGTGTGATGACCACCGGCAACGTGGCAGATCGAAGCGGTGATGGTGTGCCTTCTTTATCAAATATTTATGTCGGTGGCAAGAGTTGGCCAACGAGAAAAAGTGAGGAATAGACGTCTAATGGAGAGTTTTTTTCCAACCAGTAAGACACAATCAGGTTACATCACACTAATATTATAGAAGCGAAAGTTTGTGAGTGTGTATGTTTGTTATTTTTTCACGTCCAAGAGGCTCAAGCGATTTTAGTAAAATTTCGTATGGAATTAGCTGACACCTTGGAATAACACATAGGCTACGTCTTACTGCGAGAAAATATCTCATTTCCATGGGAAAATGCGGGTGCCGTGGGTAACACTGCGGGGCACAGCTAGTACAAAATGAAAATAGGACCCGCTCTTTCGGCACCCGTTATAACTTCTATACCTGGAGGTACGCCCACATAAAAGGAAAATGCCACTGACATTTCCCGACCTCGTGACGGACCCGCAGCGAATGTAACCGCACTTTATGGCTCATAAAGAATTGATTCCGAATTTATTCGTCCGATCCCTGACTAATGAGTTTCGGCCCAAAGTGTTTACTGACAGTGCTGGTCTGTAAACACGTGGAAGTTTCCTCCTACATCAATTACGTATCTCTGTGTCTACTGGTGATATTACGCTTATCAAATATCTTTGCCCAATTTTGCAGTTCAGTATTTGGTAAAATTTCCAATTGTCTAATAACTGTGTCCAATATTTGGTATTGCAAAGGAACTCGTTACTTTCATAAGTATTTATTAAAAAAAATATCATTGGAATAGTCCACGACATCTTGTTTGCCGTCATTTTGATTTCAGTGTCTTTAATAATTGATCAAATATCGGTGTTGCCAAGACATTTGATGAAGTTTTCTAATTTCTTCCAAATTCTTTTATCAAATTGTACATTGGACAAAGGTATTTGATAAGAGTAATTTCACCCTATCCCATGAATACGTATAGGCCTTTTGAGCTCTCTCCTTTCACTTCAACCCACATTAAAAGGGTTTCGTTAAATCCTTAAACCATTGAATTTCAACGTTAGGTTCAATAAAATTAAGTTAAAATTCAAAGGTCGTTATTATAAAAAAATGAGAGGCAGTTTAACAAGAGCTGGGTTCTATTTCAACAAACAAGCTGAATAAAATCTCTTTAATTCCACCCTTCTATGCACACGTATGACAAATGAATGTTTATAAACCTATTTGTTTATAAATGAATGTTTATAAACCTATTTAGAGGATAAAAATTCCACCCATGCCGGGATTCGAACCCGCGACCTCTGGCTATCCGTGCCAGCGCTCTTTCCAACTGAGCTAATCAGTGACAATCAATCACATCAGTGAAATTTGGAACCTCTTTACAATATTCTCTGTATTACGTACATCAATTTTACGGGTGGAATTTTAACCTCTAAATAGGTTTTTAAATTGTCCTTAGCACGGGTTAGTGCATTAAAAAATAATAAAATAAATGATTTTTTCTCTCTCTTCAACAAAACAAGCCTATTGACTAGTAAACAGAAGAATTTCTTGACATTTATCAGAAGTCAAACAATTAATAGCCCACGGAAATTCTTTTTGCCTCGGCTATCTTTATTTATCTACTACCAGTAATCTTAGTATTTCTTAGTATTAGCAATACTCATACATATTAAATCGCGATTATTGAAACTAAAAGTGACCCACAATAATTGACTGTATTCTCCACTTTAGTTTACCCGTGACCACGGCTGTAGACCTAAGTATTTCTAATGTTTATTTTCAGAAGCAAAATTTTGAATGCCTAACGCCATCTGTTGGTGAACTGTGACAAGACAATAAAGCGTGACCTCACACGCGTCGGTGCAGGACCTTTGCGCATGCGTATTTTTATCGAATCCAGAAGGAAATCTGTCTGTGACCCCCACCTCGGCCATAATGGTTTGTTTTCCAGCCTCCTCTTACCGCCGCACCGACGCCCGCGTGGCACACAAAATAAATTTGGAGTTTCTTCATTGCTGAAAGGCAGTCCATCCGTTACAACGGCAGCTGCAACGCTGACGAAACGTCCGGAATTAATTACGTTTCACGTAATAAATAATCGCGATTAGACCCGTTTAATATATAACTACTGTATGTATGTACCAGTAACCTGCCACACTCAGATCGACCTACATTGCATTTAAAAGTTCGTGGCCTCCACTCGAGAACCTTTTCAACCCCATCGGTCACCGGTACTTCGGCAGATGTGTCAACGTGCATTCCGATTGATAATATTTTAAGCTATATCAATCTCTTTAGTCCCTAGGCAAATTTTGTGATTTTTTTTTGTTTCCTAAAATAAGGTAATAAAATACATACAAAATAATACCTCCCATCCGCCAAAACCGAAAAAGTTTCGGCGGATGGGAGGTAGATGAAAAGTAGTCATTAGCTTAACTTGCTGTTGGAAATAGTATACTATACTAGTGCTATGCAATCCCATCAAAAAGACTACGAGCGTTGCCCGCTCGGGTCTCGTGCACGAAATAAGGGCTACCCACCTTTACCCAAAAACCTGCAGGATTTTGACCTCCCAGAGGTTTTTGTTTTATAATATGGCCGCCGTTTATAAAACATATGAAGGTGTGGGTGGGTAGGTAACTTCACGGACACATGGGTGTGCCCATGAAGTTACGTACTTATTTTTTTGACAGAACACCGTAAGCGAAAGTTGCAACACTTAATGGACAATGTTTTTTTTTTCACAATAGTGATGTATTTTGCTACCATAGTATAACGATTATATTTTGTAGCGAAAACTATTTAGAAAGATTTTTTTCTATAAACAATAAACCTTATTAAACAAATCTATATCTACTATAAGAAAATAGGTTTAAATATTATAAGTAAAAATTATTTGAAAACTAGTTCTGTAGTTTTTTGGTTTATCATGCTAAAATAAGGAAAAATATGAAAAATATCAATCTAGAATTGCAATGCAATCAATAGATTATAACTTAATCGAATATTTTTTTATTATCTAATCGGTAACTTAATAGAACGTCACTAAACCGTTCTGTCAAAAGTTTGATAAACGGTTGGAACGATTATAGTATTTATAGTTATAAATACAATAATTGATACGATGATGCTGACGTCAGTGTCCAATTTAGATTTTGTGAGTCATAAGAGGCAGGAACAACTAGTTAAAGACTTAGAAAGTAAGTTTAGATAAGATAAAATTAAGTGACATAAGAACATTGCCTGTATTAAAAATTTACTTCGTTGAAGATGTTCGGAAGAAGTTACCTCATGTCTCTTGACATGTTAGTAGATATTCTGCTAATGGCATTAGCAGTTGAAACGGAATTAAATGTCTTTCACTACTCCCCGCCATTAATAAGAATACGGGCGCCGTTATGCCCGGTCCAAAAACACATTACCTAGCGCTTTTTCGGTCGAAGTGGTTCGGGGTTTTTCAATTACCGTTCGGGGGGTAACAGACACCGGACACGGAAAAACTGGCGATATTGCAGTTATGACCTAGTAAATAAGGAAAGGGATTGGACAACTATTTGCCTTTACAAACCGATTAAGATAACATAAGATGTCTTATCCTAATCTTCTTCAGGCTATACTTCCACTGCTGGACATAGCCCTCCCCTAATGAGCGCCATAGCGCAAGGTTGTGCGATCATTGTGGGGTAATGCCCATAATCCCCACGCTGAGCATGCGGGTTGGGGATCGCAGTTTGGTGGAATTGTACTGCAGGGGGCGCTGCTGAACCTTTGTGTCCCTTACTCGCTTTTTACGACACCGCGGCGGGAAGAACAAATTCTTCCCGCCGCGGTGTCGTAAAAAGCGAGTTGGTGCTATTCAATAGTCTAATCTTAATCGCACTTAAGATAAAATAAGAAATACTATCTTATCTTAATCGATTAGGATAAGATAAGAAATCTTATCTTATTTTAATCGGTGTGTAAAGGCAAATAGTCGTAAGATAGTATTTCTTATCTTATCCTAATCGATTAAGATAAGATAACATTTCTTATATTTTCTTAATCGGTTTATTATTTCTTAGGCCATTCATTTTAATTCCATTCACGGCAATCGGTTCCGGCTGTGGACTGACTCCAGTTGATTATGATGGTGATGAAGAAATACATATATATATATATATTTCTTCATCACCATCATAATCAACTGGAGTCAGTCCACAGCCGGAACCGATTGCCGTGAATGGAATTAAAATGAATGGCCTGAATGAATATCACGGAATCGGTTCCGGCTGTGGACTGACTCCAGTTGATTATGATGGTGATGAAGAAATACATATATATATATATATATATATATATATATATATATATATATATATATATATATATATATATATATATATATATATATATATATATATATATATATATATATATATATATATATATATATATATATATATATATATATATATATATATATGTATTCCACATGCTGTGGAACATATATATATATATATATATATATGTTCCACAGCCGGAACCGATTCCGTGATATTCATTCAGGCCATTCATTTTAATTCCATTCACGGCAATCGGTTCCGGCTGTGGACTGACTCCAGTTGATTATGATGGTGATGAAGAAATATATATATATATGTATTTCTTCATATATATATATATATATATATGTATTATATATATATATATATATATATGTGTTTCTTCATCACCATCATAATCAACTGGAGTCAGTCCACAGCCGGAACCGATTCCGTGTGTATTTCTATAGACCCCCGCTTGACAACTTTTGACAGTAAGGACAACCACTGTCTTACAATTCTCCGTCAACCCGGACTTGGCCCCCGACCATATTCCACAATATGGTCTAACCTTCCTGCGATGCAGGAAGAGACTCGTGTCCCAGCAGTGGGGACATGCAAAGGGTTGATAGCGATTGAGCGATGTTTTATATTATACATCTAATGTATTTTTTGCTTTGTTTCAGGGTCTTGTTCAACAAATAAAACTGATGACTAACGTCGATAACAGTGATATCGATGGGTTGTGTAAGGTAACGTTATTCAATTAACTTGTAGATACATAAAACTTCGACTTTTTAAATTCGATCTGATCAGTCCATAAACTGAGCCCATTGTTCTTTGGTAGTCTTGTCCCCTGTGGACTTTTTAAATGATTTAAAATATTTTTTTACTACAAAATGTGCTCCAAGCATGCTTTCCTAAGTCTAATAGTTAGCCTGTTCTTCACTTTATACCAAGATACATATAAAAAACTTAAACACAAAGTTATTACTTGACTTCGCGAAGTATATAAGAATTCTTCGTTATTACTGAGTGCTTCTTATGTATTGATTTTTTTTGCGCGGTTCATCAAGCCGCTGTATTAGTAGGTAGCTACTATATACAACTACCTTGTGCATTTTATGTAAAGAAAGTAAGGAATATTAGTAGATGTACGAGAAAGACTATATTATACTGAAATTTACTTTATAAAATTATATTCTCGTGTTATTTTAATTTTCAGAGTGACGAGCTACCATCAAGTGTAAGTACTTTACTATTTTCATTATTGAACAGACCAAGCCCTTTCAAGGTTTATTTACTATAACAATGAATATGGTAATATTTACTTAAACAAAACGATTTTGCATATATGGTTAGAAAAAGTTTAGAAAAAATTAAAGGAACCATACAATATACACCAAAAGTTTCGTCAAGGATATAGAACAAATACATACACAAATAATGTTAGCTTACAAAAAAAATCTAACTCAATAATCCTGTGCGGGAAAGATCAAACCAAAGGCAGATGTTTTGATCTCAACACCCTGGCTGCATTGTCACGCTGCACCATTAAAGAAATCCTTTCACTGTTGTTGAAACTGACAGAGTATCACCATGATACTCTACCAGAATCATCATCAACTTAATCCTAACTTGCTCAGTTTACAGTTCTTGAAATGTGTTCTAATGCCCTCTCCGCATAAGTGCTCTCGATGGATGTGAACACAGCTGTGCAATCCACCGACTGGAGCCGAGTATACCCGGCTTAGGGTTACCGACCCGAGCTTGACAGTACAGTTGCGTTCACTGCTCAGAATTCGTAATTTTTGCCTTTTGTCGTTTGACTGCTCATAATCTGCCACCTGCTGCATGGGTAGCACGACATTATGAGTCACCTGTCTTAAAGCGCAAGGTGGTGCTAACTACCAACGGTCAAAAAATCATATCTTGATTTTATATATACCGTCTTTGAAAAGTGAACATCATAAATCTCTATTAAAACCTACTGAGAAGAACCTAGGTCCAAGATTCTCGAACTTTAAAGCAGTTTTGCCAAAAACGGCTGTTTTTAGCGAAATAGACTACGTAGGCTACAACTCTTTTTAACAGTTTTTAAGATTTCTGATGTTCACTATTTGAAAAAAAAAAAGTATTGTAAAACAAGTTATGATTTTTATTCCATTGGTGGCGTTATTGAGGACGGCCTAGCGCGTCAAAAGTCGCGACTTTCCAGTACATGAATTGTCAAATTCTGAAGTTTTAGCGCCACAAACGCGTGACTTGAGCCATCGTATCGAATCGCAGTAAATTTGGAAAAAGCTCGTAATCGAGCTAAAGAAAAAGTGCTATGTAATATTTTCGCTTCAAAAGCAAAAGGGTGGGCAGGAACCAGGGTTTCTGACGACCACTAGAGACGATCTTGACAGACTTCCTTCGCTTCACCAACAATCATTAGTTGTTGCTTGCAAGGTCTCCTGTTTTGGGTACATTTACCTCTTAAAAATATACGGCAAAATATTTCGCTTTCATTGTCCTAATCCTAACTTGGCAACAAGCTTTTTATGGTATTATATTAACAAAACTATACATATTAAGTTTCTTATGGCACTCTTTGTTTTTTGTATCATACACACTCGGTTATCCTTTGCGAACAAATAGCTTATAGGGAAGAGCGGGTGATCGTGCTCTTCCACTATAAAAGGAAATTTCCCGCCAGGCAGATCGTATGCCTGGGGACGGCCAGTCCAACTGTTGTGAGTCGGTTATATTTATGGTATGTCATTGTAACACTTTAATTGCGCGGTGCAGGAATGTTGGAGTTTGTAGTGCGCGCGCAGAGTTGACATGTGCTCGCCACAAGCTTTCTGAAATTTAAAAAATACTTTAACGTTAAGAATTTAGATTCGGATTGTTGAATGTCAATGTCAAATGTTATCACTGTCTTTGGGTCGAGTTGCAGTGGAGAAAAATACAGCGGGTAGAAACTCCATTATGACCATATATTGTCAAATCATCTTTAATCTTATACATTAAAAACCAATTTAGAGGCTAAAAATTTCACCCATGCCGGGATTCGAACCCGCAACCTCTGGCTATCCGTACCAGCGCTCTACCAATTGAGCCAATGGGCGACTCACGGCATCAGTGAAATTTCGAACCTCTTTACAATATTCTCTGTATTACGTACAGGCAGCGACATCTGACTTAAGCAAATTGCATTACTTACAGCCCCGACTACCTACTTTGCAGTTAGGTTTAACATCGGAACGATATCACTGTACTCACATGATTACACTATTTTTATTTTTAATGCACTAACCCGTGTAATCATGTGAGTGTAATCATGTGAGTACAGTGATATCGTTCCGATGTTAAACCTAACTGCAAAGTAGGTAGTCGGGGCTGTAAGTAATGCAATTTGCTTAAGTCAGATGTCGCTGCCTGTACGTAATACAGAGAATATTGTAAAGAGGTTCGAAATTTCACTGATGCCGTGAGTCGCCCATTGGCTCAATTGGTAGAGCGCTGGTACGGATAGCCAGAGGTTGCGGGTTCGAATCCCGGCATGGGTGAAATTTTTAGCCTCTAAATTGGTTTTTAAATTTGTTCCTTAGCACGGGTTAGTGCATTAAAAATAAAAATAGTGTAATCTTATACATTAGTTCTTACAAGTAGCTACCTAACAAGATACCATAAGTGCAATCAACAATTTGCAATTCTAGAACGTTACGTACTATTTTCTTAAAGTAAGAAGTGGTAGAATAGCTGGTCTCAATCACATTAAAATAAGACATGCAAACCGGCCTGCCACCAATCGCTTGGCCTATGGCAAACTTGTGAGATTAAGTTCTTGTTGGTTATTAGTAACTAGCTCACCCAGCGAACTTCGTGCCGCCTAACAGTCAATTCTTTAATTTTTTTTTTATTTTTCTCTCCGTAAAAAAAAAAATTAGCGAAATCGGTTCAGCTGCTCTCGAGATTGGCGCTTACCAACACATTCAGCGATTATTTTTTTATAGATACCTAATAAATCTCCTTTATTGATACGCAGCCATAGCGTATATAGGTACGTTTTACGCGTAATATGTATATTTTGTTATAATAATGATTAACTCATTGTGGAATAGGTTTTCCTTCAAGATCTTGCGTTAGTTAGGTCATCTATTCTATAATCTCGTCAATGGTCATCTCATCGTTGATGTGGCAAAATGTGACATGTCAAAAAATATATTTCCGTTTTTTTATCAAATTTTGTATCAAAACTTAATAGTTAGAAAGATAGCAAGCCATCACAACCCGTATCTAATCATACTGAGGTTAAAATATCTTACACTTACATTAAGAATCAGGCTTTCCTTTAATTTAGATGAGAAAACGAAAATCATGTTTTTTTTAAGTATAACGTTTTGCAATATCAACGACGAATAGGTGATTTTGTTTAATAATTCTGACAATGATTTCTGGATTAATATTTTGATTAATAATTACAGGTGCATTGGTATAAGATTTCTGATTTACTATCTTTTTTTTTATAACAATATATTTTGCAATTCTTGTAAAACTATTTAAAATACTCTGATAGCTGCTTGTTCGCAAATGCTAATTGTCCCCCAGTTCATCTAATTTCAGCACTGTTCGCTAACAAAAACTCATGTTTCTTTCAGGAATTTGAGCCTACTGACGAAGTGAGTATAACTTTCATACTGTTTTAAATTAATAAAATACGCTGTTCTATTGACAATCAGATTGATACCTAGCTTAACTTGCAATATTTAAATTTTAGGGCAACATTCCTCCAGAAAATCTTTCGAAAGTAAGTGGAAACAATTACTATCATAAATTGTTATAACCGTCATCGTGATCACAATCGTACTAAAGAATTTTAGGTGCATTTAAGAGTTACATGAGAAATAATTTATATACAAACTGCTTTTCCCAAAAGCTAATTTTAAATTAAAGTGCGGTTGTTTTTGAAACAAGCTTTAGTTTTAGTTAAAAATAAATTTCATTTTTCTATCAGTCAACCAGTACAAGTCTACTTAGATTACCTTAGGTTTAGAAAATTTCTCCAATAAGTGCAAACAAGATTTTCCCATATTCTAATGACCATCATTAAAATCATAGTAATTCCACGTGATATTAAAGTCATTTGAGAGTTCGAAGTATATGAGAAACTTGTAGCCTTTTCCAAAAGCTAATCTGAAATAAAAAGATGGCTGGTTATAAGAATTAAAAGATGGCTTAGCAAGGCCCGACAGTTAAAACGACAACTTTATAAATGTTTAGTACAAAAATAAGCCAATTTGATAGTATAACTTTCAATGTTTAAAATTTAGCAAAACACAGAAAACTCTTGAAAGTAAGTGGAATGTTTTTTTTAAAAAAACTATTAAATTGTGAACCAAATTGATAATTTGACGTTCAAAGTACAATTTTAGGGCGAATTTTTCCAGAAAATCTCGCGAGAGTTAGCGGAAACAAAAATTTTCTGAAATTTTAATAACCGTCATCATCATCATCATCATAATAATAATTCTATGAAATTTCCGATGCATTTGAGAATTAAATAAACGGCATTTAAGATACTCGGGGCCTTTTACAAAAGCTAATCTTAATTATATGACGGTATTTTTTTAACATTGATTAGCTTACATATCAATTAAAACTGACTATTTTCTCAATGTATCTGAAATATGGGAGGAAACTGCGTATCTTGTGTACCTAAACTATGTCATTTTTTATTATTGTGCCGTTAAATTAATGTTCTATCAAATTCATCTCAATTGGTTCAATTGACTTGGTTATCTTCTTTCCACTGCTTGTTATTTAGTATTATTTGTATTATTTTGTATAATTGTATTATTGCTAGCGTTGTTTATTTAAATTATTTATATGATTATTTTATAATAAAATTATTTCTCTCCAATTGGCATTGCTTCGGCTTACTATTTTCTTAATAAGTACCTACTATATTCTGGGTTGGACATGGGTATGAACTGATATTTGCTTCTTTTTAGTTTTATGGTGAATTTGTTTCAGGCGCTACGCCATGCGAACCAGCGCCAGCAATGAAAAAAATATATATTAACCCTTATTATAACGCGTCTTTGGAAAAAAATTACAATATCACGAATCCTAATAAACGTAGTAGCTCTTTTTCTACTGACAAGAAATTAGGTCCAAGAATCTAGGTTTTTAAAGCAGTTTTGCTAAAAACGTCCGTTCAGTGTGGCCCCACACTAGGATACCCTGTGTCGTGGGTACCGGAAACTGCGACATCACAAACATGTAAACATCCAAGACCTGTTTTTTTTTTTTGTAAAACAAGTTATGATTTTTATTGTGTTGGTGGCGCTTGTTAGCACTGCGTATCTTTTTTTTATGTTCACAGGGCTTAATTACCACACAAGCTCCCTACAGATTTTAGTTAATATCTTTACCTTTCGTAAACTCAATTCTATATTCACGTACCTAATTTGAGCATCTTTTTTTACAGTTTTTCACAGAATCTCCACCTCCGCCTATATCATCACCACGTAAGTTAAACAATTATTATAGCGTTGATTTTTCTACACATACTAAATGCTATTAATTTTTTTTTTGTTTCAGCACCCGAACCTGAATCAGTAAGTTTTTAAAAAAAACTATCAACATGAAAATACTACAGGGTGTCTCAGCTTTAATAGGCTGACTTGCGCCATTTTCATAAAAGTGTTTTAGATTGCATTAACTAAAATTCTTCTTATAAAATTCGATTTAAATGGTGATATTTAGGAAGGGGTGTAATTCGGTCTAATATATATTACATAAAGTTTGGTTGTGTATAAAGAATGTTTAACATTTCTATAGTGTGAATGTTCACTCGACATGGTGTCACAAATATTGGAATCCATGTCCCCGCAACTTCGAGGACCATCAGGAAAAGAAGGGAGTCCAGGACCAGATGGACTACAAGGAATTCGTGGTGATAAGGTTAGTTGCAACTTTTGTAGTCTTGACAATATATGTAAATTAGCAGAGTATGTGCATATAATAATTTTACTTAAACAAATAATATCTATTTTCTCTTTCAATTTTTGATTAGTGCTTTCGATATCAATCCTTGTCCCCACTATTGGGGCACGGGTCTCTTCCTGCATCGCAGGAAGGTGAGGCCATACTCCACCACGGGGGCCAAGTCCGGGTTGGTAGAGGGTTGTAAGACATTACATAGACTTTGATTAGTGCTTTACATAACAATTTTTATCAATAGTTTCATATTGACAGTAAATTAATGTTTCTTCTGTTCAAGTTTCAATAAAATGTTGCATTTCTTTAAAGTACTATAACTTAAGATATAATTTATCTTTTCATAAAAGATGCTATTAATCCCATAACATTCCTTAGATGAAATATTACTTTGTATGGACCGATACAAAATATATTATTTTAAACAGGGTGACCAAGGTGAACAAGGAAAAATTGGACCAAAGGGCGATACTGGACAAAAAGGAGACATGGGACCACAAGGGGATAAAGGAGAGAACGGAGAACCTGGTAAAGATGGTACGCCAGGCCCGCAAGGGCCACCTGGCCCTCCTGGTCCTGTTGTGGAGGTGAATACATTATTTCATAATGTAATAATACCGAAATTTTATAAACATTTCAATACAAAAAGGACCACCAGATACCGAGCCGATAACGTTTAATTTGAATTGAAAAACTGCAATTTTAATTACAAGTCGAATGGAATTGTATTAGTAAAAAGCTTAAATAAAAACAGCTAACTGTTGTAGACTCTGAGCATTAACTACTAAGTAGACGGGACTAATATAAATACCTAGCAATGAGTCACAATTGAATGTGGGTTAAGTTTCATTAGAAGTTATTGCAAAGGAGTTAGGTTATAGGTTGTTTTTTTTTTTGTTTGTAGTGATGTTAGTAATAAAAGAACCACCTGAGTAACACGAATAAATAGTAGCAAAGTTTCGGATTAACATTTTTATTTATTTTTCAAAATATTTTTTGTTATATCCATGATGCTTTAATAGCATATTTACATTCCCGCAAATAAGACTAATCGATTAATACCTTGTTTGACAAAATCTGCCCACTGCTTAAGGAATTATCACAACACGTAGAGCCAGACACACATATATACCTACCTAAATACATTGCGTAAGTCTAAACTTCAAAACTGTAGCAAGATTTCTTCTCAGTTGCAGAATTGTTAAAAATCTGATTTTGAGCTGGAAAATATGGAAACAATTGCTAAATGTAATAGGCTAGAGACAAACCTGACTCTTGTTAGATCAATTTTTGGAATTCATCACAATGTTTTTGTTTCTAACAGGCAGTAAAGGGAAATGAAATTATTGTACCCGGCGAGAAAGGTGATGTTGGACCCCAAGGTCCTGAAGGTCCTGAAGGTCCTAAAGGGCTCGAAGGGACCAAGGGTGAAAAGGGACTGCAAGGCATCAAAGGAGAGAAAGGAGATCAGGTAAGAATGAACATGTATGTCGATGCTAAAAATCGGTCCAGCTCACATAAATACGACTTCAGTCGAATCATTTATATGCCTTACAGACAATTTTAAACTTTGTACAAGTGATACTTATTTTTTAATCCAAAACGTTTTTCAGCTATACATTGAAACAACATCCCCATATCTATCCAAAATGGTAATAGTATATTATTTCATTACAAGTGCGGAAAGGCTGTCATTGCAAAGAGTTCCGACAAATGTCTACCCCAGACGAGGCGCAGCCGAAGGCGAGGGTTGACAGTCGGAACAAGTTGCAATGACGGTTCCGCACGTGTACTGAACGACTATTTTTAATACAGTTGCGAAAAAATAAGCAATTTAATAAAGAAAAATTATTTGGAAAATGCGCCAACCGTAAAAAAATATAAGCAGAGATTTTTTTCTTCACCTATTCTAGTAGGCAACTATGCCCATAAAGCCAAGTCTTCAGTAGATTTTTTTTATTGATATGTAATGAAAATTAAATTAAATGAGATTAAATTAAATGAAACCTAACTTAACTCATTCAATCGAATCATTAAATCTGATATTGAAACAAATTAGTAGCTCATAAAAACTTCTATGATTTTTTTTAGTAAAAACTTCATGGTTGGTTTTTCTTTTTAATAGACATTATTTTGACAGTTGGGAAAGAAAACGCACGAGTGCGGGAAAGGTAAAAAAAAAGCACAAGTGTGTAATAGCCCACATCCCGCACGCTATACGTCCCTGCAATACGCCATTTTTTGAGCAACTGTATTAAAATAGTACATTACACAACTAGGGTGGTAATACAAAGAAAGGCCGAGATCGCAGAAGTTTGCGGCCCGAGCTGCAAGCGAGGGATTTAAATATGCGATCGAGAGCTTTCTTTATTACCTCCCGTGTTGTGTACATCTTTTTATGTCTACACTTGGCCAGAAAGCGACTTTTTCCGTACGCGCAGCGTGCGGAAAAAGCCACTTTATTGCCAGGTGTGACATAAAAAACTTTTACTATCGTGACTACTTCGAAGTAGCAACAAAAATATCAGTTTTCTATAAAATAAATTTGACCCTAAATTAAAGGTGTCGGGGGGGCTAATGTATACATGATATATGTACATACATACATGCATACATACATAACCTCACGCCTGTATCCCAGAGGGGTAGACAGAGACCAGGGACTGCCACCTGCCACGATCCTGACAGATCACCTTCCCACCCATCAACGTTCATAAGTTGTTGAATGCACGCACGCCGGTTTTGGGTACTTTTTATCTTTCCCTTTGCTAATACATCCCCTATTTGGTCGATGTAAGTCCGACTGGGACGTCCCTTACCAGCCCTTCCACTCACATTCGCAATATATATTTGTTTCGTCACTCTTTCTTTGTTCATCCTCTCCACATGTCCAAACCAACTCAACATTCCTGTCTCAATTCTAGTCACTACATTCTCTTTCAGTCCACAACGTTCCCTAATCAGACTATTGCGTATACTGTCATTCAAAGTAACACTATGATATGATAAGATATAATGATATAAGTATGATATATGTAACATGTGTAAATATATAATACATTTTATATATTACATTTACTGTAAAAAAATATTACTTCTGTTTTAGGGAGTTCATGGTGACCATGGAGCGAGGGGTGAGCGGGGAGATCGCGGTGACATGGGTGAAAGAGGGCCTGCTGGTCGAGACGGAGACAAGGGTGACAAAGGTATGAGATTAAGACTTATTTATTATTAAGATTAGATAAGATAAGAGCAATGACGCACACGCAGGTTATTCAAGGCGCTTTGGGGAGCTCCATCTAAAATACTATGTCCCAGGCACTGCAGCGTCCGAATGGTTCGGTCACGCAGTAGTCTTTAGTGTGAGTAAAGGTGCCACTGAACTGTATAAATCATGGCATTACGTAGATACAAAAGACGTAATTTATCATTTTTTTTCTTAGGCGACAGAGGCGAGCAAGGATTACCTGGCACCCCTGGCCAACCAGCAAAACTGTCTTCTCTTTTGGATCCAGAGACAGACCCTGCAGTAGGTAAGATCAACAATAACCGCACAAAGCCAGTAAGTGCGGAAAATATTTCTAAAGAGACTCTAAAGTCGTGTCTAGACCGCCGTTAGTGCTTCTGATTAACGGTAGCCTAGAAAAAATACAAATAAATAAGATATATATATATATATATATATATATATATATATATATATATATATATATATATATATATATATATATATATACATAATCGTGCCTTGCAAAGCACGGAAGCGCTCGGAAAAATGCCACTAGCGGTAGTCACGGGACGGTCACCCATTCTACACCTGACCGAGCCTGTTGTTGCTTAACTCGGTTGGCCTAAGACACGAGCACTTTGGCCTGTAGCCTGTAGACGGCAAAACAAATTTTATTAAACAGTTGATCCCTTAGTCCACCTGACGTCTTCCCGCCTTAGCAAATATGCCCCGTCTCCCTATCCCCATGTCCATTTTAGATTTTTCATATGCGGGCATGGCACCAGCCCGGTAGGCCGACGACGTAGTGAAATCGGCCGGAAGACATAGGACGAGACTAGGAAGGGACCGTCACCGTCAAAGAGAACAGGCCTACGCCCCACAGTGAGCTCTGTTTACGAACTAATTAGAAAGATAGATAGAAACAATTTCGACCCGTAACTTTGCGACGATAAGTGCGTTATCACTAGCAATCGAGGAATAGAGGAATTATGGGACGCTGATCACCATTATAGATTGTCGATCATCTGAGAAGTACCAGACAGACAATTCAAGATAAGATAACATTGCGCAGCGCATGCTACGTACAATGGCCCAACTAAGAGGCTAAGAGCGAGAATCTCAGGTGTAACTAAAATAAGAATATTCTTTATTGTACACCAGGAAAAAAACAATAAATAATTTAAACAAATACAGCTACAATTGACGACCTTATTGTTTACAGCAATCTTCCAAACATCCTACGATGGAGAGTTGCTGAAGGAAAAGTGATTTGAAATTAGTAAAAAATCTGCCAACTGCGGGACGTACTAGCGCACCGATGGTTCATTAATATAATTATTGGCTTCCATAAATAATAATAACTTCCACACAACACAATATTCACACAATTATCACGTGTTGATGAAAAATGTGTAAATGAAATAATAACCGACCAACCAGACAATTTTTTTTTATATTGTTGCCATAGGGACTGCACTAGTTATGCTATAGTGCATGCCCGTCCGTATTCGGTACTAATTAAAAAGTTTAGATTTATCTCTTAATTTGTGTAAAGTGGGCAGTTGCCAAAGAAAAATTTGGAATCCACATTTTTTTTAGTTTTCTATACTTAACCTCCTCAGATATCTCCTTGAAAAAACCTGTGGGTTTCTATTGTTATTTTCAAGGTCAGGTTAACGTAGTAATTTTGACACGCGTGCCCACCGCATAATGGCAATTTCAAGGGCTAAGGTACTTGAACACCTCAGATGCTCAGGTTTCCTCACGATGTTTTCCTTCACCTTAACGAGTGGTATTGCTACTGTAACGATACTTCTTTATAGTAGCTGGCGTAGCCGTCTAGCAGAGTTTGAATGATTTAAAGAATATCTTTACGTTTTGTTTAGGTAGGTGTCAGTCGTGTTGAGACTTGTAGCTAGGCTAGGTTTTGGTGATAAATAAGATAATAAATAGAAAGTATTATCGTAAATCAAGAGTTTTAATAACTACATCGCTACACTACTATAGCTTCACAAATATACATACAAAAAAAATACAAAATACAAAATGTTTATTTTAACCACAAAAACACAGCAATATCTTTATGTTACATTGAGTATACAAGCAGAAGGTACATTAAAAAGGTGTTACAGTTTTTATGGCAGAGTTTACTACGAATCTAATTTACTGTGGTCTCCACACTAGGTTATACCTGTATCGTGGAGACCAATTGCTTTATCAATAACTTAGAAAAAAAAGTCATTGGACATGCCCGCCTTACCGCCCATTAGTTTTCTTTAAATATGCTGTCTATTCCTCAACACGGGGCTTTTGGACAACAAAATATCGAATTGACCTCTGAGTTCACCAACCAAACTCTTATTTATGTAGATGATCCGCCCGATTCTTCTTTCGAAATGTAAATGCTTGGCATACTGTATTTGGGTCACGTAAACGTAATAACGTAAGTAGATTGAATCCCTAAACATTTTTAGGCAGTATCGGTTTTATTGGCGCTGCCCTTATCCATCCTCCGTCATTTTTCGGTCGGACGAAACGCATCGGCCGTATCTTTTTTATCTAAATCACTTTCCCTTTCTCTTGCCTTATCATTTTTATTTGCTTTACATGTTTCGTCGTTTACGTGACAAGCCGGAAGGAATGATGTAACATCCTGTACAGGAAAACGGTATTTGTATTTGAAAGGGGAAATTTTCATTCATGGTTTTTTACATTTGTTTTAATATGTAATAAAAGCTTTTTTTTATGGACCATAATTTGGACTTCTAAGAAAAATCGTTTAGATTTCGATTTTTTTACGTGTTTTACGATTTACATTCTTAGAGCAAAATCAGAATTAACACATTTTGCCTTTTCCCACAGAAAAATTACCTTTTTTATTTAACTCATATGATTTTGTGAGTAATAATAATAATTATCTGATTACTAGCTCTGCTACAGAGCACAAAACCATAAAAACATTTTCTTTATAGTATATTGTGCTCGTGTTAACCTTCATACTTTATAGTATGAAGGTTAACACGAGCACTAAACATAATTAAAACATCATCCGAGACCACGACACCTGAAAAAGTGCCGAAACGTCGGAAAATTGTAAAAATGTAATAAACGAGCATAAATCCATATAAAGACAGTTTTAATAACATTTTCTTTATTAAAACAAAATATATATAATATTAAAAAAACAAGACGAAAACAAAGAGAACAAAAGTAAATGATAAACTTTTAAAGAAATGATGTTCCAGAAATAACAGTAGTGAATCCCTGTATAAAACTACAGCTCTTTTTTATAACGTATAGCAGCTGAATTTGAGGGGAATTTCTTTAAAATATTAAGGGTGATCGCTCCGAAAGATGACTGTTATGTAAAGTCTCAAACATAATAGAGTAAAGTGTGATTGCGAATCGCATCCTGAAATTTTCCATTTTGGGAAACCTTTTTATCACCGAGAATACGCAATAAAAATAGCTGCATACATCCAATAGTAACCTGAGGAAAATCTTTTAAAGCTAATTCGTAACGTTTTTTATTAGGTTTCTACTTCAAACAGCCTATGTGAATTGCTTAGTCATCGAAATAACACAGTATTGTACTTTTTAGTTCCTCGTACCGCAATAAGACGTTAAAGAATCGCTTAGTTGTTCGTCTGTCCGTCCTTGAAAAACAAAAACTAAGCGGCCAATTCTCAGTAAACTATGTAGTAAATTATGTTTGTGCCTTCTTCTAAGAATAAAAAAGTTATCGCACTGAAGTGACCAGAAAGGTCACCTAAAGGCTTTCAACCTCAACACGCTATTTTTTTCTTTTGAAAGTTAGAATGTTTCCAACATTCCCGTGTACGTTTCGCAGAGGAAGTGAAATACCCAGGAACTTTATTTGTTTTGCCGTCCCGTCGACGGTTATCTGTTAGTTAAGCAACGTCTATGTTTGCGGAATAACAGGGCAGCCCCGCATATGTTGGACATTGTTCGGCTTTACCTCAGTGGTCCCGCTGAATGAAAATGGTCAACATGTACAGTTTATGAGTACCATTTTTTTTAACCCTGTATTGGTCTGATTTTAACAAATGGTGCGGTGAAAATAAAGAGGTCCAAATGAGAACAGCCGTGTTTTGTTTTTATGATTTTACATGTTTTCTTCTTTAATTCAATTGAACGACTTAAGTGGCCTATATTATTGTTTCTTCTTCTACATCAGTCCATCTAGAGTAGGCGTGATCGTTGCAAAGACGAACCGTTTTATAAGACCGTTTTGTGTTCCGCGACGATAGCACCGTTTTACGTTTCATTCCAAAGCAGTGCCAGCGACTCTAAAGCAGTGCCAGCGTTTTTTCGTCGCGAGACCAGTCCTTAGATTGTTTGACGCGGATATGTCCTTTAGTGCTATATTAATAGAGCCTAGAACGTAATGAGATCATTGCGACGTCGTCGTCGGCTCCTTGCTCGTTCCGTTCGTTTTGGTCTGTGATACAATAAAGTAATCTTTATGTCTATGAGTATACAGTCGAATATCGTGTAAAACAACTTATTTTTTCCGATGTTTCGTGATTTCGTCTCGTTCGTACTCGTTTGACCGTCCTCTGCGCCTTGCTCGTTCGCATAAAATGAAACCAGTTGCGAACGAGGACCGTTTCGAGGACCTGTTTTCGTTCCAGAAAAAACGGTTGCGTTTCGTCGTCGAAAAATCGGACAACGACCCACTCCTAATCTAGAGTGATACGCCAAATTATTTGTTCGCAAAACTTAAATGGTCCACCAGACAGCCGTACGTACATAAGAAAAGAATCCTGACACCGGCGCATCGGACTATGGCGTTTCGCGGCAGTTTCAGGTTTGCGGCGTCCAACTGTTATGGAACGATATTCCTCCCCCAATCCGTGAAGCGTCCAGTGGATACACTTTTGGGCGCAAGCTCAGGGCATATTTGCTGGAGCTTCAGAGACCGCTGTTCCACTCCCTTCCAACCTCTCGCCGTAAAAACAGACACGGGTCTGTAATCGCATAGTAGGGTTGTGCAACATTGTATACGTCTATATATCTTGTATTCTTTTCCTATTTAAGTATATACATGTGTGCGAATTTCATATGTAATAACATTTATCTTTTTATCAATATAATTAAAGCATAATTATTCATTTGCGTGTAATTTTATTTGTATATTATTGTAGCTTATTCTGTCATTTAATTAAAACTATTTAAGTATCTTTTTCATTCTGTATAGATAATATCGACGGTTAAAAGGATATAGGGCATAAGCGACAAAAACCAAATTGTTCAGGAGCGCAATTTAAAGTTTAAAATTTCAGAAAAAAAATCATATCTTTTTTATTTATTGTCATATCGTAAAGATGGAAACAGCTCTAAGCTCGAAGAAAATACGAGCATTAATTGTCATTTTATTTTATTTGATTCGACGATGCCCTATGTAGTTCAATGTCGCTTAACTCAATCGAACATATTTTTTATATAAGGTAATTCGGCATATGTCATATCTTCATATAAAAAAACGAAGAGTATAGAAGACTAAGCTACATTTGATTTCCATATACCAAGAGGTAATAGGGCATGAGTCACATGACTATTGAATAACTAAAATAGGTAAAGAGGGATATATGACGTTTCACACCATTGTGACAAAAGGTAATGGAGCACAAGAAACAGTGCTTAGTCAAAACATGGTGAGGATGTCAGACTTTAGAGACACCGTAAGTGGTTTGAAAAAAAGGTAACATGGTACTTCCACACGTCAAGATTTGTAGGCCAAGAGGAAAACAAGAACATCCAACATGTGAAATTATCTGGGCAATCGGTAACGCGGATTAAACGTCACGTCCTAAAAATAATAGATTCACAACCAACATGTTTTTCCTTTGAAATGAGACATAAAGTAACTGCATACGTTAGATGATGTTAGTGTTATCATCATCGTTCTTATGTACCAGATTAGTAACCTACATTAGATACTATTTGGAGATAGTGATGATACACCATTCCGTAGGAATTGCCCTCTGAAACCCTGCACGTGCCTCCCGGGTAGTGCTAAACGAGTATTAACGCCGAGTATCGGGCGGCAGTTATGATAACCCGACAACTGGCTTGCCAGAAGGCCCCACAGGCCTAGAGGACTAAATAACCTCTGTAAACGATGGAGCGAAAAGGATGGGGATACTACCGCTACTAATACTCCCAAGAAAACTATGAGCAGGATGAACAATAATAAGGATTTGTCGGACCATCCGGTTGACGCCCGGCGCCAGGATGATTCCGGGTCACCTGGTGTGAAATATGCTACCGGCCGCAAGAAGGTGACACAGCAAGCCCCTTGCGGAAATTGGGTTACTGCTGATCAAACTCTACTCCGTAACAAAAAGAGACAAATCCCGGACATTCACCACGCTCTCACCATAGCCACTTGGAACGTTCGTGGTCTCTCCAAACCAGGAGCAGCCGAAGTCGCGGAGAAGGAAATGGACAGGTATAATGTGGATATTCTTGCTGTAAGTGAAACCCATATAAAAGACTCGGGACACTACACTACTCCATCTGGAAAATTGTTCATAGTGTCCGGATACGTCGACGTACGACCTCGTCGCCAAAACGCACATAGACAAGGTAATGGGATACGATTCCATCAATGACAGGATATTGAAAATCAGATTAGAAGCACATCCATACCCACTCAACCCACTCGCCATCTATGCACCAACATCTGCATCCAGTGAAGAAGAAATCGCTGAGTTCTACGACCAACTAAACAAAGCAGTCCAAGATGTTCCTAAGAAAGAGCCATTATTAATACTTAGCGATTTTAATTCTAAAATAGGAAAAACTGAGGATGATTACCATCTCAGAAAGATTGTCGGCAGGTTTGGACTGGGAGTCAGAAACAACCGTGCCAACATGCTTTTGAACTTTTGCATGGAGAACGACCTTTCGGTCATGAACACCTGGTTTCAACAACACCCAAGACTACTCTACACGTGGACGTCACCTAATGGTCTTCAAAGGAACCAAATTGACTTCGTTCTAGTAAACCAAAGATGTAGCTCATCTATACCAGCAGCAAAGACGAGGCCAGGTGCAGACTGCGGCAGTGAACTTAGCTTCTGACTGCTAAGTTTAAAATCCGTTTGAAGAAGTCAATAAAAGGTCCCCTCAACAAACAACAAATGGTTAAGCAGAGGAAATCCTTAAAGGAACAGGATTTAAAATAAGCCGAAGAACGAAACCACTATGCGGAGCTACATAGCGTTGTCCAAAAACTTTGCAGGAAAGATCGAGAGGCCTATATCGACAGTATATGCTCCGAAATAGAAAAATGTTCGGAAAGGGCGCACTCCCGAGATATGTTTCAAAAGATAAACCTGCTCGCAAAGGAATTTAAACCAAAGCACTGGACCATTGAAAATGAAAAGAGGACGCCCTTATTGGATAAAGATGAGGTACTCGAAAGATGGAAGAGCTACTGTCGGCAGCTATACGGCGAAAACAGCGATGAAAGAACTATGGAAATGGATTATTCGGAAAAGGAACCAGACATCCTCCTCGAGGTAGTAGAGGCAGCACTTCTCAAACTGAAATACAAGGCATGTGGCAGCGATGGCCTAACCGCGCAAATCTAGGAAGATCTAATCTAAGAAATATAGGAAGTGAAGGCATAGCAATCGTACATACCGTGTGTCAAAAATTCTGGAGAACGGGTCAATGGCCAGCAAATTGGACCGAATCATTCGTAGTGCCTATACACAAGAAAGGCTCTATCCGTAAATGTGAGAATTACAGAACCATCTCTATCATCTCTCACGCGTGAAAAATCCTCTTACACGTCCTAAACTACCGGCTTGCACCCTACATCAATAGCCAAATACCGAAGGAACAAGCTGGATTAGGTAATTAAGGAAGAGGAACGAGGGAACAAATCTTGAACATTCGACAGCTGATCGAAAAATGCAGGGAACATAACATCACTATAGCCTTGTGTTTCATCGATTATGCAAAAGCCTTTGACTGTATCAGCTGGAAGGCCATGTTTAGGGTTATGAAGGAGATGGGTATACCGGACTACCTTACCTTTCTTGTGCAGCAACTGTACTCCAACGGTCAATCGAAAGTACGAATTGAGAACAGTCTTTCACACTGCTTCAAAGCAGAACGAGGAGTGCGCCAGGGATGCATACTATCTCCCCAACTGTTCAACCTGATCGGGGAACATATAATGAGAAGGGTTTTGGATAATTTAGAGGGGGGCATTCGGATAGGTGGGCATCTTCTGAACAACCTTCGCTTTGCCGATGACACCACCGTCATAGGCGCCTCGGAAACAGAGCTGGCTGAGCTTCTAGCGAGAGTGGATAGTATAAGTAAAGAATACGGACTTCATATCAACAGAAGTAAGACCAAGTTGATGTTTATTGATAGATCGGGCACCTTGCAACGAACCAACGAGCTGCGAGACCTTGATGTTGTACACAAATTTGTATACTTAGGCTCGCAAATAAGCAATGACGGAGACTGCGAACAAGAATTCGTCAGAACATCCCAAATGGCTAAGTCAGCAGTGAAAAGGCTTGAGAAGATATGGAAAAACAGAAACATCAACCGCAAGACAAATATAAAACTAATGTGGACCCTTATCTTCTCAATATTTCTGTATGCCTCGGAAACCTGGACATTAAAAGCCCATATTCTGAAAAGAATAGATGCGTTTGAAATGTGATGCTGGCGGAGAATACTCCGTATATCTTGGACCGAACGCCGCATAAACGTATCTATTCTAGGAGAAATTCACATAAAGACGAGGCTCTCCACAATCTGCACCCAATGCATCCTGAAGATCTTCGGATATACCGTCCGACGCGGGCCAGATAACCTGGAGTATGTTATCAACACCGGTCGAGCGAACGGGAAACGAAGCAGAGGACGACCACCAACGCGTTGGTCAGATATAATAACTAAAGCTTCGGTAAGGACCCTACAAGCAGCCATACATCTGGCGCGTAATATAATCCAATGGAGAGAGCTGGTGGCGGAATCTGGTGGCGAACCCTTAGTCACGTCCCTCAGCCATGAGGAAATGACGAAGAAGAAGAAGGAGATAGTGAGATAAAGAGGATGAAGAATGAGAGTGGAACATTCGGTAGGGGACGCCCTAGGCGCACATAAGTAGACCAAATTGGGGACGTGTTGGCAAAGGGCCGGATAAAAAGTACCCACAACCGGAGAGCGTGCATGCAACGACTTATGAATGTAGATGAAGCGAAAGAGGTGTGCAAAGATCGTGGCAAGAGACAAGCCTTAGTCTCTGTCTACCTCTCTGGGATACAGGCGTGAAATTACCGACTGATTTTGGGATAAACGACTCGCTAAATAGGTACTTGAGAACAACAGAGACCTGATTATGTGATACAAATTGGCATACGCACCAATTCATAAAATATCCTTGTAAAGTAATACGGCGTAAGTAACAGAGTTGTATTATGTTGTAAATGGTAGTAGGGTATAACCGACAGTTAAATAGTAAATAGGTTTTAGTAATTGCCTATAAGCGACAACTGTATGGAAAACTTGAGAATGGTAATAGGGTATAACCGACAGTTCAATATTAATTAGGTTTAAGTAGTTGCCTATAAGCGACAGCTGTATTGTAAACTTGCAAATGGCAGTAAGGTATAACCAACGCTTAATGTTTTTGACGACAAAGGTAAAGAGACATTAGTTCCAACTTTAAAAATAGTTGCTTCTGGTAAAGAACCGTAAGCGCCCAGAAGCTCCACACCAGTAGGAAGTAAAAAGACATTACCGACTAGAGGCCAAAGTTGATGCCATTTTTACAGGGATACAAGTGCCGTTAAGGAAAAAACGACTTAAAAATAGGTCGGTAACACCAAAACGACATCTAAAAACCCAGTTTTTTGCTTGGAGACAAGCGACATAAAAGTCATTGTAGGGCCGTGGGAGTAAGCGCATTCGACGCAGATTTTTATTTCAAGTGAGATGGCATTCAAAGCTCAGTTTAGACAAAAATGTCGCTTATGCCCTATATCCTTTTAACCGTCGATATGTATTCTATTGATATAGGTATTATTCTATACAACATATAAGTATTTTATTCAATATGGTACTGGCCATGATTGTTCACACCGCAATCTGTGACGCTCGTGGGGTAGAATCTGGCACTGCCTGAAAATCAGCGCTGAAAGCTAGTCCATCAGCATACTGCTGAGTCAGTTGCCATTTATAGCAGCAGGGACACGCCGTGACCTTTCGTTTTTCTTCTTTGTTTTTTGTAAATTTCATGTTTTAAGTTTTTTTTGTTACTGCGGCGTGTGAACTGTTTCTATAATAAATGTTTTTCTTCTTCTTCTTCATACTTAGAAAAAGGAAAAAAAGACAATGGAAGAAGACACGTGGAGACCCCATACCTTTCTTTTTAAGAGCCCAGCTGTATCGACAGTTAGGTTTAAGTCAGGTGCTTAGGTAATATTAAATTAACATTACCAATTTAATTTTACAGTCGAAGCCATAGTAGAAAAACTGAGAGGCTTGAAAGCTCAAACAGGGGAACAAGGAAGCAAGGTAAGTCTCATTATAAGTAAAAGCAGGTTCGTAGACAAGGTCCTAATGTTCGATAAATTATTTCTGACTACATTTTTTTCACTGTGACAAAACCATCATCCCACTCCTGATACCCTTGAAATTAATGTCCTTAGTGAAGCAAATATAATATTTTCGTTATTTTAGGGTAGTAAAGGGGAACAAGGCCCGCAAGGCCCTACACTGGTGCAGGACCGTCCAGAAAAACCAATCGAAGTGAAGTCAGTAAAGGTATCTCAAAATATGTATTTTAGATAATTGTGTGAAGCAACAGATCTTTTAATGAAATTAATTCTAACTCTTGAACAGCAAAAACCTGGTAACTTTTTTTCGAAATTATAGTAAGATTGAACAAATCCAATATCTTGCTATTCTTTTCAAAGTTCTACTCTAAAATCTTAGACACTCAAGTTTCCTCAAGATGTTTTTTCTTCACGTATTGCTACAATAACTTCATAAATGTACATAAATTATGAAACAGTCTTTCTTAGATACCGGATTTCAAACCCACGGCCTTGAAATCATTTGAAGTTGATAATCCACGGTAGGCTCACGTGGTAATTAAGCCCATGCTCTCTCTCCCTGACAGAAGTCATATGCCTTGCAGTGGGTCCTATATAGAATACATAAAAAAACGTTATGTCACGAAATTAACGTAGAGAGAGTAGGTATTTCGTTTATTTTTATATTGTATCATGAGATGGATTACAAACATGAACAATCCAGTCCAAGTTAAAGTTAGATTTATTTTAAAAGGTTTAGGGTGTGTTTCACAATCTGCAGATAAAATTCCGGATAAGCTATCCGTAACCAGGGGCTGCCGTTTGTTTTAAATTTGAAGCCATAAACGAACACACGAAATATAGGAATATTTATTTAAATATAGAACTAACGGCAGCCCTGGTTGCGGATAGCTTATCTGGAACTTTATTTGAACACTGTGAAACATAGGCTTAATATTACAAATTTATAAAAATAATCAAATATCTTTTTAGCCTCTAAATAGGTTTTTAAATCAAATATCTACAAACATCGCACAAATCACAGAATTTATATAACTCTAGGGCGAAAAGGGTCAAAGCGGAGTCAATGGAAAACCAGGCCCCCCCGGACCAATTGGAACAACTGGAAAGCAAGGTCCCAGAGGACCAACCGGACCAAGAGGTGCTAAAGGAGAAACTGGTAGCCATGGGCCTAAAGTAAGAATAATTATTCTGCCTTTGTCTAGTCGTTGAGCTATTGGATTTTATGGGATTAAAATAAGGTTTGTTTCAGGGCCCTCCAGGACCACGCGGTGACAGAGGACATCCTGGAGAAAAGGGAGTCAAAGGAGAGTGCACAACTCCAGACTTAGCACAGGTATCAATCGTAATAACTTTCACACATCACGTAAAACTACATAACATAAAACTATCCATAAAAACACTTCGGTATCGCAAAGTTACGATGCTCATGCGTGATGCTTAAGCTCATACTCTGAGAGAAAAGTTCACTGTAGCTTGTAGTAGGCTGCTTATTTTTTAAGTCAAATTATGTCATCATTTTCCTTTCGAGATATTAGAATATTAGAGACTGTTGTGAAACAAACACCTCCCTGTTTCACAAAATATCATCAGAAACTCCCCTCATTACGTTCTCACGTTATGTACTGTCGGGCTCACACCTGTATTCCGAAGGGTTAGGCAGATAAGGCAGAGCCAAAGCTTGCTTCTTGTCAAGATCTCGACAAGTCTTCTTCGTTTCAGCGGTAGTTTTGGGTAACCCAATATTTTTTAATGTTCAATGTATGTAACATAATATTCCTTTCTTAATTCTGGTCACTAGGTAGGGTAGAGAATGTTTTGGACTGAATTAGGCTGACTTTTTTTGTTTAAGCAGTCACGCATGATGGTAAGCGAAGACGGGGTCTACGATGTTACGTGCTTACCTGTTAAATGCCGGATAACTCTGCTTTTAAAGCCACCCATGTTATATATCTCCGGAAAGACAGACGATGGCAGCGTGTTCGACAACTTTGCTATTCTTATTATAAAAGAATTCGCGAATCGCTTGGTGCAGATTTGCAGAATTTCTACAACTTTCTTTTTACTTGACGACTTTCTTCAGTCATCAATGTTTTCTAATCTGTGATCACACGAATGGAATCCTGTTATTCACTATATACCCATGTCCCTACCTCTCTACAAAAATTTTACAGGTCAAAGGAGAAAAGGGTACCAAGGGCGACGTTGGTCCACAAGGAGCATCCGGTCAGCCAGGACCACCTGGTCCGAAGGCTGAAAGTAACTTCATACCAGTTCCAGGTCCACCTGGTCCTCCAGGTCCAGCCGGGATCCCAGGCGTGTCAATAGTTGGCCCAAAAGGCGAGCCAGGTGGATTCGCATCGCTTGAGACGATCTATTCGATAACTCATGGGAAACCGAGTCCAAGTATGTTCAGGTTCTAGAGTCTAATATACACATAGTTTTTCAATAGAAATATGTAAATACGACGATGGCTGTTGTATGTCTCTAATTTATAGTTCCTAAGCAATAGCAACTTCATCCCAATTACAACGGTAATTATGTGGTCATCTCTCGCGAAGAACTTCAAATCGCACAAGGCACTGAGTTAAGTCGCATGGGTTTTACGATTGGAATGGACTACCCAATAGTATCGATGAATTATTTTTTTATTGATTAATTTACTTCATTTACTCCAAATAAAAAAATGTTAAGTTGGGTGTTCATTTCAAAATCTAGATCACTTTGGAGAAAAAATGGACAAAAACTCCAAACTAACACCCGTATTCCAAGACGTTCCTCAAAGTCGAGGAGAGGTGGACGCATTTCCATGAGTTAGTATTACCGGTCAGTATTTGGAGTGTACTCGAGTGTACAATCAATATAATCTGTGGTTCAACTCGAGTGAGAATTTGGTTTTTTTATGTTGGCCATGGCAATGTCATTGCTAAGTTTTGACAGACAGAAGTTTTTCTTTCTCGAAGAGGCTTTAACGTTGGTCCCGAGGTACCTTAGCTTTGACAGTTGATTTCTTGACTCGAGTGAGAAACTAGCTCGATTGGAGGAAATTTAATACGTTTCAAAATACTGTTTTCTCGGTCGAGCAAAAGTGGAGTAAAGAAAAACTTCGAGGAATGTCTTAGAATACGGGTGGAAGCCTTTTCAAAGTCTTTAATTAACAGCATTCACATAATTATCCTAAAACCTAGAATAATATACCCATCACCTTTCTACTATGACTCTATTGAACACCTAAACATTTTGAAAAATTCTTACCAGGGGAGTAAAGGACCGAAATAACTCGAGAAGTCTTGTTAATATATGTTTCGCAGATTGCTCTTTATTTGGCTTCCAGTATATTGCGTTGTTAATCCGTCTTAGCGTGAAATTCATTGACCGGTTTGCAGTTAGGTAGCTCATAACAAGGGTGGCAGTACCCAGTTAAGACAAAAGTTAAACTAGACTAACAAGTCACTAACTAAAATTAGGCAGAACCTTTCTGCGATGCAGGAAAAGACCCATGCCCCAGCAGTGGGGACATACAGAGACTTGATTGAGACAAAAAGAGAGAGGTAGAAGCTTATTAACGTCAATTGGAAATTGAACGTTGATAAAAAACATTGTGTGTGAAACAGCCTTAAGGATGGTGCGTTGACATTTTCTTTGCTTTCACTTTCAGATGATATTCCTGATGAAGACGAGGGCCACATGAGTAGAACAGTTATTTACAAAACAACAACGGCTCTAAAAAAAAAGACTTCCGACACTCCCATAGGCACTCTGGCATACGTCATCCGAGAGAAAACACTTCTTTTGAGAGTCGACGACGGATGGCAGTATGTAGTGGTAGGTTGCTAGTCTATCGTTTAATATTAGCCAGCTGGGTGAAGCAGTAACTTAAAATAACTATTCACTAATTTTAATTTATTTCAAAGAAGACAAACAAATTCCTCACACTATAATATTGATGCTTGTTGTGCGTTAGTATGTACATTCAGGGAAAGCAATGACATCTTAATAAATGATAGATATAAACATTGTACCTATATCAGATGGTAACGCCCTCTACCCGAGTAAACCTTCCCATCCGAGTGTATTTAGTGTATATGTTGCAGTCAGAAATCTTAAACGGTCAAAACTAGTTATGACTGCAGAAAACTAAAGCAAAATTCTAATATGTATCCAACAATGTCGAGTTGGTTTTCGGTCAACCTTACACGCTCCTTCGCGCTCCGCTACGCTACGCGCTTCGTCGCACCTATATTTTTGTTGTCGCAGATTGAGTGATGCATCATTTTAGGTGTTTTTGCCATTTGGTATTTCAAATGTAAACTTTGGACAAAAGTACTTTTATACTATTTTTATTTTTAATGCACTAACCCGTGCTAAGGAACCAATTTAAAAACCTATTTAGAGGCTAAAAATTTCACCCATGCCGGGATTCGAACCCGCAACCTCTGGCTATCCGTGCCAGCTCAATTGGTAGAGCGCTGGCACGGATAGCCAGAGGTTGCGGGTTCGAATCCCGGCATGGGTGAAATTTTTAGCCTCTAAATAGGTTTTTAAAAAAGTACTTTTGACTGATTTTAGCAGTCAACACTAGTTTTGACCGCTTAAGAGTTTTTACTGTAACATATACACGATACAAGAAGCATCCGAGTAATCATTTTGACCCACTCAGACTCAGAGACCTAATCATAAAAATCAAGACGTAATCTCATCATCACCCTCCACCCATTATGTTCCCTCCGAGGGGCACGGGTCTCTTCCCTGAGGAAGGTATAGGCCATACTCCACCACGGGGACCAAGTCCAGATTGGCGGAGGTTTGCAAGACTATAGTGGCTGGCCTGTCAGAAGTTGTCAAACCGCCCCGAAGCCTCTGACTTGGCTTATTAATAACTGCCATCTATCGACGGCAGACGGCACCAACAAGACGTGGTCTAACTGCTTAATATTGCCTTTTCAGCTGGGTTCAATATTAGAAACAAGAGACCCTGATGTCTATAACAATATACACCATCCACCACCGAGACTGATCCTCAGCACACCACCCACTCTGAACAGACCTTCTATTGCAAGAAAGAAGGCTTACTTGGAAAAAGGCTACGTAAGTATTGTTGTCACTTTCATACATACATGAAGAGAAGATGATAAAAATCATCACATCACATCACACTTCACAATAATTATAAAGGCGAAAGTTTGTGAGTATGTATGTTTGTTAGGTACTTCTTCACGTCTAAAAGGCTGGAGCGATTTTAATAAAATTTTATATGAAGTTAGTTGATATCATGGATTTGTACAAAGGCTATATTTTAATGCGGGAAAATATCTTGTTCCCATAGGAAAATCGATAAACCGCGGGTAACACCGCGGGGCACGGCTAGTAAACCATAAAGTGCGGATAGCATTATCTTCTACAGAGAATAGCATATCCATCTTTACATGTGTATTCTAGGTCAATTACGTTACGGGTGATACAAGTAATACTTTCACACAATATTGTTGTGTGGAAGTAATGTGTACCTACTTCAGGCTGACTTCGAATTTATTGACTTTGAATTATGGACAATAATTCTATAATGAGTGTGTTGTGAGGGCCACGTTGTTAAGCTCTTTTTCTACTGTTATAGTAGCAATACCACTCGCTAACTGTGAAAGAAAACATCGCGGGGAATCCTGAGTGTCCGAGGTGTTCACTCAGCGCTTGAAATCGCTAATCCGCAGTGGGCACGATATTAACCCCTTGTATGTTCCCACTGCTGGGGCACGGGTCTCTTCCTGCATAGCAGGAATGTTAGGTCATACTCCACCACGGGGGCCAAGTCCTGGTTGGTAGAGGATTGCAAGACAGTGGCGGGCCTTACTGTTAGAAGTTATCAAGCCGCCTTTAAGGCCTCTGACATGATGAGTGCTATTACGTGACAGCCGCCACCAACAGCTCAACGTGCCTTGCGAAGTACGCAAGCGCTCGGAAAAAATGCCACTAGCGGTCGTTACGGGGCGGTTACTCATCCTGCACCTGACCGTGTCTGTTGTTGCTTAGTTCAAGTGATTGATTCCAATCACTCGGTTTGACTAGGCCACGAACGCAGTAGGCACGCGTGGTGATTAAGCCCATACTCTCGCTACGAGAGAAGGCCTGTAGCTTACTCGTCGTTTCGACGAAGGTTAGGTGTGTTCACGTTCCTTTTTTATACTACAGCACCACTAACCTACCAATTTTACGACTTTTTGCCTGTGTGGCGAGCACATGTCAACTCTGCGCGCGCACTACAAACTGCGACATTCCTGCGCAATCAAAGTCTTTCATACGACATACCATAAATATAACGTCCGACTAACAGTCTGGGCTGTCCCCAAGCATGCGATCTGCCTGGCGGGAAATTTGCCTTTATAGTGAAAGAGCACGGTCACCCGCTCTTCCCTATACGTGTATAGTTATTTTAATTTTTTTTTTCAGATACGTCTAGTGGCTTTGAACACTCCCTACGCAGGGAACATGCTCTCTTCCGACCGGATTGGCACCTTGGCGGCGAACAACGAATGCCATGGGAATTCGAGGAAAGTGGGCGGCACTTTTGCAGCGTTTTTGGCGTCCAGGTAATACAACGTCAGCATGTTTTTTGCACATAGCACGCAGAACTGATAGCAGATGGGGCCGAAAAGAATTCGAGGAAAGTGGGCGGCACTTTTGCAGCATTTTCGGCTTCCAGGTAATACAGTCTCAACATGTTCTTTGCACATACCACGCAGAACTGATGGCAGATGGGGCCGAAAAGAATTCGAGGAAAGTGGGCGGCACTTTTGCAGCATTTTTGGCGTCCAGTTAATACAGTCTCAGCATGTTCTTTGCACATAGCACGCAGAACTGATGGCAGATGGGGCCGAAAAGTTCCCGAATTAAGACCATTATTGGCAAGCGTAGCGTAGGACTAGCAACAAGGTGGACAAAGGACCTCATCCAAGTTGCCGGAAGACGCTGAAGGCAAGCAGCTTCCAACCGGTCTTTTTGGATATCCATGAAGGAGTCCTATGTCCAGCATTGTACTTTTTGTTGTTGAATGATGATGATGTTGATGTTTTTTGCATTTTTTATAGTAGTTCTTCTTCATCAGTGTATATTTGCTAGTGAAAGTTAGTCGGCAACTCTGCATATTCATCTTTTTTTTATTTTTCTCGCTGATCTCACATTGGGGGTTCGTGGGTTCGAATCTCGGCATGTACCTATATACCCGACCATATGTTGGTTTTATAAATTGCTTACACTTGCGCAGTCATAGTAGCAATACCAATCGCTAACTTACGAAAAGATCGTGAGGAAATCTGAATTACTAGCTTTTAATTCCCTCCGCAGTAGAAGAGAGTGGTAATTAAGTCTATAGGCCAGTGCCCTGTGGTGGGACGTGTATAGCTGACACGCAGGTTAGCTGGAAGAAAATACTATCAATAATTTAACTCGCTTTTGTATAAATAGTTTCAGTGAAATAAATAATTTTTGAATTAAATTAAACGTTAAAGAAAAAATTGTAAAAAAATTTCATTGCCAAAAAAGTGAAGTTGAGAACATAGGCGATTTAATGCCATGTAACATTTTTCTCTTTGCCGAAATAGACCTCCTCATCTGGCAATTCTATAGGGTTTCTTACTCAAATTGTGACTGCCTATTATACTATTCCTTGGACTTTCATCTGTTTGTCTTATCTATTTTTTATGTAGCCTATACATAATACACCCTACTGCAGGACACAGCTCTTCTCTCAGAGAGACTATTAAACAAGCCTGGCCACCGCAGATTGGCAATTTCAAGCGGTGAGGTATTTGAACATCTCAAACACTCAGGTTTTCTCACGATGTTTTCCTTCAAAGTTAATGGGTGGTATTACTACTATAACTTCACAAGTGTACATAACTTAGAGACAAAGTCATGTTTACGTACCCACACTGGGTATGGAACCTGGGTCTCCTGCGTCCAAGTCTCCTGCGTTCTTTTACTGTACACTGATAGTTGTACAGTTCAAAAATCTATCAGTTGAATTGTACACTGAGTATGTTACGGCGAATTGACCAATAAGTAAAAAATACAATTTTAAAGGTTAAAAATTCCACCCATGCCATGCAAGTGATGCAAATTACTTCAGCCAGATGTCGCTGCCTGTAAGTAATACAGAGAGTATTGTAAAGAGGTTCGAAATTTCACTGATGCCGGTACTTGCCCATTAGGTCAGTTGGGAGGTCGCGAGTTCGAGTCCCGGCATAGGTGCAATTTTTAGCCTCTAAATAGGTTTTTAAAATTGTCCTTAGCACGGGTTAGTGCAACAAGAAGAATATAAAAATACAAATAGGGACGAAACTAAGGTTGTTCTACTTTAAAGGCCGTTATTACTGCTAAACGTGTTTGTATCGTTCCAGAGACCAAGATCTTCGAAGTATAGTCAAGCACACCGACCGTCACCTGCCAGTTGTGAACCTTCACCACGACGTGGTTTTCGACTCCTGGATCAGCCTTTTCAACGGCTCCGAGGGTCCTTTGGACATTTCAACAGTGCCCATCTACAGTTTTAGCGGCAGAAATATTTTAATTGATCCCATTTGGTAAGATTTAGAAGGAAATGCGTGTACGTTTATCCTTTTGAAAAGTAAAATTTATAGGAATTGAAAAGCCGGCCTATTTTGGTTATACAAAAAACCAACAATATTCAAACTCTAAGCAGACCTATACCTAAAGTCTAATCTACCAACTTAGTCAGTAAATTGACATATAGAACTATCATGTTAGTGAAAAAGAGTGGCCAGCTAAAATAGTGATGTTCTTTAGTCGATTGATTTATGTAACGATTTAATTCATTTAAATCACCACACTTTCTAGTAAAGAAAATTAAATAAAAGTGTTCAGAGTTATATATATCACAAAAAAAATTTGTAATCATGTCTTACATAGCTTTCACGAGTTGTGGGATAATTCTATAAAAGAAAAAAAAAATAAGCAAAATCAAAAATTTTATGTCGATTGTGTACACCCCTATTATTTTCTGTTATAAACTGGTCACATCGAAAATGTCAATTTACTGACTAAGTTGGTGGATTAAAGTAAACATAGCCAAACCTCATTGTTCCGATGCTTTTATCTTAGACAAAAACCTCTTTGTTGTGTTCTGTAATAGAACATGGAAATACGAGGATGTGAATCTGTTTTATTTATTTTATAAATAACGAGTAATTTTCTCCAGGACATTTAATTGGCGTATTCGTTGTAGTTTCATTAGTTTTATTGTCATTTCAATTCAGGTTTCATCCAGATGTTATACACTTTACACTCCCTCCTAAACTACCCTCACTGGATTTACAAAACGACGATTTAAAAAAAAAAACTACCCTAACTTGTGGCTAATGTTGCCACACTAAAAATCTAAGCCTATATAGGGAAGAGCGGGTGATCGTGCTCTTCCACTATAGAGGGAAATTTCCCGCCAGGCAAATTGTTTGCCTGGGGACAGCCGGTCCAACTGTTGTTAGTCGGACGTTATATTTATGGTATGTCATGTGAAACACTTTGATTACGCGATGCAGGAATGTTGGAGTTTATAGTGCGCGCGCAGAGTTGACATGTGCTCGCCACACCTATCTCGATTTGGCGAGGATCAGACATCACATTTTTATTTCAGGCCTGACAAGGTGGTATGGCATGGAGGCACCCCCAAGGGCACACAATCATCAGCAGACTGCGAAGCGTGGCGGCTTAGCGACAGAGATCAGTACGGTCTTGCCTCGTCCCTCTCTAACTTCAAGCTTTTAGGGCAGGAAATGTAAGAGATAGCCTGTAACCGCTTATTCATACGTATATGAGAAAGTGGGATTTAGTTATATATTAGACGGCTCTAATCGCGACTATTTATGTGATTGTGGGCTTACTGTGGAAAATTTAAAGTGACTTGAGAGTAAACCACCCTGCCCTTGATTCGCCTCTTCATTCTACCCGTAACCACGGCAAGTGCAACGTTGCTGAAACGTCGGAAAACAAGTTTATTACACTTTACCTAGTAAATAATCGCGACTAATCCCGTTTATATACTAGATGCGGGTCTAAACCCGTTTAATATATAACTATGTATAAGCATCGCGAGTTCAAACTCAAACTGCTCAAATTCAAACTCAAACGCAAACTGGGAGGTGGGCAGCAGCGCCCCTTGCAGTACAATTCCACCAAACTGCGATACCCAACCCGCATGCCCAGCGTGGGGATTATGGGCATTGCCCCCCAATGATGGCACAACCTTGCGCTATGGCGCTGATTAGGGGAGGGCTATGTCCAGCAGTGGACTAATATAGCCTGAAGAAGAAGAAGAACATCGCGAGTTAAAAATAATACATCAGTGGCATTTTTGAAAGTGAAAGCATTTTTTGAAAGGGAGTTCGCAATCGCCGGGAAAGACAGCTATAAGTTTGAGAAACCCTAGGGAAACCACTCTCTCAATGTTCTTCTTTTTACTCGCCCAATAAATTCGAATACTTATTTAACATGTTATCCTTTCCTGTGATATAAGTATTTCTATCTTTGTCCCAGGTATTCCTGTGATAGCCAGCTAATAGTCCTGTGCGTGGAGGTCACTGCTTCTAGGGGTCGAGCGACAGGAGATCCACGGAGACATGACCCGTAAGTACTTTAGGTACCATCCTATATAGTTGTTTTTTTTTACTTTATTTCGCAGTAATAAACTGTCCAGAAAATTACAATATCCAGAACTTCTGTCTAAAACTGGGAAACCCCTCAAACGTTGCTTTGCCAGTTAGCCTGCCACCTATTCTTACACCTACCAAAATAATATACAGAAAAAATCACAAAAATAGGTAAAGCCGTATCGGAGAAGTTAGATAACACTGTGTGACGAGATTTTTATATATTTACTAGCTGACCCAGCGAACTTCGTATCTCCTAATAGTCGATTCTTTATTTTTTTTTTATTTTTCCCTCCGTAAGAACCATGCCCGTATTTCAAGGAATATTCTAAAAAAAGAATTAGGGAAATCGGTTCAGCTGCTCTCGAGATTTGCGCTTACCAACACACTCAACGATTCATTTTTATATAATAGAAGATTACTTGCTGACGTCGCAAACTTTGTTTTGCCATATCAATTAGTCAACGACCTATTCAACTAGTCCGACCTCACAAATGTCCAAAGAAAATCATAAAAATGAACACGTTTCGGAGGAGTTCGATAACAAATACAGTGTTTGTCGCGACTGAAACATGAGATTTTAAATATTATACTTTCTCAAGTCCGGGCCTTGGGAAATGGTATTTGGGGAAGGAACACAAAACATAAAAAAGAGTAGAAGTGGCGACATGACCCATTAGTATGAAAACCAGTGTGAAAAAACTTACACTTAAAAACCAAACGCATAGTATGAATGCCAAACTGCTATTGGTAAATAAAGACAGCGCCGAAAAGGTCTATATCATAAAAGTTTTATAAACCTTTAGTTATGTAAACAAGGATTAAAATCAATGGACAACAATGAAATTAAGTTTGACAACAACTCTTTCTTTTGTAGTACCGCTACTTTACACTAGATGGAACTACCACCGCGTCTGATCTTTGAGAAGTTTAATGTGATAGGCCATAAAGTCAAAAATTTAAAAAAAAGTCTCCGATACGTTGCTACTCAGCCGGATTGGTTTCCCTATCATTACCAATTTAATTTAAAAATACAATGAAATACTAGGTACTCACCGTTGAACTGTTTCGGCATCATTGGTAAATTTTAGTTCCCAACTCTTATTTTTACATCCTAACACAGCATAAGAAGGGATTTTAGTAGAGTTTTTACAATTGTTTTCTTTACTAGAAACAAACGACAACTGAGGCAAGAAGAACTGTCAGAGACTACGTATAGGCAATTGGCGCATTGCTAATGCGAGGCACGCGGGCACCGCTCACTTACAACTTCTACTCTTTTTTTATGTTCTGTGGCTTATACCCAGGGGTCTGATAAGGATAGGTTATTTTGATATTCCAGAATGTGTGGCATCGTGTCGGACGTTAGTTTTTTTACAAACTGTAGAGAGCATCACGTCTACCTGGGTAGTACCATCGATAAAATATTACTAAAGTATAGATGGTTATTGTCCATACATCAAAGTGTACCTGAAATGTTAATTTTTTCCTGACTTACTAGATGTCGCTGCTGGTATTAATTTATCCATATCGTGAAAAAATTCGAACCATCAAAAATTCACACAACAACTACGGACACAGAAAGGTCTGTAACTACGGTAGTGGTAATGATAGTAGTACCACACAAATTCACTAGATGGCGCGATTTCGATTAATGTTATTCTTTGTTTTACTTCATGCATATATCTATGCGAATGCTTAAAAATTACAGGTTATCCTTGGTAAGAGTAAGTATTAAATTATTGTTTTGTAGTTATAAGACATTGTTTATTTGTCAAATGACGTAAATCTGCAAAAATAGCTGTTTTTGTTTGTATTTAGTAGACACAATTTATCGCGCTCACAGCGCTGTTGGCGTGAGTGATTCGAAACGCACCGTCACTCGTCATCGTCAGTCGTAAACTCATAAATAATAATAAAAAACTCATCAGCAGTATTTCATTATTTTAAATGCACTAACCCGTGCTAACCCATTAGCTCAGTTGGAAAGAGCGCTGGCATGGATAGCTAGAGGTTGGAGGTTCGAATCCCGGCATGGGTGGAATTTTTTGCCTCTAAATAGGTTTTTTTCATCAGCAGAATATTATAATTTAGTATCGACACGTACGTATAGAAATGAGATATTGTATTTTAGGTAGTACGGTGAACAACGCGACGCGCTACCTCTTTTTGTTCGGTACACGCACTTATGCCGCGCGCGATAAGAGCTGCCGTGGGGTATTCGACGGTGTCTGTAGTGTAGTGTATCGACTGCACCTATTCTATTATTTTATGTCGATCACTTGACCTATAGGTCAATAAAACATGTAATAAGCGCCATCTGTTGTGTAGTTTGCAAATTAATCATCGGAAACCTAAATGGAACTCTAGCGACTGCAGCGACACATTTTTATGACGGAATTTTTATGGAAACGTATAACAATCACTTCGCAGTAGCGCCATCTAGGTTTAAGTTAAATTTTGTGATTTAAAATAAGGTACGGATTATTCAATGTACGTCATAAATATATGCATGAAGTAAAACAAAGAATAACATTAATCGAAATCGCGCCATCTAGTGAAATTGTGTGGTACTACTATCATTACCACTTCCGTAGTTACAGACCTTTCTGTGCCCGTAGTTGTTGTGTGAATTTTTGATCGCTACTTTTTTTTAAGTAGCTGTAGTTACGTAGACGTTTATTGAATCGTACATTGTACTTTAGTAATATTTTATAATATACCTACTTTAGTAATATTTTATCGATGGTAGTACGAAGACGCAAGTCACGCGTTTTGTAGCGCTAAATGTCAGAATTTGACAATTATTGTGCTGAAAAGTCATTTTCGACTTCTTTCGCTTTCGCCAAAGAAACGCGTACTACGAATGCAATTTATAAAATTACATTTGGTATCAACCTTTGTAGGTCCCCATTGCTGGGGCACGGGTCTCTTTCTGCATCGCAGGAAGGTTAGTCCATACTCCACCACGGGGGCAAAGTCCGGGTTGAGGGAAGATTGTAAGACAGTGGCGGGCCTTACTGTCTGAAGTTATCAAGCCGCCCATAAGGCCTCTGACATGGCTTAACGACTGCCATTACACGACAGCCGGCACCAACGGGTTAACGTGCCTTGCAAAGCACGAAAGTGCTTGGAAAAATGCCACTAGCGGTAGTCACGGGACGGTCATCCATCCTGTACCTGACCGCGCCTGTTGTTGCTTAACTCAAGTGATTAAAGATGCAAATGCCAAAGTTTTTGCGAGCAAATATTTCTCATATTGTGTCTATTGTATTATGTGTGCTTATACGAGAAAATCCGTATGAATCTCACAAAAATCATAATACATTGAAAACCTTTGCAAGTAATCTAGAAAATCGCAAACCAAATAAAAGATGCCAGGAAAATAAGCCTCTAAAATAGCTATTCAAGCGTTCAGTCTACTACTCTCTTTATGATACCCAAGGACAAAAATATTTAATAACAGAACATTATCCCACTTCGTTGATACCAACTAAATTTTTTTACATTGTTAGCTAAAACTGCATCCAGTCTCACCAACATCAGGTACTCTAGTTATGTGGGGTGTAACAAGATTGCAATATACATCCAAAATTAGGGGGTCAATATGATTAACTTTTGCTAAGGGGAGAACATCGAGATCGTGTTAATTTTTATATTTATTCATAAAAAAAATACGGGCGTTACAGAAGAAATCTAAATCGATAGCTAACTATTTAATCATTATCAGCTATTCTGTACTAGCGAAGCGCTTGTGGCCGAATGGAACCGAGTGACTGGAATCAATCATTGAGGTTGATTTCCGAACGCTTCCGTGCTTCACAAGACTCGTAAAGCCGTTGGTGCCGTCTGTTATGTAAAGACAGTCGTTAAGCCATGTCAGAGGCCTCGATATCGATACAAAGTAATCTTCTTTTTGCTGTATATTGAAATAAGATAAGATAAGAATATTCTTTATTGTACACCAGAGCACATATTATAAAACATGTAATGATACAAAGTACAATTGGCGGCCTTATTGCTAAAAGCAATTTTTTCCAGACAACCTTACGACGGAAATCAGGTTTTTTTCTAAATAAACCTCTATACCGCGGATAAAGCATCCAATAAATAAGTTTAACTTCTGTAATAAATATTACTTTTTTCCCAAGAATGTTTCTTGTGGATTCGACAGGCCTATACGAATAGCGGGCTCACCTTTTTCATGTCACGAGGTATTCTGTAGTTGCTAACGATGGGATGGGTGTTCAAACGGTTTATTTGTATAATCATCTATACGTAAAATATCGAATTTCTTCTAGGAAAGGTAAAATATTTCTTTGGCTGAAATATTTCCCTTGCTTGGATCATACTCGTGTCTCAACCAGATCGATGATTTTATTAGAAAATTATAATTTTACAACTTATTATCTCGGCATTCTATCACATAATCGTGTGATTGATCGTAAAATATTCTTCAAAATTGCAATGGTACTTTTCCTTTAAATATTAATTAAAACATTTGTTTTGGTCTCTTTCCACTTGATGAAGTTAATAAAACGTAACATAACCTCACGTTGTATCCCAGAGGGGTAGACAGAGACCAGGGACTGTTAGTTAAGTTAACAATAGCGCTAAATTAATATAATTAAATTTGATATACACGACTCTTTTCTAAACTAAATTCTAATTCTTTACTGTACTAGAAAAAAAGGTTGATCTGAGTTTGATTTTTAGTTTCATTTCTTTATTTATAATTTGACAATGGTACACGCTTGATACAATAAGCAAGTTCACAACAGTAGATTTAACGTAGAAAAAAATTAACAGGTCGTTTTACCAATAAAAACATGACACATACTTAAAATTTAGGACTATTATAAAATAAGATATTAATTCAAACTAATAACTAATGTATTTATGTGGTACTCCCTGGAGGTACATTTTTGTCTTTTATACGTTTCGATATAAACCCCTTGTATGTCCCCACTGATGGGGCACGGGCCTTTTCCTTCATCGCAAGAAGGTAAGGCCATGCTCCGCCACGGTGGCTATGTCCGGGTCGGTAGAGGATTGTAAGACAGTGGCGGGCTTTACTATCAGAAGTTATCAAGCCGTCTATAAGGTGTCTGACATGGCTTAACGACTGGCATTACATGAAAGCCGGCACCAATGGCATAGCGAGCTTTGCGAAGCACGGAAGCGCCACTAGCGGTAGTCACGGGATGGTCAACCATCCAGCACCTGACCGCGCCTGTTGTTGCTTAACCCAAGTGATTCTAATCAATCGGTTCCGCTAGGCAGTGTAGGGCGTAGTTAACTATTTTTTTGTAATCAGATTACTAACCGCGATCAAAAGTAGTTAACTACATGTAGTTATGGTTACATTAAGTTAACTACAGTAATCAAACTCCATTAAGTAGTTATTAATTTAAAAACCTATTTAGAGGCTAAAAATTTCACCCATGCCGGGATTCGAACCCGCAACCTCTGGCTATCCGTACCAGCGCTCTACCAATTGAGCCAATGGGCGACTCACGGCATCAGTGAAATTTCGAACCTCTTTACAATATTCTCTGTATTACGTACAGGCAGCGACATCTGACTTAAGCAAATTGCATTACTTACAGCCCCGACTAACTACTTTGCAGTTAGGTTTAACATCGGAACGATATCACTGTACCCACATGATTACACTATTTTTATTTTTAATGCACTAACCCGTGCTAAGGAACAAATTTAAAAACCTATTAAGAGGCTAAAAATTTCACCCATGCCGGGATTCGAACCCGCAACCTCTGGCTATCCGTACCAGCGCTCTACCAATTGAGCCAATGGGCGACTCACGGCATCAGTGAAATTTCGAACCTCTTTACAATATTCTCTGTATTACGTACAGGCAGCGACATCTGACTTAAGCAAATTGCATTACTTACAGCCCCGACTAACTACTTTGCAGTTAGGTTTAACATCGGAACGATATCACTGTACCCACATGATTACACTATTTTTATTTTTAATGCACTAACCCGTGCTAAGGAACAAATTTAAAAACCTATTTAGAGGCTAAAAATTTCACCCATGCCGGGATTCGAACCCGCAACCTCTGGCTATCCGTACCAGCGCTCTACCAATTGAGCCAATGGGCGACTCACGGCATCAGTGAAATTTCGAACCTCTTTACAATATTCTCTGTATTACGTACAGGCAGCGACATCTGACTTAAGCAAATTGCATTACTTACAGCCCCGACTAACTACTTTGCAGTTAGGTTTAACATCGGAACGATATCACTGTACCCACATTTCACTGATGCCGTGAGTCGCCCATTGGCTCAATTGGTAGAGCGCTGGTACGGATAGCCAGAGGTTGCGGGTTCGAATCCCGGCATGGGTGAAATTTTTAGCCTCTAAATAGGTTTTTAAATTTGTTCCTTAGCACGGGTTAGTGCATTAAAAATAAAAATAGTGTAATCATGTGGGTACAGTGATATCGTTCCGATGTTAAACCTAACTGCAAAGTAGTTAGTCGGGGCTGTAAGTAATGCAATTTGCTTAAGTCAGATGTCGCTGCCTGTACGTAATACAGAGAATATTGTAAAGAGGTTCGAAATTTCACTGATGCCGTGAGTCGCCCATTGGCTCAATTGGTAGAGCGCTGGTACGGATAGCCAGAGGTTGCGGGTTCGAATCCCGGCATGGGTGAAATTTTTAGCCTCTAAATAGGTTTTTAAATTTGTTCCTTAGCACGGGTTAGTGCATTAAAAATAAAAATAGTGTAGTTATTAATTTGATTGCTGTAATCATAACTACCTACTTATGATTACTGATTAGCTGAGTTGTAAAAACTTATATTTCCGTTCGTTCGCACAATAGTAGCGAACGGACGTGCACACTGTCAGACATAATTAAAATACACTACCCCACACACTAACCTGCATGCGTCGTACCAAACAAAAACACATGTACCGACATGCAGGGAGTACCTAGATAGTGCGCTCTGACTACCTACGTAGCAAACGACAAGTCGATACATGAACGACACGCGCGCCACACTTATTTTTTTATGAGCAAGTTTATTAAAATGTAGTTATAAAAAGTAATCTTGTAATTGTGATTGCAACTACAATTTGCAGTTAATAATCAAAATGTTTAACTACTTATTCTGATTACTTCATTTAGTTTGTAATCGTGATTATCAAAACTACTTTATGTAATCGTAGTTAGTGATTAGTAGGTAGTTAGATTGCATTTTGCCCCAGACTGCCGCTAGGACACGAGTGCTTCCTTTAAAATATTATTGAAATTAAACTTTTACTTCGTTTATTTTCCTCAGGTCCAAAAGAAGAGCCCACAACATGCATCATCACCATCACAGAGGATTAACTAACGTCACTCTACGAGTTTAGAGAATGGTTAATGTAAATTCGTATGAGCCAGAACAAGTATTATATGTTTCCAGTGTATGCTTTTTATTTTATTAATTAGATATACCGACGTCCTGAACGCAAACATGACAAAACTTGTATTAAATGTGACTAAAGCAATTATGCCAACTAATTGTAAGTATGTATGTATGTATGTATGTATGTATGTATGTATGTATGTATGTATGTATGTATGTATGTATGTATGTATGTATGTATGTATGTATGTATGTATGTATGTATGTGTGTGTGTGTGTGTGTGTGTGTGTATGTATGTATGTATGTATGTATGTATGTATGTATGTATGTATGTATGTATGTATGTATGTATGTATGTATGTATGTATGTATGTATGTATGTATGTATGTATGTATGTATGTATGTATGTATGTATGTATGTATGTATGTATGTATGTACATAAATACATACATACACACATACATGTATGCATGTACGGCTTGATGTATTTAAGGTTAAGAAGTGTCATTAAATTCGTATTTACTGTCATTAAATTCGTATTTTTTTATGAAATCGAGTTTATTGTTTTTTTGTTAATTCAGGATGAAGAACAAGTGAACTACTTTGTTATTAATTTATTGTATTTATTTCGCTAAAGTTGTGAAAATGAGATTAAAAACAATAAACTTCACCCCAGAGAAAATGTGCCATTAAAAATTAAATAAATCTACTTCTTTGTTTTCTTTATTAATATGTTTATTCATTTATTTTTTAATTAAGTGCAATAAAAGAATTATTATACTACATATTCTCATTACAATAAAACCAAATAAATCAGCTGTAAGAGGTTAATGACCAAGGCCTAGATTCTGTTACTGCATTGTAGTACAATGACGACTGTATAAACATGACGATTTCATTTCATTGCTGCATTAGTATCACACCTTCTAGGCGCCAATGGTATAAAAAACACGTCAGTTAACCCGTTCATTTATCTGTCAATGTACTGTAATGCATTAACAGAACAGAGGCCCAGGTTTACGTTGTATATTAAATAATAATATTGGCCTTTTTGCATCTACTTAATGATATGATTTATACAGCGTCCAGTGGTATCTTCACTCACACTAGATGGGTGAAGGGACCACGCCGACGCTGCAGTGCCTGGGACATGGTTTTTATAGATGGTGTAGGCTTGCCCAGCACCTACACCATCCTGACAGCTTAGTCGGCCTAGCCCACAGGAAAGACTAGTCAATACGTGCGAAGCCAACGTGCGGGTTTCCTCACGATGTTTTCCTTTACAGTTAGCGTGTGGTATTGTGGCTACAAATTCGCAATGTACGTAACTTTGAAATTAAACAAAGTCATTGGTACATGCCCGCACTCGGGATCAAACCTGGGGCTCTCGCTTGCCAGTCCATGGTTCTACCCACGGAGCTACCACCGCTTCATATTATTTCCGTTATATATTAAAACGCAAGTTAATAAAGAACTTCCTTTTTTATATAATCGGTGAGGCCAGGTTGAAAGATAAAAAAACATGATATTTTTTCTTCTACGACTACAACTTATAATAACGTGACCTGTAAAAAAATATTGTAGTCCAGTGGTTCAAAAATTTGCCATATAAACTTTGACGTCTACAAAAATGTTGTAACGTCATTTTTGTAGACGTCATTGCACGTTATTTATGAAGCGTTTCGTTATAATGTATGGAGCAATGCTTGTGCCATATAATTGTATCATTTCTAAGTATCAGTAACAACAAGTTACAAAACAATTTCTCGTCAATATTTTTCTGTAATATCACTGTATCAATGTTCACATCATCAGAATGAATAAATATTTACTCGCCCATACACCTACATTACGCTCGTTTCATAGGTAATTGTGACTTCAATATTTGAGATAAGAACAGTTTTTCTAGTCCTCAAATGTTAAGTAAACTTCCTCAACTACCATACCTGTGACTGCGACTAATAATACTTTACCTCCAGGAGCGCTCTTGAAAGTACTCTATAAGATCAACATTCGCACAAAAATCCAATTTCTCGTGTTGAATCTTGACCGCAAAGTTCCGGGAGCCGAAACAGTTCAGAGTTGAACGTTTGACTTTCCGGAGAAAAGTTGAAAAATATCCTCCGCGCTATTTTAGGAGTAGTGATTCTTCAAAAAGGATCGCGATAGGACTTGGCACCTTTACTTCCTGCTAATATGTTTATGTCATACGGATTGGACGGTTGAATGGATCTGGGTGAAATAAAGACCTTTATCTGATGGGTAACTTTGAAATCGATAGATACATTTTGTGAGAAAGTTCTTTCCATCGTGAAAAACAGTACATCGATTTATCGGTAATTACATTTATTATAAATATACGAATAATTATTCGTGATTTTCGACCTTTTGTTCGAAACTGCGTTTTAAAATTTAATGCAGTAGAAATTTTAATTAGTAATAAGCACTGATTTCACGACAGAAATACTATTCAAACTCGAGCTAACAATTTCGAAAAAAGAGTAGGTAATGACGAAACTGACTGTCAGAAGTTATTAAGCCACCCATGACATAGCTTAACGACTGCCATTACATGACAACCGGCACCAACGGCTTAACGTGTCTTGCGAAGCCGCCATCGGCCGTCACTGTGTCATTGGCAGGCTGTCACACGACATAGGCTGTTCCCGGCGCCTTCCACTTCCTCCTGCACGTCGCCAGCCTTCTATTTTTAGTTATTAGCCACGATTGTGTCCCTCTGCTGGGCAAAGGCCTCCTATTCAGATGTCCTTCTTGTCCACACTGACCAACTCTTCCCATTAATGCAAATATTTGGTCAGGTCGTCACACCATCTCCGCTTATGTCTGCCGCGTCACCGACAGCCATCACACGGCACCCAAACTGTGAATATGTTTTCCTAACTTTGCGGATCCATTATTATTCTTACTTATTATATACTATACCATAGCGGAAAGACCATTCCCTCAAAATTTTGCAAACGATTTCAAAATCTCGCTGCATTTTCCACGAAGACGATCACTAATTAACATCGATAAGCCACGGCTAGCATCACATGCAAGTGATAAAAAATCCAATCCTTTTTAAATACCTTTCAGGGCATTCCCAAATAGCTACATAGTGCTAGTAGGTAAGTGCTCTTATAAGCGAGCTGGTGCTCATTGAGGCATTCATATCGCGAGGCGCTATCGTCGGCGGCGAAGCTCATTTGCAATGAGAGCGGTTGGAATGTTCACTTTAACTCGGTAACACTGGAGATGGTCTATTCCCAGCTGATTAAATCAAACTTGTTTTTTTAAGTAGCCTTTATAGGCTACTTAAAAAAACGTTTAAACGTTTATACGTTCCACTGGAGGGCACAAGCCTCAGAGAGAGTACGGGCTTAATTACCAGACGTGCTTACCGCGGATTAGCAATTTCAAGCGCTGAGGAGTTTGAGGAACACCTCAGACACTCATGATTTCCTTCAACGTTAGCAAGTGTCATTGCTACTATAGCTTAACAAATGTACATAACTTAGAAAATAAATTGGTTCATGCCCGCACTGGAAATCGAACCTGGATCTCCCGAATCAAACTTTATGTCACGTTATTAAAATGTTCTTTTTTTTATATAGCCTTCGTAATATGGGTGTCCCACTGCAGGCCAAAGGCCTTCCCTTTTTAAACAGAGACTTTCAGTCATTAACCTCCTCGGACCACTCCGGCAAAAGATTGTCAAGATCATCCCGCCACCGTCTTGCCGCTGCGCGGTACCCACTCGGTGGCAAGTCTCGGCCATCTATTCGGATGTAAGCGGGTTACGTGATCGGTCCAGTTATTGTAAAAACAAAATGTTTTCTTCATAAACGTCTACTTCGTTAGTTTTGTCATTAATAAGTTGTGTGGAGTAGAAGCTAGAAAAACTCCACTATTCTCTTTAAATGATTCAAGTTTGTTAACATAGTTTTCAACTTGAAAAAAACTTACTCATGGCTATGTTGAACACTAGATATTTACAATCGTTTTTTTAAATCATCCTTGATGTTATAGAAGAATGATCACATCAACAGCAATAAAATTCACTAAAATTGCAAAAATTACAAATGCGCCCACGCAGGAAGCATAAAAAGGGAATGGGCTGCGGATAACGCCATGAAACATATCAGCCAGTTGGGTGTCCAACCGCTGCTGCACTGTCTGCTGTATAGATGCTGTCAGTAACTTTAGGTATGTAGCCAACACAATAAAAATACTAGAAATAAGCATAAGCTTTTGTCCCCACTATTTAGGCTGGCAAAGGTTAATACATCCTTAATGGGGCATTGTATACGCTTCTATAATAAAATCCCTGAAGATATATCAAGCTTGCCTTAATCGCAGTTAAAAAAATGTGTTAAGTAGGTACATTTTGTGCCAAAAGGGCTACTGTGACATAATGGATTATTTAGATGACAATGATGTCTGAAATTAAAGCCAGTTATATTCATGAGTTCTATGTTTTATAATAATTATTTAAACTCTTTTAATTAAAGACTTTGAAAAGACTAAGTTTGGAGTTTTTTTTCTCTTTTTTTTCTCCAAAATGATCTAGATTTTGAAATGGACATCTAGTTTGAATTGTAACGGTCGCTAAGCCGCAGTTTCTGCGCTACTTTGAATAAAATCATTTCATTTCATGTCATTTCCAGGTGGTCGATTAGAGACCAGAAGTATGAGGAAGGAACTATCGCTTTTAATTGGAATGGTCAAGACTCACTGATGATTCAAGGACTTAAGGATGATTCGAAGACTACCAAGGTCTTCGAATCATCTTGAATGAAACCTGAATTACGCTGCGGTTACCGGCAGTGACGGCAGATAAGAAAATGTATGGGTACTACCCTTTTTTATATCCAACCCGTTTTCTACAGGGATATCTTGGATTCGACTCGCTAGAACTAAGGAGAAATGTGGCTCTTGCTCTGCGGCTACACTGTGCCCTGCTCGCTTAAGCACCAGAGTGTTATGTGTTTGCGAATGGAATTGAAAGTGTGGTGAAGGTATGTAAGAGAATGCTAGAAGATGTATAAAAGGAAGTGCTCTGATATAATATTATAACGCTTTGGTGTAATTTTACTGTATAAATAAACAAACAAACAAAAAAAAAAACAAACAAACAAACAAACAAACAAACAAACAAACAAAGAAATAAATAAATAATATTGACCACTTTGCGTACCGTCGACAGCACATCAATCTTTACAGCACTTTAATAGTCTCTATTCAAGAACGACACAGCCGGCAACTAAAGTGGGAATTTCGATGTGCTGTGTCAGCTGTACCTACTTTGAGCAGTGGACAGATGTTGGATGATGCGTTTTATGGATCCAGAATTTGAAGGAAATCATGAATAATAAAGCTGTAATCCCTGAAAGCAGTCTACTCGTATGAGACTTAAAACTACAACTGTCAACAAACAACAACCAATGACAAAACTACAGTGTCATTGTATACTGTGTTAAGGGATCCACTGTCTCACAGTTAGTCACACGTCAGCTAATATAACTTTGCACTTAACTTGGTCACCCATTTAATTGAACTGAACTCCGTTTTTTACGTTTCGGTCGGACCGCATTGAAACACTTTGGCACTTTTCTGTTTACATGGCCGCAATAACGTTATGCTCATGTGGATAAGACGAGGCAATGTATTATTTAGTATTTTAGTTACCTTTGATATTCATCATTTTGGAGAAAAAATTAACAGCTAAACTCCACAATCCAATATAGATAGATAGAGAACACTTTAATGTAGATAAAAATGGAAATTACACAGATATTTCTTAACCTAAGAGTACAGACACGGCGGCCTTATCAATGAAAGTGATCTCTTCCAGACAACCTTTGGATGGACTGGACTAATAAATTGGAGAAGGAAGTAGATGTACAAACATACAAGATTATTAGTATAAGTAACAAGTGAAAAGACAAAGTAAAAAAGATACAATAATACGTCATCTTCAACAAAGCTAGTACCAGAACGTTAGTTCAATACCATAATATCGACGCCTTACTGCTAAAACCAACAAAGTGCCCTTTTTGTCAAAACTGAGTTATAAATATCATCAGAATCTACTTTTCAAGATCTACATAATGGTTAAACCCTTTTTTTGATGCGATGCTTCGTTATGATTTTTTTTTTGAAAAGTGCCAGTAAGTGCCCTTATAAGCCTTATTTCAGATTTTGGTACAGGTAAAAACCAATTACCCTAACATACATTTACAAATATTGTCTTCTTCTACAAGAAAAACACTTTATCACCTATTTAAAGTCTTTTCGCAGCATTGAAATTACGGATGATAATTAGCGGTTTAACTGTAAAAACAAACAAAAGGATAATAATTGGTTTTTGCAGGAGCAAGAATTAGGCATAATTTTTTTTTTACAGCTAATACCATTTAAAAACAATATAATCGTTTTTGCTTGTAGTTGTAGGGGAGCAAAAAAGTTATACAGGCAAAACAGCTTAAGTGCGCGTAAACGGTCCAAGCAGACATTTCGCGCGCTGTCAGTCGTGCGCAAACCGTTGAGCGGTGTATTGAAATTATTTTGTATTGACTGTTATAACTGATTTAGTACAGTGTATTATGAGTGCAAGGAGTAGAAAACTTGTAAGACTTGTAATGAGAGGTGACAGTAGTGAGAAGGAAAGTAAGTATTTGTTGTTTTCATATTAAAATGTTAAATTTTGATGTTATATTTTTCCAAATTGATTTATTAGTGTTTCTTAACTTTAAATCTGAATGATAAGTAGAGTGTGGAATTAGTACGCATAACGGATTGTCGTATCTTTGCTCCTACAGGGTCCTAAGGCCGTGAAAAGTCTTGCTTCAATCATACTGAACGTTATTGTTGCGATACCTACTTTGATTTAGCAAACTTTGTTAGAGTTATTTATGTTGTTATTTGTTTTAGATGATGAAAGGATTAAGGATAAAGGCGTCGATGAGTCGTACACCATCAATATTCATATTGGAGACGCGGGTAAGTTACCTACAATGATATAGCTACCTACTTTTCGTTTGATAGGCATGATTTTAATTCGCAGTATAAGTATACCGTATAAAAGGTTGCCTGGAAGAAATTGCTATTAGCATTAAGTCCGCCAATTGTATCGTATCAGTGGACAAAATCGAAATCAGTACGTTGCTGCTATTTTATAATCGAAATCAGTACGTTGCTGCCGTTAATACAATCTACCACCTCAATGTGTTTGAGCACAAATTTTTAGAATCAGGACACTCCCACATGGAAGCTGATTCTATGCACAGCAGCATTGAGCATGCTAAAAACATACCGATGTATTCTCGATAACTGACTGGATAAACATTTTTAAAAATGCAAGAGCAAAAGGTATTTACAAAGTTGGAGGTAAAAAAGTTAAGAAAGCAAGATATCAGGTCAAGGAGTTTAAATATTACGAATTTTATGATCTTAAGAAACTGGCAGAAGAAATGATGAAAAATAAGACCAAGGATGTTGCGGGGAATAAGATAAATTGGCTTAAAATAAAGAGAATGAAGTATGTAAAAGTCAGTTACAACATGTCGGAAAACTTTCTGATACTGGATACTAGATCAGTGCCTATCAAGCAGACTGTTGCAACTCGCCATCGTGCCATGCGTACAACCCGGCGATCCAATCCAAACTCAGTTGAACATCTGCCTTCATCAGAGGAAGGAGTCACGCTGCCCGCGCTAAAACAACTTTACGACCAAACATTAAGCATTAGCGCCGCCAAAAAGAAAGACTTAATAGGTCTCTGCGATAAGGGCGTGATACCTGAAGAGTATCATGGTTGGTACAGATCATTAAAATGCACAAATAGCATTATTGATAGGGTTCCGGATGTTGCAAGAGAGGAAGAATCAAGTTGTGATGAAGAATGAGGATTAGCACCTTCCTCATTCTTCATCACAACTTGATTCAGCTTGATTGCTCAATACATACTTAGTTTTAAGTTATTCCTCATGTCCTAGTGGTAAGCTATACCGATCCGAAGACTATGTCGTAGGGCTGGGCGTGTTAATTTTACCTAAGGTATTTAATACTGTCCTTGTCATTAAAAAGTTCCGTTTTTTTTGTAAGTTCAATATTTTTGAACTCGCTTAGTAACGTTAATTAAAATACATTTAAATATTAACTGACTGTTTTATTAATTAATCCTATTTACATGTAAAACTAGTGAACCACTAGTGTTTAACTTCGAAATTCCCTAACAAATCATCAACTGTTTTTTTTCTTCCACCAGGGATAAAACTTAAATAAATAATCTCTTGGAAACCCTCAAAAGGCCATAGAGTTTATACATGCCAAGTTTCAAACTGTTTGGATTTATAGTTTAGAAGATTTTTGGTTATTTCTATGCGTTAAGTAAGGATGGCTTTTTACTATGGAGTTGTGTGCACTTAAGCAGGAATTAAAAGAATCCTCTGCAAGTAAAACCACTTAAGTGACAGTAAATTGTACTTATTGCAGGATTTTGAAAAATCTATCGAATTTGGAACAATTTAAATTACCCGCAAGCAGTAAACTACAAAAAAGACAGCTAAACAAATAAGATTTGTCAGTCTAGACCTATTAGATCAGAAGATACCTAAATTTACTTTCTACAGGCAAAACCGGTTAACTGCAGCACCCATTTCAGTTAAACGCTAAATTTTACCTATTTGTCTTCACAATTTAGACACTTTCTTTGATCATCTCTATTAATGAATAAATGACCGAAAAAAACACACAGTAATTATGCACACAATAACAAGTTTTAGTATAGTTAACGACATCCAAACCTTAAACTCGAGTTTTCTCGAAACAACATTTCATGCAGATAGTCGGTTTTAGCAGTAAGGCCTCGATATTTACCCGAGAAAGTTACTTTTGCGGTTCCTTCATTTAAAATATAGGGAATATTCTATTCTTACCAAGAACTATCCACAAAAGTCTGTCACCACCGGCAACACGGAATTAAAACGCTTCGCAATTGTTTTCTGTTTCTGCTTATACCGTCAGTTAAAAGTTACAAAAACCACACTAAACATGCAGTTGACAAATCCAATATGCAAACTGCCTGTTTGTTTGGCCACCATCGAGATAATTTGGTTGAATTAACATCGGTGAGACCGCAGAACTGCGAGAAATAAGTAAGGATGTGGCACAGCATTATAATCATACACAAAATTTTGTTAGAAATTCCGCTATTTCAATAATTTAACATACATACATACATTTAACATTTACATACAAGCACATACATTGCTTCTGGCCCCACACTAGGATACCCTGTGTCGTGGGAACCAGAAACAACGACATCACAAACATGTAAACATCCAAGACCTGGGCTTTTTTTTTTGTTCCCAGCCGGGATTCGAACCCGGGACCTCTTGCACGGTAGGCAGACGCGCTACCGCTACGCCACAGAGGTCGTCAATTGTTTTTATAACATATTTGCTCGTAAAGTGGTTGTAATTACACCAATTTCAATATCGTAATGTATCTCATTACGTACTTGTGCGATAATGTAATTAATGTAAAAGGCACGTGTTTTTTTTTTATATAGTTTTAAGATACTCCGTCTAAAAATGAACGATACTTTTAAATCTTAGCAAAGAGGTTTTATGTCAAGAAAGTGGTCAGTATTTTATGAATAAAATTAACTTTGGGAAATAAAATATAACAAATAAACATTTAATTCTTTAATTTAATTAATTTTGACAATAAATTACAACCATTTATCTGTAACAAAAACACAAAAATATTAATTTACTTTATTAGTAATACTGGCTGTTTTTGTACCTTTGCCTAAAAAAAAAAAGTTGATGCGCGCGCATCGCTTATTGTGGACAAGTAAAAATAAATCCGCGCGCTTTTTCTTTTCGATGTATGTATTGTTTTTATTTGAAAATGTCTTCAAGTAGTGATGATAACAAAGTCAGAGTTTTATTAATTTCCTCGTAAATATGTTATAAAACGTCGTATGACATACGTGCGCTTTGAAAATTACAGCCTCTGCTTCCTTATAGCCCTCGCCGATGGCTCTCGCTAGTAATATCGCCTTGGCTGTAATTTTCAACTTACCGCACTTATATCATAATGTACATACTTATTTATATGTACATACATACTTATTAAGGCCAAATATTTCATTATTTAGGGGGAATACAAATATAAATTTCCGCAAATTTCATATTCACATGCCAATTTCGAGGAAATGATAATGAATATTTTTTTTAGTACGACCAGGAGGCCGATTCTCGCCCATGCGAATTGAAAGCGTAGACATAAAATATAGAAATTTATCGTGGGTACGGGATGGTCACCAATCCAGCACCCGATTGCGCCTGTTGTTGCTTAACTCATGTGATCGATTCTAACTACTTGGTGAGGCCAGGAGCGCTACTGAAAGCAGAATACTCTTTTGAAATTTCTCGGTAACGAAGTCACGGGTATATCTCTTTCAGTAGGTAGATAATAATAATAATATTGGCCTTTTTTTTGCATCTACTTAATGAGATGATTTATACAGCGTCCAGTGGTATCTTCCCTCACACTATATGGGTGAAGGGACCTCTCCGACGCTGTAGTGCCTGGGACATGGTTTTATAGATGGTGTAGGCTTGCCCAGCACCTATACCATCCTGACAGCTTAGTCGGCCTAGCCCACAGGAAAGACTAGTCAATACATGCGGAGCCAACCAAGCCGCGGGTTTCCTCACGATGTTTTCCTTCACGGTTAGCGTGTGGTATTGCGACTACAAATTCGCAATGTACGTAACTTTGAAATTAAACAAAGTCATTGGTACATGCCCGCACTCGGGATCGAACCTGGGGCTCTCGCTTGCCAGTCCATGGTTCTACCCACTGAGCTACCACCGCAGTTAGGTAGATAATAAACAAATAATTACATAGTTGCTCTGTTCCTCCACTTATATTTCCTGACCAAAACGACCGGCGTACATGTTTGTTAATTCACTAATTTAAATTTGCGGTTTTCACGCTTCGCGAACCTTTGAATCCCAATCTTGTTTTGATGTGCCCATTTTGGTTGAAAATGTCAGCGTAATATTATTTTAATTAATTTACGAACAGACTGTTCAGTAGTGTGGAATTATGGGCCATAAATAACATATTTCATTTAGCTAACGTGGCTAATTAGCTATCAGTTAAATAATTGTAGAGACAAACGAATCAGAGGCGACTATTAGACCACCTGTGTGGCGCAGCGGTAGCGCATTTGCCATGCGAGAGGTCCCGGTTTGAACCCCGGGTGGGGACAAAAAACTCCAGGTCTTGGATGTTAACAAGTTTGTGATATCGCTGGCTGTGTGGTGTCGGCCTAGAGAATAGCACCAACCCAAATTCTTCCCGCGGGTGTCGTAAAAGGCGACTAAGGGATATAAACCGGGGGGTGGGCAGCAGCGCCCCCTGCAGTACAATTCCAGCAAACTGAGATCCCCAACCCGCATGCCCAGCGTGGGGATTATGGGCATTACCCCTCAATGATGGCACAACCTTGCGCTCATTAAGGGAGGGCTATATCCAGCAGTGAACTAATATAGCCTGAAGAAGGATGTCGCTGTTTCTGGTATTCACGACACAGGGTGTCTTAGTGTGGGCCAAAATCAATGTATGTGCCTGTATATAAATGTTATGTTATGCTATGCTGTGCTGTGCTGTGCCGTGCCGTGCCGTGCTGTGCTGTAAAATTCAGTTCCAAATTCTAGGCTACAGGCTACAAATTCCAACCATGCCAGTACTCGAACCAATACATATGAAAAACATATCTGATCAGGAAAATTTTCAGCGTTCCCGCACAATAAACATTTTAGACGAAGCTAAATCACACTTGAAGCTGACACACAACATCTCACGACACCTGAGCTACAAAGGCCCAATCAGCGCTAATCCGGCAAAGTTCATTATCATCCACAAAGCAAAACATTTGATCAAGTCCCGTTAATAAGTCGTCCCTAAGCTTAAAATCCCGCAGGTTCTCAGTCGAGTTGATTGCAACAGAGCCCGCTAGGAGATTTGGCGTCGCTCCAACCACAATAATACTAGAAGTTTCGCTTCATGGTATACGCTACGCTTTTTGTGCCAAGGACATTATGGTAACATATAATATCATCCATTGTATGTCTCCACAGCTGGGGCATGGGTCTGTTCTTGCAGCGCATGAAGGTTAGGCCATCCTCAACTACGGGGGCTAAGTCCAGGTTGATGGAGGATTATAAGGCAGTGGCGGGTTGGGAAGTCCTTTGGGTTTTAGGTTCCCCATCGGGCATGCGGTGGAATCCAGTTCATGAAGGAATGTTTTAAACCGACCAAAGTCGAAGCGTCACTGCCATGATTGACTCGTCATTGGCAGAAATAGTCGTCCAATTCAGCCGCTAACTAAACAAAAAAGACACTGGCGGGCCTTATTGTCAAAAATTATTAAGCCGCCCATAAGGCCTCTGACATGGCTTAGCGTTCGAAATAATGTTTTTAAGCTTTGAGTTGCTGATACGCTCATGGGATCTCGTTAGGTAGGTCGTCGTACCAATTTATGTAAATTAATTTTTAAGTTTTATTTTATTTTTATTTTTGTTTATTAGGACTACCAACGAGATATACACCATTACATTTACAATAGACCATAACTAGAAATAAACTAAGTGTTACCTCACTTACAGGCATTCACAACATGTACCGTTAGTATGAAGTTACTTTAGGACTTAATGTATTAAATTATAGTTTACACTGGTTTATTGTTAAGTTAATAAACTGATGAGATAATTTAACAATAATAATATTACTTTACTTAAAAAATATATAAGCCTATGTTTCAGAGGGTAGACAGGATACTCCTTTTAAACTTTGCACAGCTATCAAAGAATATGTCAATGTTGTGAGACTTCGCTATAGCGTTATGTTGCGATATGAGCCTTTGCAAAGTACAAAAGTGACCAAGATTGCTCCTTGATGGTGTTCTTGCAAATGGCGTGTATCTTGAACGATGGGGATTGGATATACGGAGTACTGAACCTGATTTTGGACAGAAGTTGCGGCCAGTCAATTCTGTTACCAAGCAGTTTGAAAAAAAAACATTTGGTCAAGCAGTTTTCTGCGGTCACAAAGGCTGTTTAACTTGAAATATTTGAGACGGTCGTCATAGGAAGGAAGTTTTTTTGCTAATTTGCAACTAAAAGAAAGATGCCACAAAAATAGTTTTTGGACCCTTTCAAGCCGCTTGACGTAAATTTCATAGTGGGGGTTCCAAAGGACGCTACAGTATTTCAAACAACTTCGTACGAGCGAATTATAAATAGCTATTTTACAAGCCATCTTAAATGCCTTGCAGTTTCTTAGGACAAATCCCAGCATCTTAAAACCTTTAGCCACCAATTTGTCGATGTGAATGTTAAGCCGCAGTTTATTATCTAATTCTACGCCAAGATCACGAATTGAAGATACCTCAGCTAATTTATCTCCTTTAATATTGTATTGATAGGTGATGTCTGTATAGGCGCGTGAAAACCTAATCTGGAAACACTTTATTACATTAAGAGACATTCTATTCATATCACACCACTCAGAAAGTCTATCAATCTTTCTGCATGCTGATACAATCATCAGTACTTTTAATTGGATTCATGATCTTTAGGTCGTCAGCAACCAGATAAAACTTAGTATGATGGAAGGACTGTACAATATCATTAATAGACATATTAAAGAAAAGAGGGCCCAGGTGCGAAGTGGGAGAACACCTGATTTGTTCAAATAGGGATCAGATTTGTCACCCATCACCACCACCACAGAAGTTCTCTCACTCAGGTAAGATGCACACCATTCCAGAAGGGTTCCGGAAATTCCATAGCTACTTAGTTTATGAATTAGGATGTTATGGCCCACTTTATCGAAAGCCTTTCTGAAGTCCGTGTACACCACATCAACAGGGACTTTTGCGTCCACTGAGGCAATAACGTCATCTTCATATGAAACCAAATTTGTAAGTGTAGAACGAGCTTTAAAAAATCCATGCTGATGAGGGGTGATGCTTGATTTGAAATGCCACGTAATAATGGGGACGATAAGTGATTCAAACACTTTTGCAAAAACATTTAAAATAGATATATGTTTTCAATTAAATTAGACTCACCAGCTTTAAATATCGGCACTACTAATGTCGGCATAAGATGATTTGGGAAACATTTAAGATGATTTGGGAAACAATGGTCAGAGAAGAGTTTTTCCAGCTGTCTCTTTCTCCATTACAACTCGATCCAAAGAAAGCAGTAACAAGAACATTTTTAAAAACCTATTTAGAGGCTAAAAATTCCACTCATGCCGGGATTCGAACCCGCGACCTGTCGCTATCCGTGCCAGAGCTCTTTCCAACTGAGCTAATGGGCGACTCACCGGCATCAGTGAAATTTCGAACCTCTTTACAATATTATCTGTATTACGTACAATTTAATATTGGAAATTTTAGCCTCTAAATATGTTTTTAAAATTGTCCTTAGCACGGGTTAGTTAGTGCATTAAAAATAATATAACAATAACAATGTACATTGTGGCATTCAATAAACAGAATGTGAATTCTTTACGACAAATACTGTAACTTTTAGTACATAATAAACGTTTTCATTTTCATTTACTTTAAAATACATTTATGATTTCTGATCATCCGTTCTTTCCTAAATGTTTAAACTCTTTGTTAACAAACTAGTACTTCTGCACCAGTCTATACGGGGCTGCAACCGCCAATCTCCTTAGCACACTCGCAAGCCGGCTAGGGGTGTTACTGTAGTGAAAATATACACACTCATATTGAGGGCCTGGGCGTCTCTTTGTACAGGACTTCAGGTGTAAGGACATTTACAATTGTATTGATTTATTACTCAGGAAGTTGGGATAGTTTTTCAGGGCTTATGCGTACAATGATAATAAAAGTACAGTCCCAGGCACAATAAACCATTATGACTGAGCCAGTTACTTAATTTATTATTACTATTTGACATATCAATGATTTATGATGTTCTAAATTGTCTAAGTTATTTTTCATTTTCTTCTTCTCCATCTTCTTTAGGCTATATTATGTAGTCCACTGCTGGACATAGCCCTCCCCTATGAGCGCCATAGCGCCCTGTCTACAGCTTGCCGCATCCAGCATCTGCCGGCAGTTTTTCGCAGATCAACATCCCAAATGGTCGGAGGGCGTCCTACACTACGTTTGCTGAGTCGCGATCTCCACTCAAGAACACGCTCACTCCAACGGTTGTCGGTTCTTCGCAGATATGGCCAGCCCACTGCCACTTCAGCTCGCTAGTTCTCTGAGCTATGTCGATAACTTTGGTTCTCTGTCAGATGCATTCGTTACGAATCCTATCCTTCAGAGAAACTACGAGCATACGAGTAGCTTTTTCCATAGCTCGCTAAGCTGAGCGATTTTGCATTTAATAGTTGAAGATCAAAAGCAAAGAAATATTTTTATTATTATATTTCTACCGTTAGATTAGATCGCAACAACGCTTTGTTACAGTATGTTAGCTTTTAGAATATACCTCGACTACTATCGGATTGAATCGGATATATTCGTTTAATAGAAATATCGGAACTAATATGACACTTAATTTCGAAATAACTTTTCAATATAGTGAAGCAAAGATTTATACAGAACAGGAAGTGCTATGGGCCAAAACCGAAGCCTACTCTAGAGCCCGAGATATAGTCTAAAAGCTCACAGAACAGAACTATTTGTCTGTTTATCCACGTATGTTAGCTATCCAGTGGATGTGTCTGAAAACGTCTTGGACCATGGCATTCATTTGTAGAGCTAACTATAGACTGAAAACCCTTTCCATTAGCTTTTTATTTATTTATCCTTGGATTTATCTATTTACTTACTTATTTTGTGGCTATGCTCCAGTCGATATCAGGAACATAAGGGATTTTGAGGGCTTAGTTGCTCTGCTTAAAATTTTGGCAAATTCTACGTTAATTTTAACCATATCGTTACAATGCGCTGCGTCTCTATAGAGAATCTCTTTTTTAAAATTTTATAAATAATTACACTTCTATCTTGTCGTTATCAAATACGTTCCCGACTTTGTCGACGCAAGTTCACCTGGGACTTTCTTTCGGGTACTTTCAAATGTAGTGTGTTTTGGTAATACCTAAACGATTCCTATTTTATTCAAAACTAGCTTTTGCCCGCGACTACTTCTACGTTTACTTTTTTTGCAACCCCGTTCACTCCCTTAAGGGTGTTGAAGAGTATTTATGTTAAGTTTCAAGTAAATTAGACAACATTCTTTATACTTCTCATACAAATTTTGGCAACCCTTTTTGCCCCCTTAGGGATTGAATTTAAAAAAATCCTGCTTTATTCCTTGACTCTCTGTGCAAAGCTTTCTAGGTCCAACGACTTCGACTGGGCTTTGATGAGTGAGTCAGTCAGTCAGGACTTTGAATTTTATTTATATAGATAAAGAAGCGAAGCAAGATGAAAACTCAAGTTACAGGAACTGCAGCTACAAGATTTGTTGTTACGCTAGCACTGAAGGCCGAAATCGCTCCTGTAATGGAAGCGGGATCATAAGGAAACCGGCGTTGGTGTTAACGTATGCTATACACGGTGTTAAAATACCATTCTTAATAATTCGCGATACTCATACATATTTATTTATTATACGGGTCTAATCGCAATTATTTATGTCTTAAAACGCAATTACCTTATTTCCCGACGTTTCGGCAGCGTTACAGTTGCCGTGGTCTCGGTTAGACTGAAGTACAGTCTGTACACGCCCAATAAATAATCGCGATTAGACCCATTTAATATATAACTACGTAAAAATACTGACACTATTTTTCATTGACGGCATGTCAGGCACGACATCAACTTTAATAAAATCGAAAAAAATCAACGCGTAACTTTCAGCGATCTTATTGCTCTGCGAAGAGAAATTATAAACCCTTATATTCCGATATCAACCCTTGTATATTACGAACACCAAATCCTAAACCATACCAATAGTGTACGTGTAACTGTCATATTAGTAATTTGACAGTTATACAATTGGAATCACTCAGGATTTTGTGCTCAGAATTAGGCCACTGTTTAGAAACATTTAGCAATGTTTTTTTTAATGAAAAAGCTCAATAATACTCATAAGGTCGTTTGGGAGGTAGTATTCGGTATATAAGTGCGACTTTGAACGTGTATTAAATGATTACGGGTCGATTTCTGAATTTTGAATTTCACTAAGTAAATAACGTATACCAGGCCACTCTGTGCCCCACGTATATATAACGTATCCAATATATTGCTCCGGTCTATTCAAAGGTGGTCCAAGAGATTACTTTTGGTGATAAGGCCGCCGTCTGTACTCTTAGGTTAAGAATTATCTATGTATGTACTTTTTTTATGTACAACTTGCTGACCCAGCGAACTTGGTACCGCCTAACAGTCGATTCTTTAATTTTCTTTTATTTTTCTCTCCATAAAAACCAACCTCGTCCTTCAAGGAACATTTTAAAACAAGAATTAGCAAAATCGGTTCAGCTGCTCTCGAGATTTGCGCTTACCGACACATTCAGCGATTCATTTTTATGTTATAGATAAAGTGTTCTCTATCTATCTAACGTTTAAATAAATATTAACATTCTATCACGCTCTTTTCTGAGAAATTCGATGAGACAGCACTACAGTTAACTATTTACTTAGCGAAATTCTCAATTCAGAAATTGGCTCATAACTAACACTAGGTGTCATTGAGCAATACGGTAACAAACTCTTCCAAAACATCCTTTTTATAAAGTAAACGCTTGTTACACTGACCACGCACTCTGCATCTTTTTTTCAACCAATAGCCACCCATTGCTTAGTGTAGGTCTGTTCTAATGCACGCCGTTCATTTCTGGCTTGTGCACTCCGAGAACAGTATTTTCCTCTCACTCAGACGGCGCTCTACATCGTCGTCAGGCTATGCTAGTCCACTGCTGGACATAGCCCTCCCCTAAAGAGCGCCACATTATGCTATCATAGGGGGTAGTGCCGATAATCCCCACGCTGGGCATGCGGGTTGGGGATCGCAGTTCGGTGGAATTGTACTGCAGGGGGCGCTGCTGCCCACCCACCAGTTTGTGTCCCTTAGTCGCCTTTTACGACACCCGCGGGAAGAATTAGGTTGGTGCTATTCTCTAGGCCGACACCATACAGCAGCGCTCTACATACTTGTAAGTAAATAATTGCCACCTCCAGACGCTCGATTTCAATAAATCGATGTCCGTTATCGCTTGGTCCCTTCGCAAACTTCTGTTATTTCGGTGTTAACGAGGCATTAAGGGTCAGGGCAAGCACTGAACCGTGATGTAGGGCGGTTACAGAATCATCACGCTATTAAGCTCCTCCTAAGACCATGAAAATATTTTTTTGTGTAGTCTTTAAGCGTCCCACTGCAGGACACAGGCTTTCTCACAGAGATACAGTATGAAATGAAATGAAATGAATATACTTTATTGCACACCAGAAATTACAATTTAGAAAATAAGAGTATGGTCTTAATTAAAACGTTTGCCCACAGCGTATTAGCAATTTCAAGCGCTGAGGTATTTGATCACCTCAGACAATCAGGTTTCCTCACGAAGATTTCCTTCACGGTTAGCGAGCGGTATTGCTACTACAACTTCGCAAGTGTACATAACTGAAAAACAATGTCTTTGGTACATGCCCGCACGGGAATCGATCCTGGGTCTCCCGAATTAAACATTATCTCAGGTTAAATTCAAATGTTCTTTTTTTGTATTATAGTGTCGCGGTCCTATCGCGATTTTTGTATATAGTGTCGCAGTCCTGTCGCGAACCATCTAGAATGGAGCCTTCTGGAAGCCTATCGAATAGTCGCCGCATGATTCGTTTTAGTAACGCTGCAAGCAATAACGACTCGTATGTCTACTTATATAAGGCTCACAACTCTATGACATTATGTTGTTCTAGGGTCGTTGCCATGTGCACCGAGGGAAAAGTCGAGCGAGAACGTTCGTCCTGCAGACCAGACCCTACGTGAATAAATCCTAAGAAGTTATATTCTTTTTAATTCACTAACCCGTGCTAAGGACAATTTCAAAAAACCTATTTAGAGGCTAAAAATTTCACCCATGCTGGTATTCGAACCCGCGACCTCTGGTTATCCGTACCAGCGCTCTTCCAACTGAGCTAATGGGCAACTCACCGCCATCAGTGAAATTTCGAACCTCTTTACAATATTATCTGTATTACGTACAGGCAGAGACCATTAGCTCAGTTGGAAGAGCGCTGGCACGGAAAGCCAGAGGTCGCGGGTTCAAATCCCGGCATGGGTGGGAGTTTTAGCCTCTAAATAGGTTCCTAAGAAGTTGTCATTGGCGTTTTATCTCCATATCTCTAGATATGGAGATTTTCCTTGGGGATTCCAGTCGAAGGCTTGCCTCGGGATGTGTTCGGGGTCCCTTCGGAGTGTGTGGCCGGTGCTACTATTAGTACGCTTGAATGCTACTATTACGACATAAAGAGTGTCGATGAAGCGAAAGAGGTAGATATTTTTTTCGGATAGACAAAGGCCTATCCCTTGATTATATAGCGTAATATGTGTGAATAGGTACCCGGAGAAAGAATAAGGTAAATAATATTTGGGGATGAACACTTGGTGATTTGGAAAAACGCATTATAAGTTCTTGGTAACGAACAGCAGGTACTATACATATATTACGTAGTAATATATATATATATTACTACGTAATATATACGGTACAGCAGGTACTATACATATATTACGTAGTAATATATATATATATATTACTACGTAATATATACGGTACAGCAGGTACTATACATATATTACGTAGTAATATATATTACTACGTCATATATGTATAGTACCTGCTGTTCGATACCAAGAACTTATAATGCGTTTTTATGTGTTATATATTGCAACTTCCAACTTTAAAAAATACCTGTTTTTTGGGTGAACAAAACTGCTTTTACATGTTGGACATCTATTTAGTTTTATAAAAAATCATGAGTTTTTGACTACAACGTTAAATTTGAAATGCTGTCGACTATAGAGTGAATATGAATGTAGACAATTAGCACTAAATAATTTAGAAAGCGTGAGACTTGTTCTCAGGCACGTGTCAGTTATGTGTCAAAAGCTACGATTATGATCAGTATTAAATATAATCTCTATTTACAGCGCTTTCTATAAATAAACTATTTTAGCGGAAATCATTTCAAGTCCTAGGAGGTTGATTCTACGTAATAGGCTGTAGTTATCACAGATACTAAGCCATTTGATATGCACTTTTGAAAAAAAACGTATTATAAGACAGTTTATGATTTTTATTCCATTGATCACGGATTGCTACAGGCTGAATAATCGTATATCGTTAAAAATACGCGAATCAATTCAGAATGTCAAAGAACATAAACCAAAAGATAATCTTAAACTCGTATTACAGTACGAAACACTCTGCTTGTACGCAGTTTAGAAGCTGTACCTTCTCTACGGCCAACTCAAATAGTTTGCGCTGCCATCAATTCTGTTGATAGTGTTCAGGGGTTAAGTTGACATATTATTGGAGCTAGGCTGCTAGTATCTAGGGCCCGCCTGCGGGCTTAGGATATTGAAACTACTTACGAGGATCTTCTTCGAATCATTCTTCTTAAGTAATGACACAGCTATGCTCAAGATGTAGGTAACTTTAGCTATCTCGTAAGTTCACTTTTTGATATTTAAAGTTTATTCTAATACTAGCTGTGCCCGCGGTGGTACCCGTGGCTTATCGATTTTCCCCTGGGAATAAGATATTTTCCCGCATTAAAACTTAGCCTGTGTGTTAATCCCGAGTGTCCGCTAATTCTATACCAGATTTTATTAAAATTCCTCCAGCCGTTTAGACTTGAAGAAGTAACAAACTTACACACTCACAAACTTTCGCCTTTATAATATTAGTATCATAGTGTTATTAGATTAGTCATTGTATTGAATGTAGTGTTATGGTTTGATGTGCGCTGCCATAAAGAGCCTCTAGATGACGCTAGCCGTTTTGAAATTGAGGTATAGCAGTCGGGTAGAATAGATGGTAAATAGCTAAATAATTTCTTACTCTTTTAAAAACCTGTTTACAGGCTAAAAATTTCACCCATGCCGGGATTCGAACCCGCAACCTCTGGCTATCCGTGCCAGTTGAGCCAATGGGCGACTCACCGGCATCAGTGAAATTTCGAACCTCTTTACACTATTCTCTGTATTACGTACTGGCACGGATAGCCAGAGGTTGCGGGTTCGAAGGCATGGGTGAAATTTTTAGCCTCTAAATAGATTTTTAAATTTGTCCTTAGCACGGGTTAGTGCATTAGATATATTTAAAATAGTATAATTTCTTACTCTTACTCCCGCTACCGTTGAAGGAAAACATGGTGTAGGACCGGAAAGTCTGAGGTGTTTACGTCAGCGCTTAAAGTCGCCAATGCGCAATCCATATCAACCTTTGTAAGTCCCCACTGCTGGTTAGGCCATACTCCACCACAGGGGCCAAGTCCGGGTTGGTGGAGGATTGTAAGACAGTGGCGGGCCTTACTGTCAGAAGTTATTAACCCGCCCATAAGGCCTCTGTCATCGCTTAACGACTGCCATTACATGACAGTCGGCACCAACGGCTTAACGTGCCTTACGAAGCTTAAGCCCGGTAAAATTCCATTAGCGGTAGTCACGGGACAGTCACCCATCCTGCAACTGACCTGGCCTGGTGTTGCTTAACTCAAGTGATTGATCACTCGGTTCGCGGGTTCAGGCCACGAGTGCTTCTGCGCATTTCGAAAATTAAATTTCTACTCGTATACATAAAAAACGTTTTTAGACACACAGAAGCATAACAGAAACTACAAGAAGAACCCTGATTTATTAAAAAAATACCAACTATTGAATCCACCGACATCTTTTGCCGTTCTAGGCTTACTAATGCACGTGAAGTGTCTCCTCAAATGACGTACCTACTCTACCTGACGAACGTACCCACCTCTTAGTCAAAAACTAAATTCTTTCTCTGAGTATTTATAATTGTTTATGGCAACACAAGTCAATGCCAATATTGTTATGTTTCCGGTTTTAGTTTTTAGTTAAGTTGGCTTAACTGTTTTCCTCTCTCTCTCTGTATATCACCGAATTACCATGGTGGTTGTGTTGATTGTGAATTGTAATAAATTATATGGTTCATACAGTACTGCGACTTTCAAATCCAATCTATAGTTCACAAGAATTGCTCCTGAGCCATCTTCTAACCATACCTAATTACATATTATACGGGTACAACGAAGGATGCAAATAATAATATGCGTAAATACCTACAAAATAAATAATTTATAAATAATAATTGAAAACCTATTTAGAGGCTAAAAATTTCACCCATGCCGGGATTCGAACCCGCAACCTCTGGCTATCCGTGCCAGCGCTCTACCAATTGAGCCAATGGGCGACTCACGGCATCAGTGAAATTTCGAACCTCTTTACACTATTCTCTGTATTACGTACAGGCAGCGACATCTGACTTAAGCAAATTGCATTACTTACAGCCCCGACTACCTACTTTGCAGTTAGGTTTTAACATCGGAACGATATCACTGTACCCACATGATTATACTATTTTTATTTTAATGCACTAACCCGTTCTAAGGAACAAATTTAAAAACCTATTTAGAGGCTAAAAATGTCACCCATGCTGGGATTCGAACCCGCAACCTCTGGCTATCCGTGCCAGCGCTCTACCAATTGAGCCAATGGGTGACTCACGGCATCAGTGAAATTTCGAACCTCTTTACACAATTCTCTGTATTAAGTGTTTTTATTTTTATTTTTTATTTTATTCATTAGGTACACCAACAGCAATTACGCAAACATGATAAAGCTTATACTAAAAGTGACTTAGGGCTAGCGATTATGCCAATTAAAGGTATACACAGCATTTTTAGACTTACATATACGCAGACAACTAGAAATGCAATATTACAATACGGTGATAATATAGATGTTATTACCACGTAAGATAAGAATTTTAAGAATTTTTAGATATTAGAAATTAATTTAGACTTAAAAGTGCCAAGGCTGTCTTGAAAAATATCCAAATTAAATTTACTCCAGCACTCGTTGTAAGTTCGGAGCATCCTATTTAATGGTGCATTGAAGCCAGCGTTAGTTTTACAGATGGGCAAGGAGAAAATTGCTGATAGTTTCAGTCGGGAGTTGGGTCTCGGAACCTTAAAATCGATACGTTCAAGTAAATCTTCACAAATCGCTCGGCCAATAATTAATTTGCTCAGGAATATTAAATCATGCATCTGTCTACGCTTCCACAGGTGTAACATGTTGAAGTGCTTCAGTCGGGCGTCGTATGAGGATCTATGACTAATTCCCGGAGACACAAACGCAAGATGCCTTGTGAAAGCTCGCTGGATCGATTCTATGCGTGCGGAGTGGGTGGCATAAAGAGGATTCCAGATAACTGCTCCATATTCTAATATGCTACGGACTAGGGCATTAAAAATTGCAATTTTGGTGTCAGCATTTCTGAAATCTTTCGTAGAGCGTTTAATGAATCCCAGTAACTTGGCCGCTCTGCCGATAATACAGTCGACATGTGGAACGAAACTGAGAGTCGAGTCCAGGATTACACCCAGGTCACGAACCCTACTAACCCGAACAACCTGCTCTCCGTTGATAAAGTATTCGGAATGGACTGAATTTTTCTTTTTAGTAAAACTTATATGCTGGCACTTAATGGCATTCATCTCCATGCGATTAATGGAACACCACATCACCACTCTGTCTAAGTCAGACTGTAGTTTTACTACGTCGGAAGAATCTTCCCTAACTTCCCTTCCCTAAATATCTTCATATCATCCGCGTACAATGAGCAGCTGCTGTGGTAGATGCATGACACTATATCGTTGACAAAAAGGACGAAAAGGACCGGACCCAGCAAGGAGCCTTGAGGAACTCCGGAAGAAGCAATATATGAGTCAGACTCATATCCATGAACTACTACTGATTGGGGGCGATTCCGCAAATAAGATTCAAATCATGCAAGAATTGGTCCGCTAAAACCATACTGTTCGCGAAGTTTTTTCAACAGAATACCATGACTTACTTTATCGAATGCAGCACTAAAGTCTGTATAGACTGAATCAGTTTGGCGACCACTATCTACGCTTTTCATTAAGTGAGAGACATAAGCAGCGAGATTCGTAACAGTTGAATGTCAGTTGAAACCGTGCTGCCTTATACTAATTAAGTGTTGAGTATGGGCAGTTACAATTGGTTTCACGACCAATTCAAATAACTTAGAAAAGCAAGTTAAAATTGAGATGGGTGTATAGTTTTGAATATAGGTAGTGTTGCCTTTTTCAGGACAGGGACTATACGAGCTTTCTTCCATTCATCAGGAAAAATTCCAGTTGTTAGGGATCTGTTAAATATTTCTTTAAGGGGATATGATAATGCAGAGGAACATCTTTTGACAAAAATAGGAGGGATACAATCTGGACCGGGACCTTTATTGATGTTTATTATTTTCATGTGCCTGAGTATTGTTCTTTCATCAAGCATAACTGATGAAATATTACTAGCAGAGGGAGAAACTAGTGCTGGAGCAACGTCCACAGTGGTATTAGAAGCAGAGCTAAAAGTTGATTGGAAATGAGTTGCAAATTTGCCAGCAATCCCACTGCCAGTACTGACTGTTACGTTATCTGATTTCATTTCAGAAGGTATGTTAGAGGTAGATTTTTTTTGTTTTTTTATAAAGCTCCTGAATAATTTAGGGTTATCCTTCATGCTGCTTTCAATGTTTTTGATATAGTCACTATGACACTTGCCAAACAGCTTGCCACATCGTGCTCGCAGAATTTCATACTCTAGGCGGTCACGAGGATTTTTGTACTTGCGGTATTTAGTCCTAAGTTTTTCTTTTTCTTTAAGAAGCAGAATTAAATCTTTTGTAAACCACTGTGGGTAAGCTTGAGGTCGACGTTTTCTTTTTGGTACGTGAACTTCAATTATTTTATTTATTAACTCATGAAAGATAGCTACCATATGATTGACGTCGTTACAATTACTAAAACACACATCCCAATCAATAGTTTTTAGTTCTTGCTGTATCTGTGTATAGTCTGCTTTGTGAAAATTGAAATCTGTTCGAGGTATTGGCGAAAGCATCCGATATGATAACGAATCAAATGAGATATCAAGCGGTGGATGATGGTGGTCCAGTTTGCAGAATGGAGTATCAGGTTTAGTGACCTTACAAGACAAACTACACAGCACGAGATCGAGAGTACGGTCAAAAGTATTCTTGATACCATTGTATTGATTCAATCCTGAGATTGCAGTGAAATCAATCAAAGCGTGACCTAAATTATTAAGCGTATCAGTATCGGGAGATAAAACTCTATCATCTTTATCTAGAGTCCAAGAAATAAACCCTAAGTTCAGATCTCCCACAATAAGCACGTTATCAACCTCGTTAAGGACCTCACAAGTGTTATCCAAGAATCCACTCAAAGACGCTATTCTTACCGGAGGAGGTAAGTACACACTGCATAGACCCAGACGCAGTGGTTTTTTGTCAATAAGAAGCTCAAGCACCAGCCACAGATCCTCACAGTCGCTGTCCCAATTTTGCATTCTGAGAGATTTAACATCTTTCAGTACTGCAATTTATACACCTCCACCCACACTTTTATTCCCAGTCTGTGATTGCCGGTCGCGACGGTAAACTTGGTATCGAGCATCTATAAACTCACTGTCCGACATATCAGAATTTAGCCACGTTTCAGTGAAAATTATGACGTCGTAATTATCTTGTAAGATATTTTTGTAAATGGCACTAGTTTTGGTTCTCATTCCTCTTACATTTTGATAGTATATACGAAACATATTTAACAGCTTATGCAATTAACATGGAAAAAATACACAAGTGTAAAAATAGTATAAATAATAATTGCTCTAAGCAATAAGGCCGCCAATTGTACTGTATCTTTGTAATTATTTTTTGTTTGTTTTTTTCTGGTGTACTTCTTATCTTATGTTATATATGGTTTTAGTAGTGTACACCAATCAATACTGAATAAATAGTTTCCAGGTTGAGTATCATTTTAATAACATAACGTACTGATATACATACCTATTAATTTATTAGGTCAAAGCATTTTAATTTGCATAATAGTACAGCTTCAAACAACTCTAAAACTGTAGACTGCAACGCAGACCAACAAGCGACATACTCGTACTTGAGTTAAATTTGTGCCACTCTGAATGAAACACGAAAACTTTTTTAATATGTCGGATAACTGCGAGTTTGCGTCGTGACATTATGTATTTATCTTTATACGAAAAATATTTAATCTGAAGCAGGTTTCAACTTTAGAGTTAGTTAATCAGACCTGGGATTTCCGCAATTAAGTAGGCCGGTATACGTTGCAAACGCTGAAATATGTTAACACTTTAGACACTAGGCTTTCCTCACGATCTTTTCCTTCACATTTAGCGAATAATAAATAATTAAATATTCATGGACATATTACACACATCTCGTCAGCCCTACACTAAGTACAACTAAATGACTTTTGTTATATGTGCTAACTCGACGATAAATTTAATACCATAAATACACCGATAACATCCAAGACCCGAGACAATCTAGGAAAGTTTGTTTCCTAGTTTGACCCGGCCAAGGATCGCACCCTAGACCTTCCGTTTTACAGTCAGCGTGCTAAACCGCAGCGCCACCGAGGCCGATAATGTTGCTACTACAACTTCACGAATGTTCATAACTTAAAAAAACAAGGTTATTGGTGGGTGCTGGGATTCGAATCTACTACCCACTGATCGAAAATTTAGCATTAACACTGATGATTAACGTTGAGGTTTTGAAGTACCCAAAAGCGGCGTGCATCCATGCAACAACTGATTGATTTTGACGAAGCGAAAGAGATCTCTCAAGATCTTAGCAAGTGGGAGACCCTGGCCTACCCTCCCGGGATACAGACGTGAATTTGGGTGTTTGTGTTTTCCCTGGTATATATATCTTATCATCATCAGGCTATACTAGTCTACTGCTGGACACAGTTCACCCCTAATGTGCGCCATCGCGACCATCCACGCACCATCCAGCATCTGCCTGCAGTTTTTCGCAGATCGACATCCCGCTGGTTGGAGGACGTATTACACTACATTTGCCGAGTCGCGGTCATCACTCAAGAACACGTTTAACCCAAAGGTTGTCGGTTACTTGCGAGATATGGCCAGCCCACTGCCAGTTCAGCTTGCTAATTCTCTGAGCTATGTCGATAACTTTAATTCTCTGTCGTATCTATTCGTTATGGATCCTATGCTTAAGAGAAACTCCGAGCATAGCTCTCTCCATAGCTCGCTGATCGGCTGTGAACTGGTGGACTAACTTTATAGTATCGTCCATGTCTCAGCTCCATAATTCATACCTATCATGAATTAAATTGGAAAGTCTCTTTAAAACCTATATAGAGGCTAAAAACTTCACCCATGCTGGAATTTGAACCCGCGACCTCTGGCTATCCGTCGAGGTCGACCAGAGGTCGCGGGTTTGAATCACGGCATAAATGGATTTTTTAGCCACTAAATAGGTCTTTAAAATTGTCCTTAGCACGGGTTAGTGCATTAAAAATAATATAAAGTCTCTTTAGTGAACCCAATGTTTGATACACATTATTTCTTACTTTTGTTATTTCAAAATCGATTCACTCCAAGATGGAGTCAATTAAATTTGCAATTTTAATTCAATTTTCCGAGACGTTCCCGATTCAAAGCACTTGTCACAGGAGGAACGGTCTCCCAAAAATTTTTAATTAATAAGTTGGATGCCGAAAACAGCCGTCTTATTAGGAAAATTGTGTTTGCAATTGGCGACGTCAAAATTACATTTTAATTCTTCATTAAAAGATGAAAGAACTTTTAACGAGCTCCTGTATATTTTGACTGCCATACGGCAAATAAATATAAATGATTAAGGAGCACTCCTACTACCGCGTCTAATATAGAAATTGTAAATAAACAATTTCGTCTTCGCTTATTACATTTGTATTTCTTAGTAAAAAATCAAAGTCACTTGTCGTCGTCCGCATATAATATACTTTTTTAGATTGCCAATATAAGAGTACACAACATTTCAGGACAAAGGCTTTCTCATAGAGGGCGTAGCTCTTATAAACACCACGCGTGCCTTCGGCGGATTGGCGATTACATTTGTTTAGTTACGTGATACCTCACCTCACCACACCTCAGACACTCAGGTTACCTCACGATGTTTTCCTTTACGTTTAACGAGTGGCATTGCTACTATAACTTGACAAGTGTGCGTAATATAAACTGTGTCTATACAGCTTTTACTCGTTTAATTTACATGTTCACAATTTTCCGACGTTTTGGCACTTTTTCAAGTACCGTGGTCTCGGAAGACTGAGGTGACAGGCGTCTTTTTGAAAGCATTAACTAAAAAATATGGATTATTCCCTTGCTTGGAGTGTGACTGTAGTTAATTTTAATATAAATTAATTAATTATCAATATTTTTAAGTATATGTTAAATAATTTGTTTATAGATTTAATTTTAACTTCAATTACTAATAATGAATATTGTTGATTTTATATAAAATTAATTAGTTTGCCTATTTTTGAACGTAACTTCAGGATTTCTTTTGTAATTTTTGCCGAGAGTAGTAAACTAACAGTAAAAGATTTTAAAAATACGCCTGCCACCTCAGTCTTTCGGGACCACGGTACTTGAAAAAGTGCCGAAACGTTGGAAAATTGTAAAAATGAACATTAAACGAGTAAAATGCGTGTAAATACAGTTTTTATTATGTCTAGTGCTCGTGTTAACCTTGGAAAATACTAAATGTGCGTAAGTTAGATAATTAACATAGTCATTCGAGCATGCCGGGCTTCAAACCCACGACGTCCGGAATGTGAGGCCGGCGTTTTACCACGTTCTACCGCCCCGTTACCATCGCTCTGTCTTCTGAAATAACCTCCCATTTGTACTAACATGATATTTCTTATGTTTGTATCTTGAGTGGTTTAAATATATCGATATCGAAACTACTTTTCAAATTTTGCCTTAAGAAGCTTCGGACTGCTAACTAGCGAAAGTAGCAATGAAAAAAAACTCACAACTTGTTTTATGATACGTCTTAAATACGGCCGTTTTTGCCGGGAACTGATTAAAATCCTTGGTTTTTGATTCTAGGTTCTTGACTGTAGGTTCTAATAATAGTTTTTACAGTTGTTAAGATTTCTCATATCCATTTTTAGATAAAAATTTATAATACATTTTTATCTAAAAATTAACATGAGAAATCAGAACAACGTTATGTTCTTTGTCCATTGGTGCTAGTTAGCGACCCGAAGCGCCTTAATTCGAAAACACGTTGTAGCTCAGCTCTCCCAAATGCATTGAAATTTATTGGCGTTATTGATTATTAAGCTGGCACGAACATCGATCTTTACACTGTTTGTTTTAATTATGAAGAAGTCGACAATCAACTTCATATAATCGTCTAATTAACGATCACCTAATCGTCTAGTTAACGATTGACAAGCGAAGCCAAAAGACCAAAGCAAGTAAGTGAAAAACGGCAATCAATGTCTTTGTTTTCTGGGCCGTTACCTAGCCCGAGGGAACTCGTTAATACCTAGCCTTTCTAAAGCTGGGAACATACTACCTGACAGTGGATTTGACATTTGTATTTCGTAACGGTATTTTTACATCTTATTTTATCATCAACCCATTATGTCCCCACCGAGACGCACGGTTCTCTTCCCTGAGGAATGTATAGGCCATACTCCACCACGGGCGCCTAGCCCGGATTGGTTAGCCCGGAGGCTTGCAAGACTAGTGGCTGGTCTTACTGTCTGTTTTCAAGCCGCCCTAAGGCCTCTGACTTGGCTTAACGACTGCCATCTTTTGTGATGATGTGACTCCCGCGACGTTGTAGCACCTGCTGGAGGAGTGTCCCCAGCGGTATGTTCCCAGCTTAATGTTGCGGAGTAAATTTGGCACCCTGCCATTCCAGCTAACTAGCATCGCTTCGGCTTGACAAAAACGGCCAATAGGTTTTGTTTTCTCATAGATAAATTACGGTTCCGGCTTGCGTGGTGGCGGTTCGGACGAGATTGTGTGCCAGAGAGTGGCGAGCTTTGGTAATTAACTTTGTACCTTTAATAACGGTGTAAACACTCTTTTACGACGAACGTGAGATGTCAAGACGCAGGTACCATGTGTTGGAGGTTATTCGTACACTAGCGTAAAACAGGGTATTTCTAAACTGGAGTATGAATAGGAAATTGGTGACAAGAAAACTGTTTTCAACTTATGGTTTTTCAATAGGGAAATGCGTTAGTGACGTTCGGTGAAATTCAGCAGTTCGGATTTGTAATGGAGTTGCCACTAGACACTGAATAAATTTATCATGCAGAAGAACTACATATGAGATCAACCCTTGTTACATCCCCTGTACACGTCACACTACACGTCTATACACGTGTATAGAGAGGTGTAGAGGTTCAATAAAAAAAAAACATTTCTTATGTTCTATGTATTTTTAAACTTTACTGCAAAAATTGCCCGGCTTTATAATGGAGTTGCCAATACACCCTCTTTAAATTTATCAAGCACAAGAACTATGTGACTCTCTCGAAATAAGAAGGTCTTTAAGCTTAATGAAATTTGTTTTGGGCATAGTCCACAATAAAATTGACTGTATTAACTTAGTGGGCCAGGTAGTGCAACTGTGGGTGCCGGAGGCGCGCGGACGGCTGCGCGCGCCGCGCCTGCTGCACGTGCCGGCTGCACGCACGACGGGCCAGCAGCAGGCGCCCGTGCCGCGTGCGCTTGCAACTCCCTGCTCAGCGCGGTGCCGCAATGTCATATATTTACCACAGGGATTGGGAAAATGATTGAAGAATGCAAGGGAATGCTTGAAGAGGGATGATTCTGTTTGTTTTTTAGTATTTAAGTGATAAAATAACTAAGTTTGTAGTGATTTGGCATTAGCTGTAAGTCACAAATTTAAATAAACAAATAAATAAATGTGAAAGACCTGATTCATTTTATGTATTATCGCATGAAATGCATCATAGAACGTTCGTAGACGTAGTGCCGTCTGTGAGCGTCCTGAACTCACAAGTTACAAATCGAAGAGACAAGGCGCGCGCGTTTCTGAGCGATGTTCTAATATCCGCTGAGAAATGGCGTGAGGTTTGAATAATGCCTTTGGATCGCTCCTCTGCATTGGAATGCACTGCCTAGCAATTGCTGCAGTTGCATGGGAAGGTGCGTCCCTCGGTGGGTGAACGCCTGATTTGTGGACGGCCTGGAATAGATATAGGCATAGATTGATTTCGAAATCGCTAGCTATATTTTATAAACGCTTGATGTTCGGCGAAAGCAGGTAGACGTAATGTTTTTATTTAAAATTGTTAACAATTACGTGGCATTTTTCCGAGCGCTTCCGTGCTTCGCGGCACGTTAAGCCGTTGGTGCCGGCTGTCATATAATGGCAGTCGTTAAGCCATGTCAGAGGCCTTATGGGCGGCTTGATAACTTCTGACAGTAAGGCCCGCCACTGTCTTACAATCCTCCACCAACGCCTACTTGGCCCCCGTGGTGGAGTGTGGCCTAACCTTCCTGCGATGCAGGAAGAGACCCGTGCCCCAGCTTGGGGACAAACAATGGTTGATAAAGAACAATTACGTGGAATGGCCAAATAAATTTTAGAGTCCCTAACAGATCTACCAGAAATGATACTTTGTTCATTGTTCCCTTTTGTAAGAAGAATTACCTAACAAATTCATCAGTCGCTGCCTTGACACATATTTTAATGAGTGCTTAGAACTTGATCTTTTTGAAACTAGAAATAATTCATCTTTAACACGAAACTACTACGTTATCACTAAGTTACTAAATAATATAAAATAATATATAACATACCTACTCTAAACATGAAGCAAATATTGTGAGGTGATCCAAGGCAACTGGATTGTAACCCGTTAGATTTGCAGTGGAGTAGGTACTTTACCCGCTTTGTCTTTTATATTGTGTACTATTTACCATAAACGGCTAACTCTTAATTTGTATCGTAGTTGGCACTCTTAAGTCTTTGCATTAAGTATATTTTCACTGCAACAATTTTTAACACTGGTGTCAAAATAAAAATAAATAAATAAAATAAATATTTTAAGGGAGTATATTATTTTTAATGCACTAACCAGTGCTAAGGACAATTTTAAAAACCTATTAAGAGGCTAAAAAATCCACCCATGCCGGGATTCGAACCCGCTACCTCTGGCACGGATAGCCAGAGGTCGCGGGTTCGAATCCCGGCATGGGTGGAATTTTCAGCCTCTAAATAGGTTTTTATTTTAAGGGAATGTTCTTTTTATTATGTTAAACAGGATAATACATTGCATCTACAGCGTCCAGTGGCATCTTCACTCACACTCACACTCACTTCACTCACCTGGGACATGGATTCAGATGGTGTAGGCTTGCCCAGCACCTGTACCATCCTGACAGCTTAGTCAGCCTAGCCCACAAGAAAGTCTAGTCAATGCGCGCGGAGCCAACCAAGCCGCGGGTTTCCTCATGATGTTTTCCTTCACGGTTATTGTGTGTTATTACGACAACAGATTCGCAAATGTACGTAACTTTGAAATTAAACAAAGTCATTGGTACGTGCCCGCAATGGGGATCGAATCTGGGCCTCTCGCTTGCGAGTCCAATGTTCCAGCCACTGAGCTACCACCGCTCTTAATCAGGATTATATAGGCTTTATTACACAACCAGAAAAAAATAATTACAACTATGCTTTCTTTATTTTTTGCATTTAACAACTGTTTTACTATTTTGTTCTCTTAACGATAGACATAACATGACAGCCTGCACGAACGGTTTAAAATGCCTTGCAAAGCACGAACGCACTTGTGCTTATAATGAAGTATTTGTTTAACATCATCGTCATCATCAGCCCGTCAATATCTTTTGATGGAGATGGGCCTGTTTACGCAAGCGTCAGTCATTTCTACTTTGCGCTATTCAATGCTTCTTCAGGAAGGTTTGCACACTCACCTCACCCCATCATCATCAGCTCGTCAATATATTGTTGGACACGGGCCTCTTTATGCAAGCGCATAAGGTTTCAGGAAGGTTTGCCCATCCGCCCCTTTATTATTATGGAGAATCAATGAAATGAAAAGGTTTTAATCAAAGTAGCGCAGATACTGCGGCTTAATGAACGTTACAAATTAAATTAGGTGTTTGGAGGGCAAAAAAACTCCAAACTTAGTCTTTTCAAGGTCCATAATTAACAGAGTTTACATATTTTTTACAAAACTCATGCATTTTACCTGCTTTAATTCCTTATATTATAGTAGCCCTTTTGGCACAAAGTATACTTTACACATTTTTTGAACCGCATTTTAGTCAAACATAATATACCTCCAGGGATTTTATTATAAAAACGTATACAATGCCCCATGAAGGACCTTTGCCAGCTTAAATCTTGGGATCAAAAGTATATGTTTATTTCTAGTATTTACATTGTGTAGGCTACCAACAGTTTTTATAACCCTGGTAATTAGAAATGACTCGTTAGTTTCACTATCCATTTTCTTTCCATTGAACAAACGCAAACATCCACCTCTAAGTGAACTCCAGCTAAGAGAGTAAAAGGATTATTATAACCAATAGTTGTTTGCACAGAGGATAATAATTATGAAAGAAACAATAACTGCGGCTGGATCTGTAAATAAACTGTAGCGTGGCTGACAGTGAAAAAGAAATGGCGGTTGTCAGACAAATGGCCGCTGGGGTTATTTATTTCAGCTCGCTTATCCCACACTGCGAATTGTGTGCCTCAACGTGGCGACGGCATGAAAAAGATTAAATATAGGTACCATCACGACGCACCTCGCCCGCTTCAAGACTGCTATAGTCTGTTAGCTTTTAGAATATACCACGGCTACTATTGGATATAGAATCGGATATTGCAATAAGGGTTATTTATAACTTTTCAAAATAGTGATGAAAAGTTTTATACAGAGCAAGAAGTATTATTACACTCGCGTGCTTTCGGCGAAAACCGAAGCCTATTCCAGAGCCCGAGGTATATTCTAAAGGCTGACACACTGTACCTGAGTAATGCGATGGCTTGAGTCACGCGTTTTGTGGCGATAAAATTATAGAATTTGATAATTAATGTTGCGGAAAGTCGCGATTTTTGACAATGTAAACACGCAACTAGCGTCATCGCGCTACCCGGTGCGTCTGGAACATTGTAATATGTTTAATGATTTAACAAAAAAATACACGTTTGATGAATGTGGTCTGAAACTTTTTTTAGGTAATAAAATTACCGATGTTTAAGATATTATTTTGTCATCATAATTTGTTTTTGACTAACAAGATTTGGTACAAAAATGGATCAAAAGTCAGTCTAAAATGTCAAATTATTATTATATTAATACATACAAAATTAGAATGTGCAAGCGACAGAGCATACTAACGTCATATACGCTCCTTATTTAGAAAACTATGAAATTTGTACAATCCAGTGTGATCATTTAACAATATTCAAAACATCCAAAATTTTCCTAACTATACAATAGCACAGAATTTCTCATTCTCAATCATTCATAATTGATGTTCAGTCAATAAAGTGAGGATACCACAAAGTGGTCCTGCCAGAGCGACGCACACCATAAACCACCTAGCTCTTAGTTGCCTACCGCTTAGTCGTTACATTTTGTTTGTAATACTAAAAGTGTTTATGACGTTACGCTTAAGCGCCTTTTCTTCATTTGTACCGATTTTTGAAAAAGCTTTGCAGCTCCGCGATCCATTTCGGTGTATTATTTTAAGCAGCCTACTAACGTCCCACTGCTAGGCACAGGCCTTCTCTCAGAGAGAGAGAGAGAATGGGCTAAATTGCGTGCCCACTGTGGATAGTCAATATCGAACGCTAAGGTTTTTGGACACCTGAGCTACTCAACTCAGGTTTCCTCACGTTGTACTCCTTTACAGTTAGCGAGTGGTCATGCTACTATAAGTTATCACAACCTAACACAAATATACGGAACTTGGAAAACAAAGTCATTGGATGCGAACGGGCACCAGCCATCAGTCTTCTCGTGACCACGATGACTGTAACGTCGTCGAAACGTCGAGGTTACGATTAAGCAATAAATTACTACGCAATTAAGCCCCGAAAATATTCTATCAAAGTCATTGGTACACGCCCGCACTGCGAATCGATCCTAGGTCTCTCGTTTCCGACCTTATCGCTACACAAACTATATTCCGCGCCATTTTTAAAACCAGCGTTTTTTGGTTCTAGGCCATAAAACCGTGATAGAATTTAAAGTTAGCAGGGTAACTTTAAATTCGATCATCGTATCAATTCCATCTTAGCTCAGTGACGCCAGAACTACATACACAATATACATATTTTTATTCAGTAAATAAAGGTAATAAATATACCATCGCAGAAACTATGAAGAAAAGGTTAATATAAGTAAATTAGAAACTAGTTAAAATAAACTTATACAAATAAATACGAGGTGGGATCAATGTGATCGAGGTGAGAACGACATACTCCTTATATTCTTTTTAATGCACTAACCCGTGCTAAGGACAATTTGGTTCGAGTCCCGGCATGGGTGGAAATTTTAGCCTCTGAACAGGTTTTATTAAGACGTACTCCTTGGTAAGAAAAATAATAAATACTGGCAGGCATATGATACCTCACATACATATTTGTAATATTAATAAAGAGAAAAATCTTCGATTCTCTTTTTTTCTGAATGTAGTCATTTGTTTGCTGCGTGTTGGAACGTGTTCTCGAAAATGGAGAAAAACGAAGTGCGAGCTATTATTAACTACCTCTGTTTAAAATAACGACGCAAGAGATTCATTGCGATTTGGAGGTAACATTAGGAGAGTCTGCCCCGCCGTATTCCACTGTTGTAAGGTGGGCTTCTCAATTTCGAGTAGGGAGAACGAGCATGGAAGACAAACTGTTACCCTGTGTTTCAATCCCACCTGAGTTCCGTGATACCAGAGCTACAATAACACATTAAAAACTTATTCAAATAGCTTATAATAATAAATCCAAGGGTTGAACAAAGGCACATATATTTTTTTACATTGTACGTAACAGAACACAATAAACATTGTTCGGAGCGGAATCGAAATGTTTCGTTAAAAGATATCGATATCGAGTTCGGAACATTTTATTAACATATTTTTATTTCGGCCTCCCTTTATTTCTCCCTTGTGATTTCGCATAGGTAGTTCTCTATTTGCGTTCAGACTACCGAATGTACTTACATATTCTGGTTGAGAAAATTTATTATCTACTTACACGTTGCGTTCGGAATCGACACCGCTATTTTCATCGTAAGGTAATGATTTTTTCCATTGCCATTTTTATGGCCGTAAATTATAAATAAAGCAACAAAAAAAGTAAAAAATATTATTACGAGCTGAATTAAGATAAGATAATAATATTCCTTACTGTACATCAGAGCACATGATATAAAACATGAAAAGATGCGGACTATAATTGGCGGGCTTATCGCCACAATCAATTTCTTCCACGCAACCTAAATTGAACTAAGTTACATGCGTGTGATTAACACTTCGACATCAACCCTTGTATGCCCCCTCTGCTGGGGCACGGGTCTCTTCCTGCATCCCGGAAGCTTAGGTTAGGTTAGTCCACCACGGGGGCCAAGTCCGGGTTGGTGGAGGATCGTAAGACATTGGCGGCCCTTACCGTCAGAAGTTGTCAAGCCGCCCATAAGGCCTCCGACATGGGTTAACGACTGTCATTATATGACAGCCGGCACTGCTTAGCGTGCCTTGCAAAACACGGAAGCGCTCGGAAAAATGTCACTAGCGGTAGTGACGGGACAGTCACCCATGCTGCATCTGACCGCGCCTGTTGTTGCTTAACGCTAGTGATTGATTCCAATCACTCGGTTCGACTAGGCCACGAGCGCTTCTTCACTTTGTCTTTGTACTCCATCATTGTAACGTGTTTTAAGTGATTAAATTATTTCAATTCAATTCAATACACAATCTAAAAAAATAATTTTCAGACACTGCAGCGTCTGAGTGGTCCCTTTACCCATTTGTGAGTGAAAGTGCCACTGGACGCTGTATAAATCATCTCATTACGTAGATGCAGAAGCCGACTCACTCACTAACTGTGAGGAAACCTGAGTGTATAAGGTAAGGTAGTATAGGTGTCTGAGTATTTAATTTAAAATTGTTTACTTTGTATTCTGTCATTGTAACGTGTTTTAAGTGAATTAATTATTTTAATTCAATTCAATAAACAATCTAAAAATCGAATTTCCAGACACTGCAGCGTCCTAGTGAGGTCTTCAACTGTGAGGAAACCTGAGTGTATAAGGTAAGGTAGTATAGGTGTCTGAGTATTTAATTTAAAATTGTTTACTTTGTATTTGTATTCTGTCATTGTAACGTGTTTTAAGTGAATTAATTATGTTAATTCAATTCAATACGCAATCTAAAAAACAAATTTCCAGACACTGCAGCGTCCTAGTGAGCTCTTCACACATTTGTGAGTGAAGGTGCCACTGGACGCTGTATAAATAATCTCATTACATAGATGCAAAATACCAATGTTATATTATACAGGGCGTCCCACTTCTATGCCACCATTTTACTGAAAGAAGACATTATTTTAATTTCAAAAACAATCTAAACTTTATTCATAGATTTTTAAATAATTACACGGTTGAACCGGGAATCGAACCCGCTACGCGAGAAAAAAATTCCCCGGTAGCTTTATCACACCGATTGGAAGGCTTCATCATAATGATAATTTTTTGCTAAATAACATACTATCAGAAATAACACAGTTGTTAAGATTTCTCATATTCACTTTTAAATAAAAATATATTATAACACAAGTTACGATTTTTTTTTCATTGGTAGCGTCAGTTAGCACCCTGAAGCACCTTAATTAATCTAAACCAACTAACGTACCCGTGTCCAAGTTTGTAAGGCTGTTTCCGGGGACACTACTACCTAGTAAAGTAACAATAAAGGCAAACCAAATAGCACATTCATCTGGGCGTCTGATCATTAGCACACACCACACACACACGGGTACCCACAGTTGTTAGGACAATACGGGGGTGGGCGGTAAAATGGCGCTTTTATTCGTATTATCAAAATAAAATATTTCTTTATTTGAAACCTAACGCCAACCGTCCATCCAACATCTTGGATAATATTAGAGAATATGTATTACATTTAGATCCAGCTAGGGTTTGCCACTTATATTGCTCGTAGCCCCGGCTTAAGCAACAAAGGGCGCGTTCATGGATGGGTGACCGTCTATGACTAACGCTAACGGCATTTTTCCAAGTTCCATGCTTCGCAAAGCACACCAAGCAGTTGATGCCGGCTGCCGTCGCTAAATGGCAGTAGTTGAGCTAAGTCAGAAGCCTTAGGTCGGCTTGAAAACTTCTGACAGCAAGATCGGCTACTAGCCTTGCAAGACTCCACCAATCCAAACTTGGCCCCCGTGGTAGAGTATGGCCTAAACCTTTCTCAGTGGAGTATGTTCCTCGGTGTGGACATAATGGGTTGATGATGTAGACAAAGAAATATTTACACGAGACATAAGCGTAACAGAATCAAGATAAGTCAAGACGAGACAAGACGATTATGACACACGACAAGATAAGATAACATAAGAATATTCTGTTATTGTACACCAGAACACATGATATAAAACTTGTAAAGAGTCAGAGTACAACTGGCGTCATTACTACTAGAAGAAATTTCTTCCAGACAACCTCATGAGGGGAAGTCTGATAAGCTTATTTCTATAGAAATGTTTTCCAGCCCTCTGGTTGAAAATGTTATGGTTGCTAGGCGACAACTACTCGTAGCGTAGCTAAGTGAGAAACACGTGTGCAAGTCGTAACAAGATCCCAACATACATCCGAAAATGGGTCGTAACGTTAATAGGAATAAGTTTTATTACGCGAAAAAATTTCGTACCATAGTGAACACAGTTCAGATACACTCAGCATATTTAAATGAAATTCCGTAAACGTTGTTAGGTTTGTCAAACATTGTTAGGCTAATTTAAAAAAAAAGTAATGGTAGTATAAATAAAAGTAGTCTCTGCACGTGCAAAGACTACTTTACAATACTCTGTATTACGTAATACAGAGGGTATTGTAAAGAGGTTCGAAATTTCACTGATGCCAGGTAGTCGCCCATTGGCTCACTTGGGAGAGCGCTGGCACGGTGGCCACAGGTCGCGGGTTCGAGTCCCGGCATGGCTGGAGTTTTTAGCCTCTAAGTAGGTTTTCATAAATAAAAGATTTTTATAACATATTTGCTCGTAAAGTGTTTGTAATTACACCTATTTCAATATCGTAATGTATCTCATTACGTACTTGTGCGATAATGTAATGTAAAAGGCACGTGTTTTTTTTTTAATAAAGTTTTAAGATACTCCGTCTAAAAATGAAAGATACTTTTAAAAATCTTATCAAAGAGGTTTTATGTCAAGAAAGTGGTCAATATTTTATGAATAAAATTAACTTTGGGAAATAAAATATAACAACTAAACATTTAATTCTTTCATTTAATTAATTTTGACAATAAATTACAACCATTCTGTAACAAAAACACAAAAATATTAATTTACTTTATTAGTAATACTGGCTGTTTTTGTACCTTTGCCTAAAAAAAAACTGATGCGCGCGCATCGCTTATTTGTGGACAATTAAAAATAAATCCGCGTGCTTTTTCTTTTCGATGTATTGTTTTTATTTGAAAATGTCGTCAAGTAGTGATGATAACAAAGTCAGAGTTTTATTAATTTCCTCGTAAATATGTTATAAAACGTCGTATGACATACGTGCGCTTTGAAAATTACAGCCTCTGCTTCCTTATAGCCCTCGCCGATGGCTCGGGCTAGTAATATCGCCTCGGCTGTAATTTTCAAATTACCGCACTTATATCATAATGTACTATTCTTACGAATAAATACTAAGCGACTGACAAGCTGGCATTCTATCAATTGCCAATCCACGGTGGGCACGCGTGCTAATTAAGCCCATACTTTCTCTCTTTCTGGGACTAGGTCTATGCCCTGCAATACGACGTATATAAGCTTCATAAAAAAAGTATAAATTGTTATTGAGTCTTTAATTTAATTTACGGATTTTTTAATAAAATTATTCATTTACTATCTATCTATTACTAACTAGCGGTAATAGGATACCGCTAGATAGTCGTCGTCGTCGTCGTCAGGCTATACTAGTCCACTGCTGGACATAGCCCTCCCCTAAAGAGCGCCACGTTGTGCTATCATAGGGGGTAATGCCCATAATCCCCACGCTGAGCATGCGGGTTGGGGATCGCAGTTCGAAGGCATTGCACTGCAGGGGCGCTGCTGCCCACCCCCCGGTTTGTAGTAATAGATAGTTACTATCTGAGATACATACAGTGTTCTAATCTTTCATTTTCTACCACGTTCTTGAAATTGCTCTAAGCAATAAGGCCGTCAATTATACTGTATCTTTGTAATATTTTTTTTTTGTTTTTTCCTGGTTTACAATAAAGAATGTTCTCATCTTATCTTCTTTTTTTACTTTTAGTCCCTGAGAAAATTAACAAGAATCAAGCAGCAATTTATGTGCACAAAGATCGCGATTCGGGTACTAATGCGAGTGCGATGGCCCTTTGTGTACAAACACACTAACATACAGGCCCCTAATGTTCCGACATAGACCACCGGTGTTCAATTATCTGATACCTTTCCCTCTATAAACGACCTACAAATGAAGGGAAATCAATTTGCTGCGATATCTATTAGTCTATCTACCCGTTTATTTGAGTGAAAATAATAGAGCAATAATATACAGATTTATATTATTGCACTCGTGGCCCATTGGAACCGAGTGATTGGAACCAATCGCTCAGGTTAAGCAACAACAGGCGCGGTGAGATAGTAAATGGGTGACTGACCATACCGTAACTACCGCCAGTGGCATTTTTTCCGAGCGCTTCCGTGCTCCGCAAAGCACGTTAAGCAGTTGGTGCCGGCTGTCATCTAATGGCAGTCGTTAAGCCATGTGAGAGGCCTTATGGGCGGCTTGATAACTTCTGACGGTAAGGCCCGCGACTGTCTTACAATCCTCCACTAACCCGGACTTGGTGGCCTAACATTACTGCGATGCAGGAAGAGATCCAGCAGCAAAAAATAAGCATTATCGGATAATGCTTAAAACATGTTACATACTAAGGACAGAAAATCTAAGATAGAATCTCTAACGCCTAATAAAACTATTAATTATTCAAAACTATTACAGAAAAGACTATGTTTATAAATAAAATATCGCTATCAACCCTTGTATGTGCCCACTACTGGGGCACGGGTCTTTTCCTGTCTCGCAGGAAGGTTAGGCCATACTCCACCACGGGGGCCAAGCCCGGGTTGGTGGAGGATTGTAAGACAGTGGCGGGCCTTACTGTCAGAAGTTATCAAGCCGCCCATAAGGCCTCTGACATGGCTTAATGACTGCCATTATATGACAGCCGGCACCAACGGCTTAACGTGCCTTGCGAAGCACTATAATAAAATAAAATATATGATTCCTTAATTGCGCACATAAGAAATAGCCATGTATTTGTTGAAATAATGTGATTTTTATTCTTTTCTGAAGAGAAAACGAAAACAGACTAACAGACTTCATCTGAATTGCGTCTAAATGCACGGCACTGTTGGGTAGATATGGGTCCTAACGATTTTTCCATCAACGGAACGAAGCAGTTTTTTTCACCGTCAGCTCGTCACAAAAACCAGTTAACGTTGCAACTCCGAGTGGACGAACGTTGCCGAACGAAGCCAGCGGCTAGACAGAAGCGGCGCACAGAAACTGAACAAAATGAATTCTAAAAATATACAAATATTTTTCATACCATAGTATATTAATACTGAACGGAAAGGACGGAAAGGGATAGAAAGGAATGAGCCCACACAGAAGAGACGGGGAGAGAACGTAAATAAGCCCTTTCTCGATTCTGTTAGTAAAATTAAGGTTTATTAAAGTAAAATAGTTACAGCAGCAGATGGTAATGAAAATTTGGTATGGAGTAAGCTGACGCCCTTGACTAACACACAGGCTACGTTTTAATACGGAAAAAACATCATATTCTCGTGGGAAAATTGATAAGCTGCGGGTAACACCGCGGGGCACAGCTAGTATACAAATATTTTTCATACAAAATGTACTGAACGGAAAGGACGGAAGGAAAATAAAGGAAGCCCATACAGAAAAGACGTGAACGTGAATAAGCCCTTTCCAGAACGACCTGTGCCTCGATTTTGTTAGTAAAAGTAAGTTTTATTGAAATAACTTAAGCAGCAATTGTTACATAATTAAAATTAAATTTAAATAAAGTTTAATTATTTTATTAATTGAATAAAAAAATATTTGATTTTGTAGAGGATTTTTATTTTTCCATTTATATAATTATTTAAACATTTTTATATAATTATATTAATAAAAAATATATCATTTGAGTATTTTTACTCAGTTTATTATAAATATTTTTTAAAATAAATCCAATTTTTAAAAACCTATTTAGAGGCTAAAAATTTTTCACCCATGCCGGGATTCGAACCCGCAACCTCTGGCTATCCGTGCCAGCGCTCTACCAATTGAGCCAATGGGCGACTCACGGCATCAGTGAAATTTCGAACCTCTTTACACTATTCTCTGTATTACGTACAGGCAGCGACATCTGACTTGAGCAAATTGCATTACTTACAGCCCCGACTACCTAATTTGCAGTTAGGTTTAACATCGGAACGATATCACTGTACCCACATGATTATACTATTTTTATTTTTAATGCACTAACCCGTGCTAAGGAACAAATTTAAAAACCTATTTAGAGGCTAAAAATTTTTTTTAGCCAGATGGATAGCCAGAGGTTGCGGGTTCGAATCCCGGTATGGGTGAAATTTTTAGCCTCTAAATAGGTTTTTAAATTTGTTCCTTAGCACGGGTTAGTGCATTAAAAATAAAAATAGTAAAATCCAATTTTATTTACAAAAGTACGTTCATAATACGTGGTTCAACGGCAGTCCACAAACTAGGCGAGGCTTGTATCTTGGAGACTTTAAAGGCAGAATGCTGGCAGTGGCTGGATGAGGATGGCTGAGGATAGAAGTGGCGTGCCTTGGGGGAGGTCTATGTCCAGCAGTGGACGTGAATAGGCTGTTTGTTTGATGTATTTAACACAACGGCTTACTTTACACAACGGCTTACTTTAGAATAAATAGACTGTAGGTATGTTAAGAAATTAAAATACCTATAGTCTATTTATTCTTATTTGTCCAATTTAGTAAACAAGATTCTAACCTTAAAATTGAGATTAGATGCCTAAACTAGACATTTTCTCGCAAATTCGTGAACTATCATGAACTATGTTTATAAAATTGGCAGCGTGTTATCTAAAAGAGTGTTCCAAGTTACTTCATTTATGTTAATTTCTGATTCTATCGTTATTTTCATCCCAGCCCCGCACCTGCGAAGGCATACGTAGAAAAACGATCATTAAAAAAAATCTTAGGCATTTCAAAGTGTTGACAAGTTGTTTGTGACTTGAGAAACTGTTAAAAAATTGTCCTGTTTCTGTTAGTAAGAGCGGGTTTATTTGGTTTCATTCAGGCGTACAAGAAATTGAAACCCCAAAGACCTTTTTCTATTCACTAACAACTTTGTTGTTCAGGACCCATGCTTCAATAGTGTATACTGTACAGGGTATTGCAAGATCCGGTGGAACTTAACAGAGTTATTCCGCTCAATACAACCAACTTTGAACGGACTCTGAAATCGTTAAAAAAATTATATAATGTTTCATTCATTCGCAAGACCAAATGTTAAAATTCCATACTTATTCTTTTATGGGGCCTATATATACGTCCCACTGCAGGGCGCTGGCCTTCTCTTAGAAGGAGAGAGTATGGGCTTAATTACCTCGCGTACCCATTCGCTAAGGTTTCCTCACAGTACTATTGATACAGTACTATTAAATAAAGAAGCGCTCGTGGCCTAGGCGAACCGAGTGATTGGAATCAATCACTTGGTTAAGCGACAACTGGCGCAGTCAGGTACAGGATGGGTGAGCGTCCCGTAACTACCGCTAGTGGCATTTTTCCCAGCGCTTCCGTGCTTTGCAAGGCACGTTAAGCCGTTGGTGCTGGCTGTCATATAATGGCAGTCGTTAAGCCATGTCAGAGGCCTTATGGGCGGCTTGATAACTTGTGACAGTAAGGCCCGCCACTGTCTTACAATCCTCCATCAACCCGGACTTGGCCCCCGTGGTGGAGTATGGCCTAATCTTCCTGCGATGCAGGAAGAGACCCGTGCCCCAGCAGTGGGGACATACAAGGGTTGTTAACGAACTAAAAGTGCAGACCTAGAATTCGAGTTATCGAGAGTAAATAAAGCCTTAATAAATTATAAGGTGTTACGGGTGAAGTATGTTAGAATCCGATTCGTGTGGCGCTTTTTTTTTAGAATTATATATTTTTCGACAGGTTATATCCTGAAAAAAAAAAAGCTTATATCATGGAAGGTGTTAGTTGTACGGGAACAAAAATAACTACGATTATTTACCTTTCAAGATCCCTCGTCGATGAGATTCAAATATAATTTTGTGCAAGTTCTCTATTGCTTTTATCAAGTGCAATGCATTAAAGTCCTCTATTCTTCGACCTATATTCTTGTCAGCAGGTGCTAAAAAGAGGTACTATATTTTTATTGATATTTACGATCCTGAGTTTTTCCAAAGACGCGTGTCGTCGTCGTCGTCAGGCTATACTAGTCCACTGCTGGACACAGCCCTCCCTTAATGAGCGCCACGTTGTGCTATTAAAGTAGGTAATGCCCATAATGCCCACGCTGGGCATGCGGGTTGGGGATCGCAGTTCGGTGAAATTGTTCTGCAGGGGTGCTGCTGCCCACCCCTTGGTTTGTGTAAAGATATGTGTTTTTTTGAAGACATGTTAAGCGTTCCACGGTGCTAACTACCGCCAACTTTAATTGGTGAATTAGATTCACCGTGTAGCGGTTTAACACGTTCTTCCTTAGGATATAAATTTACGTATTAATACAATGGCTGTTAAATTTTTCAAACTTACAATATAGCGACGTAAAGTCGTGCCGCTATCGGAGAGACGATAACGTGACACCCTGTTTTTTTAAGGGCCTTTGCGCCTCATTTACTAGAGCAGGTGAGCCCAGCTTAAGTGGATATTGGACTACAAAGAGCCGGGGACAGTGATGGATGGAAGCAGTCCCACTGTACCGCAGTCAATAAGCTGTAAACTCCGTTCGAAATATTAGTTCACAAGACGTAAACTAACCGTTGAGCTGGAAAATGGCTTTACACTTGAGGGGTGTTCTTATTGTTAAAATAGAAAGAGAGAGAAGAGAAAGAGAACTAATTTTTTCAACGGCACAATACTGTAAAACATTTTACAAATATGGGCGTTTACCAATGATAATTATAAGAGTACGGGCTTAGTTACCACCCGTGCCCACTGCGAATTGGCTATTCTAAGCGCTCAGGTATTTAAACACCCCAGAAACTCAAGTTTCCTCACGATGTTTTCCTTCACGGTTAGCGAGTGATATTGCTACAAATGAAACAAATGTACTTAACTTACAAAACAAAGTTATTGATACATGCTCGCACTGGGTATCGAACCTGGGTCTTCGCTTCCGAGTCCACTGTTCTACCCACAGGGCTACCGCGGTCCTAATAATAAAAAAAAAAATATTATATTTGTTTTTAAGAAATACCGAGATGTCAACTCTGCGTGGGAATACGAAGAACAATAGGTGAAAAAGCTTTGGGCAAAATACGCTTTTCCGTTTTTTCTTTTACTCGAAATTTCACAAAGCTTTGTTTTACAGATTTTGACACAATGTTATCGGAGAAATAATAATCATTGAAAATTTCAAAGTAACAGTAATAACGCACAAAAAATGTAGACCGTGAATGAAAATTAGATTTCTTTTTCTTCTTCTTCAGGCTAGTCCACTGCTGGACATAGCCCTCCCCTAATGAGCGCCATAGCGCAAGGTTGTGCCATCATTGGGAGGTAAAGCCCATAATCCCCACGCTGGGCATGCGGGTTGGGGATCGCAGTTCGGTGGAGTTGTACTGCAGGGAGCGCTGCTGCCCACCCCCCGGTTTGTGTCCCTTAGTCGCCTTTTACGACACCCGCGGGAAGAATTCAATTAAATTAGATTTAAGATGCTCCTAAGTTTTGCTACTATTAATGTACGTCTATAAAATAAAGTACATAAATATGAATAAAAATATATAAAGAAAAATAATTATTATATTTCAAGGATCTACAATAAAGTAGATATCGGTTCACAATACTTCCTTATTGACCATTGTAAGACAACCCCACCGTAACATTAAAACCTTGGATAAAACGCGAGCAATTTTCGAGTTTTCCACAATTTGGACCCCAATAACGCGGCAGATTGTAATCAGGTTGAATGGGCAGAAAATGCCAAGGGTTTCTTTTTAAATTTCATTGTTTACGCTTAACCGTTTGTAGAGAGTAAAGAGTTTAATTTGCTGCCTGAAAGAGTTTCTTTGGACACCGATCGGCTTGGAGTCTTAAGTTTAAAACGAAAATATTTTTTATACCTACATTAAGAAAGCCATAATACTTCTTGTTGATAGGGAAGGAACTGTGAAAATTAAAGTACTTGAGCGCCGTGGGTACCAACGTAAAATAACCAAGCCCTCTTATGTCCAGTATGTGTACTATAGAATACCGATATCGATATCAACTCTTGTATGTCCCCATTGCTAGGGCGCGGGTCTCTTCCTGCATTGCAGGAAGGTTAGGCCATACTCCACCACGAGGGCTAAGTCCAGGTTGACGGAGTATTGTAAGACAGTAGCGGGCCTTACTGTCAAAAGTTATCAAGCCGCCCATAAGCTCTCTGACATGGGTTAACGACTGCCATTACATGACAGACGGCACCAACGGCTTAACGTGCCTTACGAAGCACGGAAGCGCTCGGAAAAACTGCCACAAGCGGTAGTCATGGGACGGTCACCCATCCTGCATCAGACCGCGCCTGATGTTGCTTAACTCGAATGATTGATTCCAATCACTCGGTTTGACTAGGGCACGAGCGCTCTTAGATTATTTCATGTTAATTATACAATATCTGAAATCGGTAAGCATACAATATCATGTTAATTTCTAACTCGGTACGGCATAATTTTTCACTTGGCTTACATCGCCTAGAGATTTGATTAAATAAATTTAATACATATTGAAGCAATATTTTTGGAGTCTTTTATTGAATCGGAAAACAGGCATACTGATAGACATGGTGAAACTATAAGGGTTTCTTGTTGACTACGGGACATAAAAATGTAGATCTAAAAAATTGTAAATACATGTAATTTTATCTCTAAGCTACTTTATTATACACTAGATAAAATTATACTTCGATTTGTTTCCTCAAAACCTATTGACATAACATTGATAATATTATTTTTTAATGCTCTAACCCGTGCTAAGGACAATTTAAAAACCTATTTAGAGTCTATCGAGTCACCCATTAGCTCAGCTGGAAAGAGCGCTGGCACGTATAGCCAGAGGTCGCGGGTTCGAATCCCGGCATGGGTGGAATTTTTAGCCTCTAAATACGTTTATAACAATGATATCCACCCTTAATATGGCCCAACTTATGGGGCACGGGTCTCTTCCTGCATCGCAGGAAGGTTGGGTCATACTCCGTGGATTGTGAGACAGTGGCGGGCCTTACTGTCAGAAGTTATCAAGCCGCCCATAAGGGCTTGACATGGCTTAACGACTGCCATTATATGACAGCCGGCACCAACGGCTTTACGTGCCTTTCGAAGCACAGAAGCGCTCGGAAAAGTGCCACTAGCGGCAGTCACGGGACGCTCACGGGATGTTTATAGGCTACATACAAAACTGTATCGAAGCTGTTTTTAACATCCACCAAAGCACAATTGAATCTGAGACAGATACAAACTCAACGCGACACAACAAAGAATACTTCGATTATCCGAGAATTTAAATAAAACTGAATAGATCGATTCATCTTTGTCAACCCCCGAGAGCAGACGTCGTGAAATCTCCACTCAATTGTATGTAACAGTGTGCAGTACATTCCCAGATACAACTGTTCTACTGTACAATCAATTCAATAAGTAAGCGAGTAACATGATTCTCTTTTGTTTCTTCTTCTTCTTCAGGCTATATTAGTCCACTGCTGGTCATAGCCCTCCCCTAATGAGCGCCATAGCGCAAGGTTGTGCCATTATTTGGGGGTAGTGCCCATAATCCCCACGCTGGGCATGCGGGTTGGGGATCGCAGTTTGGTGGAATTGTACTGCAGGGGGCGCTGCTGCCCGCCCCCAGGTTTGTGTCCCTTAGTCGCCTTTCACGACACCCGCGGGAAGAATTTGTGTTGGTGCTATTCTCGAGGTCGACACCACGCAGCAACCTAACCTAATTAATAAGTGACATAACATTGATATCAACCCTTCATATGGCCCCACTTCTGGGGTATGGGTATCTTCCTGCATCGCAGGAAGGTTAGGGGGCCAAGTCCGGGTTGGTGGAGGATTGTAAGACAGTGGCGGGCTTTATTGACAGATGTCATCAAGTAGCTCATAAGGCCTATGACGTGGTTTAACAACTGCCATTATATGACAGCTACACCAACGGGTTAGCGTGTCTTGCAAAGCACGGAAGCACCCATGCAGTACCGGACCGCGCCTGTTGTTACTTAAGATAAGATAAGATAAGAATGTTCTTTATTGTACACACCAGAAAATAATTACAGAGACAACAGTTACAAAAGAAGAGGTACAATTGGCGGCCCTATTGCTGATAGCAATTTCTTCCAGTCAACCTTAAATCGGAAAGATTGCAGAATGAGAAATTGAGACGGGTAGTTGGTGCTCATCGAATGTTAATGTACATACGTATACGTAATAAAATAAATATACTTAACCACGTAACATCACTTTGCTTTAATAATTCTGATTATGTAGAGCTTGGCTAAGCAGTAGCTACAGATATAACTCGAGAAATACTCAGTTGAAGTGAGAGTGGGGCACATAGCTCGGGGAAAAGATAGCTGCTGGGGCGAAAAAGTTCTAACCTCCTACAGTAGGCCTCCTTACTTTATGGTTTTCCAGCAAGCTTGGGAAAAGCCTAAAAACTACCTTTATCGCTTATTTTTTTAATATAGTTTATTCTAACCAATCCGCGCTAAGATTAACCCTCAAACTTTGAACTGACGAATTAAAAATAAGTATATCTAGATCACCTACGTTTACCAGCTTATTAAATTGAATATAAATCCTCCATAGATATAGGCTTTGCCGTGTGGAAAGCCCTTGTGTAAGCCCAGACTCTACAAAGGAGTAAAGGGATCAAGGAAAAGACGAACGAATATGGAATGATTACAATGCAATATGTAAAGAGGTTTAGAAAAAAAGTGTTACAAAACATACCCTTTAACATACTTTATTGCACACGAAATATTAAACAGGACATTACATAGGAAATAACATGCACAAAGGCGAGCTTATCTCTGAAAGAGATTTCTTCCAGCAAATCTTAGAGAGTCGGAGAAGCAGTAAAAAGCGGGTCTGTATACGTGTTCAAGATATGCTGCATAAATATTGAATAACCTACCTAACTATGAAAGAAATAAATTAATAACATAAACTAAAATAAATACATAAATACATAAATCTGGCACGGATAGCCAGAGGTTGCGGGTTCGAATCCCGGCATGGGTGAAATTTTTAGCCTCTAAATAGGTTTTTAAATTTGTCCTTAGCACGGGTTAGTGCATTAAAAATAAAAATAGTATAATAAATATATAGCTCAATGTTATGACAGAGATAGATAATGCTCTTTCAACGGCTTCTTAAATGTACCAACAGTGGGACTAACGCATATCTTTTGTGGCTTCTTTTCCTTTTTAACAAAGCTTTAGATACAATGACTTACATTGCTGACTATACACATCACTCTGGCTGTCGGGGAGTCCTAATCGTTTCCTCATTTGAAATTGCTGCTCTGACAAAGAAGGAAAGTAGAATTTGATACAATTTTGCTTCCACAAGACACGACATTTCACGAGAAATGGGAAAATAAATTTAGATTAAATTCGTAGTGTTAAAAACTGGCTTCCTATTTAATGTACCTACATTTTCTTTTAATATAATGCTGCCTATATGTGTCTTACGGTAAGGTATAGGCATTTTCTCAGAGAGAGAGAGATAGCATGTCGACGACCTCTGTGGCGTAGCGGTAGCACATCTACCTACCATGCAAGAGGTCCCGGGTTCGAATCCCGGCTGGGAACAAAAAAAAAACCCCAGGTCTTGGATGTTTACATGTTTGTGATGTCGTTGTTTCTGGTTCCCACGACACAGGGTATCCTAGTGTGGAGCCAGAAGAAATGTATGTACCTGTATTTAAATGTTATGTTATGGGCTTAATCAGCACACGTGGCCACCACGCATTGGCAATTACAAGTGCTGAGTTATGTAAACACCACAAAGGCTCAGGTTTCCTCGCGGTGTTTTCCGTCACTGTCAGCGAGTGGTATTTTGCCTGTAAATTCACACAATGTACAAAAACGAAGTCGTTGGTATATACCCACTTTTCTTCAATGTTTAATTTAATCACATTTTTAAGTCTAATTTAATATAGTTTAAACCCATTTATTGATAATATTTTTATATTTCTACAATGAACAATTTTTCATTTTTTTTGTCATTCATTTCATTTCATTTTCATTATTTACCGCGCATATATCCACCTTGTGTATCTCGCTGGATCATCATCATCAACCCAATATGTCCCAACTGAGGGGCACGGGTCTCTTCCCTGAAGAAGGTATAGGCCATACTCCACCATGGGGGGCCAAGTCCGAATTGTAGGAGGCTTACAAGACTAGTGGCTGGTCTTACTGTCTGGAGTTTTCAAACCGCCCACGCCCTAAGGCCTCTTGGCTTAACGACTGCCATCTATTGACGGCAGCCGGCACCAACTGCTAAATGTGCCTTGCGAAGCACGGAACCGCTCGGAAAATTGCCACAAGGCCTATTTTGCTTAACCTTCGTGATAGTTTAAGATCACTCAAGCAGTTTGAGCTACGAACGTTTCTTGCTGGATATTACTCAATATTACTTAACCCATTTTTGAACATATTTTTTTTAGATTTCACGTTTTGTTACAACTACAGTGTGCGACTGCGAGATCTTCGCCGAAAAAAGAATGAATCTTCTGGGAATGGCTTACCCCAAACCTGGAGACTTTAGGCACCTTTCCCTAAAAGGTGTGACCGACCTCGTTGAGTACACCTTCGATTAGGCTTATTAGGTTAGGTCAAGGGGGAGACACAACAGATCCCACTGGGTCGAAGTGTCGCCAGCTAACAGTCGGCCTTCGCATGAGTACTTTTACGATAAGATGAGATTATAACTGTAGTGTTCTCTTAAAAGTCGCAAGCTTTTTGTACTCCATTCAGTGAGGATAGGGATAAAAATGCGCTCTTAGCACAAAGCTGACCTAACCATAAAGGTTAACCTATCTTTTTTATCACATAATATGTGATAAAAAAGGATAGGGCTCAAGTTAGTGCTGTGAGTGCATGCATCATAGTCTCGATATCGAGGTACTCTCTCATATGTCTCTAATTTCAGTAAAATAAAAAGATCTTATGCAAAATAGCCTAGAAACTGCGGCGTTAGTGAACGTAAAAAGTCAACCTGGATGTCTAGATCTCTATAATTTTGGAGTAAAAATGGATGAAAAAAAATGCATGTATTTATTATCTACAGTATTTACATGTTTTCGAAATCCAAATAAATATTTTATATTTTTTTATTAATAAAATGATAATTTTTCATTTTCCATGTTGTCATGTCTAGATTTCAATTGTTCGCGAAAGAATTAACAGCGTTACATGTCCCTTCTGAAATCTTTTTATACTTGTAGCTGGCAAGCGTCGCGTGAATTCCTAGTAAAAATTCAAGGAATCGCCGTCCCATCCCTCGGTATGATATTAAAGGGGAGTTTCGGTCAAAGTTGCATCGTCTCGGGTGTTAGCGCAATCTCGAGACCGTTCCATGCACGTGACTCGGCACTTGTTAACTTGCATTAACTTAGAGATTTATGGTCCTCTTATAGCGGGGCCGACTAAACGCTGCTGCCGGCCATGTTTAGGGTTCCGTTGTCAGCAAGGAACATTTGGTTAGAACCCTATTAGTTTCTTTACTTCGTCCGTCTATGTGTCTGTCCGCGGCTTAGCACAGAGAAGACGAGTACTAGAAAAGATAAAGCTGAAATTTGGCACAGAAATAACAATGACGAAACGTAGGATTATGATAATTATATAAGGTATGCAACTATGTGGATGATAAATAAGATATGCAACTATGTGGAGATGAAACTATTGTGGGTGTAGGAAAACCATTATTTGATTTAGGGATCCGTTTGGTATATATTAACCTTTAGGGCCCTCGCCTACGGCGACTTTTTGTAGTGATGCTGTTGCGCGTTTACGAAACTCGCAACAGCATAACTACAAAAAGTCATGAACGCGCTAAAGTCGCATTTGCAACGCGCTGCAGAAGCGATGCCAACGCGCTAGTAACGTGCTACAGCTTCGTGACTGTATCGATGTTAACGCGCGACCGTGTCGGACGATATTGGGGAAAGAAAGGAGGGAGGGTGGCGCGTGAGTGGAAACCGAGAACCGAGAATCAGTGCAAAACAATCAGGTCGAGAGTGCCATTATCCGTCACGTGCGCAATGGAGTCGTTCGACACAGAAAAAACTTCTAAATTTATGCTCAGTTTTTTTTGAATGCACTAACCCGTGTTATGCTCATAGTTTATAGAATATCCGCTCATAGAACAGCCGATACTGCATAGCGCCAGAAGCGCGACGGTATTGCGGTATTGCATCGCGGCTGACTCGTGGTTACGTGATACATAGCTAGCGACCGCATCGCGGCAGTATCGATGCAAACGCGCTACAGCATCGCTGCAAAAAGTCGCCGTGGGCGAGGGCCCTCAAAGTAAAGCTTTGCAAAGTAGGTATTCGAGGCTGCAAGTGATGCAAATTTCTTCAGCCAGACGATGCTGCCTGTACGTAATACCATTAAATATAATGGTAATACAGAGAGTGTTCTAAAGAGGTTAAAAATTTCAGTGATGCCGGTAAGTCACCCCATTAGCTTAGTTGGGAGAGCGCTGGCATGGCGACTCCCGGCATGGGTGGAATTTTTAGCCCCTAAATAGGTTTTTAAGGCTTTACACGTTAACGAGAAAGTGTTCCAACTTATAAAAGGAAAACTTGCGTACAAATTCAATTGAAAATGACTTTGGAGAAGTTGGTTGTTCTGAAATCTGTAATTAAAATCCGTTTTTCTACGGAACCCTAATCTACGCGTAGCGCGACACGCACTTGGCCGGTTTTTAACTACTTTGTTAAAAGAACCAGTGACCGTACACACATGTATGTGATGTCCTTGCCTGGTAGTACGGGGCATCCTAGTTAGGGATCAGAGACATTACTTCGTAACTTTTCCACTATGTTAGATCGTCTGAATCAACCTAGTCCGAACTGTCATACTAGGCGTCCTGGCAAACTTCGTGCTGCCACAATGTGATTATACTACGATTCTTGTTACCATGGAAACGCAATAATTAAATATCGTAGAGTTTGGCTTGAAAAAAGATCACGGTAACAATAAAAAAAAGAAGATCCCGACCCAAACTCAGACCCCGGTCTGTGTCTACCCCTCCGGGATACAGACGTGAGTTCATGTTATGTTTTGTTAACATAATAATAACTCCCTAGTGAGAAGCCGACGTCCTACTGCTCCGCTACCACCGCACATAACTATTCGATATCAACCCTTGTATGCCCCCACTGCTGGGGCACGGGTCTCTTCCTGCATCGTAGGAGAAAATACCTACTCCACCACGGGGGCCAAGTCCGGGTTGGTGGAGGATTGTAAGACAGTGACGGGTCTTACTGTCAAAAGTTATCAGGCCGACCATAAGGCCTGTGACACGGCTTAACGCCTGCCATTACATGACAGCCAGCACCAACCACTTAGCGTGCCTTGCGAAGCACGGAAGCGCTAGGCAAAAATGCCACTAGCGGTAGTTACGGGACGGTCAACCTTCCTGCACCTGACCGAGACTATTGTTGCTTAAGTCAAGTGATTGATTCCAATCACTCGGTTCTACGAGCGCTTCACCATCATCTTCAGGCTACATTATATAGTCCATTGCTGGACATAGCCCTCCCCTAATGAACGCCATAGCGCCCTGTCTTTAGCTTGCCGCATCCAGCATCTGCCTGCAGGTTTTCGCAGATCGTCATCCCACCTGGTTGGAGGGCGTCCTACACTACGTTTGCCGAGTCTTTTCGAGTCGAGCCTCGCGACGTATCGGTCTTGGCATGAATTTGGATAAAACCAAAGTTATGATCAAGCCACATTGATCTGGGACCGGTCGTCGTACATGATTACCTTCTCGAAATCGTTTCTGAATACACTTACCTCGGGCAGATTTTGCAGTTAGGTAAAAACAGTTTCGAGAAGGAGACCAAGAGGAGGATCCAGCTGGGCTGAGCTGCGTTTGGAAAACTACGCCGAGTCTTCTCGTCTTCCTTACCGCAATGTTTGAAAACGACAGTTTTTGATCACTGCGTCCTATCTGTGATGACCTACGGAGCCGAGACATGGACACTCACGAAAGGGCTGGTTCAACAGTTCAAAGTCGCTCAGCGAGCTATGGAGAGAGTTATGCTCGGAGTTTCTCTGAGGGATAGGATTCGAATGAGAATTCGACAGAGAACCAAAGTTATCGACATAGCTCAGAGAATTAGCGAGCTGAAGTGGCAGTGGGCTGACCATATCTCGTGAAGAACCAACAACTGTTGGAGTAAGCGTTCTCTTGAGTGGAGACCGCTTCACCATAACTATATTTAATTACAATTTTCGATTAGTCGCAGTATCCACAAAAAAGATCAACGCCAGTCACAAGACGCCCGTTATTCAGTCAACGAAAGTCTATCGAACAGAATCTCTAGGCAATGCCGATCAAGTTGGTTTTGTTCCTGTGTTGAGCTTAACTTTGCAACTAGGTACAATGTAAACTGTACCAACAATTGTACGCGGAAAACACGACTTCGTCCCTGGAAATGGACTGTCAGTCTATCAAGCGCCGGGGGCGCAGAGCTGAAGATGAATTGATAGCGCTCTGCAACTAGAAGAACAAAATATTCGTGTATTCAGAATAATCTACTGCAAAGTACCTTTTCTGTATTGTTGCAAATACATTTTGTAAAAACAACGCAGGTGTAGCGTTGAGTTCTAAGCTTAATTAGTTAACCTAGTTTATGTAATAAATCACTCCTATAATATATTGTTTACTGGCACTAACCCTTCCACTGTCCGCATTATCGTGGGTTAGTTGGAAGAAAATACTATCTAGTATAAAGCTCGCCTTTGCACAAATTTGTTTTAGTGCAATAAGAATTTTTCATTCATTAATGAAAATAAACAAAGATATATTAATAATTACCTGATGAATTTCTAAATTAAGATGGACGATGTTCAAGAGAGATCTGTATGACTGGCTAAGTCAAACTCTCTAAATAAATTCCTGACGCAAAAAGTTCAGTTTATTTACATTTCGTATTTGGCATGCTAGGTATTTTAAATTTATTCCACTATTATTTAAATTCGACATTACATTGTATCAAAATCGTACCTATTTGTATTTCGTAATGGTATTCTGGCATTTTATTTACATAAATAGTAAGTAAGTAAGTAAGTAAGTGAGTGAGTGAGTGAGTGAGTGAGTGAGTGAGTGAGTGAGTGAGTGAGTGAGTGAGTGAGTGAGTGAGTGAGTGAGTAAGTAAGTAAATAGTTTATTTCCAAGAAGACAATACCCATTGAAATACCTTGTAAATAGACAGTGGAGGGTATGACAAAAAATTGTTTTATGTTTACCGGCAGTCCCCAAACTAGGCTAGGCCTGTATCTTGGGGACTTTATTAGTGTGCACAATTTTCGTTTAACTTAGTCGTTACAAAACCTAAACGCAACATCACTTCTGGGAGATATTAATTTGTACCTAAATATTATAAATATGGTATAAATACATTTTAATCATGTAATATATTATTATTTGCATATTAGAACAAAGGTACCTAACAGAATGGGAAATCATATTTAATAAGCTGTCACCATTATGAACCACGTTCTAAGCAAATAATAGTAGATTATGCATTAAGGGAATAAAACCATGTATTACGTCATGGGCGGTATATTGAACCCTGAGCGGAGCGAAGGACTCCGAGTTAACTCCCGAGCGCAGCGAGGGAGTTAAATTTTAACTCCTGAGCGAAGCGAGGGAGTTATGTAGAGTCCTGAGTGAAGCCAGGGGTTCATACCGCCCGAGACTAAGACATGTTTTATTCCAGAGGTGAATACTCTACTTTTCACACCATCTGGGAGACAATAAAAAGACAGGGCTGCATAAGTCGAACAACAATTCGAATTTCGAATTGCAATGCGGGGCTTCTTCATAGTTTTCATGCGAATTTTGACATTCTAAATTCAAATCACTTTATTCCCTAGGGAAATTCTTCATTATTATTGCCCTCGAGAGACAAGGCTATGCTTTACGATGATATTTGACGGTACGTAACAAGGCATTGTCGAGCAGGAGGTGTGAAAACTTATTTTATAGTTAAGACGTAGTATTACGAGTAGGTAGGTACACGTAGAATTTTAAGGATATATTCCCGTTTTTTTCTATAGATTTAACCACGCTAAAATATGAGTGGTTTGAAAACCGCCGTGATGTAATTACTAATTATATATACCATTTATTTAGACTGTATAGATGTAGGTAAAATAATATATATATCTGTCAGTTCTATAGTCTATTTGTCCTTACTTGCCCAATTTCGTTAGCAAGATTCTAACCTCAAAATTGTCATTTGACGCCAAAACTAGGTATAGTCTGTTACCCTTTAGAATATACCTCGGCTACTGTCGGATAGAATCGGGTATATTCGTGTAATAGAAATACCGGAACTAATATGATACCTTAATTAAATAAACTTAATAAGAAAAGTTTTATGCAGAGCAGGATGTAGAATTACACTCGTGTGCTTTCGGCGAAAATCGTAGCCTACTCTAGAGCCCTAGGTATATTCTAAAAGCTAACAGCCTGTCTAGCAAGTTAATGTACTTTGTTTATAAAATTGGCAGCATGTTATCTAAAATAGTGTCCCAGGCCACTTCAATAATGGTAATACGGCAGATTTCTACTAAAAAGTCATACTTTACCGGTAGACTCTTTTTTACTAAAATGGACAGTTTTCAATTATTTAAATAGTTCTAAATAATAATTAATACTCTAAATAGTTTTTCAAACTGTCCTTAGCACGGGTTAGTGCATTAAAAAGAATGTAATAAAATACACAAGTAAGGATAAATAGACTGTAGCGGTACCACGTGTGATTACTATGCCCGGGATCACGAGAAGTCCCACTGGGGGCCGCGGCACAGTCCTACATTCTATAACACGCTCCACTCTGCGTGTATTTCCATGTCTGTAATGTCCTTGCCTGATTATAACACAGGGTATCGCAGACAAGTAATTGTGTTGCGTTAAGTTATTTATTACTATCTGTGCCCCGCGGTGTTACCCGCGGTTTATCGATTTTCCCATGGGAATAAGATGTTTTCCCGCATTAAAACGTAGGTTATGTGTTAATGCAGGGTGTGAGCTAATTCCACACCATTTTTTTTTTTATTTCTCCAGCCGTTTAGACGTGAAGACGTTACAAACATACAGACTCATAAACTTTCGCCTTTATAATATTAGTGTGTTTTCACTTTTTTTAATATGAGATACACGACCTAGGAATAAAAAAACTGCACCCAGATGCTGCACACCGTGAAATGTATGGTTCTCAAAAGGATTCCGACAGCAACCCAAGAACTCTCAATCTTCTGTTTCTTCGAAAGTAGTCAACAGTCGTTCAAATAACACAGTCTGCGTGTATTTCCATGTCTGTAATGTTATAGGATGTAGCACATTATATCACAGTCAAGTAATTGTGTTGCGTAGAAGTTATTTATTATTAAACTTTTCACTACGAAGGTGTTCAAGTGTTTAATATGAGATTCACGCTTTAATAATAGGAAAACTGTACCCAAATAGTTGTATTTTGCACCGTGAAATGTATCGTTCCCAAAAGGATTCCGGCAACAACCCAAGAATTATAAATCTTCTGTTTCTTCGAGAGTAGTTTTCGCAAAGTGACTGCGCCAATGCGTTTGAAACTATATTTTAAGTTAGGTATTCCGGGAGTGCGCATTAAAGCGCTAGTTAAGGCGCTTTAATTTGCTAACTAGCAGCATCAGTGAAAAAAAAAACACACCTAATTTGTTATATAATACGTTTTTAACTAAAACTGAACATGAGAAGTCGTTACATACAACTGTGACAACTATTTTTAGAACCTTGGACCTAGGATCAATAGTCTAGAACTTTCATCGGTTTCCGGTTATTTAGCGGACATTGATTAAAGTCCTTGATTGTTAATTTTAGACTAGATACAAACGTATTATAAAATAAGTTGTGATTATTATTCCTTTGGAGGCGCTTGTTAGCACCACGTAGCGCCTTAGAGCGCTAGTTAAATAGAACTGCTCGCTATTAAGGTTTTCGTTTCTTCTCATTAAAAGTTGGAAGTTACCCACCGCACTTAGCAGAGCACAATGACAGTTGGCGGTTAGACTGATGTTTATTGTGTAGCGCGAAATAGAATATCAATGATTGCTAAAGCAGCTAGATGTTGAACGAAACACTAAAGTTTTACATTTTCTGAAACTGCAAAATTTTAAGGCAGTATTCGTATATAAATAGTTATAACGATGGCACTAGGTTCAGTGACTAGAACAATTGTTTTTAATGTATCTATTAAATATTATTTGCAATTCTTATACCAGTATGCAATTGTGAATCACGAGTGTATATTAAGATAATTCTCCTCTTCGTGTACTTTTTCGAGAGAGTCTATGTTAAAATTACTTGCAATATTTTGCAAACACTTATGTCACTTATGTCATTTGTATTAAAAATTACACATAGGAAGCTTAATGCTACTACCTACCTATTACCCCAAGATAATGCAAATTATATGTGATTAATTTATTGAAGTATGATGACTGTGAAATATGATTCCATAGTCGGAAGATAACAAAACAGTATTGGACACAAAATAATCAGTACAGTTTTATATATTTATTCGTTCGTCATGGCTTACTTTTAAATCATTAATCCTATTAGCATGTCATATATGCCGTAGACAAGTAAAAAGATGAGGTGTCACGAGACCTCATCTTTTTATATATATAGAGACATATAGAGCATATAGAGACGTGCACAGAAGTGTGAGCAGGCAACCAATGAGATGGATGGTTAGTGGTTAAAGTAGCAGAAACGTTTGAATTTGGCAAGCATAGGACCGAAATGAATGGCGTACATTAAAATATACATAAGTCTACAATTAAGTAAAAAAAATATAAAAAATCGATATTTGTATCTATTTTATATTTTTTTACTTAAATGTAGATTTTTAATCTGATAAACTGGTTTTGTTTGTTTTATTACGTAACGTTAAACAAGTAAAAATATATATTTTTTATAACTTAGTAAAATAATTAATAATACAAGCTGGGTTTCACTATAATGAGTTGATGTTTTTTTTTTTTATTTATACCAAAAAACTTAACGCTAACATTACAGGGAGCCCCTATTGCGGTAGCAAGTTCCAGAAATATACTTAGTTATGTGCAATTAACATATATAAATAACAAAATGGTAGAAAAATATCTATTTACTGTAACACAACACAAAAAGCGTAGCTCATGTGAATTCGCTCAGAGGACAGACGAATAGGTCCACAATCTCGGCAACGCGATTAAGAGTGCGTAAGGCTCGCGTGAGAGGCGAGTTCTTATTCGAGGTATCTTAATCTTTGTTCATCGTCTTAAGTTTGGTTTGTATATTAGTACTATTAACTGTTGTGAAACCTAATAAATAAATAAAAATAAAATACCTATTCACAGCATTGGGATGGGCTGTAGGTTGGTAAAGAAGAACAAGATATATGAGCCGCAGGTCTGCTTGTTTATGTAAAAATGTAAGACTTTCCTACTTTTTGGCTTTAACTTGAAAAAAAATACAATATATTTCATCCGCTCAGTTGCGAGTTCAAAACGCCAGTTTTTTTTCTCAAAAGACTGTGTATCTGGTTGTCATTTTACATTTTTAATATAGCACTTCACTGTCCAGCGCACTCATAGGTTTGTTTGTTTGTTTGTTTGTTTGTTTGTTTGTTTGTTTGTTTGTTTGTTTGTTACACTTTATTGCACAAAATATACATAGTAAAGCACTGAAGTAACAGGGTTAATTTATATTATGAGCAAAGGCGGACTTATTTCTATAGAAATTTCTTCCAGCCAGCCATCATGTTTATATTTTTATACAGACAGCGGGAAAAGGCAAGTAAAGTACAAACAATAATTACACAGTTATCTCAATTGTGTTAAGCAATAACATCTACTTACTATTATACATACAACATAAACCAGTGTCTACTTTGGCTGTAGCTGAAAATCAGTAGAATATCTACTTATTTAAAGTAGGTACCATTATACTGAGATACGGCCTTTTTGAGCTTATGTGGCACACCCACATACGGCCTAAAATGCCGTAGAACTCGATGCATGTGAGTTAGTATTTAAGATAAAGCTGTATTTGTACTTAAACTATTTTATGTAATTATTTTTTTATGTGATGCTTTATGTGTGTGTGTCTTTAAGCAAAAATAAATGATTTATGTATCTATCTATCTTCTTACATACCTAATAAGATAAAGGAACATAAATATCTAGTATATACATACCTATAATATATACATAATATGTATATATTATAGGTATGTATATACTAGATATTTATGTTCAAACATACTTCTGAATATAGTACATATATAGGTTGTAGGCAGTTCCGATTCATGCAGGCGGTAACAATTAATATTATCGTTTATCAAGACGAAAAGAACATCCATTTAAAAACTTGCCAAAAATCTAAACTAGAAGACTAAACTAAACTATAAGCTTTACCAACCCACAAAGAACAATTTACTCCGCACGAAACTCTAAAACTAGTGAACTAACCTATCCGCGCAAATAGGTCGTTCGTGTTTATAGACAAACTTAAAATCACCTCCTCGCTTTAAAACATCAACAAATCTCCAGATAATAGCCCTACAAAGTATATCGGGTGTAAAGCGAGTGCACGTCGTTAATAACAGAGCTGGATTCTCCCGACGGCGTCAGTCGTTTTAACATTGAATCGACACGATTCCGATATCACTTTTCTAACTTTGACAACCTGTTCACGTGACGTCAATTAGGCTATTTCTTATAATGAGAAAATAATTGCCGTACCTCCTTTAGTGGAATTAGGGATGATTAGGAATGTATTATGCTGTTTAGGAATTTGTAAGTTACTAAGCTTAAAAGTGTCATTTTTTTTGTTTAATTAGGAAACGAAAACGTGAAAGAAATTAGAACAATGACTGCAGAGCATTTAATCACTATCACGCCTAAAGCCTACTTAGGCATGGTAGTTATTTAAGTTATTAATTAGATATTAACAAGTGACCAACTTAAAACAGGAATCCTTTATTCCAATATCATTTATCAGTACTTTAATGAAGTTGTTAGTTCTATATACAAGGAAAAACTTGTCCTTCTATGAAACCCTGCACTGCGTATCCCGACACGCATTTGCCAGTTTTTAGTGAATTGACTTAAATTTGCAATAAACCCACCTTTTGTACATTATCTCGTAATAAATACAGAATTAATAATAATGACATGCCTCCCTCTGAGGTATAATGACATGTCTCCCAATAAGTTCACCTTTTTTGTGAATACATTCTCCTTTATGAAATAAAAATATGCCTCCCTGCGGGGCTTACACAGCGCACAGAGATAAACGGAAAAAATCACAGGCGTTATCGTGGCGGTATCGTATCAACTACAGTAAAGACCCTTCTCCGGTGTTGCTAGTGCCAATTAATTACAGCACCGCGCCGCTGCACCGTTCAAAGAATATGAGATGACATCGTTGAGTGTGCACCGGGCAGGAATGCAGTCAGGAAAAGAGTGATTACCCGCCTCCGAAAGCAAAGGGAGCTTAGTTTGTTACTAGATTGTAATTGTGTATAACACTTACATTTACATTTACATAATAACATTTACATCATCATTATCATCATCAACCCATTATGTCCCCACCGAGGGACATGGGTCTCTTCCCTACAGAAGGTATTAGGTATGATGCCATACTCCACCACGGGGGCCATGCCCGAATTGGTGGAGGATTGTAAAACAGCGGCGGGCCTTACTGTTAGAAGTTATTAAGCCGCCCATAAGACCTCTGAGATAGCTTAACGACTGCTATTATGTGTCAGCTGGCACCTACGGCTTAACGTACTTGCGAAGCAGGCAAGCTCTCAGAAAAATGCCACTTGCGGTAGTCACAGGGCGGTCACCCATCCTGCGCCTGACTGCGACCGTTGTTGTTTAACTTAAGTGATTGATTTCAATCACTCGGTTCGACTAGGCTACGAGCGCTTCATAAAATTTACATAACACATAACATTTTCATATTGGCACATATATTGCTTCGGGCCCCACACTAGGATATCCTGTGTCGTGGATACCAGAAACAGCGACATCACAAACGTGTAAACATCCGATACTTGGGGCTTTTTTGTTTTTGTCCCCGTAGGCAGATGCGCTGCCGCTGCGCCACAGAGGTCGTTGTGGATATGTTACCTATATAATATGGCGGTAGCCTAGTTGCTACAACAATGGACTCGAAAGTGAGAGACCCAGGTTCGATTCCCAGTGCGGGCATGAACCAATGATTTTTTTTTTTTTCAAAATTATGTACATTTGTGAAGACATAGTAGCAGTACATCGTGAGAAAACTGAGTTTCTGAGGTGTTCAAATACCTCAGCGCTTGTAATTGTCAATCCGCGGAGGGCTCGCGTGGTAACTAAGACTCTCTCTCTTCGAATTTAGAGGACAAACCGTTTGTTTTGACCTTGAAATTTAAGAAAAGGTTCGTTTGCCCGATTTTCACCGATAAAGTTTTCAACGTCAACCAATTTTAATATATGAGTCGGGTTTGTGGCTCCAGGCGTTACCTTCATCTCACAGCTAGGTACGTTGCTGGACAATGACTCCCTGCATGTAGCAGTGGCGCTTCGTCTGTGTTGCAATGTCGAGCCGCATCGATGTGTCTGTGGGGCGTGGGTGGATGCGTTTGGACGTCACGGGCTGCATTGTATGAGGAGTGCGGGTAGATTGTCTAGACACCATTCGTTGAACGACATCATCCGGAGGGCTCTGGTTTCTGCCAACGTCCCTTGTGTGCTAGAGCCTCCTGGCTTGTGTCGCACGGATGGGAAGCGCCCGGACGGTCTTACTCTTGTGCCTTGGGGGAAAGGGCGTTGTTTACTGTGGGACGCAACTTGCGTCTGTACTTTTGCTCCCTCGGACTTGTACGCTACTGCACTTAGACCCGGTGCCGCGGCCGAATCGGCAGCTACGCTCAAGTGCCACAAGTATGGTGCCCTTATGGACAATTACCTTTTTGTTCCATTTGCGGTTGGGACAATGGGAGTTTGGGGGACTCAGACTAAGATCCTTGTTAGGGAGCTGGGTTGCCGCTTGAGGGACCATGGGCTTGACTGCCGCTCCGGTGCGTATCTGAACAGAGGGTCTCTTTGGCGGTGCAGCGTGGCAATGCTGCCAGCGTTATGGGCTCCTTTGGCTCAGATATTTTCCGGAGTGGTTTGTTCAGAAAGTGTTGTTATTTTTTGTGTGTTTAAATTACTATTAATATTTTATGTGTTCTTGACGAAAATTTATTGGATATCTTACTGTGCATGTATTTTTTATTATTAAGTGTGACATGTTTTGTAACTATATTATTTTGTATTGACATTTTTACTTTAATATCTGTGACATGTATTATTTCGTAATGTTTTAAATTTTGTGATGTGATTTATAGGTACACATTAAAAACTACTCTGACGCACATATGAGATGTCAAATATAATACACTGATAGCGTGAGTGTCATCTATTATGAATTTTGGTTGGAAAGACATAATAAATTGAACATAAATTTGTAATTGTATAGCAATAGCTATAAAAATAGGCTAGCTTTTTTTAAGGCAATTTCCAAACACGTCTCTACACTCGGGTGTGTGAGAACCATTAGTATCCAGCCAAAGCGTTGAGCGTATGCGCTCGCGCACTTTCCGAGTTTTATTGTTCTGATAGACGGAGAGGCAGTATTCATTGTGTGCAAAAATTCCGAAACAAGTTTTTCCACATCGAAACCAAACTTATTAACTATTATACTATTTTTATTTTTAATGCACTAACCCGTGCTAAGGACAATTTTAAAAACCTATTTAGAGGCTAAAAATTCCACCCATGCCGGGATTCGAACCCGCAACCTCTGGCTCTGGCACGGATAGCCAGAGGTTGCGGGTTCGAATCCCGGCATGGGTGGAATTTTTAGCCTCTAAATAGGTTATTAACTATTTTTTACGTCTATTCTTAAAAGTAATAGTCAAGATAGATCACATTTTTAATTATGAAAACCGCGGCTTTTTGCTGGGCGCAGACCTCCTCTCAGAGAGAATATGGGCTTAAATATCAGGCGTACCAACGGTGGATTGGAAATTTCAAGCGGTGATGTATGTGGACACCTCAAACATCCTGAGTATTTTCTCATGATCCTTTTTTTGGAAAGGATCTTTATTGATAGCCACATACAACAGCTCAAACATAGATAAAGTAGGAGTTAACAGATGGCTGATAAGGAACTTAGTTGGTAAGTCTTCTGACTCCCAAGCTAGAATGATTTGTATTATAGGAGCCAAAGATCCTTTGTACAACAGTGGACAGCCTTTTAGCACTATAAATACGAAATACAAGAAATGCATTAATATTAGGCATAAAAAAAATACTGGAAAAGTGGGTGTGTCTGTTTTACGTAGATTGATGTGTGTGTGTGTGTGTGTGTGTGTGTGTGTATGTGTATTTGTGAGTGAGTGTATGCGTAAATATGACTTTATCTCATCAACAGCATCTCAGATTTATAGTAATCAAGGTTTAATAGGCGCTCTTACTTATCTTTTAGCTCTAACTTTGTAAGTGATCGAGTGTTTTGAAGCATTTGACCGACCTAAATTAATTAATTCAATTTTGATCCTCGGCATATAGCACAAACTGGCATACCTACAATATATCTAATAAATATGTATTGTCATATAAAATTATCATTATAAAATTCAATTAGTTAAAGCATTTAGATTGACTTGCAGTCTCTTTAGCAGCCGGGTTTTGTTTTTACAATAAATAATTTTACAGAACGCTCCGTTGCTTGCAGTCAGGCAAAAAAGGAAGAAACAGTTACAGCAACGGAGATATTTAATATTCAGCTTACCATTTTGTACTCCAAATATTCCATCACACAAGTTGAAGACAGTGCAGAGAAAAATTAAATTCCACGTGCCACAGGGCTGCCATTTAACTTTCAACAGCGCGTTCACGTGAAATATTTTAATTATTTATTTAGCAGGTAGTAGTACTAAAAACGAGCGCCGAGTTTGCTCTAAAATTGAGATTAGATGCCTAAACTAGACATTTTCTCGCAAATTCATGAACTATCATGAACAATGTTTGTAAAATTGACAGCGTGTTATCTAAAAGAGTGTTCCAAGTTACTTCATTTATGGAAATATGGCAGTTTTGAACTAAAAAGTCACAGTTTAAGGGAAGAATCTTGTTTACTAAATTGGACATGTAAGAATAAATAGACTGTAGCTTGTTTTTTATAACAAATACATTTATTTTTACATGGCGACTTCGCAAATAAAGCTACATACCTTCCTAGGCTAGCACCGTACTTGGCCACTCGTATTGCATTCTTGGTGAATATTAACTATCCATTGCCGGGTTTTCTGACGAATCTGTGGCACTTATTTTGTAAAACCTACAATGTATTTTATACAGTCGGCAATTACGCGAATACGAATAGCGAAGTGAATCACCAGCATCACAATGCTCGTTAATGGAAATAGTTACTTGCACTAGGTTTTAACGTAAACCACGTTAAAACCTAGTGCCAGTAACTATTTCCATTTTATGTTTCATGACTAAACAGTCATGAAACATAAAATACTGTGAAATTTTGTGTGTGACATACAGCGTTTAGCAATAAGGCTGCCAATTGTACTATGTATATTTGTAATTATTTTGTATTTGCTGTTTTTCCAGTGTACAATAAAGAATATTTTTATCTTATCTTACTGTATTTCATCTCCTTTATCCTGGGGGGCAAGTCTCTGAAATGAATTATTTGATAGACACATATTGTAAATACATTTTTCATGTACTATGGTAGTCTAATTACCAATCGCTTTGACGATAATATCAACCCTTTGTATGTACCCACTGCTGGGACAGGCTTTTTTTCCTGCATCGCAGAAAGGTTAATTCATACTCCACCACTCGGGCCAAGTCTGGGTTGGAGGAGGATCTTAATTCATAAGACTGTGGCGGGTCTGACTGTCAGAAGTTATCAAGCCGCCCATAGGGCATCTGACACGGCTTAAGGACTGCCATTAAGTGACAATCGGCACCGACAACTTAACGTGCCTTGCGAAGGACGGAAGACTGGTTGTCTGGAAAAAAATACTTTTAGTAATAAGGGTGTCATTTGTATTGTACTACCTATGTTATTGTTTATGGCTTTTATGTGGTTCCTGGTTTAGATACAATAAAGAATATTCTACTCTATCTATCTTTATATCTTTACAAACGGACAGCCCACAAAACGATTCTTTAATAAGTTCCGTTTTTCCTTTTGTATACGCCGCGTTATGGAACCCTAAAAATATATTTATTTTTGTAATTTGTTCGCGGACATAAATCTTGGCGGACTCATTTACTATTTTAATTGAAAAAAGTCGACGCTGGTAATCCGGGCAGCTGCATTGCGGACCCGCTGATTGCAAGTGCTCGGGGGACGAGAATAGAGAACTTGCACAAAAAAATTCAATCACATTCGAGAGGCCATGTTAAAAGATGACAGTCATTAATTTTTTAAAATGAAAACAAAAAATACAATCGCATTGGCAAGGCCATTATAAAAAATGGCAGTCATACATTTTTTAAATGAAAAAAATATATAAAATCTCATTGGAGATGTTAAAAGATGACGGTCATTCATTTTTTAAAATGAAAAGAAAAATGGAGGCCACGTTGTAATATGACAGTTATTCAGCTTTTAAATATTTATTCATTAAATATTTAAATATTATACATAATATGACAGTTATTCAGCTTTTAAAAATAGAGAGACCATGTTAAGAGATGACGGTTATTCAGCTTTCAAAATAAAAAGAAAAATTGGAGAGGCCATGTTAAAAGATGACGGTCATTCATCTTTTAAAAAAGAAAATTGGAGAGGCCACGTGAAAAGATGACGGTTATTCATTTTTTAGAATGACAAATAAATTAAAAATTAAAGTCATCGATACATGAACGCACTGAGAATCGAGCCTTGGTCTCTGGCTTCCGAGTCCATTTTTCTACACATTGGCTACCGCCGCTCATTCAGATAAATGTTTTTTTTTTCGCCGTGAAATTGTTAATTATTAATTCGCACCCCTCAGCATACCGCCGCAGCTGAATCAACGAGATTTGTGAAAACGTGACCGACCTCACATTCTCTGTTTGCAGCCGAGATACTCGTGTGACTGCTTAAATGTGGGCTCCAACTTTATTATTGAAAAATTATCGGCTGCGCCCTTTAGATTCGCACAGTGATTTACTGAATCATAAGGTTTTTGATTTACTAAAGAACAAAAACTGAACTAGTATTTCTTAATGAATCGCGATACTCATAACTATACAGGGTGTCTCATTCAAATCGGTCAGTATGGAAAAGTCTGAAACATCCGGGTTCGATTCCCGAACGGAGTACAGATGTTTTTTAATATGTATGAATGCAGTTTTTCTTGTTATTAAAATCAATGACATGGTTCCTCAGAACAGATCTTCGTATGTCTTATAGTTTTAGACTGTCCCATACTGACCGATTTGAATGAGACACCCTGTATATTAAACGAGTCTAATCGTGATTATTTATTAGGTAAGCAGCGTTACAGTCTACCCGAGACTACGGCAACTGTAACGCTGTTAAAACGTCGGAAAATAATGTAGTTACGTTTTACCTAATAAACAATCGAGATTAGACTCGTTCAACATATAACTAAAAACTGAACTAAGTATTTCTGAGAAAAATATTAGCCGGGTTAGTTCACATGTATGGATGAATGGGCGTGGGCGGCAGCAATAGAGTATATGTTAATAGTACTGATACGGTATACTGTAGGCGTTAGGGTTACAATCGCGATTAGCCTTCGAACTTTCAATATTATTATGAGGCAAAAAATATAATAGTCTCATCTGACCACAGTGGCCAGAGGTTGCCCTCCGGCTGAGGACTCCAAGCGGCCGGATGTCAGGACTACAACGAGAGAAAACGCCGGACTATCCGGGCTGCATCAAGCTGCATGGTTGCATGATAGACGGAAGAACGCCCACGCGGAGTTCCAACCGCCTCAGATGGTTAGCGAGAGCCTTGGAGCTAACTCATTCGCGGACAGGACTATAGGAAGGATTTCGGCCGACTCTCCCAACAGGTCGGAAACCACGTATGAGCCAGATCCAGATACTTGGTTTTCTTACCTGTTTCGGTTTCCACGTACTTATCATAATATGCTACTGTAACGTCGACCAAAAACACCCTATTCAGCGCCTGTCATTATTGCTATTATTAAGTTTATTGCACATTGATATCAACACTTGCTGGGGCAGGGGGTCTCTCTTCGTCGCAGGAAGGTTACGCCATACTCTACTACGGGGGCCAAGTCCGGGTCGGTGGAGGATTGTAAAACAGTGGCGGGCCTTACTGTTTGTTATTAGTTACCAAGCCGCCCATAAGGCTTCTCACACGACTGCCATGAGATCCGGCATCAACGGTTCAGTGGTTTAAAGTGTCTTGCGAAGCACGGAAGCGCTCGGAAAAAATGCCACAAGCGATATTCACGGCACGGTCACCCATCCAAGAGTTCTTCCACGTAGTCAAACTATTTTGACAAACTGATTTGACCACGTGGAAAATTCGTAATAATTAAAGTATAAGATTTAATTTTCTACCAGTCAACCGCTTTTATTTCTGCGTAAAGTTTGTTTTTGAAAATATACGAGGAGTATTCAATGAGTAGTGATAGGTAATGAGGTAGGTCAACCTCCTTGGTCAAGAAAAAATAAAAGTAGCTTCAGTTAAAATATTCTAAATGTCATGTAAATATTCTTAACATTTTAATTGATTGATCTCGATCGTTTTTGGTAGGCTAAAGTAGGACATATATTAATTACTGAATAGAATAAAATGGCGCTAGGTCGGCTGATCAATCAAGCTCAAACAGTGATAGATTGCTGCAAGTTCGTCTATTTTGGGCTAGACCTTATTATTCACATGCGTCATTAGTCACTGAAAGTTAATTAGTTTTAGGCCGTTTTTACTGAATTCACAGAGAATATTTTTACCTTCCTTCGACCAAAGAGGGAATGTATTAGCAGAGAGCCAGGTAAAAAGTACCCGAAAGCGGCGTGCGACTTGTAAACGTCTTGTTAACGACGATAAAGCGAAAGTAATCTGACAGGAGGTTGGCGGAGGATGAGGACATTTGGTGGAGTCATAGTGGTCCATAAAAAAATCTAAAATGAAAGCCGTGTAAAGATGGCCCGCGCGGTTTGGGCTCGGCTTATATTTTAAGTTAGAGCAATCTTTCGCAATTTATCAATTGATAATCCTACCGACGATCATTAAAAGTTACGTGGACGAACTGTCAAATTTAATACTCCGGCCATAGCCACGTTAACTTTAACTAGCGTCCGCGTCCCTCCCTACCTGTGTGGGAACAAGTAGGTCATCTAAGATCCCCGTACAACGGTAGCGAGGTAAATGGTCCGAAAAAATAGATAACAAAACCCCCGAAAGAAGAAAAAGAATATCCGTAAATCTTGTGCGAAACGTTTTGAACCCGACCCACAGTGTTGCCGTTACAAAATGCCGGGGAAATAAAGCCGGGGCATTTTAAACGTCTTCGTATACAGTTAAAAAATAAATTGTTTCACAAACAAAAACACGACTGCCAGACACTATATAACTAATCTAATATAGATAGATAGAAAACACTTCATTGTACTTAAAAATGGAAATTACACCGATATTTCTTAACCTAAGAGTACAGACGGTGGCTTTATCACTAAAATGATCTCTTCCAGACAACCTTTGGATGAACTGGAATAATACATTAGAGAAGGAAGTAGATGTACAAAAAAACAAAGAAAATGATAATTTCAGTACCTACATAAATATACAAAGTACTTCTAATAGATCTTCGTTATGATGCAGGTACATGCCGTACCTTGCATCCTTGCATGTTTGGATGTTAGATTTATTATTATCTGTTTGTTTTTGTACTTTTATGAATATTTGTGGAAGTGTAAATAAATAATTTATCTATCTATCTTCGATATCACGACCACGGCACGGGTCTCTTGGTGCATTACAGGAAGGTTAGGCCGTACTCCGCCACGGGGGCGAAGTCAGGGCTGGTGGAGGAGTCGGCGTAAATTCTTTACGTTGAAATAAATTGGGAAGGGCTATGTCCAGCGGTGAACTACATAATATAGCCTGTAGAAGAAGAAATAAATTGAATTGTGGCCACTGGCGTATAGAAATCGTGACCTCGCCCCGTGTCCTATGTGTCCTTCGTTTTGTCCCGTTATAGTACATTTTGTATAAAGGTCTTAACAACGTCTTTTCCGCACCTCTCCTATGAGACCGCTTAGAGTTTCGACACAGTTAATAAGCGCAACACGTAACCAACTAAGAAAAGACAAGGTAGGCGATAGTTACCACTTATTAGCCCCGCTAAGTGAGGGTTCCAGCAACATTGCTTTTATCCGAAGACCAAAACCGCTGATGCTCTAGGGACTGCGCAATCCAATCAAACATTTAAACACTAGAGTCCCTGTAGACTAGGCCCAGTCTTAGTTAATCTGAACACAAAATATACCAGGCTAAAATATCACACAGAAGTTGCTTGACAAGTGGTTTTTTAAGACTTTGTGTTTGCTTTGTCAAAAAAACTTGACTCAATCTTCTTGTGATGATAGTACATCCCATATAGTTGTAACCTTTTTAGACAACGATTGTCATTTTTTTTCGTTCTGTTTTGTATAATTTATAAAGTTACTAAAATTTTAAATCACGTCGTTCACTCTTTTAGATTTTCACACACTACTACTCTACCCTTGGAAAAATACAGCTGTTACAAGTCACAGTTTTAAAATACATATATACAAGAATATATAGTCTGTTAGCTTTTAGAATATACCTCGGGCTCTAGAGTAGGCTTCGGTTTTCGCCGAAAGCACACAAGTGTAATACTACTTCCTGCTGTATAAGTGTACGAGTGTCATATTAGTACCGGTTTCGAAATTAAGTGTCATATTCGTTCCGATGAAGCGCTCGTGGCCTAGGCAAACCGAGTGATTGGTATCAATCACTTGGTTAAGCAACAACAGGCGCGGTCAGGTACAGAATGGGTGAGCGTCCCGTGACTACCGCTAGTGGCATTTTTCCGAGCGTTTCCGTGCTTCGCAAGGCACGTTAACCCGTTGGTGCCGGCTGTCATATAATGGCAGTCGTTAAGCCATGACAGAGGCCTTATGGGCAGATTGATAACTTCTGACAGTAAGGCCCGTCACTGTCTTACAATCCTCCACCAACCCGGACTTGGCGCCCGTGATTGAGTAACTTTCCTGCGATGCAGGAAGAGACCCGTGCCCCAGCAGTGGGGACGTACAAGTGTTGGTAACGATTAGTTCCGATATTTCTATTATACGAATATATCCGATTCTATCCGATAGTAGCCGAGGTATATTCTAAAAGCTAACGGACATAGAAGTATATCTTTGAGCAAACCGTTTAGATGTTCCGTTCAAACAAATTTAGTATGAATTTAAGACGCGTCTTTTTGCACCCTCGCCCTACTCCCTTTCTGTGTCTTGTAATCGGCCATTGTGTTTTCTAGATCTCCAGAGATTCATCGACGTCTTACAGCGTCAAATGGCAAGAAAATCTTCCATCTCTTCAAATGTTTCTTGAAAACTCATCGGCATTCACAGCACGGACGTGCCAGCATTGCAGCCCGCTCCTAATGCGGGAAGAAGGTCAATAGGTTTATTTCCACTTCACACTTGCCAGAAATGAGCTCCTTGCTCCGACTGCGGAATTAGCACTGAAATGGCGAACAAGATGTCTTTGACTAGGCAGCTGGGGCCACTGATTTTGGTAGGTATGATATCATATAGACATACAGTAAATAAAATACAAATAAATAACATATGTTTATAACATATTTGCTCGTAAAGTGTTTATAATTACACCAATTTCAATATAGTAATGTATCTCATTAAGTTAATTAATCTTGTGCGATAATGTAATGTAAAAGACACGTGTTTTTTTTCTAATAAAGTTTTAAGATACTCCGTCTAAAAATAAACGATACTTTTAAAAATCTTAGCAAAGAGGTTTTATGTCAAGAAAGTGGTCAATATTTTATGAATAAAATTAACTTTGGGAAATAAAATATAACAAATGAACATTTAATTCTTTAATTTAATTAATTTTGACAATAAATTACAACCATTTATCTGTTACAAAAACACAAAAATATTAATTTACTTTATTAGTAATACTGGCTGTTTTTGTACCTTTGCCTAAAAAAAGAAAGTTGATGCGCGCGCATCGCTTATTTGTGGACAAGTAAAAATAAATCCGCGCGCTTTTTCTTTTCGATGTATTGTTTTTATTTGAAAATTTCGTCAAGTAGTGATGATAACAAAGTCAGAGTTTTATTAATTTCCTCGTAAATATGTTATAAAACGTCGTATGACATACGTGCGCTTTGAAAATTACAGCCTCTGCTTCCTTATAGCCCTCGCCGATGGCTCGGGCTAGTAATATCGCCTCGGCTGTAATTTTCAACTTACCGCACAATGTACTATTGTCCTACCTGCCATGACCTACGGAGCCGTGACATGGACAGTCACGAAAGTGTTGGTCTACCGGTTCAAAGTCGCTCAGCGAGCTATGGAAAGAGTTTCTCTATAGGATAAGAAAGCACTCCTCAGCGTTACTTGATATTTTATTTGATCTGTGGTTATGTTTTTTCCTTGTGAAACATCTCCAAGACAGAGTATGTTTGTTTAGCGCTACTCGAGTGCTTCAAGGAGCCTCGCTTTTACAAACAAGACCACTGCCTATAACTGGAGAAAACATAGAAGAGAAAATTTAAATATTACTCTGATTCAGTTGATCTAAAGTGATTTAAAGATATAAGGATAGAACACGGAAAATTAATGATTCTAATAATAATGTTTTATTTTTATTTAATTGTTCGAAATATTCCATTAAATGGCTCACTTTTTACTATGGCAACACAATAGTTATTTGTTATACAAGAGTGCAAAAGTTGCTTTTTAACCGCGTGTTCAATTTTGATGACCGAGCAAGCGAAGGATTCTAAAATTGAATCACGAGCGCAGCGAGTGATTCAAAATTAGAATCCTGAGCGTTAGCGATGGAATCAAAAGAGCACGAGGTGAAAAATCTTTGCACTCGAGTGCAACACGTAACTTTTCATTCCACCTCAGCGAGGAAATGACTAAATGCAAAAAAAAAAACGTTTACAATCACAAGATAGGTACACTTTTATTTCAGTTTAGGTATTAATTACTACATTATGACAGGTAAGTATTACAGAATAATCTTTAAATTATAACAAAATAATACTAAGTTATAATTAAGAAAATTTTAAAGTAACGTTGCTACAGTTATTTAAATTGAGTGTAATATTTTTTTAATTCACAAACTTAGTGCACACGATGTTCTAAATTCAATTTACTTTATCCTCTAGAGAATAGAAACGGCTTTTCCACTCAGATATTGAAGATTAAAAATACTCTTTCCGAGATGGTAGGATGAAAAGGTTTATGTCCAAAGGTTAAGCATAGCAATACAATAAGGCAATGCCGCTAGCCTTCTTGGTACTCTGCCGCCTGACAGCAGCAGAGTACCGCGGTAGAGTATTAAGAATATTTTACACAATTTTTATCTTGTCTTTAGTGTTTTTTTTATTTTAGCTCTTTTTCTTTATTTTTATTATAAACTTGACAGTGTATATATATTTTTATCTTGTCTTTAGTGTTTTTTTTATTTTAGCTCTTTTTCTTTATTTTTATTATAAACTTGACAGTGTATATATATATATATATACACTGTCAAGTTTATAATAAAAATAAAGAAAAAGAGCTAAAATAAAAAAAACACTAAAGACAAGATAAAAATTGTGTAAAATATTCTTACTCAGTGCACGAGTCATAGATCCACATGTTAGGTTTTTTTAATAATAGGTTTCTTTTCATAAGTAAGCAAATAATTTATTAAATAATTACATAGAATAGATGGGTACAACACTCAATATGTAAACTAGGATAACCTGTATCTTATGGTCAGTATTGGTCGTCTAGTGCAGTAACCACTGTTAACAACTACAATTAATAATTAGTTTACAAAGTTTAACATATATCCATCTATAGTGAGTGATTTATTTGTGTGTGCGTGCGCGTAAGTGTGTGTGTGGGTGTGTGTATGTGTATGCATGAGTGTGTATGAATTAGTGTTGGTTTAGTTACTTTGAATTCAGAAAAGAAAAGTAGGTGAATCTTTCTTTTCGAATCGATCGAACAAAGAAATCTGTATTAATACGTATCATATTTGTCTGATTGATTTATGAAAAGCGGGATCTATGCAGAACGAAACAAAAAGTATTCCTGGTACCTATAAAAATATTAAAAAGAACAAACATATAAATGGTAAATTCCCCATGAAAGGAAAGGTAAAAGTCGCAGCCCGTCAAGTTAATGTCACAATCAGTATACTATTGCCATCGGGGCACCCAATCAACGACCCCTCTAAAGGTGGATACAAACGCTAATTTCTTGGCCACAACTCACGTTTAGGGCGACAATCTAGCACAGTTTCTGCCCCTCTCACGTCAAGTGTGTCATTTTAATTTGCATAACCGAATGAACAAACTTTGCTAGCAAATCATCAATATGAGCAAGGCGTTACGTTATTTTTTATCGTATGGCGTTCAACATCGTGTAAGGACATTGCATTCAGTCACAATCAAAACTTGTTACCTACATTAATTATTATCATAAAAATATTGGTTTAGTGAAAAAATCACTTATTTAGAGCATAGACAAAGGCATTCAAGATCAAAAAATTCACAGAAAGCTTCGTCATATAACGTAAGACAACAAACAACACAAAACTAAGATTTTAAATTAATCAAAATTACCGCCACGGGACACACCCGACCCAAAAGTTCTTAACTTATTTTACTTCCATATACTTATTTTCATATTCAAGAAAAAAGTGGTCTTTGAACAGTTCTTACTCAAATTGTTGCGAAAAGAGGGTTAGAATTACCAATTGACTCAAAATCTTATTCAAACAATAAATTACATTCAAAACATTGGCTTTCGCATCTACTACAGATGGAGTGATTTATGCAGTGTCCAGTGACATTTCACTCACCCTAGATGGGTGAAGGGACCCCTCGGTGGCGCAAGTGCCGGGATATTGTTTTTTAAATGGAGTAGGCTTGCCCAGCACCTATACCATCCTGACAGCTCGGTCGGCCTAGTCCACAAGAAAGACAGTCAATACGTACGGAGTCAACTAACCCGCGGTTTTCCTCGCAATGTTTTCCTTCACAGCGTGTAGTATTGCTGGGTTCACTGTGCCACTCCAAAACGCGTTTTACCGAATTACATTTTATCTAAGACGACTCGTCGACAGTTTGTTTGTCCCATATTTAAATTTATCCAATGTTTGATTGTACGAATCTCGTTTGCTCGGTTCTACGTTTCACCTTAACACTATAGCGCGGATTGTCGTGCGACAATCCGCGCTATGCGGATATCGTGACGGTGCCGTCTTGCAAAAATTCATCAAAGCAACATAGTTTAAAGAGTCATTTCATCTAACACAATGCTCGTTCAGTGCTACGTTTTAGTGAATAAGTTATTTACTCTATTGTTTCAATGTTATAAAGCAATTACTTGATTTCTCTATTGTTATTTATTTTTTCTTTTTGAGTGAAACATCCTTTGAATTAATGAACTGTGAGAAAAATAAACCAATAATGAAATGACAAAAGGTGAAATGAAGCACCGGTGTAGTATAATTTGTCGTAATGAAGTGTAGTTCTATTCATTTTTAGGCTAAGCGCGCACGGGTTACTTTTGTCACTGTGACTGTTTCGACACTCCGTAGATATGTATGGAGATGCGCGAAATGTCACGAAATTTCATCGAAATTTTCAAATGTACGTAAATGTATGTGGTAGTCCATTGGGTAGAATAATGGAATCGGAAGCGAGAAACTGATCGATCCTTAGAGGTTTTATTTCATTTCTAATGGCATACAAAAGTCATAAAGAATAATAGTTAGCAGAAAATGTGAAGTACCTACCTTGTTCTAGTAAACAAAGTCATTACTTATGACTCATAAAATTTTGTTTGGTCACAAAAAGCAGAACGTTTCTTATTGAAAATAGGACAAATGAATACGGCGTTATTTGAATTATATTTAGAATAATTGCTTAAAATAATCCAAAAACTGTGAATAAAATACTATGTGGTGGAGATATTACAAGCAACCAAAGTCGCTCTAAGAGAATTGTAAACTTACTTTTATTACAAAAAAAAATATTTTGTGTTACTTCAATATCATTTTATATTACGCTTAAAATTTATAAATGTATCGCACAGCTCACTTTTAATCACACTTTTAATTACGCCGCTGCATGTAGATTTTAAAATATACCCTGGATTTTATCAAAAACCTTTGCAGAGAATCCTGTGGCTTGTAGCATGGAAGAGAAATTCTTCATTACAATATCGGATAAGCGTGGTTGGCTCAATTTAAAATTCAAACAGTTACAGGTCTACCATGCTTCATAGTTCCATCACAAGGAGTTTAGAAAGAACACGAATGTACTTACAAGGCAGTAAGAGTAAACGAACTAATAGAAGGAGAGCTAAAATATCAATTCCTAATGGCATAAAGCTTAGTTTTCCTCGGAACCACCCACTTCGATCCCGGTGGACCTGTACCAAAGTAGGTGGGTCTACAGTAGAGTGCATTTCCTAGGAATATCAGATATTCAGCTCGTAAACAATTTATGCATTTTCCCAGTCACCTTTTAAAATTCCTGAGCATACTCCTCGCCAAGATTCCTCGCTTCCACGGGCTCGAGGAAAATTGCCCTGGGCGATTCACGTTTGTCTTCTAAAGCGTGAATGAATTTTTAAAAGTTCCTCCTCGTGTATTCAGTAACTTGAACAGTTTTCTTTAATAGGGTAGGCATACGAAAGCGGTGGTAGCGAAGCGGTGTAACACGCCGGCTTCTCAATCGGGAGGTCGGGGGTTCGAACCCCGGCGTATACCAATGACCTTGTTTTCTAAGTTATGTACATTTGTGAAATTATAATAGCAATACCACTCGCTGACTGTGAAGGAAAACATCGTAAGGAAACCCTAGTATCTGAGGTGTTAACGTACCTTAGCGCTTGCTTCGTACAATGGCGCAACTATGAGGCTACGTGCGGAAATCTCAAGTCTAACTAACTAGGGTAGGCAAACTTATCCCGGCCCAGAGGGATAATTTGTACTAAATTACATTTGAAGAGAGTGGCGCCATCTGTTATACTTAAGTAAATAAGTAGCATCGCCAGATGTCGACATAACCTAAAAAAATGTAAATATCATTTATGTATTATTTTAGCCTCTAAATAGGTTTTTTAAATTTGTCCTTAGCACGGGTTAGTGCATTAAAAACAAAAATAGTATAATCATGTGGGTACAGTGATATCGTTCCGATGTAAAACCTAACTGCAAAGTAGGTAGTCGGGGCTGTAAGTGATGCAATTTGCTTAAGCCAGATGTCGCTGCCTGTACGTAATACAGAGAATAGTGTAAAGAGGTTCGAAATTTCACTGATGCCGTGAGTCGCCCATTGGCTCAATTGGTAGAGCGCTGGCATGGATAGCCAGAGGTTGCGGGTTCGAATCCCGGCATGGGTGAAATTTTTAGCCTCTAAATAGGTTTTTAAATCATTTATGTAATTAATTAAATCTAAATAAATATTATTAAAGCAATAAAAGCAACATAAATGTTTTCTAAGATAACTGGTTTTACCTGCAATACCTTTCTGGGAAAATATATAAATTATTGTTTTCTTCATATTTTCGTGATAGTGGCAAAAATACGTAGATATTGGAAATTTATGGACAGATAGTAATATAATAGTAATAAATTATTTTTATTCCAGCCTGAGTCATATTAATCCACACGACAAATAAATTAAATAAAGTGCAGAGTTGAATTGAATTAATGAAATAAGTTTTAAAGGGCTTACTTATACCGGCTTTATTTTGTGCCTTATTGTTATCGAGCAACGCCAGTTTGATGTTAGTATGTACTTTAGGTAAGAGTAGTATTATGTAGTTAGGTATTATGTGTGTTAGGGTAAATAGGTTTTTTATTTTTGCCTTGGATTTTACAAAAGTTAATTTGCTTTAAAAGATTTATGACCTTGTTTTGCTCGATTTCTTTTGTTTGCATTTAGACGAACATTCGGTGCGAGGCCCATTGTCTAGTTTTGGGCTTTTACAACTCTCTGCCATAAACGCGTGGCGGCGCGCAGTAAAGGCAATAAACGCATACACTGACGTGGTGACTCACGCACACAGATGTGAGCGGCCACCAGCGACGCGTGCGCCTAGAGTCATCTAGGTACTTTGTCAAGTTTTTGAAAGCCTAACCTCGACGAAGCCTACTCTAATCTAGGTCCTGCAGTAGGTTAATAGATGCATACATAGATAAAGCATATCCAAGACCTAGTTTGCAAAACATTGTGTCTACAATTCACAAGCGTTAGTACCATGCAAGCCTTAAAATCTAGATATATATAGGTTTAGATAGAAGCAATAATAAAAATAGGGTGCGCTAATAAATAAAGAGTTAAATAAATACATGCATAAATGAAAGCCTTAAATCTAAAAGCACTTAATGCATAAAACTTAAGCCTAGAAAGCCGATCAAACTTACAACTAGGAAAAATTCATTGTATTTTATTCTTAATCCTAAGATAATTTGTAAGCAAAGCAGCCTTAAAGTACCCAGGGCCCATATAGATAAGTAAATATAATATTTATATGAGGGAATAAATAAAACAAGTATGCATAAGTCATCCCACGCCGTCGACGTGTACCTGGGATTCCTTATGCAGCATTTATTGACGTCCAACCAATAAAAGAAACTCGAAGTACCATAGCTCTGAAAAGAGCTGTTTGTCTCGCAGACCGGCCGGTGCTCCCATAGTTTAAAGACTTGGGACAAGTCTGACCCAGCGATAACAAGTATTGAAAACGGCCGCATGGACGCGTCTGCTTCCAATGCCGGTCGATCGCTGAGTGGCGCGCGCGGGTTTTTTTTTTTTTTTTTTTTTTTTTTTTTTTTTTTTTTTTTTTTTTTTTTTTTTTTTTTTTTTTTTTTTTAACCCTATAAAGGGCACCCTCCGGAGGACACGGGGGAGGGAGGTGGTGAATGCTCATGCATAACAGCACGGACCCGGCCGTGCTGCCAATGTGGGACTCACAAGAAGTGCGCCTACCCACTAAACACCACCTTGGGGCTAGTTTTGGTCCTAAGGACCCCTAAACCGACATCGGAGCGACCCCCTCGAGGCCGAGGACGGGTGCGCAGCGGAGCTCCCTAAATGAAGCGTCCGCTTAGAAGGTTAGCTACGGCTGCTAGAAGAGAATAGTGTCACCACAAGCGGGGACACTAGCTGGCGGGGGCTGTGTCTGCCTGGGACCGAGCCTCTAGTAGGTGGTCCAGTTCAGAACAGAGTTAATCGTGAGGGAGAATACAAATAAAGAGAGGGACCGGGGAGTACGAATTAGTTTAATTAAACGAGACTAGAGAGCATATCGCTATGCTCGGCAAGAGCGATAAGACGCTCAGCGGGGGAGGTGGCGGCGCGCAGCTTGCCCGCCAGTTTAGAGATCTCCGCCAGATCAATATTATTGATGGCAGCACTGATCAGCCTAAGGTCGTCAGCTGTCTGAGACCTATCTGAGGGGGGATTTGCCTGAGTGGCCGCTACGGGCTCGGCTGTAGCGGGGGGACTAGGTCGGGGGCCCCATGCGGGGGTCGGTGGGGGGCTACGTTTGGCACTGGGGCGGCCTAGGGGTGGGAATGCAGGGGTATTCAGTGCCGGAACTGATTTCCTCTGAGCGAAGGGGGCCTTGGGAGCCTTAGCGGCGGAGGGGCGGGGGGCTCGCGGGCACCCCCGGTAATTGGCCGTATGGCCGGACTGATTGCACAGTACGCAAGCCGGAGGAACTTCCGAGTCGCGAGTGCGCAAGCACTCCGCAGTGGCGTGAGGCTCTAGGCACTTCACGCATCTGGGAGGAGCGGAGCAGTTTGCCGCCGCGTGGCCATAAAGCTGGCAGCGGTGGCATTGGCCGGGGTGGCCCCGCCTATGGGGCTTCTCGACTTTAATATTCGAGAGGCCACAAACTGTGGGAACTCCCGAGAAGATGGAGCGGGCTTGGGGGGAATTGGTGAGTACCACCAAGGCCAGGGGGAAGGACTTCCCGCGGCTACTGTGCATGGGATACACAGCCTCGACGGGATGACCCTGGGAGATAAGGTCATCCCTGATGGCGTCCTTGGATAGTTCCGTCGGAACGCCACGAAGGACAGCCCGCACCTTGCGCTCCTCGGGAAGCGCATAGGTGTGGTAGGGGATTTTATTGAGGGTAAGGAGCTTAGTTAGACTCCTGAAGTTGTCGGTGGTGGCGGTCTCAATGACGATGCTATCGCCAACATTCCGGGCCTTGGTAGTATGGACATTATTGTCCTTACAGAGTTTGGACAGATTGGTCCATGCGGACTTGTCCCGTAGGTACACGGGAGGTGGGGACTTTGCCTTCGAAGGCTGGGGGGAAGACCGTGCGAACGGTCCTGTTGGTACGGGGACGTCGATATCCATGAGGGGGGGTATCGTAGCGGGGGAGGGGGGCGTGGAAGCCGCGGGGGAGGGGGGGCGCGGGAACCGCGGGGGAGGAGGGGGCGGCAGAGAAAGCCGCAAGGGAAGGGGGCGCGGAAGTCGCGGGAGAGGAAGGGGCGGAGGCCGCGGGGGAGGCTGAAGTCTCAGAGGACGGGCAGGGAGTCCTTTTAGAAGTGGCAAGCTTACGCTGCCTCTTCTTTCGGCGAGAGACCGAAGTAAAAGCATCGGTGAGGGTGCTAGTTTCGGAGTAGGGAGAGCTCCCTGAGAGGTCGGACCGCGATTTAGAACGCTTCCGTGCGTGGGAGTCCGAGACAGACTCGGTATCCATAAGGGAAGGGGCGTGGGTCTCGGGAGAGACCGGGATAATGACGGGGGCAGGGGGAGACTCAGGAGAGTCCGGGATCGCAACAGGGGCGGGGGACTCAGGGGAGTCCTTCGAGAAGTTTTCGAGAAACAATTTATAGTCGTCCCAAAGGCCACGACTTGTCATGAAATCGACGTACACCGAGAGGCTATGTTGGGGTTCCATAGTGGCAAACGGGGCTGCCGGTTCCCCTGCCAGTGGCAGGGGAGTGGGAGATAACGGAAGTTTAGACGTAATGCCTAGCAATTACGTGACAAGAAAATAGAAAAACAATAGAAGCAAAGCGGGGAGTAATACCTAGTATAAACCTAGGCACTTACTTGACCAGTCCGGCAGGACGGAGCACTCGAACTCTGAAAAAGATAGAAGGGTGTATTAGTATACAGTACGCAAAACTCGCCGGCAATGCACGGGCGCACTGTGCACGCGAGCGAGTGGCCGACAGCGGAGAGGGACGCGCGATGCGACCGCTCTCGACGCTGGTAAACGAACTGTGTTGTTGCGCGCGCGGGCTGGCGCTTCGACTTTTATGCAAATCCCTTGAGTAAGTCTTCTACGTTTAAAATTTGCACGTAAATTAAAATTTAAGAACGTAGTTTGATTAAGCGTGTTTTGTTTAGTATATTAGTAAAATTTGATGATGATCGGCCTACGTTTACTAGGAGAAAATCGATGTTAAAGTTTGTATGGAGAAACTTTAGAGGCTTATTTCAGCACTTTAATTTGGAAAATTTTACAAAAATGTACGTTGTTTACGTAAAGAATGTTAATATCTAGTGAATAAGCTAAAAATATCTGAAAATTGTTACATTTTTCTACCAATTAAAGCTGTTCAAAGTTTGCAATGTTTAAAGCCTAATATCTTCAAAGTTATAATTGGAAAATGCAAATAAATGGTTTTATACTGAAGAGTTCATGAAAACAAACAAATGTAAATAGGTATAATGTTAATTTTTTATGTATTTCATGGAAAAAAAAAGTAGTGTTGAAAGTTCGTAGTACATTTTGCTCAATAACTCCCAAACTGTTAAAGTTAGCGTAATGAAACTTACACCATTGGAATTGTGAACAAATTTTCTTTCGAATTGCATACTTTTAATCAAAGAAATCTAAATGATGTAAATTCAAACTTTGTATTGAATAGTTAGAACGGTTGCGGCAGCGCTATCTCGCTCTCGCGTTTTTGTGAGCCACACCTATTATGTTTATCTCGTTACAACAACACCAAGCTACGATTGTATTTTTCTGCATAAATTGAGCGCATTTTTTATTGTCAGTCACAGTTCGTTTACCAGCGTCGAGAGCGGTCGCATCGCGCGTCCCTCTCCGCTGTCGGCCACTCGCTCGCGTGCACAGTGCGCCCGTGCATTGCCGGCGAGTTTTGCGTACTGTATTCTAATACACTCTTCTATCTTTTTCAGAGTGCGAGTGCTCCGTCCTGCCGGATTCGTCAAGTAAGTGCCTAGGTTTATACTAGGTATTACTCCCCGCTTTGCTTCTATCGTTTTTCTATTTTCTTGTCACGTAATTGCTAGGCATTACGTCTAAACTTTCTTTTTCTCCCGCTCCCCTGCCACTGGCAGGGGAACCGGCAGCCCCGTCTGCCACTATGGAACCCCAACATAGCCTCTCGGTGTACGTCGATTTCATGACAAGTCGTGGCCTTTGGGACGACTATAAATTGTTTCTCGAAAACTTCTCGAAGGACTCCCCTGAGTCCCCCGCCCCTGTTGCGATCCCGGACTCTCCTGAGTCTCCCCCTGCCCCCGTCATTATTCCGGTCTCTCCCGAGACCCAAGCCCCTTCCCATATGGATACCGAGTCTGTCTCGGACTCCCACGCACGGAAGCGTTCTAAATCGCGGTCCGACCTCTCAGGGAGCTCTCCCTACTCCGAGACTAGCACCCTCACCGATGCTTTTACTTCGGTCTCTCGCCGCAAGAAGAGGCAGCGTAAGCTTGCCACTTCTAAAAGGACTCCCTGCCCGTCCTCTGAGATTTCAGCCTCCCCCGCGGCCTCCGCCCCTTCCTCTCCCGCGGCTTCCGCGCCCCCTTCCCTTGCGGCTTTCTCTGCCGCCCCCTCCTCCCCCGCGGCTCCCGCGCCCCCCTCCCCCACGGCTTCCACGCCCCCCTCCCCCGCTACGATACCCCCCCTCATGGATATCGACGTCCCCGTACCGACAGGATCGTTCGCACGGTCTTCCCCCCAGCCTCCGAAGGCAAAGTCCCCACCTCCCGTGTACCTACGGGACAAGTCCGCATGGACCAATCTTTCCAAACTTTGTAAGGACAATAATGTCCATACTACCAAGGCCCGGAATGTTGGCGATAGCATCGTCATCGAGACCGCCACCACCGACAACTTCAGGAGTCTTACTAAGCTCCTTACCCTCAATAAAATCCCCTACCACACCTATGCGCTTCCCGAGGAGCGCAAGGTGCGGGCTGTCCTTCGTGGCGTTCCGACGGAACTATCCAAGGACGCCATCAGGGATGACCTTATCTCCCAAGGTCATCCCGTCGAGGCTGTGTATCCCATGCACAGCAGCCGCGGGAAGTCCTTCCCCCTGGCCTTGGTGGTACTCACCAATTCCCCCCAAGCCCGCTCCATCTTCTCGGGAGTTCCCACAGTTTGTGGCCTCTCGAATATTAAAGTCGAGAAGCCCCATAGGCGGGGCCACCCCGGCCAATGCCACCGCTGCCAGCTTTATGGCCACGCGGCGGCAAACTGCTCCGCTCCTCCCAGATGCGTGAAGTGCCTAGAGCCTCACGCCACTGTGGAGTGCTTGCGCACTCGCGACTCGGAAGTTCCTCCGGCTTGCGTACTGTGCAATCAGTCCGGCCATACGGCCAATTACCGGGGGTGCCCGCGTGCCCCCCGCCCCTCCGCCGCTAAGGCTCCCAAGGCCCCCTTCGCTCAGAGGAAATCAGTTCCCGCACTGAATACCCCTGCATTCCCACCCCTAGGCCGCCCCAGTGCCAAACCTAGCCCCCCACCGACCCCCGCATGGGGCCCCCGACCTAGTCCCCCCGCTACAGCCGAGCCCGTAGCGGCCACTCAGGCAAATCCCCCCTCAGATAGGTCTCAGACAGCTGACGACCTTAGGCTGATCAGTGCTGCCATCAATAATATTGATCTGGCGGAGATCTCTAAACTGGCGGGCAAGCTGCGCGCCGCCACCTCCCCCGCTGAGCGTCTTATCGCTCTTGCCGAGCATAGCGATATGCTCTCTAGTCTCGTTTAATTTTAATTAAACTATTTCGTACTCCCCGGTCCCTCTCTTTATTGTATTCTCCCTCACGATGAACTCTGTTCTGAACTGGACCACCTACTAGAGGCTCGGTCCCAGGCAGACACAGCCCCCGCCAGCTAGTCTCCCCGCTTGTGGTGACACTATTCTCTCCTAGCAGCTGTAGCTAACCTTCTAAGCGGACGCTTCATTTAGGGAGCTCCGCTGCGCACCCGTCCTCGGCCTCGAGGGGGTCGCTCCGATGTCGGTTTAGGGGTCCTTAGGACCAAAACTAGCCCCAAGGTGGTGTTTAGTGGGTAGGCGCACTTCTTGTGAGTCCCACATTGGCAGCACGGCCGGGTCCGTGCTGTTATGCATGAGCATTCACCACCTCCCTCCCCCGTGTCCTCCGGAGGGTGCCCTTTATAGGGTTAAAAAAAAAAAAAAAAAATTGTCAGTCAGTCGTTCTACCGCCGCGCTCTTCAACACTCTTGTATACCGTATACCGTGTGCCAATATACGTCTGAAATCGACATCATCGTGTTTTTCACTGGACCTGCTATGCCACCCTGCACCTGAAATCCCCTACAGAGTTTGGTCCTTCGAGCCGGATCTTCAGGGCAGGCCTCCAGTCACGTCGACCAGACCACCGTGCTATGGAAACTAGGAGCAAGACAGCAGCAAGGAAGAGCACGGCGGACGACTCCGGCGTCAATATTGTTCAGATGGCGACGACGCCGTCATCAACTGCTCTGGGATCGTCCACGCCGGCGGCAGCGGGAGCTGCTGTTGCGAGCGACAGACGACCTACGAACCTTCATACGTCGCTCACTATGACCGACGTCACCACAAGCACGATTCGCCGCCCGGCGAGTCAAGCATCGTCCTCCAGCAGACGGAGCAAAACACTGCGACTTCAAGCCGAAGCAGAGGCCCAAGAAGAGCTAGCACGCCTTGAAGAAGCCGCCGCTCAAGATAAACACCGCGCCCGGGCACTACGCATCTCAATCGAGGAGGAAAATCAACGAGATCGCGCTAACTTGCGGGCCCAGCGTCTCGCTTTTGAAGAGGAACGTCTACGCGACCTCGAGCGCACGAGAGAGCTTCGCAAAGCAGCGGTGGAGAAGAAACTCGCCTACGACATCTCGATAGCCGAAGAAGCCGACAGCGACAACGCCGACAGCGACGTCAAACGCACCCCAATGGATCCTACAGTGCGCGTAGAAGAGTGGATTCAGTCGCAGTCGACGGACTACAAAGAAGTTACCCCGCGCCCGCTACCGCGAACGAAAACTGTTACTGTCGAGAGTGCCGCGCCTAAAAACCGCGAATCGCTGAGAAATGTGCCTAAAGAATTTTACGAACTTCCGCCTTTCACAGGCTCAGTAGGCGCGTGGATTTCGTTCAAACGAAAATTCGAAGAAACAACGCGAAAATACGGTTTCGACGACTATGAAAATCTCTGTAGACTACAATCGGCAGTGCGGGGCGATGCGAGACGGCGCGTTGAAGATATGTTAGTCAGAGGTGACTCACCGCGCGTTATTATGGACCATTTAAGTGATTTATACGAGGACCCTCTGGCAACAATAAATGAAGTGACGGACAGTGTCGAAATTGCCGTTCATCAGTGAAAATTTGCGCGAAGTGACGGACTTTGCTGCTGAACTGCGAAACTGCGTTTTCTTGCTCGAGTACGGGGGCGGCCAACTTCACCTACATGACCTGTGGCTGACCCGCGAAGTTTTACTGCGATTCCCGCAACACTTGATGCAAGCCTATGACCGGTACCTCACAGACATGGGACCCGAGCACGAGTTACTGAGAGTTTCACCGAGCCTGAAAGTGTTGACGGAGTTTCTCGCCACTCAAGCCAAAAGCGCTGCATTGTTGGCCAGCTGCTCGGCGGGCATGCGTCATACATCTGCACGACCACGCGCAGCGCCGGTGCCGCCACGAACAACTACTCAGCAACGGGACCCGCCACGACCGCAACAAAGGCCTCCACAAGCACCACAGTCGCGTCCTTACGCGCCTAGTAGGCCTCAGCGTGCTTTTGTAACAGCGGAGCTGCCTGAAAAAGTAAATACCGACACACCGCCCGAACCTTGTAAAATGTGTGAAAGTACCGAGCATAAACTGAAAGACTGTGCCAAATTCAAAGAACTTTCGCTAAGTGAGAAATGGGACTCAATAAAGAAATGGCGTTTGTGTGGCAAGTGTCTAGCACGCCCGCATCATCGGTTCTTATGCCGGGCTAAACGTTGTCCACGTTGCAACGCTCATCACCACGTCTTGCTTCACGACGACAGTAAAAACAACGCGTGACAACCCACAGTGACCGAGTTAGTAACTGCAATAGACAATAAGTGTTCGCTCGGTACATGGTTGAAAGTGACTCCAGTGACAATTGTGTTGAGTGATGGCGTAGAGCGGGATACGTACGCGTTACTGGACGATGGTGCGACAGTTTCGTTAGTGGACAATAGTATTGTAAGTCAATACGTTAAAAATATGATCCCAGCTCCGCTAAGACTAGTAACCGCCGGCGGACAGTGTTTAGCTGATAGACATTCTCGGCCTATCTCGGTCACAATTCGTGGTGTAAATGGAAAGACTCATAAAGTGATTGTTCGCACGTGGCAAGGCCTCGATTTGCCGACACAAACTGTTCCCGCGAGTGCTCTCAGTGAGAATGTACACCTGAGAGATCTGAATTGCAGCGAATTGAGAGATGCGAAACCGCTGCTGTTGCTTGGCCAGGACAACTTCGAGCTCATCGTCGGCGAGGAAATCCGAAGGGGTAAGTCCGGCCGACCGGTCGCTTCTCTAACTAAGTTAGGCTGGGTGGTGCATGGACCCATAGGCTCCCTTAGCAGTGCAGAGTCAGTCAATTGCATGTCCGTGTCGCAGCCTGACCTTCATGATCTTGTAAAGGAGCAGTTCGAGATGGAGGCTATTGGTGTTTCTAACTTGACCAGAAAGAATGTGGAATCCGAGCGCGCGCTGGATATTCTAGATCGAACATGTAGACGTGTAGAAGGTGGCTGGGAAGTCGGTCTACTATGGCGTCGTGATTTCAACGATTTTCCCAATAGCAAAAGTATGGCTAAGTCTCGACTGCGCAGTGTAGAGAAAAAGTGCGACCGCGATCCATCATACAAAGCAAGCTATTCAGCTCAAATCGACCGCTTGGTGTCTGAGAACTACGCCGAAAAAGTATCGCAGCAAATGCAGTGGGATTCCAATTGGTTTTTGCCTCACTTTGGCGTATTGAATCCCAATAAGCCTGGAAAACTGCGTTTGGTGTTTGATGCTGCTGCTAGTGTTAACGGTCGTTCTCTTAATGATTATCTTCTAACAGGTCCTGATCTACTTACGTCTCTACTTGGTGTCCTAATTAGATTTCGGCAAGGTCCAATTGGATTTACTGCAGACATTGCCGATATGTTCCTACGTGTTAAGATTAGGCAAGCAGACCAAGGCGCACAGCTTTTCCTTTGGCGAGGAGATGACAGAGATCGAGAACCTGACACCTATGTAATGAAGTCATTGATTTTTGGAGCAACTTCATCGCCTACAACTGCCATCTATGTTCTCAATAAGAATGCCGCTGAGTTTTCAGATTCACATCCGGCTGCAGTGAAGGCGATAAAGGAGAAGCATTACATGGACGATTATTTAGATAGTGTAGGATCGCTAGAGGAGGCGCGAAAATTGGTAGATGATGTAACTCACATCCACAAAGCTGGCAATTTTCATATTAGAGGATGGGTTACGAACTCGCCTGCTCTACGCGAATCTTTTCCAATTGACGAAAGAACTAGAATTCCCATTGAGAAATCTCCCAATAGTGACCATAGAACACTTGGAATGATTTGGTCAACTGATTCAAATACATTCGAATTTGATTTGTCTTTTAAAAGATTACCTCCTAGTTTGGCTGATGGTACAGTAGTTCCCACTAAAAGACAATTTCTGAGTTTTATTATGAGTATTTTCGACCCTCTTGGCCTTCTATACCCTTGCATTATTCAATCAAGAATAATCATGCAACGTATTTGGATGTCTAGTATAGAATGGGAACAAAAGATTCGAGATACTGAGGCCGAGTTATGGTTTAAATGGCTTAACAATTTAAAAGTAATAAAAGAAGTTAAAGTTCCTCGCTGGTACAACATAGTCTCAGGCCCTATTGAACTTCATGTTTTTGCCGATGCTAGTGAACTGGCTTACGCTGCTGTAGCCTATATTGTTGGTTTTAACTCAGATGGAAATCGACACTGCGCTATCGTCGCTGGAAAAGCACGAGTAGCCCCTGTTAAGATAACGTCGATTCCCCGTCTCGAGTTACAGGCTGCGGTACTGGCGTGCCGGCTGGCTCGTACTGTTAAGAAGGAACTGGGACTGGAAGTTGCGAGTGTTCACATGTGGACAGACTCACGTACTGTCCTTCATTGGATTTTTGCGGACGCTCGCGACTATCAAAAGTATGTAGCTACCAGACTAGCTGAAATTGATGAAACTTCTAAGAGAAGTGACTGGCGCTGGGTTCCCTCTGAGGATAATCCCGCCGACGAAGCAACCAAGTTGGGCTGGCCCCACGGCAAATTAAGTAAATGGCTTTCTGGTCCCTCTTTTCTCTGCAATTCCAGTGATCAATGGCCTACACCTCGCTGGGGCGCTGGGAGCTGCCATGGCGATGTCGACATCGAGCTGCGACATCGCGCGCTCCTCGTGGCACCGGGGCAGCCGCCGCTCATCGACCCGACACGCCATTCCAGTTGGCAACGCGCGCTGCGCGTCATGGCGTGGGTACTGGTCTTCGTGAGGGCATGTAAGGCGAAGAAGCCCTCCACTCTTACGACTGAGCGACTACAAGAGGCTGAGGTTGTATTGTTCCGATTTATTCAAACCCAGTCATTTCAAGCTGATGTAGATGCCCTGCGTGCTGGTCAACCACTGCCATCCAGCAGTCATCTGAGAAGCCTCGATCCCATGCTTTTTGAAGATGGGTTACTACGTGTTCGAGGTCGACTTAGTGCTGCCACAGAACTGTCCTTCGACGAGCGTCACCCTGTGATCCTAGACGGTCACCATCCACTTACGAGACTCATGGTGCGGGACTATCATTCCAGAGCTTTACACGCCAACCACGAGGCCGTCATCAACCGCATCCGTGAGCGCTTCTGGGTGACCAAGCTCCGGCCAACCGTCAAAGCAGTGGCTGCCAGCTGCCAACACTGTCGCGTGCAGCGGGCTCAACCGCGCGCGCCTAAGATGGGCGATCTGCCCGCCGTTCGCCTCACCACCACGAGGCGAGCCTTCGTGCACGTGGGCGTCGACTACTTCGGCCCCATGGAGGTGGCCATCGGAAGGCGCCGAGAGAAACGGTGGGGCGTGTTGTTCACATGCCTCGCCACACGCGCCGTCCATCTCGAGCTCGCCGCCTCGTTGAGTGCTGACTCAGCCATCCTCGCCCTGCGGCGCTTGATAGCGCGTCGCGGCCAACCGGCCGTAATCCTGTCCGACCGGGGCACCAACTTCGTCGGTGCTGACGCCGAGCTGCGGGCTGCCTTGCGCTGTCTCGACGGACAGCGTCTACAAAACGAGGCAACGTCGCGCGGCATCGAGTGGCGCTTCAACCCACCGCTCGCGCCACACATGGGTGGCTGCTGGGAGCGTCTTGTTCGTTCGGTGAAGACCGCCCTGCATACTACTCTGCACTCACGAGCTCCACGTGAAGAGGTCCTTCACACGCTTCTGTTGGAGGCTGAGCTGGTCATCAACAGCCGGCCCTTGAGCTACGTGACTGCGGACCCCGACGAGCCTACGGTCATCACACCCAATCACCTGCTACTCGGCACTGCCGCCGGGGACACGCGAGTAACAAGGTACAATCCGGCAGACGTCGATATACGTAGTCAGTGGCGCCGTGTCAACGCCCTGGCTGAGATGTTCTGGCGCAGATGGACTCGAGAGTACCTACCAACTTTACAACAACGACATAAATGGACAAATAGTGTAAACCCGCTTAAGGTCGGTGACTTAGTGATTGTCGTTGATGGAACGTTACCGCGAAATACGTGGCCCCGTGGCATAGTAAGTGAAGTGCACCCGGGTGCAGATGGACAAGTACGTATCGTTAGTGTTAAGTTTGCTAGTGGTAAGATATTACAACGCCCTGTTACCAAACTGGCCTTGCTCCCAACAGATTGAGTTATCGGTTTGAATCCTCAACTAGGGGGCGGAAATGTTATCGAGCAACGCCAGTTTGATGTTAGTATGTACTTTAGGTAAGAGTAGTATTATGTAGTTAGGTATTATGTGTGTTAGGGTAAATAGGTTTTTTATTTTTGCCTTGGATTTTACAAAAGTTAATTTGCTTTAAAAGATTTATGACCTTGTTTTGCTCGATTTCTTTTGTTTGCATTTAGACGAACATTCGGTGCGAGGCCCATTGTCTAGTTTTGGGCTTTTACAACTCTCTGCCATAAACGCGTGGCGGCGCGCAGTAAAGGCAATAAACGCATACACTGACGTGGTGACTCACGCACACAGATGTGAGCGGCCACCAGCGACGCGTGCGCCTAGAGTCATCTAGGTACTTTGTCAAGTTTTTGAAAGCCTAACCTCGACGAAGCCTACTCTAATCTAGGTCCTGCAGTAGGTTAATAGATGCATACATAGATAAAGCATATCCAAGACCTAGTTTGCAAAACATTGTGTCTACAATTCACAAGCGTTAGTACCATGCAAGCCTTAAAATCTAGATATATATAGGTTTAGATAGAAGCAATAATAAAAATAGGGTGCGCTAATAAATAAAGAGTTAAATAAATACATGCATAAATGAAAGCCTTAAATCTAAAAGCACTTAATGCATAAAACTTAAGCCTAGAAAGCCGATCAAACTTACAACTAGGAAAAATTCATTGTATTTTATTCTTAATCCTAAGATAATTTGTAAGCAAAGCAGCCTTAAAGTACCCAGGGCCCATATAGATAAGTAAATATAATATTTATATGAGGGAATAAATAAAACAAGTATGCATAAGTCATCCCACGCCGTCGACGTGTACCTGGGATTCCTTATGCAGCATTTATTGACGTCCAACCAATAAAAGAAACTCGAAGTACCATAGCTCTGAAAAGAGCTGTTTGTCTCGCAGACCGGCCGGTGCTCCCATAGTTTAAAGACTTGGGACAAGTCTGACCCAGCGATAACAAGTATTGAAAACGGCCGCATGGACGCGTCTGCTTCCAATGCCGGTCGATCGCTGAGTGGCGCGCGCGGGCTGGCGCTTCGACTTTTATGCAAATCCCTTGAGTAAGTCTTCTACGTTTAAAATTTGCACGTAAATTAAAATTTAAGAACGTAGTTTGATTAAGCGTGTTTTGTTTAGTATATTAGTAAAATTTGATGATGATCGGCCTACGTTTACTAGGAGAAAATCGATGTTAAAGTTTGTATGGAGAAACTTTAGAGGCTTATTTCAGCACTTTAATTTGGAAAATTTTACAAAAATGTACGTTGTTTACGTAAAGAATGTTAATATCTAGTGAATAAGCTAAAAATATCTGAAAATTGTTACATTTTTCTACCAATTAAAGCTGTTCAAAGTTTGCAATGTTTAAAGCCTAATATCTTCAAAGTTATAATTGGAAAATGCAAATAAATGGTTTTATACTGAAGAGTTCATGAAAACAAACAAATGTAAATAGGTATAATGTTAATTTTTTATGTATTTCATGGAAAAAAAAAAGTAGTGTTGAAAGTTCGTAGTACATTTTGCTCAATAACTCCCAAACTGTTAAAGTTAGCGTAATGAAACTTACACCATTGGAATTGTGAACAAATTTTCTTTCGAATTGCATACTTTTAATCAAAGAAATCTAAATGATGTAAATTCAAACTTTGTATTGAATAGTTAGAACGGTGCGGCAGCGCTATCTCGCTCTCGCGTTTTTGTGAGCCACACCTATTATGTTCATCTCGTTACAACAACACCAAGCTACGATTGTATTTTTCTGCATAAATTGAGCGCATTTTTTATTGTCAGTCACAGTTCGTTTACCAGCGTCGAGAGCGGTCGCATCGCGCGTCCCTCTCCGCTGTCGGCCACTCGCTCGCGTGCACAGTGCGCCCGTGCATTGCCGGCGAGTTTTGCGTACTGTATTCTAATACACTCTTCTATCTTTTTCAGAGTGCGAGTGCTCCGTCCTGCCGGATTCGTCAAGTAAGTGCCTAGGTTTATACTAGGTATTACTCCCCGCTTTGCTTCTATCGTTTTTCTATTTTCTTGTCACGTAATTGCTAGGCATTACGTCTAAACTTTCTTTTTCTCCCGCTCCCCTGCCACTGGCAGGGGAACCGGCAGCCCCGTCTGCCACTATGGAACCCCAACATAGCCTCTCGGTGTACGTCGATTTCATGACAAGTCGTGGCCTTTGGGACGACTATAAATTGTTTCTCGAAAACTTCTCGAAGGACTCCCCTGAGTCCCCCGCCCCTGTTGCGATCCCGGACTCTCCTGAGTCTCCCCCTGCCCCCGTCATTATTCCGGTCTCTCCCGAGACCCAAGCCCCTTCCCATATGGATACCGAGTCTGTCTCGGACTCCCACGCACGGAAGCGTTCTAAATCGCGGTCCGACCTCTCAGGGAGCTCTCCCTACTCCGAGACTAGCACCCTCACCGATGCTTTTACTTCGGTCTCTCGCCGCAAGAAGAGGCAGCGTAAGCTTGCCACTTCTAAAAGGACTCCCTGCCCGTCCTCTGAGATTTCAGCCTCCCCCGCGGCCTCCGCCCCTTCCTCTCCCGCGGCTTCCGCGCCCCCTTCCCTTGCGGCTTTCTCTGCCGCCCCCTCCTCCCCCGCGGCTCCCGCGCCCCCCTCCCCCACGGCTTCCACGCCCCCCTCCCCCGCTACGATACCCCCCCTCATGGATATCGACGTCCCCGTACCGACAGGATCGTTCGCACGGTCTTCCCCCCAGCCTCCGAAGGCAAAGTCCCCACCTCCCGTGTACCTACGGGACAAGTCCGCATGGACCAATCTTTCCAAACTTTGTAAGGACAATAATGTCCATACTACCAAGGCCCGGAATGTTGGCGATAGCATCGTCATCGAGACCGCCACCACCGACAACTTCAGGAGTCTTACTAAGCTCCTTACCCTCAATAAAATCCCCTACCACACCTATGCGCTTCCCGAGGAGCGCAAGGTGCGGGCTGTCCTTCGTGGCGTTCCGACGGAACTATCCAAGGACGCCATCAGGGATGACCTTATCTCCCAAGGTCATCCCGTCGAGGCTGTGTATCCCATGCACAGCAGCCGCGGGAAGTCCTTCCCCCTGGCCTTGGTGGTACTCACCAATTCCCCCCAAGCCCGCTCCATCTTCTCGGGAGTTCCCACAGTTTGTGGCCTCTCGAATATTAAAGTCGAGAAGCCCCATAGGCGGGGCCACCCCGGCCAATGCCACCGCTGCCAGCTTTATGGCCACGCGGCGGCAAACTGCTCCGCTCCTCCCAGATGCGTGAAGTGCCTAGAGCCTCACGCCACTGTGGAGTGCTTGCGCACTCGCGACTCGGAAGTTCCTCCGGCTTGCGTACTGTGCAATCAGTCCGGCCATACGGCCAATTACCGGGGGTGCCCGCGTGCCCCCCGCCCCTCCGCCGCTAAGGCTCCCAAGGCCCCCTTCGCTCAGAGGAAATCAGTTCCCGCACTGAATACCCCTGCATTCCCACCCCTAGGCCGCCCCAGTGCCAAACCTAGCCCCCCACCGACCCCCGCATGGGGCCCCCGACCTAGTCCCCCCGCTACAGCCGAGCCCGTAGCGGCCACTCAGGCAAATCCCCCCTCAGATAGGTCTCAGACAGCTGACGACCTTAGGCTGATCAGTGCTGCCATCAATAATATTGATCTGGCGGAGATCTCTAAACTGGCGGGCAAGCTGCGCGCCGCCACCTCCCCCGCTGAGCGTCTTATCGCTCTTGCCGAGCATAGCGATATGCTCTCTAGTCTCGTTTAATTTTAATTAAACTATTTCGTACTCCCCGGTCCCTCTCTTTATTGTATTCTCCCTCACGATGAACTCTGTTCTGAACTGGACCACCTACTAGAGGCTCGGTCCCAGGCAGACACAGCCCCCGCCAGCTAGTCTCCCCGCTTGTGGTGACACTATTCTCTCCTAGCAGCTGTAGCTAACCTTCTAAGCGGACGCTTCATTTAGGGAGCTCCGCTGCGCACCCGTCCTCGGCCTCGAGGGGGTCGCTCCGATGTCGGTTTAGGGGTCCTTAGGACCAAAACTAGCCCCAAGGTGGTGTTTAGTGGGTAGGCGCACTTCTTGTGAGTCCCACATTGGCAGCACGGCCGGGTCCGTGCTGTTATGCATGAGCATTCACCACCTCCCTCCCCCGTGTCCTCCGGAGGGTGCCCTTTATAGGGTTAAAAAAAAAAAAAAAAAAAAAATTGTCAGTCAGTCGTTCTACCGCCGCGCTCTTCAACACTCTTGTATACCGTATACCGTGTGCCAATATACGTCTGAAATCGACATCATCGTGTTTTTCACTGGACCTGCTATGCCACCCTGCACCTGAAATCCCCTACACTTATCTTTCTTTTTTTTAGAGCGTAGGCTCTACATAAATATTTATGAATACACATTCCTCTAAAGCATGCCTAAACCTTTTTTTACTGGTGGATTGTTTATAAGTGATTTTGAGTGAGTGAACGTTTTAGGAGTGTTTTTTAAAGAAGGTTTTCGGTCTTTCCTGGAAATAATGTAGATAGAGAGAACATTTTATAGCACCACCAGGAAAAAAGAATTACTGCCGTACATACATACATACACACATACATACATACATACATACATACATACATACATACATACATACATACATACATACATACATACATACATACATACATAAATACATACATACATACATACATACATACATACATACATACATACATACATACATACATACATACATACATACATACATACATACATACATACATACATACATACATACATACATACATACATACATACATAAGCTCACGCATGTATCCGAGAGGGGTAGGCAGAGACTAGGTACTGCCACTTGCCACGACCCTCACAGATCACCTTCGCTTCATCAACGTTTATAAGTCGTTGCATGCACGCACGCCTGGTAGTCATTATCATGGTAGTAAACCATGATTTCTTAAATGTAAGGAAGTTTTAAAGTTAACTTTTAAATAGCTCCTGGAATACCCTTAATTCCTGAATGTAGGTTACACAACTTGAATCACAATTTAATTTCACAAAGCGGGCTTCAGCGCTTTCACATTAATGCAAATACCATGTTAATTTAATTGAGAATTAATATTCAGAATTAATGGTCACTGAAATTTGTTTACAGTGAATGTTTTACTTTTTTAATTCCACTGTGGGTTTCGTAGAGCGTATATTGTGGAACCGAATTTCACTGTAAACAGAGCATTATACAAATTAAGTTTGGTGTTTGTAGAGTTGACAGCACATCGAGCTTTACTTGCGTGCATCTTTTCAGTTACATTACGGGTGGCTTAGTCAAAAATGCAATAATAGGTCATTTTTCGACTATACTTGGTTTAAAATACTGTTAAGGATACCACAGACGAAAACTATGTAAGCTAAAAACGTCCCACTGAAGGGCACAGGCCTTTTCTTTAGAAAATGGGCTTATTTCCACTCGTGCCCACCACGGATTGGCAATTTCAAGCGCTGAGATATTTAAACACATCAGACACTCAGGTTTCCTCAAGATGTTTTCCTTCACAGTAAAAATAGCGGAGGTGAGCCGGAAAATGTTCGCTTCAGCGGCTTCTCTGAAAATATTACGTAATTTCCTGCCAACTTCGACCAAGATTGCGCTTGCCCAGTCTCTCTTACTTCCTATCCTCGACTATGCTGATGCCAGCTATCTTGACCTTACCGAAGAGCAACTAAATAAACTTGAGCGCCTCCAAAACTTCTCTATCCGGTTCATATTTGGCTTGCGAAAATATGACCATATCTCCGAATATCGCTTAAAACTCAAGTGGCTCCCTATCCGCCTCCGTAGGAATGCTCATATTCTTTCCACTCTCTATTCGGTGCTGTTCAATCCAGCCACACCTCTGTATCTCAAAACTCGCTTTGAGTTTTTATGTGATACGCACAGTCGGACTTTGCGATCCGGTCACAATCGATTGCTGAAGACACTAAGTCATTCGACAAGGTTCTTCAGCCAATCCTTTACTATTACAGCTGTCCGCCTGTGGAATGATCTTCCCTTGGACGTAAGATTCTCACCGTCCCTGCCAATATTTAAGCCAGAGTGCATAACCATTATTTTTCCTTATTGTAAGTTTTTTATTTGTATTTGTGAAATCCCTTTCTAGTATTATTGTAGGTATACTTTTCGTTCATGTCCTATGTTTTTTTTTCCTTGTGTATGTTTATTTTTATTTATTTCATATTTATGTACCGTTTATGTATGTGTATCAATTTCATATTTATGTATCGTTTATGTATGTGTATCAACTATAAAATAATATGTTATCTAATATTGTTTAGTTGCGCCGACTACCCGTATTTCAGTTTCCGTTTCTTCTTTTCCGTCAATGGTTGTCTGGAAGAAATTACTTTTAGTAATAAGGCCGCCACTTGTACTGTACTGTTATTTTATAAGTCTCTTATGTAATCCTTGGTGTACATGCAATAAAGAATATTCTATCTATCTATCTATCTAAATACGTCTTAAAAAAGGGTGTTATGTTTTAACGGAAAGAATATGCAAATCTGAAAAAAATCTGTCCTCAGTCAATGCACAACATGTGACACCCAAAACTTGGCAAAGCCTTCCTGGCTTGTCCGCGTTGTGTTTCTGCTCCTTATAGTGCTCGCTGGTATTAGTAACCGTCACAGTCACAGCAATAACATAAAACACAGGCATGTTACTGATAAGTGGGGGTGCCAGAATAAGCTATATCTACTATAAGTCAGCCTACAAGACTTACTGACACCATAACAACGGCCCTTAACTAAGACATTTCACGCAAAATAACCACTTCATCTACTCTGTCTCTTCCCCCTTCACCCTAAATCAGGGTCGTACTCAGGGATGTTACCGAATCTCCGCCAGGCGTTTACTTTTTTTGTATGATACCTACGAATATCGAGTAACGCCATTTAATGTTATACTACAAAGAAATCAAATATAAATTAGAAATTGTCGATCATTTTTGTGTAAATGAAAGATAAATAGGTAATATAAACAAAAATAGATAGATAAAATATCCTTTACTGTAAACGGAAATCACAGTAACAGAAATTTCAAAGTAATGTAGTACAATTGGCAACCTTATTACTAAAAGCAATTTCTTCCAGGCAGTCATATATGGAGACCAGAGAGAAAATAGAGACCGGTGCAAAATAAAATTGCTCAGTAGCATCCCAACTCTAGACTTTTTGTTTTGCAGTTGAATACTGATAGTGCCGAAACTATCATTATATTTCTATGTAATTATATTAGGATAAGTATTTACCGCCAGCTGCATCACGTAAGACCTCCCTTGAAAGTGTGTGTTAGGTTCTTATGTAAAACTCTGGTAAACGGGACTGCACAGTCTAACCAAGCAGTTGGTGTTGTTGGACCTTATAAGCATGGTTGGTTGGTTTTTGGGGCGTAACATATGTATGTGTTTTCTTTTATGTTAATAAAAATACATTGTTCTCTTACATGTTAATGAAAAATTAATTTGTAGTCATAAAAGTGCATTTGATAAATTTATATGCTACGATTATTTTTAATGAATATATAGCATACATAAACGCCCTCGCTCCGGCTCTGACCTGGAACTGAAAATGTCTAGTGAAGCGCGTCGGGCCGTGATTAAATGACTCCTCATCCCTTACCGATTAAACGTTGTTAATGAGGCCATTCATCGTAGCCGGTAAACGGTTTATGATATCTGTGAGTTCATTGGGCGTGTCGAGTTAGGGTGGGATTTGTGAGACGAAAATGTATCGCTGTGAAATTCTAGGGCAATAATTTAGAGTGATTTTCACTTTGATCTATTTTAGGCTAACTAAATGCTACTTATGTATTTAGCTGAGCTGAGCGGTGGTAGCTCAGTGGGTAAAACCATGGACTGGCAAGCGAGAGCCACAGGTTCGATTCCGAGTGCGGGCATGTAGACTTTGTATAATTTCAAAGTTATGTACATTTGCGAATTTGTAGTCGCAATACCACACGCTAACGGTGAAGGGAAACATCGTGAGGAAACCCGCGGCTTGGTTTGCTCCGCACGTATTGACTAGTCTTTCCTGTGGGCTAGGCCGACTAAGCTGTCAGGATGGTATAGGTGCTGGGCAAGCCTACACCATCTATAAAACCATGTCCCAGGCACTACAGCGTCGGAGTGGTCCCTTCACTCATCTAGTGTGAGTGAGGATACCACTGGACGCTGTATAAATCATCTCATTACGTATATGAAAAAAGGCCAATCGTCATCGTCATCGTCAATCGTCAAAACTCAGAAAACAAATATAGAGCTTGCCCAGACGTTTCTTTAGTTTTTTTATGTATAAGCTATGTCTACTCTTACCATCAGGCGTGACTGGGGTCAAGCGTAACCTATCCCACTTAAAAAAAATGTGTTTAGACCTAGAAAACAGTGTGTAATTTAACAGATTTAACTAGGTAGGAATTATTTTCTTCAAGTAAAATGGCTTTGAAACCTTGTTTAGCTACGAACTTATTTTAACTACTACCCACAAAATATAGGTTTGTATCTGAATAAAGTAAGTTGATCATGCTTTATTAGTTATTAACCCGTAAATACCTGCTTTATCTGACGGATGATGATTATAATGATCCCATTGTCAAAGTCAAGGATTGAATCAGGATTAACTCGAAGACTAAAGCTCTATTCAGACGGGTTTCTCCCATTATGTCCAAAAGAAAATTAAACATTTCTTTTGGAGAAAATCAAGTGATTGATTGTCATCAGAATGTTAAATAGAGTATTATTTATACAATTTTTTTTAATTATGTTATAAGTTATCCGTGGAATATAGTGGGAAGTACATTTATTTATAGTTAAAGCTGTTTTTATACGGATTTTATTCGTTTATTACAATTCCGTATAAAACAGTTTTTATTATGTCTAGTGCTCGTGTTAACCTTAGAAAATACTACATTAATTAATAGGGTTTTAAAAATTGTCCTTAGCACGGGTTAGTGCATTAAAAAAAGAATATTCAACAACTTTAATGAAGTCTGATTTATGTAAATATCGCCGCCAATTGGTAAAGCTAGCCGTCAAACTAACTGCCTAGGACGTACATTAGGCGGCGGCGTCCAATTTAAGGTCTAAAAGCCATTCAGCCTTGTGATTGAACGAAACGTTTCATGACCTGGCTAAAGGTGGCTGGCTAGCTGATTAGTACCAGACGGACGTCTGCTGTAGTAGTTTCCTCTTCTACTTTGTACTCGAATTAAAATAAAAACGGCAGGAACTGCTTCAATTTTTGTTTACAAACCACATTGGATTGATTTTCTTAACAACAGCATGTTTACTATTGTAGCATCTACCTTACGTTGTAAAAACGTAAAAATAGTCTTAACAAACAATATATTTTCGTGAAATTTAACGTAAAAATCGTTTCTAACGTTGCAATGGTTTCTAACGTTGGCCTCACACAAAATTCAGTAGCATTTTAGCAAAGCTTCAGCTGTTAAATTGACGCCATTTCGCAATTACGACTACACTAAATCGAAAATAAACGGCGGCTCTTCATTTAGGCTTTTATTCGAAGGCTAACTTTCGATCAGCCAAGTCGATGAAACGTTTTAGGTGATGCTTTATTATAATAAAAAGCCTAGCTTGTAAGCCTAGGCAGTTAGTTCGACAGCTGACATAACCACTTGGCGGCGACATAAATATAATAAAAATAAAGTTTTCTTTATGACTGAAGACGTATACTCTCTATGATATCTCTCACTGAAAAGGACCCTTAGATAATGAGTATGACACATAAAGGAAATGTATTTGTGTTTCCTTCACTATTTCATTAAAGTGTACGAGTACTAGCTAAGCCAGCATCTTATTTTATTTCTATTTTAATGTTTATTAGAAAACCAACAGCTTAAACACGAGACATTTTTACAAAGAATAATATGAATTAGAGTTAATCCCAAAAACAGGTTTTCACTGACACTGTTTTAGCCTAAAGGATCAAGAAAGCGGTTGACCATTTGGGAACTACCCTCGAGGCAGCCGCACAAGTCGCAAAACGGAGGGATTAACAAAAGACTTAGCAGTGAAACTGAATACTACCCGCTGAGTTATCGCGTTAAGACTTCATGAGACAATAGATTAATTACGGATTGCTGAATGAGGAGAGCGGACTTTGATCCGCCCCTGATACTCTGTATAGGCTTTGTAGGCTGATGGATTGACTCTCCCACTTTGTTACCGTTAATTGGCAGAACTACTAAGGTACGGAAAACTGAATTGGGAAGTAACGGCTAGAAAGCACAATAAACTTGATTCCTCAGTTACATGTTGCCCTAGTTTTGGTGTCAGGTACTTATAACAGTGTTGTGCAGAGACCATGTTCTGCCACTTGCCACGATCCTGACAGATCACTTTCATTCCATCAACATTAGTCGTTGCATGCCCACAAATCGGTTTTGGGTACTTTTTATCGTGGCCTTTGCTAACAGATCCCCAACAACTATTTATCATCATCATCAGCCGGTGTCAGCCCACTGCTGGACATAGGCCTCTCCCAAGACACGCCACTGAGCCCGATCTTCGGCTCTGCCCTTGCAGATACTACCCACCGCTTTACGAATGTCGTCGTTCCACCTGGTCACAGTGCGTCCTACGCTACGTTTGCCGATTAGCGGTTTTCATTAACTATTTATAGTCAGTTTCAACTCTATTTTAAGAATTTCACAATCAGTTTCCAATTCATTATGGACTACATAAAAGAGTAGTAATGAAAGGTCAAAAATGCACCTATCTAAAGACTAACCTGAAGATTCTTTGAAGAGCTCAAAGCAAAACGGTTTCCATCAGTTCTGAAACAGGTTTGTTTTCGTTATTGGAAGATGTTGAATAACAAACGCGCCCTGATTGAATAAATTTACATTGAAACATTATTTATTAACTGTTATCACAAAGTTTCTAACTTCAAGGGTAATTGAAGTGTTCTTAGAATTTCGGATGCTTAAATTTGTTAGGAACTTTCTGAAATGTTTCAATATTGAATATTTATTTGTTTACGTTTGATGCTTCGATTATTAGCGTTTGGCAATGGTTCTGAAATCATAGACGCTGAAATTTTTATGGTATGAAAACCATGTGATATGTGATTGCTAATTAAAAACGCTGTCTACTTAGAATATTAGATTTAAGTATAGATGTAAGATAAAAAAAAGTTTAGAAATCTTTTTAAGAATAAGGCCGCCAATTGTACTTCTTCTTTGTATCTTTTGTCTCTGAACTTATTTTCTGGAGTGTACAATAAAGAATATTTACAGAGCATATTTGTTGGACTTAGTTAACGGAAACAGTAACAAACATTTAGTTTCTATGTTCTACAACTTTGGTTCTTAAACAAAACTAAGTCCAACAAATATGCTCTGTAAATAGTTACCTCTCGTATTTATTGTCTCGATATATACGTTCTTCCTCATAAATAATATTCTTATTTTGTTTTAAGTTGAAAAATCTTGTTTGAAAATTTCCGACCAATTACCACCGCCTCTCTGACTATTAGAACAATTCCATTTAATATGCTTATAGATAGATAGAAAACACTTTACTTATTATTAAAAATAAAAATAGTGTAATCATGTGGGTACAGTGATATCGTTCCGATTTTAAAACCTAACTGCAAAGTAGGTAGTCGGGGCTGTAAGTAATGCAATTTACTTAACCCATTTGGACCCAAATACAAACCAGTAGTGAAATTTTGAAAACTTCTTTATTTGCCTAACTATTAGGACCTAATAAGACATATTATAACAAAAAACTTAAAAATAATAATTTCTATATAATTGAAAAAATACCGTCCTCAAATAGGGCCAATGGGGTTAAGTGTGGTGTTTTTCGAAGTACCCTTTTTCGATACATAATATTTTTTTACATTTTTTGCATTGTCATCGTGCTTTTTTGTGACATTCCAAGCATCTTAGCTGGTTTTGTAGTTTCGCTGGAAAGTGTCTAACACCTTCCAGGCTCATGTTTGGCACCACTGATGAGGATTTACGACGCCTTCCATCGGGTCTTTCCGTACATACCGTCCTCAAATATGACCGAAAGATGCTTCGACGAAATTGAAGCTGGTCTAGTTTTTCTTCAGCAGTCAGCGCGTGAAGACGACAAGCATTACCTACGGCCAAGTCAAGCATGAAAATAGAAGCCACTACCACTTCTTGCCACGTATGGCTATTCTGTATACTGCCACTCACTGGTCAATTGGTCAACTCCGCCCATACCCTTGTCGTAGTTCTGAAATACAAAAGAGATATCTAGGTCTACCTTTCGCCCTTCTGCAGAGCTCCATCTTTTTACCTTTTTACATCCATCAATTTCCGCACGATTTTCTTTTTCATGAACTTGATAGATATCAGTGAACATTTTTTTTCTGTTCTTCCTCAGTGTGCCGGTCGCATGATAAGCGGCTTGTCGTAGATCTGTCATCAGTGCGTGACTGGTAAAAAAATGTCGAAATACACAGTGTGCTGGTGTGGTACTGCTTTTGCTTTTTCCAGTAGGCCCTACACCACATTTGAGCCCAAAGGCTCTTGACTGGTTCCAAATGCCGCTGATTTGCCACAGTAGACATGGAATGCATAACAAATCCATCTAAACCTGCGCACATCTATTATATCCAAATCGTACTGGCTTCTTCTTCTTCAGGCTATATTATGTAGTCTACTGCTGGACATAGCCCTCCCCTAATGAGCGCCATAGCGCCCTGTCTTCAGCTTGCCGCATGCAGTATCTGCCTGCAGTTTTTCGCAGATCGTCATCCCGCCTGGTTGGAGGGCGTCCTACACTACGTTTGCCGAGTCACAGTCTTCACTCACTGGCGTCTCGTACTGGCTTGCCTTTTATAAATTGTTTCGTATGTTTTGTTAGATATTATCGCCATCACCTTCTTCATCATCCGTGAGAGCACTTTGTTCTGGAGGTATGGCCCCTATTTCGAAACTTACATCAGGATCATCTTTTTCGTTCAAAATGCTTTCGATTGCTGCCTCGAGTCTTTGATACTCATTCGATATATTGAACGATCGCCTAGCCTTTATTGACTCCGAAACTGAACCCCGAAGTATAAAAAAAAAATGGCAATGAGCCCATTGGCCCCATTTGGGGACACCTTACTAAAATTGCTCCCACGATAGTAATATTTCAAAATATTCTTCATATGTTGTCTTTACTCATGAGAAGAAACTATATACAGTAGAAAAACATGAAAAAAAGCAGAAAGTTGCACTAAAAAAGTATAGAAAATACCGCCTAAATTTTGGCAATTACTTATTTGCCCAATGGGGTAGTGACGACCCCTTATTTTATCCAAATTCTCCGATGATTCTCTGTTTTCTAGTTATGATTACATATTTACACACCTTGGCGATACAACTGCAACTCCAAATCAATTTAATCTCATTTTCCCTCCAAAATAAGGGTACTCAAAGAAATGGCCCCAAATGAGGACAGCGGGCGTAAATGGGTTAAGTCAGATGTCGCTGCCTGTACGTAATACAGAGAATATTGTAAAGAGGTTCGAAATTTCACTGATGCCGTGAGTCGCCCATTGGCTCAATTGGTAGAGCGCTGGTACGGATAGCCAGAGGTTGCGGGTTCGAACCCCGGCATGGGTGAAATTTTTAGCCTCTAAATAGGTTTTTAAATTTGTTCCTTAGCACGGGTTAGTGCATTAAAAATAAAAATAGTGTAAACACTTTACTGTACATAAAAATGAAAATAACACAGATATTTCTGAACCTAAGAGTTTACTCTTACGGACGGCGGCCCTATCACTAAAAGTGATCTCTTCCAGACAAGCTTTGCTTATTTCAGACGTACGTCCATTTTGATTAAAATAGATAGACACGTAATTAAATTAATAAATAACAATAATAAATCGAATATGATCTAACCTTCCTGCGATGCAGAAAGAGAGCCGTGCCACAGCAGTGGGGACATACTCGTACGAGGGTTGATATCGATCGAATAAATCGAAACTTAAAACTCTTTAGTGTAGAGACTCGGACCGTGAGGGCCCGAGGCGCGATTGTTCTTCAAAGAACTATCGTCGCGCCTCATCGACACGACCAGGGACCCCAGGGCTGGCTATTATTACCTCGGTCAGAGGATAAATCTCGCCATCCAGCGTGGCAATGTAGCCAGCATACTGGGGGCAGCCATGATCTCGGTGCAGTTTTTTATATTTAGTTATGAGTAGTTTATTTTAATTTAGATATTGTATGGAATCAGGCGTTACTTTGCACTTGTGAGCCTGAGGATGCCTCGTGTCAGAGGCGAAACGGGTCGCATATTTTCTCACACAAGTATTGGTGTCAGTGGTGGTGTGTTCGTGTATTGCTTCTGCTTGAAAAAGTGGGAGGGAGGGCGGTGCATTAACTAACCGCATGGTGCTTGTGGGATTCTGTGCGAAATTTAGGAAAGAATTTTTCACTTTTTAATGTAATTTTATTTTATTTCTGATTTTAATGTACAGTTTGTTTTTTATTACTGATCTATTATTATTGTAAATGAAATTAATAAAAAAAAGTTAATAAAAAAACTTAAAATTTGATTAATTTTTCATTTTTGAGTCACCACAACTATTTAAAACGACCCGGGAACCACTGTGCTCTCACATGGCTCTGGCTGGCTCTGGGTGGCTACTAATGCTTCGTGTTTTTTGGAAAATGCTTTAAAGAAAATAAACTAGCGTAATCAATAGCTATTGTTAAGATACGTGCCTTTTGTTAAGGCTTTGAAACTTCGAACAATTAATGGTGTATTGTACCGTTACTAGTGTAACCGTATCGGTAGACATCCATACTTCACAATCGAGAAGTCTTATTGAATGTTCAGTTTCTTGCTATTTCCGTATAGAAAGCATAATATTATATGTAAAGAAGCGTTTGTAGGTACTCTTACGAGTATGAACTGTCAAGGGTAGGAAACCATTGAAAATTCGTCATAGATATATAGAATAAATTGATAGAAAATACTTGATTTCACAACCAGTAAAAATTTGACAACCATAATTCTCTAAATAGTAGTTTCACACAATTGGCGGTCTTATCACTTAGATATAACCACCTTTAGACTGAGTGAACTGCACAGAATGAAGTAGTCTAACGGACACTCGTACATAGGAACATTTCAACATGAAATGTAATCAAGAAAGCGTGGCCTATAACCTCATTTCACTGAGTTCTCAGTAAGTTTCATTTAACCGAGCTGGTAATCATATGGCGGTGAGGCATTTGATTAAACCGCTACTAATTAACTTAATAAGTTTCAAACTCTCCCTCTTCCGAAATCTACACCGTAATTTTAGGTCTCTACTCCCTGATGTTGATATTAACCCTTTGTATTTCCCCACTGCTGGGGCACGGGTCTCTTCCTGCGTCGCAGGAAGGTTAGGCCATACTCCACCACGGGGGCCAAGCCCGGTACAGGGTGGAGAATTGTGAGACAGTGGCGGGCCTTACTGTCAGAAGTTATCAAGCCGCCCATAAGGCCTCTGACATGGCTTAACGACCACCATTACATGACAGCCGGCACCAACGGCTTAACGTGCCTTGCGAAGAATCCTGCACCTGACGGCGCCTGTTGTTGCTTAACTCAAGTGATTAATTTCAATCACTCGGTTCAACTAGGCTATGAGCGCTTCGTCTTAGACATGTGTAAGTTAAAAGTAGCTGGGCTGTGTGGAAATCGTATTTTTTTATTATCTATAGAGACTGTGTTAACAGTGGTCTAGAGTAGAAGCCATCATTCTAAATAGTTTGTTGGAGTTGTATTATCGGATATTACATTCTATGTCACAGCGTGATGTTGGTCGTGAGTGAAATTGAATTTGTAAAGTAATTTGCAATATCCTACAGAAGTTTACTACTATTAACCATGTATTTCATTTATTTTTACAAGTTTGGTTATGTATTTTTTTTGGTAAAATTTAAGGATTGTAATTTTTGTAACTTTCGTAGTTTATTTTGTACACGAATATACTCGTACCCGCTTTCTACAGCTTCCTCGACTCTCCAAGGTTTCAATGAATCAAGTACCTGCTCACTGCTAAATATAAGCCTCCATCAAGGCACGCCACTTCCTTCTATCCTCTACCATCCTCATCCAGCAATCTGCCTGTCTGCAATCTGTTTTTGCCGCTATTTCATCACCAAATTGTAAGTACAAAAGTTGAATCTTTGATTGATCTTACTACAAATACTCTGTATGTAATGTGCTGTTTAGTTTCGCTGTTGATTTGCGTATCAATAATACGTAATACTGCGATGTCAGTTCAGATCTTTGTCTGACTGCATGCCAAGTTTCACGTAACTCAGTAAAGCCGTTAACGCGTGGTTGAGCAACAAACATCGAAACATCTTGACAGTTTTTTTTTTAAATTAACCTTAGCACGGGTTAGTGCATTAAAAAATATAATCATGTGGGTACAGCGATATCATTCCGGCGTAAAAAACCTAACTGTAAAGTAAGGTACTCGGGACTGCAAGTGATGCAAATTACTTCAGCCAGATGTTGCTGCCTGTACCGTAGTAACTCTTTAGTAATCTGTGCCTGTACGTAATACCACAGATTACTAAAGAGTTGTAATACAGAGAGTATTGTAAAGAGGTTCGAAATTCCACTGATGCCACTGATGGTAAGTCGCCCATTAGCCCAGTTGGGAGAGCACTGGCACGGTTAGCCAGAGGTCGCGGGTTCGAGTCCCGGCATGTGTGGAATTTTTAGCCTCTAAATAGGTTTTTAAAATTTTCCTTAGCACGGGTTAGTGCATTAAAAATAAATACATATATAATTTTCACAAACATTCACATTTATGATATTAGTAGGACTGTAAGAACAAAAGTAGTTCTAAATGTATAATTGTTGTACTACAAGTACTTTGCATGTAACAGTTTGCTTAGTTTCTTAGTTCATTTCCTTGTCAATAAAGTAGAACACGTATTACCTATCAGCGAAGCAATTAGCGCATCTAACATGAAACAAATCAATGCGCCGACGGAGAATTTCCCGTGAATTCCGCTTCGGGACAGATATTGAATTGCAACTGAAGTAACTAGCAACCGCAGGCGTTGTATTGAAAACTAGGACGAGCACCCATTCCTTGACAGACCCAGTTCTGTTACCCTTCAAAATGCTGCACTGTGATTCGATTATAGAACGTTTCTATCTTTTATAATCGGATCAGCTTCAGCTGGACAAAACTATTTTCTTAGAATTTCCTTCATAAAAAGGAAACTTATGTTTGTTTTACAGGGATAAGCTTGCTTTTTTACAGATACGTTATTTAAATGTCTCTATAAATTTAAGCGATACCATGTATCATAACACTAGCGTTAACACATATCAAATTACCGCGTTTCAGAAATCGACGCGACACACCAAGAAGTGGCTCGTTGGGTGCAGGCAACCTACTCGGTCGAATCAAACCACCGCGTTTCAGAAATTGACAAGTCGTGTGAAGTGGTAAAGTGGTGTGTCTCGATTCAGTAATCAACGCGACATACCAAGTTGCACGGTAGGTGCATGCAAGCCACTAGGTCGAATTAAAGCACGTTTCAGAAATTAACGTGACGCACCAAGCGGCACGGTAGGTGCATGTAACCCGCTCGATCGAATCGGACCACCGCGTTTCAGTAATCGACTCTACGCACTAAGTTGCGCGGTAGATGCATGCATCTCACGCGTACAAATCTAAACACCGCGTTTTGGAGTCAACGCGACACGTAAAGTCGAACGGTAGGTGCATGAACCCGCTCTCTCGAATCCGACCACCGCGTTTCAGAAATCGGCTTATGTTACAGTACGTGCATGCAACCCACTCGGTCGAATCAAACTACCGCATTTCAGAAATCGACAAGTCGCGTCAAGTGGTAGAGCGGTGTGTCGCGTTTCAGTAATCGACGCGACGTACCAAGTTGCACGGTAGGTGCGTGCAAACCGCTCGGTCGAATCGGATCACCGCGTTTCAGAAATCGACGCGACGCACGAAGTTGCACGGCGAATGATTTCCAGCTGATTAGTTGTTTATAAGTTTCAGTCGAACCTGTATGCCCGTACTTAGTTGTTTACTTGTTTATGATAGAGCATCAACGTCGTAAACTTCCGACACTTGATCAACTTCTTATTACTTTGTTGCAAAGTGGCGGATAAGGATAACTAAAGTGTAACCTCTAATATTAGCAATCACTGGAGTTCTTATTAAGTTTATGTTTACAACAAATTTTCTTTTAGTAGATTTTTTTGCTATCTGATTTTTTTAAATCTCTTCATAATTTCATCAAATTTGCAAGCGAGCTCTACCAGTATCGCTTTATAGAATAAAAATATAAAGAAATAATCGTTACATGTAACAACACATAATTACGGTTTAAAGCATTTTTAATGAAATAGCGCCAGTGCAAAAAAAAACAAACAATAAAAAAACATAATTTATTATTGTTCATTAAACTGTAATAAAATAAATAATGATAAACTTTAATAAAATATGATTCAGTATTCAAACCATTCCCTGTGTAATTTGAGTTTTAATTTTGAGTCAAAATTTTAATTCCAGTGTGTCAATATTTTTACACACTGGAATTAGAATTTTGACACACTCTGTCTGAATGGAAACAAACCATTGATGACAATGAACTTGGATATTTTCCACACAATTTTCAAAATCCCACAAAATCTAACTACTCGCAATAGAACAAACGTGACAAATAGATCTTCCGTAACCAATTATGAGATGTTATGCTAACATCAAAGTTTGTTCACCCAAATAAGAAAACTACTTTATCAGGTTCTATATCCGTACTCAAATATTGGCGCATTTGCCAAGGACAGCAAATCATTCTGTGGGCGTATTGGTATCATTTACAATACTTCCTCTCCAATTGACGTGGGCAAAGAAGTACACCCATAATAAAATATGGGTCCTTAATACAGTTTAATAGTGAGTTATACTTATAAGCACAGCATTATGTAATATTTGGTAGTCTACTAACCATTAGCAAATTAAATAGAATATATAAGCCGTGCAAATTAAACAGCCATATCTCGCAAATGAGGTATCGTTCGGGGTGCCGAGTCAGGTCAGGTTACACCATTTGAATGCGATTGGTTACCTAGACTATCAATGTTATTAATGAAACAACCATTAATACTTTTTTCTATGTGCTAATATGACTCTACTGAACCAGTATGCATATTAAAGGCTTCCCCTTCAGATCCCATATTTATGTTGGAACTAGAGGTAATATAACGCAGCTAGATAGAGTGCTTGAAAGCATTTAATTTGTACAGGACAATTTTAAATTTGCCGCATATGCAGAGTACTTTTAAGGTTTCGTACTTCAAATGGGATAAACGGGAACCTTATAGAATTACATTTTTGTTCGACCGCTCATCTATCTGTCAAGATCTTATCAAGTTTCATATACTGAAGTTTACAATCCCTTGAAACTGTGTAAAATTAATCTTCAAAGTAAACATAAAAAAGGTTTGGCCGTTTATCCGGCAAAAAACTAATATTTTGAACTGTGAAATTTGACATACCTACGAGTATAATCCCGTCTTACATTCAAAGTACAGGTAGAAATCTGAATATAATACGTTTCTAATAAAATTATAGAAAAATTGTCTTTGAAGTTCAGGAAAAGCCACAAAAAATTTCAAGAGTCAATTTATAACTTCAGGAACTATTTATAATATCTACCTAAGTACCTACAAATTTGTAGATATGGTATTGGTAGTTGAAAACATGGAATCTTGGGTACATGAAAATTTGTTTGTCGTCCCAATTGGAAAGTTTCTCCTTATCAATACATAATTTTTAAACTCGTATTATGGTGAGAGCATTGTATACGCGAAATAATATAAAAATATAAATTTTTTAAATAGAATAAATATTTGTTCCGTATTAGCTATTTGGTGTCCTAGTAAATATTTGTTTAATTTAGTATACACGGGAGTGTTTACTTTTTACTATTATGGCGACAGTCAATTGCAACATTTTGGCCTAGCTTAACAGTACAATCTAAAAAAAATTTAATTACAGCAATCTGTAACCATGCTCTTTGAGGACTGTCAAAACGCGGTCACATGGTCGTAATTCCTAACTTATTAAACATTCAGTCTTTGGACCAAAAACAGATTACTATTTATTTATATTTTTTTATGTTGAAAATCTAAAATTATTAATGATGTTTTAAAAAATAGACATCTAATGTCGAAAACGGGAGCAAAATCTGTGTTCTTCGCGCGTCACACTTTATTCGCGCTCACGGAAAACGTTGATAACTTTTGTATTCTATTCATAAGCGTATGATGTAATATATTAAATAAATTGTGTTTAGCTAATCATCATAATGACCAAACAACATTTATTTTATCTCTTAAGTTACAAAAGTTAATATGCATTGTCTCTGTCACACGATTCTGCTAGTTTCGCGAGCGCGCAACAAAACGGTACCTATCTTCCAAGAGCGGCAACTTATCGCTACAAATTTTAGCTGCGCGGACGCTCATAATGTCCCACCATCAGTGGGGGAAACCAGTACGTCTAACATTTCAAAACAAAAAAAAAACTATGTAAGTCATTCTTTGAATATTTTCAAGTAGCCTTAGTCAAGAGACTTTTAAGCGCATAGTTTGAAGGATAATATTTATAATTTTCCAACTCATTTTGAATTAGGGAATAAGATCTTCGAGATTATTTCCCAGTATTTTGTTCGTTATTTTACCTATTACTTTAATCGTAATTCTCAAAAATGTGAAAATTTCGTAACTTTCGTGGCACAAATTTCGTGGCCATTTGTCCACGAAAGTTAGCTAGCGCTCAACGAAAGTTAAATATCTCCATTAAATATTAACTTTAGATTTTTATAATGCCGCAGATGCATTTACGTAAGGCGTAAAGCTCAAAAGAAAGGTTTTATTTAAATGAATTTAATTGTTATTTTAATTTTTGAATTTAAATGAAAATGAATGTGTATGTGTTTAAAAAAATATTTTGTAACATCGACAATTTTTACATTTTATCCACCTCAAACTGGGCTGTTTTGCTCATTGTTTAAAAAATATTTGCTTAGAAAGTCCCAACTTCATCCTTTTTGATTGTCTTCTATGTTACCTACTTCAATTACTTACATCAGTCATGTTAATTTCTTTTGGTTGAAATTTATTTTAGATTATATACAACCAAAACTATGCCACCGCAAATTTCAAAGGAGCGACGGGAGAAAAAGCGGCTTACAGAAATAAAAAGAAGAAAGAAAAGTTACTTAAATATTGTGATTTTCTTAAGTTTAGTGATAATTCACTGATGAGGGACGGTCATGAAAATATCTTTTGATAAATTTTAAATGACACGAGACAGATAATAGATAATAATAATATGTATTTGTTTATCAGCCAAATCGATTAGTATAAGTAAAAAGATTATGGCGTCTACTAATAAAATAAAAACAGTCTGGCAAGTAATTAACAAAGAAACAGGTAAAACGAGACCTAAGGACCAGGGATATGCGTTGAAGATCGAAGGTAAGTTAGTTAATTCGAAGAAGGACATAGCAGAAATATTTCAAACTTTTTTTAAAAACATGCCACTGCATATAACGGCTAGCTTAAATTCTTCCTCCCAATTAGCCAAAACCTTACTTTTGGAAAGTATAAATCCATGTAAAGTTGACTTCCAATTCTCCCATATAACTACCTTAACTATTGTCAAAGCATTTAAAGAGTTAAACTTAAAAAAGACTGAAGATTTGTGGGGGTTATCGGTTAAACTAATATCCACTGTAATCAATATTCTAGCACCTTACCTTGCTTTGATTTTTAATAAATGTGTTGACCAGGGAACCTTTCCTAATCTATTAAAGTTAAGTAAAATCGTACCCTTGTTTAAATCTGGTGATAGTGAAGATCCAAATAATTTCAGACCTATAGCAATACTGCCGGTTCTAAGTAAAGTTTTTGAGAAAGTAATATTACATCAATTGCAACAGTTCGGGTTTACAAAAGGCCGCTCAACGACGGATGCAGGCATAGCGTTAGTAAAGCATATCTTTGAGGCGTGGGAGGAGTCGCAGGATGCCATTGGGGTTTCCTGTGACCTGTCTAAGGCGTTTGACTGCGTTGACCACGAAACACTTCTCATAAAATTGCACCGATATGGTTTAAGTAATAAATCACTAAGTCTTCTTCGATCTTACTTAACAGACAGAACTGTAAAGGTTGATATTAATAGAATTAAATCCTCAGGTTCTGATGTAAAAGTAGGAGTCCCTCAAGGTTCTATACTGGGTCCGTTCCTTTTTTTGGTATATATAAATGATTTGCCCTACCTAGTAGAAAAGCTTTCGCAGATAGTGTTGTTTGCAGATGATACTTCCTTAATTTTTAAAGTAAAGAGAGGTATAAGTAATGTAGACGATGTAAACAATGCTTTATCTACAATTCTAAACTGGTTCACTATCAATAATCTGATGCTAAATGCAAAAAAGACAAAACGCATCAAATTCTCACTACCCAATGTTAAAAATGTTGACACGAGTTTAAAAATATCTGGTGAAAGGCTAGAGCTGGTAGAGTCCACGCTTTTTTTAGGCATAACGATAGACTCAAAACTGCAATGGGGTCAGCATATTGGAAAACTGTCGGGTCGGTTGAGTTCAGCAGCGTTTGCAGTCAGAAAAATTAGACAACTTACAGACGTGTCGACGGCTAGGCTGGTCTATTTTAGTTATTTTCACAGTGTCATGTCGTATGGTTTGTTATTATGGGGACGAGCAGCAGATATAGAAACCATATTTGTCTTGCAAAAAAGAGCAATAAGAGCTATTTACAACTTAAACAGTAGACAGTCGCTAAGGGAGCGTTTTAAAGAAATAGGCATTCTTACACTGGCTTGCCAATATATATTCGATAATATAATGTATGTCGGAAAAAATATAACAATGTTTAAATTAAATAGGGACATTCATAACGTAAACACAAGGAATAGAAACAAGGTTGCTTGTACTAAATCCCGATTAGCCAAGGTAGGCACATCATTTGTAGGTTACTGCGTTCGTTTTTACAACAAAATTCCAGAACGTATTCTATGCTTGTCTGCAAATAAATTTAAAACTTTCATTAAAAATTCGCTATGTAAAAAGGCATATTATAGAATAGACGACTACATAAACGATCCTAATCCGTGGTAGTAAACCAATTCCACCGCGATTGTATTGTTAAGTATAACTAAGTATAACATATTTAATCATACAAGTGTGTAGAGACAACGTGATTGCATATTAATAACTATATGATACATTATATAACTGACAAAAACTTAACTGCAAGTTTGCTAAAGGTCATTCGAATGGTAGCGTGGTGTTCGGGTCATCTATCTCCCTCCAAAATGGTTGAGACTGGTGATGGCTGAGCACTGCGTTATGCTCGTGAACGAGTGCTGTTCGTGTGTCTGGCCGCAGCAATTATGTTTTCCCCTATTATTGTGAGACATTTGACTAATGCTTTGGCATTTAGGGTTGTTAATGGCAATCATGAAATCTTATTAGGTTTACATAATGGCAACTGATGTATTTGGTTTTAAGAAGATTTGAGAAAAGATGGTCAGAGTGGAGTTTTTTTTTCCGCTGCCTTTTTCTCCACTACAATACGGCCCGAAGGCGGCGGCTTACAGTTTACATTGTACATTGACATTCAGCAAACAGAATGTAAATTCTTTACGTTGAAATAAAATTATTTGAATTTTGAATTTGAATTTGTAAACTATTATATCAACTGGCAGATAATGGTATGTTTTATGATTCTTAACATTTCAATTAAATATTCAAAAGCACACATTTTCTGCCAGCTACAATTGTAGGAAGTAATAATTATGTTTATGTTGTAAATTACACAGTTTAATTACTGCGACCAAGGCTATTGCAACCTAAGTTACTATTAAGTAATAATAAGTATAAAAGTATAAAATCAATGTTTCTACCGAGAACTCATTTCAGTCACTATCTGAAACAGACGAAAGTGAAGAGCTTGAACTTGCATCTCCTTCATGTTCAACGCGTAGTAAACTTAACCGAAGCTGCCCCGAAGTAAACATAATAAATACCAGTAACTACGAACAACTGAACAGTGAAATATCAAAACTAAATGAAAAGCTTGAAATAGCTGAAAATGAGGTTGAAAACTTGCTTCAGGAAAACGACTTCCTGAAAAAAAAAGTATTAGAGTATGAATTAAAAATACAACAACTTACACACATATGTAAAAACTCCCCGATAAATATAACATCTAAAAAAAAGAAAAAGAAAAATTTTACGAGTAGCGCCAGGAAAAACTTATCGCACATACAACGAGGATTGAACGAAAGTGTCAACGAGCTACAAGTCGGAAGGAAACATATTTTAACGCCACCTAGTGGCAGCAAGCGGAATGACCCCGAGTACCTGTCTCCTAGATCGATACCACAACATATCTCGCAGAATCTAAACGAACAGCAAGTGGTAAAATCGCCTCCTAGCGGCCAAACCCGGAATCAGGCTGGAAGTGACATAGAAAGCGAAGATGTAAAAAATAAAATGTGCATTTTAAGCGCCAATCCCCACAACAAAATCTTATCCATTGCCGAAAATAATTTGAGTGAAGACTTCGTGATATGTCATTATCTAAAAGCGGGAATTGGTATCAGAGAACTCATAAAAAACATCGAGCAAAAGCTCAATGGTTATTCTATGAATGACTATTGCTTAGTAATGGTCGGTGAAGCAGATTTTAAGACATCCCATAACTATCTAGAACTGGTCGATTATATCAGAGAAATTCTATCTAAAGCTACACACACTAATATTATCGTGTGTGTGCCAACATTTCTCTATGGAAAATATACAAATTTATACAATAGCAGAGTGGAATATTTCAATCACCTTCTTTGTAAAGATATTATCACTCATGAGTATGCTTACATCCTGGACAGTAATTTGAACCTGTCTTTTGAAAGGGACATGTACTCCATATTTGGTGGACGAGTTAATAATCATGGTATGAGAATAATATTCCAAGATATAAACTGCGCAGTGACAACCATAACTGAGACTAATTCTGAAAGTGTTGTCCAGCCAGCAACATTTTTTCGTCACTAAAAACAAACATAAAGTCACAAATAAGAGCAAGCACATAGGACTCTTTTATCAAAATGTAAGAGGACTTAAGACCAAATTGAGGCAATTTAGACACAATCTTGCTTTACTGGACAGCGATATTGTCGGTATAACTGAAAGCTTCTTGGATGCTTGCATACATGATGCTGAGCTTTCGGACGATAACTGGACCTTCCTACGTCGCGACCGCGGCACGCCCTGCGGCGGCGTTTTGGTGGCCGCCCGGCCCGGACTTACTCTGCGGCGCCGACGTGATCTTGAGACTGAACGTGGAGAAGACTTATGGGCGACTTTCTCGTTACACGGTTATACTTTCTATGTCGGCGTTGTTTATATTAAGCCTTCCGCCACTGACGAAGAATATATGAACTGGTTTACCATGGTTGAGAGCATAATCAATGATCTTAATGGGATAACTTTACTAATTGGGGATCTTAACTTAAATAGTGCGTCAGTTGGTATAAGAAATTACTATTGTTACTTCTTAGAGTATTGTGGTATGCATGATTTGAATGAGGTGAAGAATGAATACGGGGGAAAACTGGACGTGGTGCTGGTTCAGCGGCAATACGGGCGAATATTCGAGTGCCAAACTGCCAGCGGCTGTTCTGATGGTGGGCTTGTCGCGCCAGATAGGTATCACCCACCGTTGGACATCAGCATCGCACTGCGAGCTATTAGGCAGACCCATGCGGCCCAGCCTCTTCAGCCAAGCAACATACAAGACCACCGAGACTGGAACTTTGTTAAGGGTAATTTCGATCTCTTATATAGTTATTTTTGTGGTGTCTCCTGGGAATTGGTCTACTCATGCACTGATGTCAATGCGGCTGTTGATATTTTTTATGATATTATTTATGACATTTTTGATTTGTGTTTTCCACGCAAAGAAAGGAGGAAAGGAAACTGTCGGCGATTTCCTGTGTGGTATTCCAAACAGCTCTTGAAAGATATTGTTAAAAAGTCACAACTACATAAAACTTGGAAAAAAACGAAAGACCCTCAAATTTACAATCAATTTAGTACATTGCGTGGTGACATTAAAAGAAAGCAGAAACAAGCGTACGAAGCTTATATTAGTCGTACAGAAAAAGAAATCGGCAATAATCCGCGTCTATTTTGGCAACATGTGGCAGCTCTTAAATCCAAGGGCGGTTTTGAGCCTGTGGTAGAGTTTAAAGGCGCATCAGTTTCCGGTGAAGATGCGGCAAATGCATTTGCTAAGCACTTTGGAGATGTTTTCTTAGTGGAGCAACCTCTACTGTCAGCTTTAGGCGCGGCAGCATCCGACTCCTCTTCTTCAGCCAACTATATAAACATCACTGCAATCACGCAGGGAGACATCCTTGCGGCTATTAGCAAATTAAAGCCTCGTAGCTCCATAGGCCCTGACTGTATGCCTCCATACGTAATTAAAGGATGTAAGGATTTCTTGATTGCTCCATTAGAGTATATATTTAATCTATCACTATGAACAGGCCTATATCCAGTCCAGTGGAAAGTAACCAGGGTCAAACCAATCCCGAAAACCAGTAATAAGACACTTGTGGAAGAGCATCGGCCTATTGCTATCCTTAGTTCCTGTGCGAAGGTCTTCGAAATCATTTTGAAACAAAAATTGGAGCCACAAATTCAGCCCTTTATAACCACTGCCCAACATGGATTTAGACCTGGAAGATCAGTTGATACTAATCTTTTAACACTTGTTGACCTGATATCTGCGGAAATGGACAAAGGTAGGCAGGTAGACGTCATTTATCTAGATTTTCAAAAAGCATTCGATAGAGTGGACAATGACATTTTGTTGAGTAAATTGGTGGCATTAGGTTTTACACCCAAGCTTATAAAGTTGTTTGCAGACTACTTGAAAGATCGACAGCAGTTCGTTCGACACGGATGCTTTGTCTCCCAGCCCTACTCTACTAGGTCAGGAGTGAGTCAGGGGTCAATATTGGGTCCAATGTTGTTCTCAATAATGATAAATGATTTGCCAGCAGTCTTAAGGAACTCTACATGCTTATTATATGCCGATGATTTAAAACTTATTCAAGCCGTTGTAGACAATCAAAGTGTTTGTTTCCTTTAGGAAGACATAGAGTCCGTTTTAACTTGGAGTTTAAGTAACAAATTAAGCTTTAATGTAGCTAAATGCTACATGATGTCGTTCACTCGGTCTCCCTGTCCGATTGATGCAAATTATAAGCTCGGAGGGCAAATAATACAGAGAGTTTTTACTATAAAGGACCTTGGTGTAACTTTTGACACTAAACTAACCTTTCACGACCATGTAACTTCCTTGGCAGCCGAAGGGTTTAAGAGGCTGGGCTTTGTTTCGAGAAATGCCCGTGAATTCTGTAGGCCTCAAACTACCCAATTGCTTTATACTTCCCTTGTACGAAGCAAGCTTTAGGCTAGCGCTTGCGTTTGGAACCCGCATGAAGACAAATATAAACTAATGCTAGAAAAGGTTCAAAAAAGGTTCTTAAGGTCTCTCTACAAAGCGAAGCATAGAGTTTACCCATTCATGTACCCCACAAAATTCCTATTGGGAACACTAGGCTTTAATTCCTTGGAGACGAGACGTAGTAGAGACCAGTTACTTATAGCTATTAAAATTCTGCGAGGGAAGATCGACTGCCCAACTCTACTAGAGAGACTACTCCGGCTGAACGTGCCTACCCGCTTTCGGTATGGCTCAAGAGGCTCAGGGCTCTTTTCAGTGAGGAGCGAGTTCGTACTAGCGCTCGCCGCTGGTCCCCGCTGAACCGCACCCTTGCACGATTGAACCAGTTGCATGCGGCGGCTCCCCACGCCGATATCTTTAGCAGTCATGAGAGTCAACTTAAGAAGGAATGTCTGGCGATTTGTGAGGAAAGTGAAGAATGAGATTACTCTTATTGGATTGACATTTTATTGATAGGTACTTTTGTGGCAAAATTGAATTTTTTGTGATAATTATCGTTTTAATGGATTTTTTTTTTATTGACATATGAATGGATTGTAGTTTAATTTTTGTTTTTGTATCAATTTTAATTTCAAATTAATTGTTTTATTTTATTGACACTTTTGTGACAACATTGAATTTTTTGTGATACCTAGGTACTTACCGGCTAAATTTGGTTTTTGTGTTAATTTTAATTTATAACTAAATGTAAAGTAAATTGTACATATGCATATTTTAACGTTCTAATTCTTTGTTATTTTTAAATGTAATACTTATAATGTTTAATGCAATTAATTACGCAATAGTCTTAACTGTAATGTAATTATTTTTCTTGCAAATAAATAGATAAGCTAATTTCAATAGAATTATAATTATTGATCTCAAATACAAGATGATTCATAAATAATAAGTCTATTATTTTATAAACTTCAATCTACAAAAATTGGAGAAATAATAAAGATTTAAAACCATATTTTGCTTGTAAAAAATACGTCAGCAATATTTGTGGCAACTTCCGTAACTTTCGTGGGCAACGAAATTTCAAAATAACATTATCTTTGTATTTAGCCTCTAAATAGGTTTTTAAATATCTTTGTAGTTTATGCACCGATTTACAAATAATAAAAAATCTACGCATTATTTTTTCAACGCCTTAAGCATGTGTCCATTTATTTAAAGATAACTGTAAAAAGAAATTTTGCCACGAAAATTACGCGGAGAATAATTTTTGAAGAACTACTCCTTAACGAAGGGATTGAGTGTAAAAGACCCTGATGAAGTGATTAAGTGTAAACGCCGCCCCTTTTCTAACTTTAGCAAGGCCCCTAGCTAGGTTTGAAACTTCAGTCTTGTACAAGCTTTCGTATTTTGATTTGTTGCATTGTATTGTAGATTATAATGATTAAATGCTTTAGTAGTGTGTCAAGCAATAAAGTAAAACTACATAGGCGTGATGGCTCAGTTCTCATAGTATTTTGTCGCGATTTAACAATAACTTGAGCTAGCAAGAAACTCCTCGGGCAACGGCGGGGTCTGAAGTGGAGAAGGTATTAGAGGTGAGCGTTGATTCAACTAACGGGTTTCCAAAGCGACTTTCATTCTGCCAACGAACTAACCGCTTTTTGATTAGGTACGAACAGATTATATAAGAACGTCTTTTGCTTGACAACGTTTAACGTAGCGCAATCGCACAAGCCGCTCCGCACAGGCGCGGAAACAGTCGAACGAATGGCGGACATGGCGGCTATCGTATCGCCGTGCATGCACGCGTGACCTTGATCCAACGACTTGAACGTTATTTTGCTGGAAAATATTATTTTGATAAACATGTTTTCAATAATAGACTGTCAGACTGTCTGGCTGGAAAATATTATTTTATTGATAAATTGATATACCTGATAAAGATTCCATGATAAAGAATGAAGGGAAGTAGATTTCATTCACATAAATTACCAATTTAATAAATCTTTCATAGGAATATAAAACACAAAACATGACTAGTTTAACACAGACAACGGGGATAACAGTTGGTTTAAGTACAACACGTTCTCGTCCGTCGTCGATCCAACGCGATACAACGTTTTGCAGCAAGCAAAGTCGTTGCCGCTCGTTGATGTAAAACCAGTTGACCAAATAGCTGCTATTCAAACTGGTTTTGATTTTTAAAAAAGCAGTTTCTTTTCGTTGACCCATAATTCGCCAACGCCTCACCTCTAGAGGGTATACGCCCGCGCCACGCTGCGCCGTCACTCGGGAAACCGCCGCTCCGAAGGGGGTATGTGTGTCTTGCGTTAATTTTCACACTTAAGTCGCTTTGGGGTGCTAACTAGGGCCACCAATGGAAAAAAAATCATTTGAACACACTTGTGAATAAAATAACAATTAAAACTAATTTTATTTAGTTGTGAAAAATGTTTCGCTTAGACGGCAAAAAATAATTAGTTTTCCTATGCGCGCGCATTGCGATCGGCCACAGACTAAAGGGATGAGATTTTTTTTCGCGCATAGAATTTGCGCCTATTCTGCCAGTATTAACGGGAATTTAAAGTTTTCTTTTATTACAGAGGAAACAAAAGTTATATTTCAGTAAAAGTTTTATTTATTAAGCACGTACAAGTTAAAGTTATCTATTTAAATAAGAATTTGCATGAAATGAGCAAGCAATAGGAACATAAATTAATTTGTTCTATTGAACACGATCTAGTTTTGAATATAAACTTTCTTAAGAACAAAGCAACTCAACCAATAAAATAAAAATCTATAGCACACTAGTGAGTTATAGCAATGAAAAAGTCACAGTTTGATTATGGGTATAGTATTTTCTAAGGTTAACACGAGTACTAGACATAATTAAAACTGTTTTTAAACGGATTTCACTCGTTTATTATATTATTATTTTTTTCAATTTTCCGACGTTTACAGGTGCCGTGGTCTCGGATGACTCCGACACACAGTCATCCGGCGGCAGTCACACGGCGCCTGTAAAAGTGCCGTTTTTTTTTACTTCTTGGAAAAAACGCATTATACAACAAGTTATGATTTTTATTCCAATGGTGCCGCTAGTTAGCACCCCAAATCCTCTTATTCTTCTCTCTGTAAAAGTGACAAAGTCGATCATTATGTGTATTTCTTCTAAAATCCCCAAGCACTTTCTTAATATAGTCTGTTAGATTTTAGAATATACCTCTGCTTCTACCGGATAGAATAAGATATATTCGTTTAGGTAATAGAAATGACGCGAGAAATGAATAGAGGTAACTAATATGACACTTAATTTCGAACTTGGAACTTATATGACATTTAATTTCGAATTTGGAACTAATATGACATTTGATTTCGAAATAAGAACTCGATCATCAATACGAAAACCGGCGAAAATTGGCGAAAACCGAAGCATACTCTAGAGCCCGAGGTATATTCTAAAAGCTAACAGACTATACATGAACATTTATTATTTTGTTCTTCTCACTAGTTCTACTTACTTTCGTAGCGAAAGTAGCTTCCATCTTTTTTTTGCAATCACTAAAAATGTTGGAATATTTGAGTGCTAGGGTCGGTATTTAATCGTTTCATTTGTAGATAACCTTGGTTAGGTACTTTGGAAAGTAAAAAACTGAAATATTTTTATTAAATCATTTATTTCACGTGTCACTACACAATTAACATAATATTGATTTTCAAGGCAAACGTAGCTTCATGTAAGTTAACACTTTAGATATTTAACCACTAATTACATTCATATAACTAACATTATGGAGATACTAACCTCTTTCACATTAATAAAATAAATACAAAACATATTTTCACTTTAATTACATTTACAAGAGAAAAAAACTTAGGACTAGTCAGGAAATGGATATAGTTTTGTTTCATTTATTAAAAAAAAATGAAGGAAAGAATTTACATGAAATTTTAATGTTTAACGGATTTGTTAGCATTATCACAGAACTACTAAGATTATTATGTACAATGAAATTTGAATTTGGATCGAATAGAATATAAGATATTTCAGAACGTTTATGAACTACATTTTGGTGTAAAGCTAGCTCTAAATCTAGTGGCAAAGTAAGTATATGGTTTTGATTATTATTTACAACTTTACATGTAATTATATCCTGTTCTTGAATTACCCAAAACAAATAAATACACCTTTAGAATACTTACAATTTAATGCAGAAGCAACTAATATTTCTATAAGATACTGAATATAATATTTTCAAAACCCATAAGTGAATAAAACTATTACGCGTTAAGTACTCAAAACATTGAAGTTTACGAGTAGACCATGCTTGAAATAAACAAAATAAAACAATTATAATTATAACGCAGAATCTAAATGCATGTACATCATGTTGAATTATTTTGTTCACATTTTTTTTTTCATCAAATGCAGCACAATTACTGTTAACATTAAAATTACATCATAAAAAGGCGTCACACACGGCGAATTCACGATAAATTTATCTTATGATACTTGATATTTATTCGTTCGCCGTACAATTTACGAAAATAGGTATGTATTATCTTGGTCGTGGGTAATAGTCCATTGAATCGTACGGTGGGTGACCTATATTGTATCTTAAGACAATCTTCGCTGTATGTGACGCCCTTAACTCGTACGTAGTTAAAGATGGCGCAGATCCTATCTGTCGCTCAAACAATATTGCAGACGAACGAGAAGCCATTGGGAGCGACGCCATTTTCTTTGATTAACTCCTTGATATCCGGTCAGGCCCTAGAGTCTAATACTTACATAGTTTTTCAATGGAATGATATAAGCACGACGATGGTTCTTATTTGCCTCAATTTGGCAACCTATACAAGGCAACGGCATCACCCGCGCCGATTAAATAGGCATCTTTCGCGAAGAAGATCGAATCGCACGAGGCGCCGAGTTAAATAGCACGGGTTGTACAATTGCAATGCGATTGGTTACCGATATAGAAATTAAACGGGTCAAATCGCGATTATTTATTAGGTAAAACGTAATTACCTTATTTTCCGACGTTTCGGCAGCGTTACAATTGCCGTGGGCCCGCGAATCGTTAAGAAATATTAGACTACCGATAGTGTGAATGAAATTACCATCAAAGGACTAAAACATGACTCTATTGAATAATCATGCATTTTAGAGACTTGCCCCCCAGTGCGTTTCAGAAACCACTTCTAGGGCCTTCCCATAAGGCTCTCAATTCCTGGTCAGCATAGGGTTAATCATAATATTGGCCAATGCATTTCTCCGTTTTCTCCATGTGCCTGCACCCTGCGCGTGATACTGCAGCTGGCGATACCAGGTGCGCGTGCGCGCGTTCTCTTCGGCCTGCGGGAGAAAGGGCTTTATTTACTCGTTTGTAGAGTTCAATTTGGAACGTCCCGAAGAGAAGGTGATGTGAAGGGAAATACAAAAAAAATGTTGTCTGCTGAAAACTGTATTTTACATCAAATTAACCTTCCATATTTCGTATTATTATTATATTTGGTGTTGTAAAAAGCGACTAAGGGACACAAGCCAGGGGGCGGGCAGTAGCGCCCCCTGCAGTACAATTCCACCAAACTGCGATCCCCAACCCGCATGCCCAGCGTGGGGATTATGGGCATTACCCCCCAATGATGGCACAACGTTGCGCTATGGCGCTCGTTAGGGGATGGCTATGTCCAGCAGTGGACTAATATAGCCTGAAGAAGAAGAAGAACCTTGCATAGATCGGCCTAAAGTATCAAGAGAACAAATTTTGATGACAAAAAGTGTGCCAATATGAAATTTAATGTGTTTTCGATGTTTCTCAGGATATTAATGTGAAATCGTTAGTTTAAAAAATCATAGAAAGAGATAACACTTTATTGCCCATCCAGAAGAAATAATCACAAATGGTATGATGCCTGGATTGTATGGATAACAGTATTATAGTATTTTTAGGTTTAGCTTACGTACTTATTTTATTAAGTATAGCTTGTAAAATAATAGGCAGGTTATCTTTTATACAGGTCGTTATCAACCCTTGTATGTCCCCACTGCTGGGGCACAGGTCTCTTCCTGCAACGCAGGAAGGTTAGGCCATACTCCACCACGGGGGCCAAGTCCGGGTTGGTGGAGGATTGTAAGACAGTGGCGGGCCTTACTGTCAGAAGTTATTAAGCCGCCCAGAAGGCCTCTGACATGGCTTTACGACTGCCATTATATGACAGCCGCCACCAACGGCTTAACGTGTCTTGCGAAGCACGGAAGCGCTCGGAAAAATGCCACTAGCGGTCGTCACGGGACGCTCACCCATCCCGTACCTGACCGCGCCTGTTGTTGCTTAACCAAGTGATTGATTCCAATCACTCGGTTCGCCTAGGCCACGAGCGCTGCATAGGTATATATAGGTAAGTATATTTTAAAATTGTATTTTTCCTTTTCACGCGTTCTTTTTGCTCACCTGGCAATTTTTCTTCCACTTCCTGACCAGTACTATACTATATTACACATGGTATTAAGGCATAAGTCCGCCGTATTGTACACTTGGTTATGTTTGAGTGCAATAGAAGTAATATTAATAACTACAGTAGTGCCCTTAAGTTACACCTTCTGGAAACAACTAGAGAAGAAATAAACTTGAAAATACCTTGAAAATATAAGAATCCTTCGAAGTGATCTCGTGAACTTCGAAAAAGTGTTCGGGCTCGTGGTCGGCCGCGACCACGCATCGGTCCAAGAACAGTGGCTCCCTCTGCAGAGTATACCGTCCCGCTTTCTCCCGCACGAGCAGCAATGCAGCCTCTCTCACTCCGCTGCGTGCGAAGAGCGCATCGTTCTCTCTCTCTCTAGCCTCCCGATCGCGCGCCTCGCGCGTTTCACGGATCTCGTTCGTCTTGTTCGATATATTTGGCTGGAAAATGGGAAATACTGGCTGTTATAAAGGAATAAAAAGTCTTTATAAATTCAAGATCAAGATAAATTATTCTCTATAAAAACAAAATCTTTAATTAAAAAAATTTAGAGCTGTTAGTTTCACAAAATTAATCATGTAAGCCAGTGGCTGCACAGAAGGGACGTGGGACTGGGACACAGAAAAGACGCGATGCCTTGTATTGATTCGTCCCTTCTGTGAAAGCTTTGTCCTATACCTTCAGTACTGTAACGATACTTCTTTATAGTAGGTAGCTGGCCGGCGTAGCCGTCTAGGCATACTTTAAATTATTTGAAGAATATCGTTACGTTTAGTTTAGGTGTCAGTTGTGTTGAGACTCGCAGCTAGGCTAAAGATTCGATTTAAAAAAGATAATAAAAATAAAGTATTATAATATATTTATGCTCATTGCAGAGTTTTAATAAGTAGTTCGCTATTTCGCTTTGTGTATGAAAAGTTTTATTCGCGCCTTTTTCGAGTCTTTTCCGCGCCCCTTGTATGTAGCCGCTGGTTAATATCATTTACATACAGACACATACATTGCTTCTGGCCCCACACTAGGATGCCGTGTGTCGCGGGAACCAGAAACAACGACATCACAAACATTGTAAACATTCAAGACCTGGGCTTTTTTGTCTGGGGACAAAAAAAGCCCAGGGCTTAAACCCGGGACCTCTTGCAAAAGGACAAAAGCTCAGCGAGCACGGCTCGGCCCGGACATATTTGGTATATTTCCAGGGACGGAACATCAACACAGGGTTATTTTGAAAAGGCTCATTTCCTGAAATATGTGTTCTACGCCTTTAAAATGTTTTAGATTATTTTTTGCGGATGTTCAACTATGTAGTACTATAATTTACTTAAGACTTTGATACTAGTATTATTTTAAAAACCTATTTAGAGGCTAAAAATTCCACCCATGCCGGGACACGAACCCGCGACCTCTGGCTAACTCGTATTAGTATAGCGCGCAAAGCGCAAATTTAATCAAATAATTTAAACCCTGATATCTCAAAAAAAAAAACCGGCCAAGTGCGAGTCAGACTCGCGCACCGAGGGTTCCGTACAAACCTGTATTATAGACCTGAGTATTTGGTATGAATTTCAATTTAATACCTCTACGCGTTTATGAGGAAATGGGTAGTAAGTTTAAAATTATAAAAAAAAATATATTATGTGATGTAACTAAAAATTTATGGTTTTCGTAATTTTTCCTTTATCTATGCTATAAGACGTTGCTTCGTACCAAATTTCAAGATTCTGAGTTCACGGGAAGCACCCTGTAGGTTTTGATTCCCTTGAAAGTGTCGAAAATTTGCGGCATAAACGGCTGTATCTTTTGATTGCGTTGGCTTAGAAGTTTGATTTTTTCACAGCTTCAAGGGACAGTAGACCTGAGTAATTGATATAAATTTCAGCTTCATACCTCCACGCGTTCCTGAGAAAAAGGGTCTTGACAGACGGACGGACGGACAGACGGACAACAAAGTGATCCTATAAGGGTTCCGTTTTTTCCTTTTGAGGTACGGAACCCTAAAAAACTATTATATTATTTTTTTTATTATATACAACAGTTAAGAATTAAAATAAACACTAAACACATTGTATTATATTCTAGAAATATAGGACAAGACTCATAAAACAAAAGTTGCTACAAAACAGTAACTAATTGGAATGTTTCAGAAAATGCCTGTTTTAAGATAGCCCTGTATAATCCAATTTAGAAACAAATATTACAATAAAACTAATTTAGTTTCATTCGAAACAATAGAACAAAAATAGCAATCTGTTACTGCTAATTCTGTGTTCATATAACTATGGAACACTCAATGAATTTTTTTCTCTATTTTTTTTTAAGTTGAACCATTGTTTGTTGCACCCTATATATTTGGATCCGGATAGAACTGACCTTTCCGTTGGTAACCAAAAGTGCGTTGATGGGCGTCAGCTTGATCGTGCGCCCCTTCCGCCAGTTGTTGTCGTTAGGCTGCGTGAAAAGCAGCTTGCCTTCCATTGCGAACCTTAGTGGCAAAGAAATAAGGGTTGTTATTGCAAATACTTAGCTCCAGTTTCACGTATACTAACAAGTTGGGGGCAATAGCTACTACGAATATAAGCTTTCAGTTGACCAAAGTCCGTACAAATGAATAGGTTAACAATTAACAGTTTGTTAGTGTGAAGTACGTTACAATGCCAATCTACCATTATACATGTACACTCTAATCGTTTTGTAAGAAAAATGTAAAGCTTGAGCTGCTGTCGACTGTAAAAGGTAAGATGTAAGCACAGGTGAGATAATGCCAATTGCCTTAGGTTAAGGTTTTCAACATTTTAGAGGCCTTATTTGAGTTTTTGATGCTTTCTTTAAACTCAAACGGTTAATTCTGCAAACAAAGTCTAAAGAGGTTTACGTGGGATAACATTTGTGAAAATAAATTTTACTTAGAAGTTATAGATATTAACATAAGTGCTATTTATATTCTGTAATCTTTTAGAACATAACTCGGGCTCTAGAGTAAGCTTCGGCTTTCACCGAAAGCACACGAGTGTAAGACTACATCCTGCTCTGTATACTGTAAAACTTTTTTTGTTAAACTCATATAATTAAGTGTCATATTAGATCCGATATTTCTATTACACGAATAGGTATATCCGATAGTAGCGGAGGTATATTCTAAAAGCTAACAGACTATACGGCTTTTTTACTAAACTTCGCGCTAAGACATTACTGAAATAGGTATACCAAAACCCTTAAACGTCATCATCTAAGTTACAATAGAAACTTAGATGGTGATGGTAACGTATAGTCGATAGAACATTGCCATCATCAACACCTTTACATTTTTATAGCAAAGCCGTACTCAAACATCATCATCTAAGTTTATTGTTACAAAATCGTACTTAAACATCAGCATCTAAGGCTGACATTCAAAGACGAAAACTAATGTAAGACCGATCTCAGAAATGTCAAAATCACGTACTTAGAAATATTTCGTATTCAGAATCGAATCTTATCAAGTTGAGTATGAAATGGTACGTAGCTAAGTGTAAGTAGCCAATATTGGTGACTTTACGTGAACTTAAAACTGTCATCTGTCATTTGGTTCTCTTTACTTTGAGGTTACCTACCTTTTTGTCGTATTGTTTTGGTTGGAGTTTGTGATTAGCATTGTGTTTACTACATCACTAAAAAGTAATAGACAATATAGATGACTTCTCTTATCTCATGCTTAACGGCTCCCGATCGAATGTGAATACGAAAATTTCAGCGCTTTACTAAGTATGACTTTAGTTTACTTTGCAAAGACTGTTCCAAGCGTGAACTTGGGATTCGTCTCTGAATGTCAGCCTAAGTCTCATTAGAAACTTGAATGGTGATGGTGACGTACAGTCGATAGCAGGTAATTTACATCACAGTCACCCTTACATATTTGTTGCAAAGTCGTACTTAAACATCAACATCTAAGTCTCATTGAAAACTTGGATGGTAATGGAGATGTACAGTCAATAGCAGGTCATTTACATCATAGTCACCTTTACAATTTGTTGCAAAGTCGTACTTAAACATCAACATCTAAGTCTCATTGTAATCTTGGATGGTGATGGAGATGTACAGTTGATAGCAGGTAATTTACATCACAGTCACCTTTACAATTTGTTGCAAAGTCGTACTTAAACATCAACATCTAAGTCTCATTGTAATCTTGGATGGTGATGGAGATGTACAGTCGATAGCAGGTAATTTACATCACAGTCACCTTTACATATTTGTTGCAAAGTCGTACTTAAACATCAACATCTAAGTCTCATTGTAAACTTGGATGGTGATGGTGACGTAAAGTCGATAGCAGGTAATTTACATCACAGTCACCTTTACAATTTGTTGCAAAGTCGTACTTAAACATCAACATCTAAGTCTCATTGTAAACTTGGATGGTGATGGTGAAGTACAGGCGATAGCAGGTCAGTTACATCACAGTCACCTTTACATATTTTTTGCAGTCGTATTTAAGCATCAGCATCCAAGTTGCACTGGAAACTTGGATGGTGATGGCGACGTAAAGTCGAAATCAGGTCATTTACAACATAGTTACTTTTAAATATCTGTTGCAAAGTCCTTCTTAAGCATCAGCATCATATGTTGCGTTTGAAGGCAACATATGAAAAAAACAAGAATGTTACAATCATCGAGCGAAGCGACATACCAGACGTAACAGCAGCTTTATAGTTTCGCGTTATTTCTATGGTACCTACCACGTTGTAGTAATACTGGAGCCGAGCTACTTGTAAGGGTGCCTCTATATAACGTCACTGCCTTTGAGACGCGTCGCGTAGCGTCATTACGCTGCAGCTGAGGCAATCTGTGCTGAGCTTACATTACACATTCCATATACCAGCCAGATAGCGGGCTCTCTGTTCAATTACATGGGATAGAGACAAACGCGATTGTAGCGGGGTAGGTCGCCGGTTTCTTATACGGAAAGTCGTGGGTTCGAAGCCCGGCATGTACCAATGACTCTGTTTTCTAAGTTGAGTACAAGTTTAAGTACAAGTTTATTTACACTTTTATTTAGGCCTGTATCCATCGATCAAACTTTGTGTGTACCCACTTCTGGGGCACGGGTCTCTCCACCACGGGCGCCAAGTCCGCGTTGGTGGAGGATTGTAAGACAGTGGCGAGCCTTACTGTCAGAAGTTATTAAGCCGTAAGGCCTCTGACATGGATTAACGACTGCCATTACATGACAGCCGGCACCAACGGCTTAGCGTGCCTTGTAAAGCACGGAAGCGCTCGAAAAAATGCCACTAGCGGTAGTCACGGGACGGTCACCCATCCTGCACCTGACCGCGCTTGTTGTTGCTTAACTCAAGTGATTGATTCTAATCACTCGGTTTGACCAGGCCACTAGCGCTTCCATGTATACATATACATCTGAAATTATCATTTTGTATGTTTTGTTTGTAAATCTACTTCCTTCTCTAATGTATTAGTGCAGTTCATGTATAAAGGTTGTCTGGGAAGGATCACTTTTAGTGATGAGGCCGTCTATACTCTTAGGTTAAGAAATATCAGTGTGATTTCCATTTTTATGTGCAATAAACTGTTCTCTATCTATCTATCTAGATTTGTGAAATTATCGTAGCATACTCGCTAAATGTGAAGGAAAACAACGTGAGAAAGCCCAAGGGTCTGAAGTATTAAAATACTAACTAAACGGAAATTTGCTGAAATCTCAGGTCTAACTAAACTATGGGATCGAGACACTCTCCTGTTCTAGACAGATTTTTGTTAGTTAAGCACTATAGGCTTCAGAAATAAACAATATAGGATAAAGCGCTTAGTGTCTGAATTTAACATATAACTATAATTATGTTAAGTTTACGCACTAAAACCCACATCAAAAACATGCAATAAAATCTGAATATACTCTGGATCGCTCGCTCTCGCTCGATCGAACCTTAAACGAACGATCACAAAGGTTAAGCAACATAGGGCGCGTTCAGTGCATGGATGGGTAAGCCCTCTGTGACTACCGCTAGTGGCATTTTCCGATCGGTTCCGTGCTTAGCAAGGCACGTTAAGCAGTTGGTGCCGGCTGCCGTTGATAGATGGCAGTCGTTAAGCCAAGTCAGAGGCCTTAGGGCGGCTTGAAAACTTCTGACAGTAAGACCAGCCACTAGTCGTGCAAGCCTCCACCAATCCAGATTGGTACCAATCTTGGCCTCCGTGGTGGAGTATGGCCTATACCTTCCTCAGGGAAGAGACTCGTGCCCCTCGGTGGGGACATAATGAGTTGATGATAATGATATTATGGATGACTTTGCGATTCTCACGTATAAACATTTGTTTAAAGCTTCATTTAAATAAAGTGCGGAGAGTTCTAAGTCACAATCTTAGAAGCTCCCTATTAATAATGGAACGTTTTAATTTCCCAAATCGAGATACACTTTTAACGACTTTACGACCACTCCCGATACAATCTCGCGGCAGGGCCGAGAAACAGTAAATAAAGAACATTTCCTCTACTAAGCTTAGCTGGCAACAATATATTTAAGCATCCATTACGCCTAATCGCCTCCGACCGCGGGCCCCAACATTCTTTAAAACAGAAGGATACCTAACTTTTTTCCATAACTTCTCCAAAATACAATCAATTGTCCAATAGAGTCATTTTAGTCCGGTAATAAGTAATGGTAGCTCAGTGGGTAGAACCATGGACTGGCAAGCGAGAGCCCCAGGTTCGATCCCGAGTGCGGGCATGTACCAATGAATTTGTTTAATTTCAAACTTACGTTCATTTGCGAATTTTTAGTCGCAATACCACACGCTAACGGTGAAGGGAAACATTGTGAGGAAACCCGCGGCTTGGTTGGCTCCGCACGTATTGACTAGTCTTTCCTGTGAGCTAGGCCGACTAAGCTGTCAGGATGGTATACGTGCTGGGCAAGCCTACACCATCTATAAAACCATGTCCCAGGCACTACAGCGTCGGAGTGGTCCCGTCACCCATCTAGTGTGAGTGAAGATACCACTGGACGCTGTATAAATCATCTCATTAAGTAGATGCAAAAAGGCCAATATTATTATTATTTAGTCCGGTAATGGTCGTTTCATTCAAACTAATTTGCGCGGGTTATACCACTGGAATGACATTATAATATAATAATAATATAATAAACCAAATTGAGGCAAATAACAGCCATAATCGTCTATTTAAGTATGTATGTGTTAGACTCTAGGGCATTGTCCCAAGTGCTATGGTAAGCAGGTAAGGACATCACAAACATGAAAATACACTGAGACTGAGGCCATTTGTACAAATATACAGCGGCTTTCAGTAAAAATCGAACCCACCGACTCCTGTATGGCAATCACACTTAAAACCGGTAGACCATCTAGGGAGTCACAGTGATAAAGCTTCTACAAACATGTCGCACCCTCAGAACGAAAGAGGCCTAAGTCAAAAAATAGTTTAAATACTCAAAAAATTCTCAAAAAATTGAGTACCTAACAATCATAGAGAGACATAAAAAGGTATGCTCTATCCGATGAATAGTAAAACAAAGGCACTTATTGTAAAAAAAGAGCATAGCGAATCTTCCGTCCACGGCATACCTTTTTATGACTCTATGATTGTAACTCAATTTCACTATTTTTTTTTACTTAGGCCTCTTTCGTTCTGAGGGTGCGATGTATTATCAATAACAAAGTACATTCAATACCAGCAATACAATACAGTATCTGTATTGTAGTAGCAATTTGATCCAGGCACCTTGAAATTGGAGAATTTGATTAAAATATATGATTTATTTTCTTCCATAGCGCCAGTGTTACTTTTTAGAGACTATGAACCATTTACTAGGCAAAGGGATAATAGTTCCCACCATAAATCGAACCTTGTCACTTTGAAATAAAGCCCTATATCAATGAAAAACTTATGCTAGCTTAGCTCTGCCTATTAATAATAATAAATCCATAATATAACTTACTCTAACCTTAAACATATACATGAAATTATAAATTAAATACAATAGTGCATAATTAATAAGTCAACTAACAAATCAATCGATTGATCAATTGACTAATATGCATTTTCTCAAAATGATGCAACATAGGGTAATCTGGCCTGTCAGCCAATACCTGTAGGCTATTAATGGCTTGACATCTCACTCCCGGTACTTCATAGAGAGATAGGCCTAAAAGCTTAGCTGTGTGTATACATAGAATTCTATACAAAGCTGGAAAGCTGAGTTTACAGTAAGCTTAGTTACATAGTAAGTACCCTATCCACAATCCGCTTTCAATCGTCGCTCTACCAATCTAACGAACATTTTGCCTTTGTCTGCATGTGTGGTCTCTATTCAAGACTCTACGTCATCATGGTAGCTCTTATCACTGATAGCATAGGTGCTAATATCTAATGAAAAGAGGATGTAGTTTTTTTATCATCAGTAACATGCATGGCCGTAACAAAATGAAAGGAGGTTGCAGATCTTACTAAGCACACGTGACGTGCGTGCCTGTATCCGTGCCCGAAGAAAAGAGGTTGTAGGTTTTGAGGTGCAGACCTCTGGTCTATCTGTTTATGTTCGTTGAGTGGAGCCTGAGCGGCTCCCGTTTTTATTCGAATCATTACAACTTATTTCCTAGGTCGGAACTTCGGACGCTATAAAACGCCCTTGGGAGTAGCACTTAAACGTTTTTGTTACGGCTTTTTTGTGGTGTGATATTGCAGTGTTTAAGTTACTCGACATTGGTATTTAAATAAAATCTGGCAAAGGGCGTGACGGGCCACGCGCAGTGTAGGGTTCCCTTGATGTTGGCATTTTATTTTTTAACGTAATAAACAATAACTGAATAGCGACAGCTCTAGCAAAGTAATTTTTAGTTGTAAGGTAAGTTGTAAGAAATACTTAGCTAAGATAGTTTGCCACTTAATTTCATTATAAGTGCCCTGAAGTTATTCACGGTTCTACAGTCAAAAGTTTAACCGGGCGGAAGCCCTCATTTTTTTTACTTTATAGCTTAATACATCGAAAACGGATCCCTAAACCGGATACTATGGAGCTGCTGAGGCGCCCCACACTACAGGGTAATTGAAAAATAATCATCCCAATTCTCTCTCTCTGAGAGAGGGCTTGTGCCCTGTAGTAGATCGTTTTAAGCGACATAAAAAAAATCTATGCTAAATTTCAGCTTTCTGCTACTATCCGTCTCTGAGCTAAGCCGCGGACAGACACAGAAACAGACGGACGTAATATAGCGAAACTATAAGAGTTTCTTATAGTTTCACTATGTTCACTACGGAACCCTAAACAAGACTGGCAAATGCAAACTTAAAGTGTTCCTTTATTAGTTTCAGTTCACAATTTAAAAATACGGAACACGCCGAATCATGAAAACAACCCCGCGTTGACTTTTGAATGTGATTTTTTTTCTACATCGATTCTTGTTTTGTCTACTTACAGTAAGTGAGTGAGTTAGGTAGACATAAAATTTACTCAACACCTTTTTGGCTTACAACTCACCACAGAATTGAACATCTCGGGAATACTAAATTTCTCATAAAGTGGCTGCAGTAAAACAAGATATTACAAAGTGTGATTAGCGAAAACTAAGTCAGATTCAGTATGAATATCTCCCTTGCAAACTTTGCATAAAGTTTCCACTGGATAATAATGACCTCATCATTCTTTAAATTTGTATAGACTTGAAACCATGCTAGTTTCAAACACTTTACAAATAAATAATCCCGGCATGGGTGGAATTTTTAGCGTCTAAATAGGTTTTTAAAATAACTTGTTTAGAAATAATTGATTTGTGGTATAATTATGTAATGCTTTGATTCTATTTATTTAGTGACAAAGCAGATTAAGATCGCACTTGGGATTCAATAAAATGTGTAGTGTTTAAGTTTTTAGACCTAGACGAACGTGTGCGTTTGTTTTGGGGGCAGTCAAGCTCAGAACCATAAACTTTTAATTTAATATAGTTTTCTGACTGTCTCCTGTTGTACTCAATAAATTCATATTCGGTTTCGCGTCTGGAAGAAATTGCTATTAGCTACAAGGTTTCTTAACGTAGCGTTTTTTATTATAACTTTTATTTTTGAGTTTTTGTCTTATATGTAAGAAATTGTATTCTTGTTTTATCTTGACTTCGCCAAGCGGAGGTATTTATACACTACCCATTCTTAGTACTAAATATTATTGATTGAAATAAACGTTTTAGAGTGTTTGAAACTAGCATGGTGTTGTGTTTCAATTCTATACAAATTTAAAGAATGATGAGGTCATTATTATCTAGCGGAAACTTAATGCAAAGTTTGCAAGATATTCATACTGAATCTGACAAATTATCAAGCCGCCCATAAGGCCTCTGACATGGCTTGACGACTCCCATTATATGACAGCCGGCACCGTCGCGGGACGGACACCCATCCTGCACCTGACCGCGCCTGTTGTTGCTTAACTCAATTGATTGATTCCAATCACTCGGGTCGACTAGGCCACGTGCGCTTCAATTAGAAAATTCACTCAGTATTCATCGAGTTTTTTGCCCTGAATGCTCCTTAGCTTACCCACTAACATTTCTTTGCACAAGTTACTTTTACATAGCTCACGCTCCTAACTTGGACCAAGCCGGAAAGACGAGCGCCGCAATGAACGCCGAAACGGCGCCATTTCACAGCCGCCGATGGCTGTAGATTGGCCCAGGACAACAATTAGATTGTTACTTGAATACTGGCGAACGTACATTTAATTTGGAGTATGCTGTGTAAGGTCTCAGAGTCCATTTTTTGTGCGTTGCCTTCTAGAGCACTTTTTTATGTAGTCACAATAAAATGTGCGTGGAACTAAAACGGTTTTGTTTATAGAAAGTCGATTCGACTAAAACATTCTGGAGACGGTGTAAAGCCGGCTTATCCTCCAAAGCCCTGGAGGTAACAGTTACTTCAAGTCTTCTAAAACTACGTAAATGTTGAAGAACTTTTTCTTCTTGTTGTCCAAAAAATGATGACGAAAATATTGAACCTTGAACAGTAAGTTTTCCGGACTTCCTACGAAATCATTGCGTGTGATTAAGAAAGTTATTCTTGATGTCCTATTTTTAGGACGCCAGGGCTTAGGAGATTATGTCATGTCCGAAATTCTTCTCTGAAACCCGCTTTAAGTCCGTCTTAAGAGTGTTTCAATGGCATCTAGATAAAATATGTTCTTTATTATTACTTATAAATCACATTACGAAATATTTACATGTCACAGATATTAAAGTAAAAATGTCAATACAAAATAATATAGTTACAAAAAATGTCACACTTAATAAAAAAAAATACATGCACAGTAAGATATCCAATAAATTTTCGTCAAGAACACAGGGTCGTCAAGAGTCAGGGAGTGTTTTAGTGGAATCAACTTTTTCTGAATAAGACCGCAAAACTTTACAACATTTAGGTAGACTTCCATCACTTTCTTGAGCATTGAACTGAAATTCTTTACACAAAATTTAATTTAAAGAAGTGATTTAAGAAGAGAAAGAAGAAAAAGATTTTAAAGAAGCTAAATTGAAAAACATAGCTAAATATCGCTATTTTAATTAAGGTAGGTCTAAGGTTCAATTTCAAATTTTTACAATGCTACCCCGTAACACTCACTTTACATTTGTGTCGACTTTACTCTGTTGTTGATATGACTCTACAAACGCGGTCAGGAAACGAAAATGTAACACATTGTCGTCGTGTTATTTGATTTGATAGGACAGATATAGAAAACCTTTTTGTAATCCTGTTACGGCCTAGTTACTTTGTCCCTTTCCTTTTTGATATGCCCTTCAGATTGAACTTTAAAATTCACTATGATCGCCGTACAAAGTTTCGTACCTGTAGGTATATTTTATGCACAAAAGTAGTATGCGCTGGCTGTGAGGTAATCTGATGCTTGTCAAGGTTGTAGGTCATGTAGTTGATCTAAACCAAGTCGAATTTACCACAATTAAAAGTCCGATTAAAAGAGTAACAAGCAACGAAGAAGAACCACTAGCAAAAGAAATAAACAGGCTATTATTAACATTAAAAGTCTACCTTGTAACTGGCACAATAGACATTGTTATAGACAATAATTTCTTTGAATAAAATCAAATAACAAGGCTAATTATAGATTTCTTCTTTTTTACTATAAAAAGCAAGTTGGACCTTGGACCTTGACTAAGGTCCAACTTGCTTTTGGTAAGTTGCATTATTTTTGTTGTAAGTTGTCTCTTTTATTTATATATGTAAACGCTAATGCAAAATATAGAACCCATTCTAAGCGCATGTGTCACTTTGTGGGTGTGTGCCTTGTCCAAGGTCCAACTTGCTTTTGCTAGGTTGCATTATTTTTATTGTAAGTTGTCTCTTTTATTTATTTATGTAAACGCTAATGCAAAATATAGAATCCATTCCAAGCGCATGTGTAACTTTGTGGGTGTGTGTGTGATTTTATATTGGCGAAGGAAAGTGGGTGTATGAATGTGATAGCCCTGTGCAGCCCTTCGACTGAAGTCGTGGGATCGGGTCTCAGCCACTGAGCAGAGCGTGAGTGTGTGAGTGTACATGTGGGAGAAAATGATCCCGATATGCACGGCATAGCACTCTCACCTCGCATCGTCATGATTCCAGTCCAGGACGTCGACGGCCATCTTCCTCAGCCTGATATCGGCCACGTGCAGGTCGTGGGCCGTCCGCCGCACCACGGCGAGTCGCCTCCAGATCGGCACATCCCTCGCCGCTGCCGCTGCAGCTGCCGCCGCAGCGTTCATCTCCTCCAGTCGGGACTCCACGCAGCGCTGTGCCGCCTTCACGTCATCGCGCTCGGCAGCGCAGGCGGGCGTGGCGCGGTGTAAACGGGAGAGCAGGAGAGGGTATTTGGTCACACGCTGAACTGGCACCTGGGATATAGACATGCTAATTAGTAAAAAACTATAGATGGAGTGACTGATGAATGGGAGTGAAGCCAAAGGCAAAGTTGTGGCTCCCGTCTATTTGATATACAGGCTTATGTTTAAAGCTGGTACAAAGAAAGCAAACCGGCTGAGTGGATATATCATACGACCTCCTAAAACCTAACCTAACCTATAAACGTTCCACAACAGGGCATGGAGGCCTTCTCTCATAGAGATTATGGGCTTAATTACCACGCGTGCCCATCGCTTATTTTAACGAATGTACATAACTTAGAAAACAAAGTTAATGGTACATGCCCGTACTGGGAATCGAACCTGGGTCTCCCGCTTTCAAGTCCCTCGTTCTACTCGTTGAGCTAACACCACATAGGATACATATAATCAAAGGATAGGTATACTTGGATGCACTTGAATGCGTGTCAAATACTCCATGTAGCATACTATTGTACAGTACTACACATCATAAAAGTCCCTTCGGGAATCTACGTTCGCGCAGACTAGTAAGAAGTGTAACGAAAGTACCCGAAGCTATAAGTACATTGAACATGATCTTTAACCGATACGGTTAAGGTGCAGAATTGATTGCCGCGGTAGCGCTACCTATTTCGCTCACGCTAATATTGCCAAACTAATAGTCACCTGCATCGATGACGTTGAATCAACCAATAGCAACAAAGGCGCGCGGCCTGCCCTAAAATGAAACTATCTGATTGGTCGATCAACTTGTCCATCTGCGCAGGTACATCCGCGAGACTTATTTCTTGTGTAGCACTGTACAATATCAAGTGTCTTAGTTTCATTTCTTTTGGATAAGTAGTTTTCTTAATCTTGTGGTCGAAAAAACATGATCTTAGATTTTTTCTGTACACCTGCGCTAAAGAATATGTATCGTAATGTAATATGATAATCGCCTTTCTTACCATGAGAAAAGAGTTGAGGTTCATCCGTCTCAGAACTTGGTTCTCCATCTGCGACACGCGCAGGAATATCCTGAGTAGCTCTTTCTCTTTTTCCAGTCCTGCCAGGAGCAAGGCGGCACCAGCCTGCTTCACGCAGTACGACTGGAAGGCCACTAGCATCCCGGAGCATTCCAGAAGGATCTTGCCGACGTTCACGGTTAGGAGGTCCTAGAAAAGACTTTGTATAAGACTCAGCTGAGCTCTCAGACTGATAACGTGCGACTGGCATAGGTTTTAACGCAAAACAGCTGCTAAATAGTCTGACAGATACACGCCATAAAACATATAACAAAGATAGACGCGCATTTCGACTTAGTCGACGTCTTTCTCTTTCTCCGAGTAGAATTGACCTCTTTTTGACTTACTGAAAAATTATATTACTTATAGTCTGTTAGCTTTTAAAATATACCTCGGCTACTATCGGATAGAAACGGATAATAATATATTTATGTAATATCGGAACTAATATGACACTTAATTTCGAAATCAGAACTCGATCATCAGTTCGTAAACCGACGAAAATTGGCGAACACCGAAGCTTACTCTAGAGCCCGAGGTGTATTCTAAAAGCTAACAGACTATACTTAGATAATTCGATTCGATTTCTATTTTTGTACTCGGATCATGTTAAAAATTATGATTACATTATTTTAATTCTGCAGTTATTGCATATAATAATGTAAATGTACAAGGGCGTGCTTAATGCAAGTAGTAAACCAGTAAAACTTCGAATCGAAAATAGCATCGAAAATTTTAGGGTAAACAATGGGGAGACCCATTAGATAAATAATAAATGACTTCCTTACAACACATTCACTTGTACCGGTTCCAAACTAAGGTACCCTGTGCAATGATAATACTATGCTATATGTAAATACATCCAGACTGAGGCTATTTGTACAATGTACACACAACGGCCCCCAGTGGGAATCGAACACACGACCTCCGGGATGTTAATCACACGTTACACCGGTAGACCAACGGGGCAGACATATTCAATTCAATTTATTTCAACGTAAAGAATTTTCATTCTGTTTGCTGAATGTGAAAGTACAATGTAACGTGAAAGTGAAAGTCTTCGGGCCGTGGTGTAGTGGAAAAAAAGGCAGCGGGAAAAAAACTCCACTCTGACCATATTTCCTTAAATCATCTTAAATCTAATACCAGGAAGATGTAGAAATGTAAGAAACTGATCAGGATATTTCGGTGTATCTTAAATCGCTTTAAATTAACAACAGCCGAAGCAAATATTTGAACAGTATAATAAAATTTAACACTTAAAGTTCCCAAAAGGAAGATTTTTCTCGTGTCATTATTTATATTATCCATAGTAAGATACTATTACTCTGCTCAATAAAGACAAAGATAAGAAGCTTATGTCCCATCGAACTAATGTGACTTTTACCGAAAACGAAATTAATATCGAAATGTCTTTCATATATAATTATTAGCTGCCACAAAAATGCAGCGTGGAAAGGTAATAAATATTGGATATTTTACCATTTCCTTGTTCTGTACAGCCTCAAAGGTTGGTAATTACTAACTTCTGAGTTTTCCTCATTCACAGTTTTGTATATTTCCGAAATTGAATCCAATAAAAGAAGCGCTCGTGGCCTAGTTCAACCGAATGATTGGAATCAATCACTTGAGTTAAGCAACAACAGACGCGGTCAGGTGCAGGATGGGTGACCGTCCCGTGACTACCGCTAGTGGCATTTTTTCCGAACGCTTCAGTGCTTTGCAAAGCACGCTAAGCCGTTGGTACCGGCTCTCCTGTAGTCATCAAGCCATGTCAGAGTCCCTCTGGGCGGTTTTGTAACTTCTAACAGTGAAGCCCGCCACTTTCTCACAATCCTCCACCAACCCGGACTTGGCCCCGTGGTGGAGTATGGCCTAACCTTCCTGTGATGCAGAAAGAGACCCGTGCCCCAGCAGTGTGGACATACAAGGGTTGATATCGAATATTATTCTCACTCAATTGTCTCTTACCTCATCGCCCTGCTCAATAGCAATTTCTAGGGCATCCCTCAGTTTCTCCGACAGCACTTGGTTGTTTTCAATGAGCTCCTCTACGTTCAAAAATATTGCACTTAGTTGCTCCTGAGTCAGTAAGCCGGCGACCAACATGGGTTTATAAAATTCTTCGAGGATGATTTGTAGGTCTCGGCCGTACTTTTCTTCTGTTTCGACGATCTCTGTTAAGATTTCCTTGCGCTCTGCTCTCTTCTTGGCGCATTTCCGGCACACTAATGGTGCGTAGATTGATCCTGAAATAAATGCAATAATTAGCTAGGGTTACATGCAAAATGCACTACAGGCTTGGCAAAAAAGTCTAGAAATTTAAAGACAAAACTTTGTATGGAGAAAAGTCACTTTTTGCGACTTTAGTACCTATGGATATGGTTGCCATAATTAATGTCTTAATGTCTAGACTTTTTAATAAATCAAAAAAAAAATCATGTATATTTGACCAGCAAAGATCATCTTTATCAAGAATCAATTTGTAGCAATACAGTAGTGTTAGTAAATTAAATAAATAAACTATAGTTAGTAATACAGATAATCACAATTTTTTGTTACACAGTTTATGAAACACTGAGCAGTGGTTCTTAAACGACGCATAATGAGTATGCCCATATTTAAAAAATTAACTGAAGCTCACGCACTTGCCGTACGATTTTTGATCTCATTCACCCGCATGAGATTGCGGGTTAGATGTACGTACAGTCCCTTAATGTAGGTAATTTTAATACCCAACCTAGATAGGATTTTGGTTTTGTCAATGGGTAGGTACCGAGATAAATCCATGTTTTTAATCCACATACACTATGGCGACCGCAATCAACATAGATCATACATTATTTGAACCAAGACAGACTTTCACGTATATTTTTTTACATTGGTACTTCAAATTTGCGCACACGCACTATAAGTCTTTGAGGCGTTAAAAAAATGTAAGAAAAATGCTGTAATCCCTCAGAGCAATAGAGAGTTTGAGTTAGATCACTGTTGCGTCCACATGAAGTGGTGATTTCAATTGCTGAGGTATGCAAACACCCCAGATGAGTGTCAAGATGAGTTTAAAGCTTTAGGAAACCTGAGAAGATTACAGAATTATCTCCTTTTTTTTGAAAGCCATAACCAATCCAGCCGCGGCATTTTGGTGGTTCCGCTAGTTGTCGAAGTAATTACATTCATTTGTTCATCGTGTTTGTAGATAAAACGCTTTTGAGTATCGTTAGAGAAATTAATATAAAAAATATCTTTTTACCTTGTTCAGTGACTTGAGTGTCCACAGCCGTATCACAGTCTTCGCACAGATGTATAGGTGTATCTTTTTCGTTCATTGTATGACTCGGCAAACATTTCCCTTGCAATCTGCTCCTGGAAGACTTACTGGTTTCCGAACCGACGCCTGAGTCATTCCTTTCGATCTCAGCTGATGTTTTCTTACATACAATTGTTTTCTCTAGACTATCGTGATTGATAATTAACGAGTTGTCCTCACTAGAATCAGAACCATTCGATAGTTGACTGTTGTTGCTACTTAGATGCGAATCTAATATTTCATTTGAAATGAGCTTTTCCTTAGATTGATCTAGCAGACCGTTGTTTCCGTTTTCAGTCTCATAATTGGTTATGTAAGTATCTTCATCATCTATGCCCCTTTCTTTAGCATCCACTAAGTAGGATAAGATGTCGTATTTAGAAGCACCTTCAAAGATCGAACGAGAGCCGCTTCTTTTTTCATCGTCTAAAATGGTCATTGACAACGGCGGCGGATTGATGGGCAGAGGTGGCGGCATATCACAAATTTCTTCATAAATAGGATCGCTATTGAGTCGTATGGATTCGTAATGGTGATCGTCATCGGTGTTATTAGCGATTTCAATATCACACATCGCGGCATCGACCAGCATCTGATAGAATTTGGATCGTGTGGAGTTCGTATCATCTTCGGTGGACAGCTCACTTGCTGAAGCATTATAGCAGTCCGACATTGGTTCGAGATCCGAAAACACTCCAACTGGGCCGCTCTCGTACTCCATACTTTCATAGGGAGCAGAGCAGCTATTGTCATTATCATTGTCTATTGACGTTTCTCTTTCTTGGCATTGTAATTCACCTTTATTTTTTGTCACTGGCTGTTGTTTTATTTCTGTTTCTTGATTAGCAGCAGTGTCTTCGTTCTTAAGTTTCTTAAGAGAACTTTCTATCAATTTTTCAATGGTTATTTCACTGTCTGCTCCTTCTTGATTTTTTGACTCTTGTAATTTTATCAACGAGTTTTCTATTAGTTTCTTCACAAGATCTGAGTCAAGGCCCTCTGCTAAGTGACCAAAGAAAGGATCATCAAAGAGCTTAGTAACAAAGTTTCCATTTTCAGGGGTCTTAACTTCGTTTTCAGTAGTTTCAATAGCTGTTTTCATATCTCCATGAGTACGTTCACTATCTTTTTTACCACATACATGGGGTATCAAGTTCCTTCTAACTGCTTCTACAGGGTCGTTTAGTATAGCAGTCATATCTAGAGCTTCAACACTATTCTGATTCCCGTGACTACTGCTATTATTTTCACTGTTGTACTCTTCATAATTATTTGCTTCTTCGATCTTGTCTCCATTAGAGAAACTGGCTCCTATATAGATTTGACTCTTGGATTTTTTCACTTCCTTTGTAGGAGTTCCGACACTTATGGTAACAGTCGTACCGGATTGATAGGTATCACAAATATTACCATAGTCATCATTCACAACAACGGATGATAAGTAAATAGGAGTATCGGTATTGGCATTCATAGTTGAGTAACATTCATTACCGTTTATCTGTATGGATGTTTTTCTAGATTCATTCTCAGTAGATTTCACAATCGCTGGTCCATTTTTTATAACTTCAGGTTCATCTGTGTCACACTGTTTTACCTTCAAGATTGTTTTCTGCTCATAGTCATTAGCATCCGACCATTCATCACTAGTCGAACTGCTGGAATTATTCCGAACAAATCTTGTTTTGACATAATTGTTCTTCTTTGACTTTGATCTTTCCTTGAATTTTAGTCTTGGTGGGGGTTCAGGTGATTCAGCTATGCCGTATCGTAAATGTTTTAATACATTTTTAGTAATGTCGCTGTTGTCACTTATATTACCGGAGTCGATGATTGAAGTATCATTTTGTGAATCACACACTGACAGAATAGTGTTTTCTTTTACTGTAGGCATGATAAATTTCTCTGTCCGAGTTTCAGTTTCTGGTTCTTGTGCTGTAACAAGGAAGACCTGACTGGTATGATTATGTTTGCTCTTAGGTCGTAGAGCCATAGTATCCAAGAACTTAGGTGGAGAAATTGATATAGTTGATGTTAGTCGTTCTGATTCAGATCTTCGTAGTACAGCAACTTTGGGTATTTCATTATCTGGAAAATGACAAGAAGCTTAAAATATGCCTGAAGTAAAATACCAATAGTTTTCATATAAACTTGAAACGGACCCTACATAATGCCCCTGACATCCCTGAAAGTAACTTTTAAAATGTGGAAACTTAATTTGAAACATAAGAATATTGAATCCTCTTATTTCATTTAACCGTCATTTCATTCAGGCTATTTATTTAAATGACAATGATGCCTAGAATTAATGCCAGGTTAATGCATTAGTACTACATTTTTTAATAAAATGTTAACATACTTTACTCTGGTCTTTTTCGGAGTTGTATGAAACAACTGCAAAAAACAAAGTACGTAGTTTTTTGTCAGTTGTTTCTCTAAAATTATCTAGATTTGGAAATAGATACCTAGTTTTAGATGTAACGTACTATGAGTCAAAGGTTCTGTTAATTTTAACAAGTAGGTATAGAAGGACAGAAGATTATGCAACAATATAAAAATATAATAATAATAATATGACAAACATTCTAAATTACAGAGATTAAACAAGAAAAGACAGAGAGAAAAAGAAAGTGAGGAAGAGCCACAAAGGAAATTTATCAGAGATTTGGGCCTAACACTACCACTTGAAAGAAAAAAATGGCATTTTCTGAAAATAATTTGCAAATAATTTTTGCTTTTGTTTACTTACCATTAGTGTTATGTACAATTTTCTCAGTTTCAGTAGCCATTGGACTCGTGCATGCTATTTGAGCGTTCTGTTCAACAATCGACTCAATCATAGCTACATGAACATCTTCATAGACTCCACTATCATTGTTGGTTTCTTGATTGATAATATCAGATATCTCCACATTACTATCATCTGTTAGACTGTGGCTTACAACATCGCCTTCTGCAAAAATATCCTCTTCATTTCCAATAATAATATCACCAGGGATGCCTCTAACTGTATTCTCTTGTAAATTAAACTCTGCAGTATAGATGACCTTAGTTTCTTCGCTTTCTACTAAGAATTGCACACGTTTTCGTTGCAGAATAGTATTTTGTGTTGCTGGCACTCTCTTCTCGTAAGGCTTAGGTAGGTAAAAGTGAGATGTATTGAAACGCTTTCCTTCAAACGAAAGAGTAGTTTGTTCTGATCTAGGTGCCTCAGAGACTTCGTAGTTTCGGGGTTTTTTCAAAATAGATTTGATATTATCAACGTTTCTGTATTTAGGGCTTCGAGAACTATCATTTGATTTTCTATTGTAATTTCTGTCTTGTGCGGTTTGATTATCACTTTCACTGTCATCATCAGTTTTAACATTTCTTGCTCTTCGTGGTGGTCTTTTTGGTGATACACTCTTTTGTTTTGTCCGATTTGCGTTAGAAGGATTAAAGACTTTTTTACTTGTATTCTTGCTAAGTGAAGCAAACTTCTTATTTTCATTCTTAATATTTGGTAATAATGAATTGCTATCTTCAGGTTTAGAGTCATAGCGGCTGAGATCATAATTTATTTTGACAGTGTCGTAAATGGAAATGTCTGCTCCAGAAGTTGACTGAGACTCGTTTACAATACGTATTCTTTGTCCACTTATATTTTTGACGTTTGTATCAGACTTCTGTTTACTTATTCTTGAATTCTCTTTCTTTAGTGCTTCGTTCATCATATCTCCATAGTGATCATCAAATTCGATTTCTACTAAGGACTGATTATTAGGTCTCACTAAATCATAGGGATTTATGTCACAAGATAAAATGGACTTTTTGGATTCACTCGAGCTCAATTCTTCATCGACCCAAATGTTGTTGACTCTTGCCACCGACTTACTTCTACTTTTTCGTAATGTTTCAGGACTGGATCTTTTGTTCTTTGCTCTGCAAGGGCTAATGCTTTTAGCTCGAGACCGGCTCGTTGCAAATTGACTTCCTATCCGAGCCTCATGAGGGGGTGCAAGCCTACTTCTTCGCATTAAATCATAAGGATCAGCTTCAGCGTTTTGTTTTAGGATAGAAGGTCTTGACCTCGAGCTTTGTACTCTGACCGTTCCCGCACGGCCAAGCATACCAGCCTCTCTGCTAATTTGCGGGCCCCTGACTGTGCCGCCAACCAACATCCGCGGGCTCTCCGCTATCGTCAGCGGCAAACGAGATCCCTTGCATTTCTTACATATACTGACTTTGGTTGAGCTGCTTTTCTTCGTACCATTTAGGTACTCAGGACAGGAACATAGTATTACCGCGTAGTTATGCGGCGTTGGCTTCTGCGGCGTACTAATGAGGACGGGGCTGGGTACTTCTGGGTAAGCGGAAAAGACACTGGGTCGCATCGGTGGGGTCTGGTTACGGACTGACCCGTAGAGCCATGTCTCCGCATACTTCATGGACTTTGACAGAGCAGACCCGCCTGGCCCGCTAATTGTTCCGTACATTCCGTAAGGACTTTCTGGTGACTTCTCGGGTGACTTGGTACTTCCAGAAGTGTTCAGTTTGAGCCGTGACGACCATTTCTTAGGGCGCGTGCTCTCTGCGTTGTCGTATATCTGGAACGAAACAAAAGTTGGTTGAAACGCTTGTTTCCAGATAAACAACATTGTTCTCCAGCGTAGTGAACGCTGTATCTTGACACGCTATCAATTGTATTGTGTTAGATTCTCAAGGTTTTGTGCGGACTATTCAAATGTAGCGTTTTTGTTAACGCGCCATGGTGTCTCTCTCACTACGTTTTACTAGCGGGAAAGTTAATGGTGAATTCAACGTAACATAAAAATTATTATGAGTGATTTATGCATCATCACGAACTTTCCACCTCGTAATATTCACACTTTCATTCTCTTCGTTTGACGGCAAAGTTCATTGCGTAGTAAGAATAATTTCTTAATGTCTAAGCGATACGATACTATTTGGACCTTTCATTTAGCTATCCACTGTAATAACTGCTGTACCTTGTTTTGTACCTAATCCTGTAATAACTGCAAACCATTTTCGACTAACAAGTTTGCATACAATGTATATTAATGGATAAAGCAAAAACGTCTGCTAAGCTAGCTTACACGAGGTACAAAGTACATTCACAAAAAAGCTCCCCTTATGACAGCTGCATTGGCACCAACTGATGTCTTCTGGTTTTATAGATATTTGTGTGCATCATGGTGTGCATGATGAAAAACTATGATATTATGAGTGTTAAATTGAAAATGCGTATAAGAAGTATTGTCACGTTTCCGAATTTTACTTTTTTGCGCGATTTTTATTCGAATAATATTTATAATTTCAAAGTAATGTCGTGCGGCTTTTTGTGATCAAACCCTTTTTTTTTTGGGATGTATGAGTATGTTAAGAAAACTCATTTGTATGGAGTCCTCGGTGCAAGGGTTTTTTTTTGTTGTAAGGTTCATTTGTATTTATTAGTCTTATCCGTGAGTCAATACTTTTACCATGCTTTGGGATTTCGGGTCATTATTCGGTCCATTATGGAGGTTTTAATCGTTATATGCTACCGCACTACGATTACATTCACATGAGTCTTGTTTCGTCCTTATGAACAAAATGAAAAAATATAAAAAAAATATCAGCAAGAATATTATTATTTGAGGATTTTATAATAAGGAAGACTAATCTCAGTCTTACTTACAAAGTTCAGAAAATAATCAGTTTGTTAAATGGTAATTTTACTTTCAATCTTAATTTTATTAATTTAATATTTCCTGGAAACGAGAGCTATAGTCATCTGATGGAAGGGGAAAAATATTTTGTGTCTTGGTAGTCTGCAAAAGGGCAGTCTACCCTAACTTTTCCCATTGACATTGACGACTCCGTGGAACGAAATTATTGAGTAGAAAATTCGAAAGTCACATTATCCACTACGCTAGAAGCGCTCGTGGCCTAGGCGAACCGAGTGATTGGAATCAAACACTTGGTGAAGCAACAACAGGCGCGGTCAGGTACGGGATGGGTGAGCGTCCCGTGACTACCGCTAGTGGCATTTTTCCGAGCGCTTCCGTGCTTCGCAAGGCACGCTAAGCCGTTGGTGCCGGCTGTCATATAATGGCAGTCATTAAGCCATGTCAGAGGCCTTATGGGCGGTTTGATAACTTCTGACAGTAAGGCCCGCCACTGCCTTACAATCCTCCACCAACCCGGACTTGGCACCCGTGGTGGAGTATGGCCTAACCTTCCTGCGATGCAGGAAGATACCCGTGCCCCAGCAGTGGGGACATACAAGGGTTGATAACGGATTATTCACTACGTAGAACGAATATACAATTAAGATCTAGCATTTCAGTTTTATTACTTTTTTATATAGCCTTAGACGTTCATCTGCAGGACACAGGCCTTCTCTCATAGAGGAAATACTATCGTAATCACAACACAAGCCCACCGCCGATTGGGACATTCAAGCGCTGAGGCATGTGAACATCTCAGGCTCTCAGGTTTCGTCACGATGTTTTCCGTCGCAGTGAAGTGATATTGCTAGTACAACTTCACAAATGTACGTAACGTAGAAAACTAAGGCTTTGGTACATGACTAGAACCTAAATTAAATGAAAAATAAATAAATAAATATTCATGGACATATTACACAGATCTTGTTAGCCCTATACTAAGTACAACTAAATGACTTGTGTTACAGGTGATAACTCGACCCGAGACAAACTAGAAAAGTTCGTTTCCTAGTTTGACCCGGCCGGGGATTGAACCCGAGACCTTCGGTTTTACAGTCAGCTTGTCAAACTGCTGCGACACCGAGGCCGGCCTAAAAAGTATTCAGCCGGCTAAAGGTCATGTTGCTAAGCTCATTATTCTGGAAATCAAAACGGAACTAACTTAATGTTTGTCAGTTGGTTAGTAGGGAATCAGCGGTCTCGTTAGTTCCATTGATTACAACTGGTTCCCTCACGATGTTTTCCTTCACAGTTAGCGAATGGTTTTGTTACTACGCATGAACAAATACACGTACGAAATTTGGACGGACTCTTCCGACAAAATTACAAGTGTACGAATTTGGAATAACGTTCATAAAATGAGGAGGATAATTTATTTAGAGCATACTAAAAATAGAAATAAATATGGTGAACCTAAAGCTGGATAATGTTTTTGTCCTAAGTGTGGAAATGCTTGTAAATCCGTCCACACACACACACACACACACACACACACACACACACACACACACACACACACACACACACACGATACGCGTTCTGGAACCGGCTTAAAATTTGCATCTAAAAGTTACTTACTAAATTATAAACTAATTATATAGAATTAACAGTTTACAGGTAAACAACTTGTAAACCCCTCAACTTTCGACGTAGTTGATGTCGGGGTTCGAACCCCTTTAGGCCGACTTGCGCCAACAGTATCTGATACCACTACTCATCAATTTACCCATGGGTAAGTTCTATCCAGTGAATAAGTCCTACCCAGAAATAAGCTCACCTTTGTACATGTATTTTCTTAAATTTTATTTCTGATTTGTGTTTTTCATGTGCAAGTAGTAAAGTAAAGTAAGTACAAAAACATCCTTCACTATGACATTTTAAGAGCTACCTATCCATAGATAAATTGGGTCAGCTATTCAAGTGTCAATCAGCTATTTTTCGCGGATACGTACTTATCTATTTGCGTACTTCTTCAGCGACTTATCGCATGTCGCTCATAGTCATTTTATGTACTTTTAATTAGTTGGAAAAGGGGTTGAAAGGCCCATCTTTAACCCGAACACAGTCCTTCAAGTGGTGTCAGGAAGCTTCACGGCTAGGTATTGTGTTTTTTCGCCGTCGCATTTTTACAGCCGCTTGTTATGCAAACAAGGCCCGTATTTAAACGGACTTCCCCGCAAAATTGCATCCATGGCTTTGGCCTGGTACGTGGGAAGATGAAGATACCCCATCTTCTCTGTGTGGGCTGCGTCCCATCCGTACGTTTAGTACATATTCGATATCAACCCTTGTTTGTCCCCACTGCTGGGGCACGGGTCTCTTCCTGCATCGCATGAAGGTTAGGCCATAGTCCACCACGGGGACCTAGTCCGGGTTGGTGGAGGCTTGTAAGACAGTGGCGGGGCCTTACTGTCAGAACTTATCAAGCCGCCCATGAGGCCTGTGATATGGCTTAACGACTGCCATTACACCAACAGCTTAACGTGCCTTGTGAAGCACGGAAGCGCTCGGAAATATGCCACTAGCGGTAGTCACGGGACATTCTCGCACCTAGCACCTGATCGCCCCTGTTGTTGCTTAACCCAAGTGATTGATTCCAATCACTCGGTTCGACTAGGCCACGAGCGCTTCAGTACATATTGTAAAAGTGGATTAGAATGATCACGCGTCTTTATCATGACGTCGTTCCACGTCTTTCCTCCGTGCCCCAGAATTTTGGCTCTAATCTTTGTATTCATACAGCCTGTGCATTAATCCCATGGCTGCCACAAGCGGCGTCCATCAATCCCGTCTAGTTAAATTGAGTTCAATTTGGGTTAAAAGCTCGGCAAAGTGCTATTATGTAGGTAATAACACTCTTGCAACTCAGCCTGGTTAGATTGTTGAGAGTTGAGAAAGAAACAAGACAGAGACAAAGAACCTAACCTAACTGTAGTTCTCGAATATTCTATTCTGATTTTGAAACTAAAGCATGTCGTCAATTAGAGCAGAGTCGAGCCGAAATGCGCTTAGGCGCGTATCGATTCTATTCCGTGGGCAATTCGGCTCGGTGCGTCGCTAATGGATCCAGTTTCATAGCTGTGATATTTAATACACACGATGTTGATTTAAAAGCGATTGTGTGTTTTTATCTAGCTTATAAACGTCTACTGTAAGGCACAGGTCTTCTCTTAGAAAGAGAAAGTATGGGCTACCCAAGCTAGCTCCTAGTGTGTAGAACATTAATAAAATAAAATTCAATTCAATTCAATTTATTTCAACGTAAAGAATTTACATTCTGTTTGCTGAATGTCAAAGTACAATGTAACATGAAAGTGAAAGCCGCTGCCTTCGGGCCGTAATGTAGTGGAGAAAAAGGCAGCGGGAAAAAAAACTCCACTCTGACCATCTTTTCTCAAGTCTTAAATCTAATACATTAGATACCACCTATACGCATAAGATTCCATGATTGCCATTAATAACTTTAAATGTTAAGGCATTATTAAATAAATATACTTTTTTTACATAGGCCGTGAAAACATGACAAGTGCTGCGGCCAGACACACGAACAGCACTCGTTCACGAGCATAACGCAGAGGTCAGCCATCATCAGTCTCAACCATTTTGGAGGGAGATAGATGACCCGGCCACCACGCCACCATTCGAATGACCTTTAGCAAACCTGCAGATTAAGTTTTTGTCAGTTATAGAATGTATGATATATTTACTAATATGCAATCACGTCGTCTGTACAAACTTAAATTAAAATATGACATACATAACTAACACTGAGGATTGCAGTGATTCGGTTGCTACATATAAAATATTTATTTAATAACTATGATTTACTCGTTGTGGAATTGGTCTACTGCCAAGGGCTTACATCATTTATAAAGTCATCTATTCTATAATAGGCCTTTTTACACAGCGCCTTTTTAATGAAATTTTTAAATTTGCTGTCAGGCAGGGATAGAATATGTTCTGGAATTTTATTGTAAAAACGTACACTTAGTCCTACAAAAGATGCATTTACCTTGGCTAATCTGAATTTAGATAAAGCAACTTTGTTTCTGTTTCTAGTGTTTACGTTATGGATATCCCTGTTTAATTTAAATGTTGTTAAGTTTTTTCGTACATACATTATGTTATCGAATATATATTGGCAAGCCATCGTTAGAATTCCGATTTCCTTGAAAATATCCCTTAGCGATTGCCTGGTAGGTAAATTGTAGATAGCTCTAACAGCCCTTTTTTGTAGAATAAAAACTGTTTCTATATCTGCCGCACGCCCCCATAGTAACAAACCATATGACATAATACTGTGAAAATAACTGAAATATACAAGCCTCGCAGTTGACACATCTGTTAGTTGCCTAATTTTTCTAACTGCAAATGCGGCTGAACTTAACCTACCCGCTAGATTTTTTATGTGTGGACCCCATTGCAGTTTCGAGTCTATTGTAATACCTAAAAACACCGTGGACTCTACTAAGTCTAGTCTGTCACCAGCTATAATTAAATATAAAAAAAGCTATAATTAATTAAACTTGTGTCCACTTTTTTTACATTGGGCAATGAAAACTTTATACATTTTGTCTTTTTCGCATTCAACATGAGATTGTTTACAGTAAACCAGTTTAACACATTAGAAAGGGCGTTGTTTACATCGTCTAGATTAGATTGACCTCTCTTGATTTTAAAAATTAGAGAAGTATCGTCTGCAAACAATACTATTTGTGACAATTTCTCAACTAGGTAGGGCAGATCATTTACATATACTAAGAAGAGGAAAGGCCCCAAAATAGAACCCTGAGGAACTCCTATTTTAACATCAGATCCAGAAGACTTAACCCTATTTATGTCAACTTTCTGAACTCTGTATGCTAAATATGATTGAAGAAGAGCTAGAGATCCATTACTGAGACCGTATCTATTCAATTTACAAAGGAGCGTTTTATGGTCTACACAATCAAAAGCTTTAGAAAGGTCACAGAAAACTCCGATAGCTTCCTGCGCCTCCTCCCACGCGTCAAAGATGTGATTCATTAATGCCACTCCTGCGTCGGTCGTTGAACGACCCTTAGTGAAACCGAATTGTTTTTTATGAAAGAGTTTATATTTATGAAAACAACACCTCAGCTGTAAAGGCGGTCTACTTTGCCTATGTTCGGAGTATCCTTGAGTATGGTAGTTGTGTCTGGACTCCTCAGTACGATATATACAAAGATAAAATAGAACAAATACAGAAGAAATTCACAAAACATTTGAACTACAGGCATAGGATAAAACTGGACTACAAAGAATCCTGCAGATATCATCGCATTCTGCCGCTCCAAGAGCGGAGAATTTTACTGGACATGCTCCTTCTACACGATATATGTTCTGGCAGACAAGATATATAGCCCAGAACTCCTGGCCCGTATTAAATTAAATGTGCCCAGTAAACGCACCAGACACACAAAAACAAAACCACTTCACGCGCCATACTCTTGTACAAACTACGGACAACATGCGGTGATTTCTAGACTTGTTAATATCTATAATTCAAGTTTCACTGAAATTGACTTATTCTCATCTAGCAAAGCCTCCTTCAAACATCAGGCTCTACAGGTGCTACTCAACTAATTACACACACACACACACACACACACACACACGTACACACATACACCCCTCCCTCTCCTCGCCCCGTCCACGTCCCAATTACATTAAATTAAAACATTAATATTTAATTTGCTCCACTGCTTGATATTGTATAGTAATATTTACAAGTGAAATCTATTTTTGGCTTTGTTGTTACAATAGTTGTTTGATATTTTATTGTTATTTTGTGCTGTTGGATTTCCAAATAAAGAATAATAATAATAATAAAATACATACATGCAGTTATTATACATCATGTAATCATACATTATTAATGAGATCACCAGTTATCAGTATTGAATGTAAATCTTTATTATAAAAAATAAAATGATTATGTTTATGTTGCCAGATAATACTCTTACTCCCTGTACTGAACTGTATTGCGCTGCGTCGCCTGTGTCTCAGGATGCGCCCAGCCTAAAGCTTGGTTTGCACGATCTTACTGCAATTGGACATATTGAGCTAAAGTGGCTACTCGGAAGCTATCGCTAGTCGATAGCTGGTGCACACGCACCAGAGTGCTTAGTGCGAGTTTTTTAACTACTCGATCGCGTTAACGTAAACTCATATTTCTATGGCATCGAGGAAGCGACACCTAGCGACAGGTATGGAAATTAAAATTGCTGAGTGTGAGTTGTAATGGTTTAAGTTGAGAAGTGAACACGTTTACCAGCCAAAACACGAATAAACGCGAGTGCGAGTTGTACTGTGACAGCGTTTTGCCAGTTCGGACGGTTAACTTACTCATACTCACTACTCAATGCTCGATTAACGCGGTAGTAAAGTTATTCGATTGGATCTGTCAAAACTCGCACTACCTAAGGACTCAGATCTAGTGCACTCTGATGAAAACGGACAATTTTAGTGCACTTGGAGCATGTTATACTCGTCCGAAGCGGACTAAGGTTGGATGAAGGACTAAAGTAGTTGCACAAAGAAATTGTTACCGATATGGTGAACAAACTTAAATTGAAGAGATCTGTGTTTAGTCCCTTTACCACAATTACAAAGATGTGTCAGAAAGTGGTTTTGTAGCAAGAAAAATAACTATTTTCATGTAACTGGTTACTTAACGTTAGTTCGTAGGCGACATAACGTAGCAAAATTCGTAGAAAAAAACTAAATTCTTGATACGTAACTGGTATCGTAGCAAGAAAAACAATTCTTCGCACGTAACTGGTTACGTAGCGTTAGTTTAGTAGGCGGCCAAAGGGTGTTTTTATACAATTGACCACGATATAATTCTAGTCATAAAAGTTCTTTATAATTTTACGGAGGGTATCTACAAACAAGTAATCTTCAAAGTTACTCCTTTTAACTTGACAGTGACTTCTATTAAATTTAATCGTTGGCTTCTTGAGCTATCAAGATCTGAGACTTCACTGAAACTAAGACTAGTTTCGTGTGTAAAATTTTCAAATTATTATTAAACAGTAATGCTTTATTTTATTCTGAATACCATCTATTTTGACACACTTTTCCTTAAATTATAGCCCTGAATATTAATTATTTTAGAGTCCAATATATTTTTGTTAAATGAAGTTTATTTTATTCCGGTTCGTATATTTTTTATTTATAGTGCAAGCAAAATAGCATTACATAATTATGAGGGACCTATTATTTTTACAATTACACCAGTCGATTTTGAAAAACTTTTAAATGACTCCCCAAGACAAATTTCATACAAATTTGTTGAAACGCACAGTATAATGAAATTCTGATATACCTACATTTAATAATAGAGATTCCACTCTTAATCACCATTTATTTATACTTTGAAAAATTTTCAAACACGAAAAAAGTATCGGATTTTTGTACATTTTAAGAACGTAAGTGGTAACTTAATTATGAAACAATAATACTATTTTTGTAGTGATTGGAAAGGTTTCGCCATAGAAACACTTGTTAGTATCAACAAATTCATTCCTTATCGGATCGGATAGTGCACACAGATTGCGTAACATATAACAGTCATAATAATTATTTCCACACAATCACTATTCCTGGTCCCAAACTAAGATACTCTGTTTCATAGAACGTCACAAACATGGCGGTCCCAGTGGGAATCGAATCCACTACCTCCGATATGGTAATCAGACGTGATGCAGCTAGTGTTAGTCAAACATTGTAGCTACAAAGTTTCCAGCCTGACCTTTAAAATATACAAACACTTTTGAGAGGCGGGATCCGAATTTAATTCTATTTCGTCTACAAATCGAATACAAAACCTCCCCTTCGAAGTGTTAACAACTGTGTTGCGGATCCTTCGCATAAAGTAGCAAGCAGACTTGCCGAAGCCGAGGCGAGCTCTGAGGCTTGACCTCAAACGTCTTTATTAGTGCGTCGACCCACTGTGGGCCGCAGTGTATTTTTATACTATAAGTGGCCTCAGTCAGGGTGTATTTACATATGTGCGTATTTGTGATGCCCTTACCATAGCGCAGGGTATCCTAGTTTGGGCCCAGGTCAAGTGATTGTTTTCTGTGAAAGTTATTATTATTTGTAAGTGAAGTAATTAAAACATTGTTCTTCAATTTCGAGCAAGGGAAGGATTAGACGTGGCATTTACGCCACGGGAAACTTTGCAACAAAAATGACAAGAACTGATCTGTTTTTGGATGTACAATTTAAACATAAATAATTGCTTTTCGATTCAACTATCAGAATTTGAATAAATGGGACTCCAAATATGATTATAATTTTTAATGCACTAACCCGTGCTAAGGACAATTTTAAAAACCTATTTAGAGGCTAAACATTCCACCCATGCCGGGACTCGAACCCGCGACCTCTGGCTATCCGTGCCAGCGCTCTCCCAACTGAGCTAAAGGGCGACTACCCGGCATCAGTGAAATTTCAAACCTCTTTAAAATACTCTCTGTATTACTCCAAATATGGCAAGCAAAATAAACGACTGAACTCGTTCTTCCGCAATTTTGAATATTAGCTAACAGAACTGATAGGTAACAATTGTTATTTATGACTACTGATGATCGGTCACAGTTTCTTAACAGATTTTACTGTACGTATAATCTAATACAGAGTATATTGTAAAGAGGTTCAAAATTTCACTGATTCCGGTGAGTCACCCATTAGCTCAGTTGGCAGAGCGCTAGCACGGATAGCCAGAGGTCGCGGGTTTGAATCCCGGCATGGGTGGAATTTTTAGCCTCTAAATAGGTTTTTAAGATTTTACTATTCAATAGCGCCTCAATTTTACGTAGCCCCGCGGAGCCAAGTCAACTTGCACCTTAACAGCTGGGAGGCGAATCCTTTATGGAAGAGAAGAAAGTGCCGGAGCGCCTTTTCACAACAATGTTTTTCGTGTAAAAGCTCAAAGAATGAGGCGCGAGCAATCAAAATGGCTGCCGTTCCTCCAACCCTCCCTGTGAAATGTCCCGGAACCAAATATTTAAACGGGCTATTACAAGTAACATTTTAGCTTTGAAACCACTCTCGGCGATTTCTACCTTTTATAGGTACTTACTACAAAACGGCGTGAAAAATATTTATATATAGGTATGACGTTAAATAAAAAAATATGATAATTAAATTTGGCTTAGATGTAGATGTAGCGTAGACGATTGAGAGAAGGTAGCCCTACGGTGTGATTTTGAAAGTTTACAATGATACTAATAATATACTTTTTACTATGTAACATTTTTTTTTTATTTGTTGCTAAATTGTATTTAATGCTAATAATACATTAGAGTTACTTATGTTATTGTAAGCTGTTTCATACCAATGTATCCTTACTTGCACAATAAATGTTTAATTTCGGAATTGTAGAGCGCTCGCTCTTGACTTCGTTTTAGTGTTTAAAACTTACAAGAATCTTGATTCTAAATTGTGAACCTGTAATTGGCTTTATGTTTCCCTATATAAGATTATGCTTACCATAGATCTCTAAATAAATAAGTATTGTATTAATTTTGAAAGTAATAGTTATATAGTTCACTAACGACGCGGTAGCGCGGTAGCGCATCTGCCTAAAATGCAAGAGGTCCCGGGTTCGAACCCCGGCTGGGGACAAAAATAACCTCAGGTCTTGGACGTTTATATGTTTGTGATGTCGTTGTTTCTAGTTTCCACGACACAGATTATCCTAGTGTGGGGCCAGATGAACAGAAAGATGAGACTGATAGGATTCGTCAAAGTGTGGTAAAAAGTGTTACCAACCGTCGAAACTATGACACTTCAAATGTCGTAGTTTTTAGATACGATGCATGGGAATGAAATTTCAAAATTGATTTTTTTTTTCTTATTTTATATCAATTTTTCTAAATTATAATTTTTATTATACATTTTTCCTTTTTAAATATTTTGTCATACAGGTTCTTAAGTTATTGGAACCTTTCAAACAACATTCTCAGGAAACTTTTCAATGTTTCAAGCAAAGAAACTTCAAATTTACACGTGGAGTTTCTTTGTTTAACTCCCAACAAAATAATAAAAATATTCAATTTGATTTCAATAACTTAAAAAATATCTAAAACATCAATTCAGGATAAGCTGGGTAAGCGTCCCCTAGAACAAATTCATGTGAAAGTTGTATGGTGTTATTATAAAAATAAAACTCACTAAATACATACTTCGTACCTCCGTACGTCATTCGAAACACCGAACTTCTTATTTTAGTGATCAAAAACCCGAGAGATCCAATACCAGGCAACCCTGCCTCGTTTCGAGGCGAAATCATTCAAGTCCGGGGAACTAATCAAACAGGCCGAGGCACGTATTGTCCTCGGGATATGTACAATCGATAAAAGAAGTCTGCTTCATTATTTGGAACGTTATGGTGAGCGAGTTTACGTCACAGTCTCAGGTCTAGTTTCTGAATTGAGAATTTCGCAAAGTAAATACTTAACTGTAGTGCAGTGCTGTCTCCTCGAATTTCTCAGCAAAGAGCGTGACAGAACGTTACTAAGATATTTACTCAATGAAATTCTCAATTCAGAAACTAGACCGGCCCTCAGACCAGATATTTCAAAACTATACTCATTATTTGATTACCTTAGCGAGATGAGCTCATTTAGACGAGCTCCAAAACTAAAAGCATTAATGTAAGTAAAAATTGAAAAAATCTGTCGTTTGCCTCTTTTCTCATGATATTGCCACCGGGCGAGACGGAAAGTGACCGCGGTGCTACAGCACTGTAAAATTCGTCTTCTTTTTCTTCTTCAGGCTATATTATTTACACTGCCATAGTCCACTGCTGGACATAGCCCCACCCTAATGAGCGCCATAGCGCCATGTCTTCAGCTTGCCGCATCTGCTGGCAGTTTTTGCAGATCGCCATCCCACCTGGTCGGAAGGCGTCCTACACTACGTTTGCGTAGTCCCGGTGTCCACTCAAGAACACGTTTACTCCAAAGGTAGTCGGTTCTCCGCGAGAACCTGTAAAACGCCGGCCTCAATTTAGAGAGGTCGTGGGTTCGAATCCCGGTATGTATCAATAAAATTGTTTTCTAAGTTACCTAAATTTTGAAATTTGCATAAGCTTTAACACTTGCTAACTGTAAAGGAAAACATCGAGCACACTCAAGTTTAAAATCGCCAATTTGCGCTGGGCACGTGTGGTAATTTAGCTCATTTTCTCTCTCTGAGAGAAGACCTGTGCTGGCAAATAAAGCGTGTTTAATCAATTTGTCTCTGCTTCATATTGTTTCACTGACAATGTTTTCAAATTAAAATGACCCAGAACTCGGCCACGTTAACACCAGCTTCCACACTCATCACTTTGTTTAATTCTCTCTCTGTCTAGGTAGGTTTCGGTTTTCGCAAATTTTCGTACTGATAATCGAGTTCTGATTTCAAATCTAAGTGTCATATTCGTTCCGATATTTCTATTACACGAATATATCCGATAGTAGCCGAGGTATATTCTAAAAGCTAACAGACCTTAGGTATATGAATTCGGGATGCAAAAAAAAAGTGAACTGCCTGAATCGAAAACCATTTCGAGCTTAGCATCCAAACTACAGTATTTTTAATGTAAGAGATTTTTATCATAAAAGATGAGCCTTATTTTAAGTAAATAATAATATTTAAATGCCCTTCACATGACCTCTATGATGACGTCACATGTTAAATCGTCTGTGGTAGTAGTTATTCTGTGGAAAAACTACCAATGCCCTGTCAACTTCATCTGTCAAACATCTGTCTTTTTACACTAAACCACAGACAAATCCAATCGCGAACTCTACCTACACACAGAGTATTTAACATATGACGTCACGCCGAATAATATTCATTTTAATTAAATAACAATGATAAACTCCATTAAACACCGAAAAAATTAAATTAGTTTCTTAAAATTACGTCTACTCTCAGAATATAAAATAAAATCCGATCATAAAAAAAACTTTGCATCCCTAATTAATTGTCCGAATCACAATATTGAATTTCAACGTCGACATTCCCTGTAGTTGCACAAAGCTACACAGGTTCGATACCGGGTAACCAATTAGAAGCGTTTTGTCTGCTTGTCACGGCTAGATCAGTCAGGTGATGCTTGTCCCAGATGTTTGACAAAGAGTCGGATGTACACAGCCTATGGACGCTTTCACGTTGTTACCTGTATGTTCTAACCGAAATCAGACGTTTTTAGTTACTCGCGAGCTTATTACATTTTCATGATAAGATAGAATAAGATACGCACTGGGCCGGTTTTTTATCTAATAATTTCTTTCGAATAAAATCACTAGAGGAAGACCAACCACTCTCATCGAACCTTAGGAGGCAGAGTTGAAGATTATATTAGTGCCATCAAACGTACACTAGAGGGCGCTGTATGTATTCTACATCACGGTATGGTTGTGAACGCCAGTAGCTATAAATTATGTATGCCGTTCACTTACGGCTAATCTTATTATAGAAACGTATACAATTATTTTTAGCGGGGATGGATATAAATAATTTATGATCCATCCATTTCCCCTTATGTTTAGATACATGAAACAGTATCCAACCAAACCACTCAATCACTATTTTGGTGTTTGAATTAAGTACAGTACACACCAATAATGTTTTCGAGAATTTCGAGTCTTCGACCTCTATCTCAGAGCTACAAAACCTCCTGGCGCAAAAAATATTCTATCTATACAAACTCTTTGTGCGAAGAATACTCGACGTAGACGTACAAACTCTTTGTGCAAATAACTCCTCAAGATTCACACTTGAGTAAATACAGACTTGAACTTGACTTAAGTAGAGATTGCAGCCCACGTTCTCGAGTTGTGCTTGGTAAATGACAACTCAAGTAACGTTCTAAAATGAAAAACCAAACTAAAAACTAGTCTTAAGCAGAGATCGGTGCTTGAGTACGCTTTTGTAATACGGGCCTAAGACTTACGTAGCATATATATCTGGTTTGAGCGTTTTGATATGCGACGGATAATTAAAATGCGGATAATCGAGGCATATTTTTCTGATCCTGTACTTATTTTTGGATTGAGATACTTTGGTTCCAAAATACGTAATTTGGGGAACAACTTTGCTTTGTTCAATACGGCTTATAGGAAAATAAAAATGTTATTAAACTATTTACAAATTAATCGTGCATGAAACTCTCACATCACATACTTGTACATCAAAAGTTAATTAGTATACCAAATTTATTTTTGTCACTAAAATTGTCAACTGTGCGAGCGAGACAGCCATGCAAGAACAGCCTTAAGCAAACAGATTTAACATGCAAAATTATAATAACTCTTTGCTAGCAATTGAGCTTGCTTTATACCTAGAGATAAATTGAGCATTTTTTAATATCAAAGGTAATTTCAGACAGTTTATACTTCAAAAGGCGATCTAACAAAAACGAGTTTCAAACGCTTAAAGCCTGATAAACAGTGCAGCCTTAGGGCTTCTACTCTATGGAGAACTTCTATGAAAACAATTTTTAATTTTATTGTAGAGGCCATTTTAAAATTGTTTATCGTCTTATTGTAGAGATGAGATGAGATATAAACAACATAAAAACATTTATTTAAGAAAGATTATTTGCGAGTTTACAATACTAAGATTACAACCATGCTTAAGGCCTACGCAGTGCAAATGGAATAAAAAATAATAGCTTCTTTTATGACACATTCTTTTAAAATTGAGAGTTCCTACTCTCGTTAGTTCGCCCTCCGACTAAGTGGGATGACGATCTGCGAAAAACTGCAGACTGATGCTAGATGCGGCAAGCCGAAGTCAGTGCGCTAAGGCCCTCATTAGGAGAGAACTATGTCCAGCAGTGGACTAAGATAGCCTGACGATGATGATGATAACACATTTTTTAAAAGTGAATCACAAATCTTAACAACTCTAACATCTATAGTTAGAATATTTTCGGGGTTTAATCGCGTAGTAATTTATTGCTATTTTACCTCGACGTTTCGACGACGTTACAGTCATCGTGGTCACGAGAAGACTGATGGCTGTTCAGTCTGCACCCGTTCGCATCTTCGGCTGATGAGGTTTCAGAATACCCTCAATCAGCTATTACAAAGCACTATTAGGGTTGCGTCACACTACACTGACAATGTCGGACGATAAGCCATGCGACTTCTTTCCACTCGAACACATCTTGATGACCGGATCCCACGTTTGCGACAGTTTGAAACCACATTCCCGATTAAAATTTTTGTGTTTCTTCATTTCAACTGCTTCACGCACAATTCGCCTATAATAATGGCGATCGTTGGAAAGCACCGATGGTTTGTGCAATTCTATCCAGTGGTTTGATCCTGATTCAAGAAGATGTTCCGCTATTGCTGACTTTTCCACCTGGCGGTACTACGCGATTAAGCCCCGAAAATATTCTAACTATGTGTACAAGTCGCGAAAGTTTAAAATATGTTCTAACATCTATTTTTTGTGCCTGCCTGCGGTCTGTCACTGAGAAAAAGCATGTGGCCGGCATTGGAACGTACCTATATATAGGCCACATATAAAAAGTATTTCTTTTATATGTGAAATAAAGTATAAAGTGCCTTCCAGCGTTCGGACAAAAGAGCGCTACGCTTTTTTGAGATTGAACATTTTCTAAAAGAAAGCTGTAAGAGTTCGATAAACTTTTATGGGAGGAAACATCCGGTTTACGATATCAGATCCATTTCGGCAGAAAATATGCAACAAAAACGATTAAATGCATATTCACAAACACGCTCGTATGCAAAACTGAAGTGTGTTCTGTTACGCCGGCTGTAGATGACCCAGGACAGAAAGAAGTAGCGTGCCGTGGGGTAGGCCTGTGTACAGATGTGGACACATACGAGCTTCTGGATTGATGGCAGTTAACGTAAATTTATCGGATAAATAAACACTCCAAGCCGCGTCCTACAGTCTAATATTTAGATCGTTTTTCAATAGAATGATATAAGCACGACTATGTTATTTGCCTCAATTTCTACTTTTTCTTCAGGCTATGTTAGTCCACTGCTGGACATACCCCTCCCCTACTGAGCGCCACAGCGCAAGGTTGTGCCATCATTAGGGGGGTAGTGCTTATAATCCCCATTAAATAATATAAAATTATAAAAAGCCCATAATCCCCACTCTGGGCATGCGGGTTGGGGATTGCAGTTTGATGGAATTGTACTACAGGGGGCGCTGCTGCCCATCCCCCGGTTTGTGTCCGTTATTCGCCTTTTACGACACCCGCGGAATTTGTGTTGGTGCTATTCTCTACGACACAACACGGCGGTCTCTATTTGGTAGTCTACAAAGCAATTGCACTGCAGTACAATGTCATTCCAGGAGTATAACCCGGGCAAATTAAATAGGCATCTCTCGCGAAGAAGATCGAATAGCCGAGTTAAGGAGCAAGATTTATACCATTGCAATGCGATTGGTTACTAGACTACCGATAGTGTGAATCAAACGAACATTACCGGACTGATATGACTATATTGAACAACTATGCATTTTGGAGGACTCGCCCCCCAAGTACCAAGACGGAGGTCAATGGCTCGATTCCCACTGGAGGCCACCGTACATTTGTACAAGTAGCCTCAGTCTGGGTGTATTTTCATAATGGTGACGTCATTGCTTGGTTACCTTAATACAGGGTTTCTTAGTTTGGGAGCAGGTCACGTGATTGTGTTGTGTGATTGTGAAGTTGTTGTTATTATTATTATAGATCAGCGTGCCATTTTCTATAAAAAAGGGTTTTATGAAGCCATAGCAGTGCCATAAAATCATAAGAGCAAAATCATCAAATGTAGGAAAAAAATCGCACGTTCAGTTACAGTAATAAAGACGCGATCGTTCGTTGCATTTCCTAGTGAACTTTATTACTTTCTCGTTCGGCGCACATATCCAAAATATAATTCAATATTCATGGACATATTACACAGATCTCGCTACCCCTATACTAAGTACAACTAAATGACTTGTGTTAAAGGTGCTAACTCGACGATAGATTTAATACAATAAATGCATAGATAACATCCAAGACCCGAGACAATAAAAGTTCGCGTCCTAGTTTACCCCGGCCGGGGATCGAATCTGAGACCTTCGGTTTTACAGTTAGCGTGCCAAACCGCTGCGCCACCGAGGCCGTATATTTGTATATTTAGTTACGCGGCATCAATGGCACTCGTGACACAGGTTTACCATCCCCTCTAGCCTGTTTATAGTAAGTCAGCTTTTGTTCTAGGCGCGAGAGTAGACGCTTATACGCACGCATTGTTATTCGACTAATAGTATCATCCGGGGCCTTCCGCGGTTTTGCATTTAGTTGAACAATGCCTCGGAATTGCTTGCTCCTGAATAGGCAAAGTTAGTTGAAGTTAGATAACGCTATCTCACTGGGGCGGCGGAGTAGGTGAGATGAAATTAGTCTGTTATTGCACGACCAAAAGTAGCTGCTGACCGCATTTTCTGACTGCGATGACTGGGAAATCGATTTCAACCCTTGTATGTACCCACTGCTGGGGCACGGGTCTCTTGCTGCATCGCAGGAAGGTTAGGCCATACCTCACCATGGGGGCCAAGTCCGGGTTGGTGGAGGATTATGGAGAAGGATATGGATTATTACTATGACTGGGAAATGCTGGCCTCGTTTTGTCGGAATTAAGTTATCTCCCACTTTACCGTACAATCCTACTCCTACTTCTCCTACCTACGGATGGGCATCGTCATCATCAGCCACTTGACGCCCACTGCAGCATATGCCTTAAGATGACCTTAAGTTTCCTCACGATATTTTCATTCACAGTTAACGAGTGATATTACTATGTACGTAAATTATGAAACACAGACATGGGTATATTCCGGGTTACAATATGTAATTTACTAGCTTTTGCCCGCGACTACGTCCACGTGGACTTTTTTTGCAACCCCGTTCACTCCCTTAAGGGTTAAATTTAGAAAAACGGCGAAACATGTGTTCAATCAATTGCGTTGAAGAGTGTTTAAGTTTCAAAAAAATTAAACAACGTTCTTTATACCTTCCATACAAATTTTGGCAACACTTTTCGCCCTCTTAGGGATTTAATTTAAAAAAATCCGGTCCTTTTCCTTGTCTTCATTATATATAGACCCTGTGTGCAAAATTTCAGCTTCCTAGGTCCAACGGCTTGGGCTGGGCGTTGATAAGTGAGTCAGTCAGTCAGTACTTTGAATTTTATTTGTATAGATAAACGTGCATAAATAATAAGTCACAATAACGCTAGAGGACTACAACTTGAATTCGTAATAATGTTTCGTTTCATTCCATAACTTTTAAGAACTTGTCAAATATAGAGCTAAGCGCAAAGCAAGCACAATTTTCTCCAAAGGTATTCCTTTAAAGGGTTTTCCTTTCACGGGAGACTATCCAAACGAGAAAAATCGGGTGTAAGTTGAAGCCGAGACTCAATACACAGCTTGTGAATATCGAATTCGTCATCTCCACCGAAGGATCGATATTCGTTATTTGAACAAAATTACTACCCACTCGACATTTTTTACAACGACGTAAAAAGTCCTCGAGAAGTATCCGAATACTTTTCTCTAAGTGTCATACAAATAAAAAAACCCTCTCAAAAGATACGGCCGCGCCGATGCCGACATAAAAATAGACTGATTTTACACCTCGCAACGTTCCTTTACTTGGCCAATTTTATATTCGCCTATAAAAGAGACTTTCAATAAAATTTAACTACCCAATGCTACCAAGAAGGAGGTATCTTCTTTAAATAGGCGTTTAAGATTGACGGGTGATCCAGGGGAGAACTCTTGGCGAAAATTTGATGTTAAAGTTACTGGCCACTAAACCAAACCATAGAAAACACGTTGATAAAGACTAAATTAAGGGTGACTTCATATTGCAGGAAGTGCTCTTGGCCTAGTCGAACCGAGTGATTGGAAGCAATCACTTGAGTTAAGCAACAACAGGCGCGGCTAGGCACAGGATGTGTGACATACAATCCTCCACCAACCCGGACTTGGACCCCGTGGTATAGTATGGTCTAACCTTCCTGTGATGCAGAAAGAGACCCGTGCCCCGGCTGTAGGAACATAAAAGGGTTGATATCGATCAATCGATCTTATTTCACAAAGTGTTTTAATTTTAAAAACCTATTTAGAGGCTAAAAATTCCACCCATGCCGGGATTCCAACCCGCGACCTCTGGCTATCCGTGCCAGCGCTTTATCCAACTGAGCTAATGGGCGACTCACCGGCATCAGTGAAATTTCGAACCTATTTACACTATTCTCTGTATTACGTAAATAGGTTTTTAAAATTGTCCTTAGCACGGGTAAGTGCATTAAAAAAATAAAAATAGTATAAAGTGTTTTAATGCTTAACTTGTGTAATGCTTCAATGCTTAACATAACGTATCAGGGAAACGCCTATACAGCTATAATAGGCATTTCCATAAAACATTGTTGTCAAATAGCTCAGCGCTTGAAATTGCCAATCCACGGTGGGCACGCGCGGTAATGAAGCCGAGAGAGAGTATGGGCTTAAAAACCACGTCTGCCCAAGTGTTCAATTACCTCATCAAGTGATAAGCTAATACTTTTGATATATAGAAAGATAGCAGAAAAAAATTGCGCTTTGAGGCACGCACACATTCAAAACGAATAACACAACACATTGGTCGGCATAAATAGCAAGAAGATTACATAAACTAAAATAGCATTATAGTTAATATAACAACATAGAGACCGCGAATCGGAATACGTAGCGTAGGACAACCTATGACCAGATGAAGCAATGACATTCGCAGAGCGGTGGGCAGTGACTGGAAGAGGAGAGCCGAAGATCGGGCTCAGTGGCGTGTCTTGGGAGAGGCCTTTGTCCAGCAGTGTACTGACACCAGCTGTTTAAGATAATGATCCAACTTACAATCCATTTCATTATTTTATAGTAAAAATGTTGCTGTTGGTGCACCTTATGAATAAAATAAAAATAAATTGTTGCTGTTGGTGTACCTAATGAATAAAATAAAAAATAAATAAAAAAAAATGGTAGTTAAAATATTAAATTACGTTATGGGAATAAGCATATAATTAAGTGATAAGAAAACATCAAACTTTTTTCGCTGCTTGAATTCATTCCCAAACTATACGCTGCGAAAATTCAGCCAGTTCGAGGTTATATACATATTTTAAAAGTGGAACATATTATTCTGTTATTTTGTTGAATATTTCATTTTGTACAAAATATGGCCATGACAAATTTAAAATTATCGCTACCAGTACGACAACGCAACTGTTGGGGAAAATACGAGGTTCAATAAATTAAAAACGTATTATAACATAAACTCACACCTGTATAGGCAGAGGCCAGGGATTGCCAGTTGCCACGATCCTTGCAGATCACTTTTGTATCATTATCAGACATTAGTCTTTGCATGCATGTTCGCCCCACGTGTCGGGTAGTTTTTATTGTAGATTTTGTAGTCGAAGTATGTCCGGGGACGTCCCTTACCAGCCTTTCCACCCACACTTGCTGGATACATCTATTTCGTCAACCTTACTTCCTTCATCCGCTCCACATGTCCAAATTTTTGGAATAAATAATTTTTTCAGCAAACATACATATCGATATCAACCCTTGTATGTCCCCACAGCTGTTCGGGTCTCTTCCTGCATCGCAGGAAGGTTAGGCCATACTCCTCCACGGGCGCCAAGTCCGGGTTGGTGGAGAATTGTGAGACAGTGGCGGGCCTTATTGGCAGAAGTTATCAGGCACGGATAGCCAGAGGTTGCGGGTTCGAATCCCGGCATGGGTGAAATGTTTAGCCTCTAATTAGGTTTTTAAATTTGTTCCTTAGCACGGGTTAGTGCATTAAAACAAAAATAGTATAATAATGTGGTTACAGTGATATCGTTCCGATGTTAAACCTAACTGCAAAGTAGGTAGTCGGGGCTGTAAGTAATGCAATTTGCTTAAGCCAGATGTCGCTGCCTGTACGTAATACAGAGAATAGTGTAAAGAGGTTTGAAATTTCACTGATGCCGTGAGTCGCCCATTGGCTCAATTGGTAGAGCGCTGGCACGGATAGCCAGAGGTTGCGGGTTCGAATCCCGGCATGGGTGAAATTTTTAGCCTCTAATTAGGTTTTTAAAAGATGTTATCAGGCCGCCCATACGGCCTCTAACATGGCTAAACGTCTGAAACGTACAAATAAAATTTGTTATTTATTTCACATGACGCGCGTCATGTATTAAAGGTTCATCGCGGTTTTTTTCGAATTTTCAGTTATTTGAACACCTAAAACGTTGGATTTAAATAATAGGACCTCGTCAACGGCGCACAAAACGTTTCGCGTGAATAAACTCTTTTTTTCTGTCGTGCTCTCGAAAATTCGTACCGAAAATATAGTGAGTAAAAATACAGTCGTGCGCAGGAAACTTTTTCATATAAAGCTCTCTCTTTTGTCACAGATAATATGAGCTACTCTGAGGCTGTTTGCTATCGCTGATTGTTTTAAAATTTTGCAAAATTTTCGCTTTGACTAGCTAAAATTTTACTGTGTTTGTTGGTGAGCGAGAATTTAGGAGAGTTTCATAAAATGCAGGTGGTTTTAAAAACTGTTTAATTACTTTAATTTCGGTGAGTGAAGTTATTATTAGTTGATACAATTAAGCAACTTTAAGTTGATGCGGGTATACTTCTGTGTACTTGTTAGATGTTTATTTATTGATTATCTAACTGAGTTTACTAAAGAAGCGCCGATTACTGTCTCTGGTAGTTTATTCCTCGGTTCGACATGAAGTGTTTTCTGAGATTGCTTGGGTTGCTTAGACAGTTTCAGGGAGTTTCCTCTAAGAGATCTGTTTGTAATCGTTTTGTTTAACATTTTTAACAAGATTCGGTTACCAAGACAAGTAAGTATTGTACTAACAAGTTTTAGGCAAAACAGCCTTAATACTAGTTCTAATACGAAATTCAAAGTCGCGGACCGAAGCACCTTTCGCCGGCTTCTCTTTTTATATTTCTTAGTAAGTAGGACCTACCTTGAGTAACTCAGATTTATTAATTTGATAAATTGCCAACGAAACAAAAGCAGATAAAGCACCATAGGCTCGCTCCAAACGGTCTATATTTTCAAACCGAAAATATACAAATTTAACACAGTGGAAAAAACATTCCCGGGTGTTTTTGTGCGACACTAAGCGTCGCCGCTATCAACAAGGGAGGACATGGTTAGTACAACTACTCAGGGTATTTTATAGCGCTCAATAGGTATTTTGACACTTGACATGCTGAACAACCGTTTCGCGGAAAAGCGTTTCGGAAAAATGCGCGCTTCATCTTAAACTTTTTGGATTGCTTTTTCTTTGGTTATTCTAAATTCACAACTTACTAGTGACAATTTTACTTGTACTACTAGGTCAATAGATATCGTAAGAGATGCCATTAGCATTATGTCTATCTTTTCTTTTGTGCAATAAACAGTTAATAAGTATCAATGCAGGGGAACGTACCTCTCTGAAACTTGTAAATGCGGTCGTTTTTGGCCGTCCGTCATACTAGGTTCTCGGTCGCAGGTCCCAAATCTTATTAACATGATTGAGAGATTGTATTGACACTTTTTGCTAAAAACGAGTCAGTATAGATATATATATATATCATTTCTTTCTAATCGTGCCACCAGTATTACTTCATGGAGCTCCTAAATAAACTATTCCATACTTTATTAATCATTTTACTTGTATCCCAACCATATGAAGCAATGGAAAACCACGAGTATTAACGTAATTTTCAAAAAATTTCACATATATTAGCAGAAGAAACTCAAGATGTTTTATATTGTTAATGTAAATGTAGAGGTTATAAGCGTTCTATATTTAAAGTCAGCATGCTTTTCATATGAAGTTCGGTGCAAAGCAAAGCAATATATTTGTGTAGAGTTAGATGACGTTGTGCATTATTGGTATACCACTGCATGTATATTAGTATAGCAGCGATGGTATCCCGATTTATGTAACGCTGGGCTCACATTGAGAGCCCGTAAATTCATAAGAATGTCATGAGGTAGTACATAATTATGTCAAGATTTAATACTAGTGCTTGATATTGCCAATCTGCTGTGAACACGCGGGGTGAGGAACTGAATACTCTCTGAAAGTGCGTTTTACAGGCTTTCCTGTAGTGGGACGTTTAGGTATATCGCTGTTTGGAGTAGATATATTTATTAACTAACGAGAACACCCTTATTGCGTCTACCACATGGAGGGGGGGATATTCGCTGGCACATCGGTTGGAGAAAAAACAGCGACACACCATCCCGCGTTATCGGTGACAGGGGTGTAGCTTCGTATCTGCGGGTAGATGTATGTGGGTTCCGCAGATAGAATAGAACTAATAGGCGTATACATTTTCAGCGTTTCACGCTAGACTATTGACTATTCACGAGTGGTAAGTTGATTTAAGTTTTCAGTGAAAATGTGGATCAAAGGTGTTTTTGAAAGTGAAAGTGAACTACATTTATTGCCAAAACACAAATTATACACAATATATATATATATATATATATATATATATATATATATATATATATATATATATATATATATATATATATATATATATATATAAAAACAAAAGATTTTTTAATTTCTCTTTTATTTTTTATTGCAAATACGACGGATAAATACCTGGGTAAATACGACGACGCTAGTCACGCATTTTGAATGTCAAAAGTCGTGACTTTCCAGTACATTAGGCGTCAAATTCTGACGTTTTATCCCCACTCGTGACTCGTGCCGTCGTACCAGGTTGAAGCTTTATTCTGTTCATGCAAATCTGTTAGCACTACGATAGTTTCATTGGCGCTCCTAGTGTATGCGTGTACACGTATCAAATCTTCTAAGCGTTAATGGAACGATAAATGAAAAATATTCGTGACCCAACCATGGAACTGTCATTGTTAGCCTAGCGGTGAATCGTTTTCAACCCTTGTATGTCCCGACTGCTGGGGCACGGGTCTCTTCCTGCATCGCAGGAAGTTTAGGCCATACTCCACCACGGCGGCCAAGTCCGGATTGGTGGAGAATTGTAAGACAATGGCGAGCCTTACTGTCAGAAGTTATCAAGCCGTCCATAAGGCCTCTGACATGGCTTAACGACTGCCTTTACATGACAACCGACACCAACTGCTTAACGTGCCTTGCAAAGCATGGAAGCGCTCGGAATAATGCCACTAGCGGTAGTCACGGGACGGTCGTCCATCCTGCACCTTACCGCGCCTGTTGTTGCTTAACTCAAGTGATTGATTCCAATCACTCGGTTCACCTAGGTCACAAGCGCTGCACGAGCGGTGAAGCTGACTTATTAAGTCCCGAGAAGGAGTTTGAGCCCGCCTGAGTCTAACGAGGTCACCGATAGTTGGGAGGGAATAAATGAGTCTGTAACCCTAGGTTGTTACACTGCTTTCCATTATAGATAGACAGACAGACAGACAGACAGACAGACAGACAGACAGACAGACAGACAGACAGACGGACGGACGGACGGACGGACGGACGGACGGACGGACGGACGGACGGACGGACGGACGGACGGACGGACGGACAGACGGACGGATAGATAGATAGATAGATAGATATTCTTTATTGTACACAGGAATTACAGTAACAGAAATTATATAAATAATATAGTACAAATGGCGGCCTTATACTAAAAGCAATTTCTTCCAGGCAACCATAGACAGTCTAAAAGAAAAAAAGAAAAAAATTAGGGACGGGTAGTCGGTAATTAGGAATTCAACGAAATTTATATTAACTTATGTATGAATATGAGAAAAGTAGGTATAAACATAGCTGTAAAACTCGAAAAACCTAAAAAAAATCGGATTTTCGCATTCCCGATTATTTGTGTTTGTGGCCGGCCGGCAATTTATTTAGGTAGATTATAAATAGGTAGAGAACGCTTTAGAACGGAAAAATACCAAATCAACCATGATTTCTCCAGTCTAAGTAATGTTATGCAATTGGCGATCTTATCGCTTAGAGCCTCTGGATGGATATTTAGTCAATATTTATAATTTTCATCAAAGAAAAAGTAGTAAACATTTTATTTTGTTATTTAGTATGTTATTTTAAAGAAGTGATTGAAAGTAAAATATAACACAGTGTCGTAAAAAGACATATTTTTATAATACTTAAAGTAATGTTATATCGACGGCCTCGGTGGCGCAGCGGTTTGGCGCGATGACTGTAAAACCGAAGGTCTCGGGTTCGATCCCCGGCCGGGTCAAACTAGGAAACGAACTTTTCTAGTTTGTCTCGGGTCTTGGATGTTATCTATGTATTTATTGTGGAACGTTGGGTAACTTTTATAATAATAAATAAACTCTGGAACGACTTCAGGTGTGGTTTTATTTGCAGATTTAGTATAATATTTTAATAAAACAGAAAAAACTGGATAAAAACGGATAAGCAGGTAAAAAGTCAGATCTGGTCAAAGCGTAAAGTAATAGTCCTGAAGAATGTGTGACGTACATAATTTAAATATTTGAAAATGATAGATGGAAAAAGAAATAAAAATGGTGTGAAGAGGTTTGCACCGTTACAATTGTATTAAATCTATCGTCGAGTTAGCACTTATAACTCAAGTCATTTAGTTGTACTTAGTATAGGGCTAACGCGATCTGTGTAATATGTCCATGAATATTTATATTTATTTATCAATTTTAAAAAGCGCTCTTACTGAGTGAGTCTACAGAAAGTGGTTAATGGTTCAACAGAAATAACATTAACATTTAGCACAAAATTTACTTACAGGCACATACATTGCTTCTGGCCTCACACTAGGATACACGTCGTGTCGTGGGTGAATGTGAAACTAGAACTAGTTTCTATTATAGCTTGACAGCTGTCAATTGGAAATATACGTTAACAAAATCGGGACCCTATAACGTTTACATACAGGCACAAATATCGCTTTTAGCCCCACACAATGATACCCTGTGCCGTAGGTGAATTTGAAAATAGAACTAGTTTTTTTTATAATCTGACAGCTGCCAGTTAAAATAAATATTAACAGAATCGGGAACCTACACGTTACCCGCTGACCCCCGTCCGGTTTTAACTGTGGGGGAAAAAAACCCGCCAACGTCCTGAAATTACGGGTAGGTATTTCCCGTCCCCCTTAGCCAGGTGGATTCGCTGCCCCGATAGCCTCGGTTTATCGGGAGGACAGCTTAATGACATTAGCTCGTTTGCTATCTTTGTTTCTGCTCGGTAAATATAGGATTGCCCACTCGTATCTACTCGGGCGAATTAATTGAGAGAGATTCTCCCTGGAAGTCCTGCTGGTGTTTGCTTCTTGTGTGGGAGTCGGTATTGGCTGATACAGTGTATCCAAATTGAGAGCTAGTGAGTTTTTATTAAGGAGCGCCACTGTCTTAAAATCCTCCACCAACCCGCACTTGGCCCCCGTGATGGAGGTCTAATCTTCAAGACCCATGTCCCAGCAGTGGGGACATACAAGGGTTGATATCGAGTCTTTATTGTTTTGTGAATAAACTCACGCCTGTGTTACGCCGGGGTATGTTTGTAACTTTCGCTTTGCAACCACGTCACATAGCCCTCCCTTAATGAGCGCCTTACGAAGAGTCGCTCTGGTACTTATGTTATCGGGCAACGACTCTATCAAATAAATTAATTGCCAACCAACAAAATGGAGCATGAATCCCAAAAGGGTCCCTGATATTTTCATCAATGAAAGCTGTTGATGAATTACCCCATTTAATAAAAAAGAGTATCCCAATCGCTCATGTTCCGCGATAACAACTTTTTCAACTAATTTACGAGTTCAACTATCGAATCAATCAATGTTACTTTTTTGCGGCAAACTTTTCTCCCCGAGTGCTCAATCAATCAAATCTATATTAATAACTAACTGAAGAGAACTTCACCAGAGCAAGTTATTACGGTAGGTACTCTGCTAGCTAAGCAACGTAATTGTTAAGTACATGCATGCATTACAATTGTACACGCCAATATGTAAATCTGCCGTACCCTCACAGGGTCCATGTTCAATTAGTTAAGTAACTGTATCCTTTTAATTGTACATGACTGCATTTAATAAATGAAAAAAAAATAGTCTTTTTTTCTTTCTGATATAAGTATACGCAGTTTTTTATGATTTTTATCTTTACTATAAATAAATGATTATAAATAAATTTTAGCTAAGTTAATTATTAAATTTTAGCAAAAGTTTATTAGTATGGATGGATAGATGTTTGTTACTCTTTCACGTAAAAAGTACTGAATGGATTTTAATGAAACATTGCAATAATATAGCTAATACATCAGAATATCATACAATTTGTAAAGATATTGTGTGATATTTTACAAATGCGACACAAAAAGCGTTATGTGATAATTTTAATACCGTACTCATACCTAATGTTAGTTTCTTTCTACGCCACGCTCATATAAGCTGCCCGAAATTCTAATCCTGCGCAGAGGAAGTCGCAGGCACCAGCTAGTTTTCAATAATTCAGCTTATGTATTGCCTACTCCAGAGGAATTGCTGCCTCTTTCGGGATGAATCAGCACGTGTACCCACCACGGATTGGCAATTTCAAGCGCTGAGGTACATGAAGCGCTCGTGGCCTAGGCGAACCGAGTGATTGGAATCAATCACTTGGTTAAACAACAACAGGCGCGGTCAGGTACAAGATGGGTGAGCTTTCCGTGACTACCGCTGGTGGCATTTTTCCGTACTTCGTAAGGCACGTTAAGCCGTTGGTGCCGGCTGTCCTATAATGGCAGTCGTTTAGCCCTGTCAGAGGCCTTATAACTTCTGACAGTAAGGCCCGCCACTGTCTTACAACTCTCCACCATCCCGGACTTGGCCCCCGTGGTGGAGTATGGCCTAACTTTTCTGCGATGCAGGAAGAGACCTGTGCCCCAGCAGTGGGGACATACAAGGGTTGATAACGCAATAACGCGAGGCACATCAATACCTGAGACACTGAGGCCACTACACAATAACCTTCACAAATAATGAGAGGTATTCTCACTACAAATAGCGGCGGTGCCCAAAAACTTGCCTCACATTCAACAGATGGCGGGAAGTTTTTGTTGCACGGCATGCAACAATGACTTTGTTTTCATTTCCAATGCATACAAAATATTCGTGAACTAAATATAGCGAGGGCATCAAATGAATTCAGGCGTAAATATCAATCCAAGCGAAATACAAGATACCGGGACACTGAAAAAACGCCAACGCGCGCAACGCCTCCCGAAAACAAAAGGAACCCGATTCTCATTTGTTTCGGGTGTTCCATTCTCAAAGACGCGCGTTTCGACAATGAATTTCCAGGGAATGACTTTTGGCTAGGTGTGAAATAGGTGGCGCGAAAGGTTCGCTCGTGTGAGGCTAAAACAGCGTTTCTGTAATAAGTATTCCAACAAATTTTATACGTTGGAATATTTTGGGCATTAATTGGGCCAAGGTACTAATGAAATGTAGGTAATGTGGTCTGCAGTTATACTTCAGGAAACTCCGTATAATTGACAGATACGAAAGTAATACTTTATTATTATATTATAACTGGCCGACTGTACAATTATCACAAACAATTAATTTATATAACTATTAATTAAAAATTATATTAATTAACAAGAAAATTATCACAAAAATGGAGGAGCCTTTGCGGTGGAGTGCGACAGAAAACACTGTGACACGAGATTTTTATATATTAGATATTTATTATTATTATACGTTTTGTACCCAAAGGCAGATTGAGGAAGACTGTTGGCAGTGACTGGATGTGGATGGCTGAGAACAGACAGAAATGGCGTGCCTTGAGGGAGGCCTAGCCGAAGCGCTCGTGGCCTAGGCGAACTGAGTGATTGGAATCAATCATTTGAGTTGAGCAAGAATAGGCGCGGTCAGGTACAGGATGAGTGACCGTCCCGTGACTACCGCTAGTGGCATTTTTCCGAGCGCTTCCGTACTTCGCAAGGCACGTTAAGCCGTTGGTGGCGGCTGTCATATAATGGCAGTCGTTAAGCCATGTAGGAGGCTTTATGGGCGGCTTGATAACTTCTGACAGTAAGGCCCGCCACTGTGACTGCCACTGACACAGAAAGGGTTGATAAATATAACAAGTTAGTAATTGTTATCAACCCTTGTATGTCCCCACTGGGGCACGGGTCTCTTCCATCGCAGGAAGGTTAGGCCATACTCCACCACGGGGGCCAAGTCCGGGTTGGTGGAGGATTGTAAGACAGTGGCGGGCTTTATTGTCAGAAGTTATCAAGCCACCCATAAGGCCTCTGACATCGCTTAACGACTGTCATTACAGGACACCCGACATCAACGGCTTATCTTGCCTTGCGAACCACGGTAGCATTCGGAAAAAATGCCACTAGCGGTAGTCACATTCCAATCACTCGGTTCCAGTAGGCCACGAACGCTTCTCGGACTTTTATCGGATATACGAAAGAAGATAACGTTTCTTAAAATATTAAGAATATTCCTTCATTTACTCTTAGTCTGTGACCAGGGGGTGCCATTAAAATATTTCGCCCTCTAATCTCAAGTAGGACGGTCGCCAACGCTGCTCCATATCGGAGTAAGCGCTTCTACCTGAGCGAAAACACTAGTTTTTTTAACACGATTTTTATTTATATTTGAGACAATATAGGTTTAGTTAGCCCCGAGATTTCCGCCTCATATTTAGGCCGTTGCACATAGTATGCGCTGAGGTATGTTAACACTACAGACACTAGGGTTTCCTCACGATGTTTTTCTTCGCAGGTAGCGAGTGGTATTACTACTATAACTTCAAAAACGTACATAACTTAGAGAATAAATGTTTTTGTATATGCCGGGATTCGAAACCACGACCTCCCGATTGAGAATCCGGCGCGACAATATAGGTACAGTCTGTTAGATTTTAGAATATACCTCGGGCTCTAGAATAGGCTTCTATTTTCGCCGAAAGCACACGAGTGTAATACTACTTCCTGCTCTGTATAAAACTATTTTGAAAAGTTACCTATGTAAAAGTGTCATATTAGTTCCGATATTTCTATTACACGAATATATCCGATTCTATCCGATTGTAGCCGAGGTATATTCTAAAAGCTAACAGACTGTATGGAACCTCCATAAAAAAAAACCTAAAAAAAAAAAGAATATTACTCTTTTAGGTTTTTTTTTTATTTTAGTATGGCAATAAACAGTCATTAATTACAAATAACGTTTGTGTAATATATTGAACTTAACAATAGACCTAATACTGCCGAAAGGTATAATAACTAAAGTTACAATTTGAATTTGTTGAGTATATTTTTGACATGCGAGATTTGAATTGACAATAATGAACGCTTTAATTATTGTCAATTCAAATCTCGCATGTCAAAAATAAGCTCAAGTATAATAAACTACAGTTTACGCTTTTATTATAACATATTTTAAACTTTCGCAACTTGTACACATAGAATATTTTCGGGGCTTAATCGCGTAGTAATTTATTGCTATTTTACCTCGACGTTTCGACGGCTTCAATGATTGAGGGTAGTCTGAAACCTCATCAGCCGAAGATGCAAACGGGTGCCAGCCGTCAGTCTTCTCGTGACCACGATGACGAAACGTCGAGGTAAAATGGCAATAAATTACTACGCGGTTAAGCCCCGAAAATAATCTAACTATGTGTACAAGTCGCGTTTAAAATATGTTATAATAAAAGCGTAAACTGTACAAATGAACAAAATGGAATAGAACAAATGCTTGTTCTAATTTATAAGTGTACAATTTGAAAGTGGGACTATTTTACAGGTTTTTTTTACAACTTCTAAGTAAAGATAAACAACATAAAACCCGTTTAAAGTGCGGCAAGTATATCGTATACGTATAAGCGTATATCGGTTACTAATTAAATTTCAAGGTTGAATAAAAAAAGTACAAGTCTACAAAAACCTTTTTGCTGATATTGTCGACAGCGGCTTGCAAGTATCATCCTCTGTTTCAAGTTAATCAGTCCATATAAAAAGCAGTTACCCAAACTATTACACCTGAATCGCTCGTAGTCCCGGCTGCATGAGTGATCTTAAACGATCACGAAGGTTAAGCAACATAGGGCGCGTTCAGTGCATGGATGGGAGACCGTCTAGGACTAACTCTAGTGGCATTTTTCCGAGCGGTTCCATGCTTCGCAAGGCACGTTAAGCAGTTGGTGCCGGCTGCCGTCGATAGATGTCAGTCGTTAAGCCAAGAGGCCTTAGGGCGGCTTGAAAACTTCTGACAGTAAGACCAGCCACTAATCTTGCTCGCCTCCACCAATCCGGACTTGGCCCCCGTGGTGGAGTATGGCCTATACCTATCTCAGGGAAGAGACCCGTGTCCCTCGGTGGGGACATAATGGGTTGATGATGATTACACTCGAAAGTCCATTTCTCGCAAGTTTTAAGTCCTTTATTGGAAAAAAATTCAACTAAACTATTTTTAATTCACCCCGCGATGGGGATATTTCCAGCCTCAAAGCGTCGACCTAAAGTAAAGCCCGGTTTTCACCATCTTAGTAGACTCAGACCGAGTGACCGTGTACAGTCGCTTGCACTAACACGTTAAAACCTTGTCACATTAACCTCTTCTAACCTAATGTATGAGAAATTAACTATTTTAACCTTATACTATTTTTAATTTTAATGCACTAACCCGTGCTAAGGAAAATTTTAAAAACCTATTTAGAGGCTAAAAATTCCACCCATGCCGGGATTCGAACCCGCAACCTCTGGCTATCCGTGCCAGCGCTCTTCCAATTGAGCTAATGGGCGACTCACCGGCATCAGTGAAATTTCGAACCTCTTTACACTATTCTCTGTATTACGTACAGGAAGCATACGTATTTTAACTTTGACAAGGTATTGAAGTACACACACGTTAGGGAAAATGAACGTACACCGGTCAGCTTAGCAAAACAAATTGCACTCTGGATGAAACGGCCTTTATTCACTTGGACCGCGCTCTACTCGTCTTTGCTACTTGGACGAAATCCCAAAAGCAAAATGGCACCAACAGTAAGAGCACTTATATTTCGTAAAGAAAAAGTAAACACGCAATGAAATATTGATGTGTGTGGAGCTTTACGCAGCTGTAGAAGTCTTGTAAAATGTATGGTTTCCGTTACCGTGACCAAACTATTCTTTCTCTTATCTTTTTGTACTTTTGTTGCCGGACAGCCATAAATATATATAATTTCACTGTAATCCATCGTAGTAGTCATTTTTTTGTAATTTTTGGCACAATGAGGACGACGAACAGACACTGTTTTAATATAACGCCTATAAACAAGAGCAAAAATTGAATTCAATAAGATGTATGCCACAATCCGAGAAGCCGACAACTTTTATTTAGAAGAAGAAGAAGAAAAAACATTAACTACAGAAACAGTACACACGCCACAATAACAAAACAAACTTAAAACATATTACTAAAACATAACATTCACAAAAATACAAATAGGAAAACGAAAGGTCACGGTGTGTCACTGCTGCTGTAACTGGCAACTGACTCAACAATGGACAGTCTTCAGCGCTAATTTTCACTTGATGTCAGGTGCTACCCCGCGAGCGTCACACACTGCGGTGCGGTAAAACCGTGGGCATAGGCATTCCATATCGAATAGAATACTTATACTAACATGAGTCACTCTGACCGAGCATAAGAAGATCGTGAGAACACGGCTTAAGGCATCTAGTGGAAAGAAATATGTCACCAGTCGTTAGTGCGATACGAGTCAGTGATACCGCCTCCGGTTACCAGCGAGCTGCGGGCGTACGGTTGCAGTAACGCTATCTGCGAAGGAAGGATCGTTTACGCGAAAGTTACTGGTCTATATAATCTCATGCGCCCACGCGTGGTTCGACATACCATATCTCTTGGTCATTTTAGTAGTCATATTGATAGTGAGTGACGTAGTGCAAGTAACTCGTCAGTACTCATAACTCTACGTAGAACAATTTTTGTGATATGCTCCACTATCTATTTATAAGCTACTAGCGTACCCGGCGAACTTCGTACCGCCTAGCAGTCGATTCTTTAGTTTTTTTTTCGCCGTAAGAATTCTAAAAAAAGAATTAGCGAAATCGGTTCAGCTGCTCTCGAGATTTGCGCTAACCAACACATTCAGCGACTTATTTTTATATTATAGATGTTTATGTTTGTTAATTGTCTTTATTAATAGATAGATGTTTATTAAATGTATTGTCTTTGGAAATAAATGATTTACTTACTATGATTTGTTTAGTTCGAACCTATCTCAGGAATCCATACTTGAACCGGCATGTCATATCTTTGGTTCTTTTGGTGCCATAACGTTGGTAATGATTGTCCGATTGCTGGCAGTCGAAGTGTGAATGCGACGATGATGGCTGCCTGTAGGCCCATCGTATGAACAAAGTGGTGTGTGTGTGTGTGTGTTTGTGTGTATGTGTGTGTGTTTGTGTATGTATGTGTGGGTATGTGTGTATATGTGTGTGTGTGTATATATGTATAGGGGCGTAATAGAAAATTTCAACAATAGTCAGATTAAAAAGAACTGTTTTACTCCCAAAACCTTTCCAGATTAATTGGAACGTATTTTGTTTTAACAACATCCGAGTGACGCACCAACTAAAAACGTTTGCATGATGAACCTTTTCAGGCACTCATTAAAAACGCATAGCCGGTGATTTTCGAAGAGTTTATTGGTTTAGCTTTAATACAACGATAGTAGCTCAGTTGCCGAAACGATGGACTTGCAAGCGAGAGACCCAGGTTCGATCCCCAGTGCGGGCATGTACCCACTTTGACTTTGATTCATTTCAAAGTTACGTTTGCCAATTTGTAGTCGTAATGCCACAGTATAAGAAAACATCGTGGGGAAACACGCATTTTGGTTGGCTCCACATGTATTGACTAGTCTTTCCTGTGGGCTAGGCCGACTAAGTTGTCAGGATGGTATGAGTGCTCGGCAAACCTACGCCATCTAAAACCATGTCCCAGGCAGTGGTCCCTTCACCCATCTAGTGTGCGTGAAGAGGCCACTGGACTCTGGATAAATCACCTCATTACGTAGATGAAAAAGGCCAATGTATAATACGGTGATATGAAATTGAATACTAGTTGTAAGTGCTGATACGATGACATGGTACATGATAATATTAACAAAGTAGGGAGTTTAAACTTAACTTATATAAAAACGTATAGCTGGATATTTAAAGGCTAAAAATTCCACCCATGCCAGGACTCGAACCCGCGACCTCTGACTAACCGTGCCAGCGCTCTCCCAACTGAGCTAATTGGCGACTTATCGGCATCAGTCAAATTCTGGACCTCTTTACAAACTCTCTGTATTATATAAATTGTTAATTGTCCTTCTTAAATACCTGAAATTAAATACGATAAGTTTGAAATATTAGTGCTCAAAGTGTTTTCCAGTCGTTCTCGACTTATTGAAAATTGCTCCAATTAGTCCGTAAAGCCTTTTCGCAAACAATTAACAGGGTAAAGCAATGTAAATGAGATCGCCGTGCCCTGTTTGAGTGGAAATTTATGTGCAATGATGCTGAAAATAAAATGACGCCGCTCGTATATTAATTATTCATATTTCGTTCATACTCGTATATTTATTAGAAATTATTCTTAATAATAATGCTGGTTGTTTGTTTCACTGCATGGCATAAGGCATATTTTTTCTTTTACTTTTGAAACCGTTCGAAAAATTAAACACTAGAAACATATCGACACGTATTAAGATATGGGTTAATCACAATACGAGCAGGGTTTACTGGTCAAGATTCTTAAGCCATGTCAGAGGCCTTGTGGGCGGCTTGACAATTTCTGATCGTAAGGCCCGCCACTGCCTTACAATCCTCCACCAACCCGGACTGGGCCCCTGTAGTGGAGTGTGGCCTAACCTTCCTGCGATGCAGGAAGAGACCCGTGCCCCAGTAGTGAGGACATACAAGGGTTGATATCGATTCTGAATTGAGGTAGTTCAGCTAGCCTTTGCTATGTTTCTTCGACTAACGTGATAGTTTTATTATTTAACTAGCTGACCCAGCGAACTTCGTACCGCCTAACAGTCAAGAATTTTTTTATAGTTTTGCTCTCCGTAAGAATCATCCTCGTACTTCAAGGATTATTTTAAAAACAGAATTCCCGAAATCGGTTCAGCTGCTCTCGAGATTTGCGCTTACCAACACATACAGCGATTCATTTTTATATTATACTAGCTGACCCAGTGAACTTCGTACCGCCTAGCAGTTGATTCTTTAATATTTTTCAAGGAATATTCTAAAAAAAGAATTAGCGAAATTGGTTCAGCTGCTCTCGAGATTTGCGCTTACCAACACATTCGGGGATTCATTTTTATATTATAGACTAGCTGACCCAGCGAACTTCGTACCGCCTAACAGTCGATTCTTTAATTGGTTCTTTTATTTTTCTCTCCGTAAGAACCATCCTCGAACGTCAAGGAATATTCTAAAAAAAGAATTAGCGAAATCGGTTCAGCTGCTCTCGAGATTTGCGCTTACCAATACATTCAGCGATTCATTTTTATATTGTAGAAGATATTTTATTAGTAATTACGTACCAACATTTGTGAATCTGTTTTAGCAATGCTACTCTCTAACTGTGAAGTAAAACATGTTAAGGAATCCTGGATGTGGGAGGAGTTAATATACATCAGAGCTAGAAATCACTAATGCGCTTTGGGCACCCGTGGTGATTAGATAAGATAAAGATAAAGATATTTATTGAGTCACAGACATCGGTATACATGTAAAGTTAGGCTAGTTTACAGGTTGACTTATAAGTAGGTATACGTAATATTCTATCACATTAGAAACCAAGCTAGGTAGATCCTGTGTTATGGTTTCTAACGCCCCCCTTCGGTTATCATTAAGTCAAAATTTAAATTTAAATACAGCAAATGTAGGTAAAAACTACTTTCTTTCCTTTTTTCACTATCAGTAATCTGCTCCCACATTACGCGCACCAAATGCAGAGCGATCCCATTCGTGTATTACCAAGTCCCATATAAATTACTATCATACATTTCAAGATTCTAACAGGATTCGGTGAGCGCAATTAGGTCGCAGATACGATCCAAGTTTTATTTAAATCTTTTGAAATTGCGGGTAGAACAACATTTATAAAAAATAGCAACAGACAAAAAAAATCTTCATCAATCAGCCAAGATGCACTTTGATTAATGACAATCAGTAGATAGTCCACAATAGCCCAATCTTTATGATTACTTACTCATTACCAAATTAATTTCATTCTCTCTCTGGCCGAGAGAATATCACTGTCGTACAGTTGGCTGCCTTACGTATATAAACTGCATTATTATCCCATTCATCCTTAAGCAAGTTCCTGGCGCGGCATAAGATCTCTGTAATAAGGTCACTAAAGTGGGCCAGATCAAGTGTCAGGAGCCGGAAATCCGAGACATGCCGAGTTGAGTTACAAACCGCATCGACGGAATACAGGGTGTGGCGAAGAGAATGGATAAACCGAAAACCGTATCTTCAGCACCGCTAATGAAATCACCCACAAGTGGCAAAAGTTTTCAAATTTTCTGTTTATTTTCCATCAAAATTTGGCGTATGAGAAAAAAAAATTAAGCTTGAAGCGTTTGTAACCTTGTGAAATCGAGTGACTAGAATCAATGACTTGGGTTAAGCAACAACCGGCCTGGTCAGGTACTGGATGGGTGACCATTCCGTGACTAACGAAAGTGGCATGTTTTCTGAGCGCTACTTTGTTTTGCAAAGTTAAGCAGTTGGTGCCAGCTGCCTTGTAATAGCAGTCGTTAAGCCATGTCAGAGCCTTATGGGTAGCTTGATTACTTCTGACAGTAAGGCCCTCCACTGCCTTACCTTCCTCAACCAACCCGGACTTGGCCCCCTTGGTGGAGTTTGGCCTAACTTTTTTGTGATGCAGGAAGATACCCGTTTCCCAGCAGTGGGGACATACAAAAGGTTGTTATCAAAAGAAAAAAAAATTGTTAAAGATTTTAAACTTTTGTTTGGAAGTGGTCCAGTTGATACTGAAGACACTTTTTAAGATTATCTTATGACGCAGCTATTAAGTCATAAACATTTTACGAGTATTTTCATCAGTTTATCTCCGAGAGAGTAGAACTAGCATTACTCGCATAGTAGGTTAGGATCAGCTGATGTTAGACTAACGTCCGGTTTATCGTAGGTATACTAATAATGTGTAAATCAACTTAACGGTTGTTTGGAACTGTATATTAAGAGCTTGCTAGTGTATGAAAAGCAGGGGCTACGTGTTATTATTACATAATTTGAGACGTAGGAATAAAAAAAAACTTATTTTCTCTTAATATTGAAACGACTTCCAAATGAAAAAGCCATGTTTATCCAACCGTAACAGGGATTTTCCTCAGTAATACGAGTTTATTAAATTTCTAAGTCGATCCATCATTTTGTCACGAGCCTTGTAGATAAGACCATTACGGTGACACAGCCTTGACGTCGACCAGACTTTTGATGTACATCTCTAGACAGTAGAGCGGAATGCCGTGGTTTTTAGAAAAAGAAGTTAATTTCCAAATTCACGAATATTTTTAAACGTTAATGCACAGCTGGCCGCACTGCGGAGATTTAAAAAGTAGGTTTGTTTTTCATATTTCGAACGTGTTTTTGTTTCTACGATGCATATTTTATTGCCCCATGCATACATAAAGCCCATACAGCTTACGTCTACAGTTAAAAATATTTTTTTTTAATTTTCCATATTTCAAAGCAGTTAGTTTGTTTCTTGCCCTGGTTACTTTTATGTTTATTTTACCTCGATGATGTACTTTTAATTGCATCTGTTATCATTGACTCTACGAATGTTGTCTTACCTGAAACAAATGAAAGAGAAATTAAAACCTAAAGAACGGAATTTTCACAATAGACAAGCGATGAAACGGAACTGGAGTGGAAAGGAAATATTTATTTTATTATGTTATTCCGGAGAGGGTTGACAGCGCCATGGAACATCAGGAATCGTTTCGCGATGCTAAAATAAAATTATTCCCACTTCCTTAACTCTCCCCCGGTTCCTTCATTTCGCAACAGCGTCACGATTTGTTTTCTCGATTCGATCGTGAAAACGTGACAAATGTCTCTGAATAAATCCGTGCCGAGCAAAAGTTTTTAGATTCCTATCAAAGTATTATTTGATCTGTGACTAATACGTCACAGCTGGTGCCATTTTGAGATTTATTGACACTGAAATAGCTGTGAGATACTGGCCGCTCTGATTCGTTTTTAAGTGCATAACTCCGTATTCAATCCATGCAATAAAGCTGCTTTGCTTTGAAGGTTTTATTTTATTTTACTAAAACATTTACGTTTTATTTAAATTGCTTTCCAGGCCACGTTTTGCGTAAAGCCCTAAGCAAATAAAACAATAACGCACTCAAACTAAAAAGTGTACCAACAGACTTGTTCAGTCTGCACTTCACATAAAAATATCCCCGCGGAAAAACCCACTGCACACAAAAAAATACCTCTAGAAAAAACGCACTGCGGCTAGCAACATTTTTCCCCGTCTCTCGTGAAATTCTAACAAGTGTGAAGCACACTAGGCCAGATAGGTGTGGTGTCTGGTCAAGTGGGCATCGAGAAATACTCGTATTTGTCTCATTAAGGCCTGGACACCGTTTGAGTACTGGCAGCTTTCAAATGACGACGGGAAAAAAACTATTCGGTAAAGTGTTTCCATGTGCTAAGGCACGTAGGTAGCCTTCCAAGTTAAGTAGGGATTAAGTAAATGTGAATGAGTTGGCTTCTAAATCGACATTGAAGAAATGTTGCAGGTCGCCCTTACGGATTCTTTAATTTAAATCTGAAATCATCGAAAAAAAAACCGGCCAAGTGCGAGTCAGACTCGCGCACCGAGGGTTCCGTACAAACCTGTATTATAGACCTGAGTATTTGGTATGAATTTCAATTTAATACCTCTACACGTTTATGAGGAAATGGGTAGTAAGTTTAAAATTATTAAAAAAAAATATATTATGTGATGTAACTAAAAATTTATGGTTTTCGTAATTTTTCCTTTATCTATGCTATAAGACGTTGCTTCGTACCAAATTTCAAGATTCTGAGTTCACGGGAAGCACCCTGTAGGTTTTGATTCCCTTGCAAGTGTCGAAAATTTGCGGCATAAACGGCTGTATCTTTTGATTGCGTTGGCTTAGAAGTTTGATTTTTTCACAGCTTCAAGGGACAGTAAACCTGAGTAATTGATATAAATTTCAGCTTCATACCTCCACGCGTTCCTGAGAAAAAGGGTCTTGACAGACGGACGGACGGACAGACGGACAACAAAGTGATCCTATAAGGGTTCCGTTTTTTCCTTTTGAGGTACGGAACCCTAAAAACAGGGGATAACATATCTGAATTTTGTAACAGTTACAACCTGCTTTCATGATACATGACATGAAAAAAATATATCGGTTCTTAGGTAAAGTGTCTTCGTGTGCTAAGACAAGTACCTATGGTAGAAGAAGTACTGTATCCAATGGCATTAATGTGGTTGTTGCTATGCGCGCTTAGCTATACCATTACTTACACTAAACAAAAACGTCACTACCAACATGGCGGCGGCAGCAATGTTGACCAATGTGACATGTTTTCCTCACGAAAGACGAAATAATAATATGGCTTGATGGATCAAAAGCTGCGTTGCCTCTCTTTCTTTCTCATTTTTTCTGTCTCTGTTCCTCACGTACTGTCGGCATCTCGGTATGTCGGTATATCGGTACCTCTGCCCACTTTATTAAGGATTTCTCTAAGTGAAACATTAAGCATAATTATGTCTATCTCGTTCTTTATTTACACATCTAAAGAGACAGAACGATTCTTAATTATTTACCAAGTGAAAATATTAATTCATCGGCGGTCTGTTTCGTAATAAATGTAGAAAAATATAGATTTCATACTTTAAGACCGCACAAACATTCACAGTACCGTCTGAGAATGTTTGTGCGTTTTCAAATTATTATTGAGAACCTGATTCATTCCGATGTTAAACCTAACTGCAAAGTAGGTACTCGGGGCTGCAAGTGATGCAAATTACTTCAGCCTGATGTCGCTGCCTGTACTTAATACAGAGAATATTGTAAAGAGGTTCGAAATTTCACTGATGCCGGTGAGTCGCCCACTAGCTCAGTTGGAAACTTCAACATTCTTTATATTTTCCATTTAGCGAACCGGTTAAACCCATGCCTCAAATTCGGAAGGTCATGGGTTCGAATCCAGGCTTTGTTTTAACCAACGCCTTTCATTTATAACTTACCTGCATTTAATTTAAGATAGCGCAGCACAGAGAGAAATGGCGACCTCTTGTGTCGGATACTAATACCTACTTCGGGTCCTATTTTTTAATACTAGACATTTGTGCCATAAAGTTTAAATGCAAATTTACAACGGCTTATGAAGTTGTAGCAGCAATACCACTTCCTAACGTTGAAATAAAACATCGTGAGGAAACCTGAGTGTCAGAGGAGTTCACAAAGAGAAGTCGTTCTCAGCAATTACGTCATCTACTGTATTTGCCTACTTTTGTAACACCAAAATACCGCAATGTCTATGGTATGCGTACGTACGAAGGTGGTATGTTTATGGTGTACCTGCTACCTGTTATCTTAAACGAACTGCCTCATAGTGTAGTACGTGATTTGGAATCAAAACCCGAAAAGAGTAGATTTATATTGAAAAAGTACCTCTTAAGCTACAACTAATGTTCGAACGTACCGTCTTAAGCACCACATATTATCAGCATGATTCCGGATTCACTTACTTGCTTAAGTTAATTAAGTTAATCAACTTAATGTTCATTACCATATTATATAATATAAACTGTTGTGTATTGTATAGAGTGCACTCCGAAAATCACGCATAAACCTCCCAGGTTTTTGTGATTTTGGTTTGTTTAATTTTATTACACTTTTATATAAATAAAAACATACTTCAGCGCTTAAAGTCCAAGCACCAATCGGCGGTGTACATGCGTTGTCATCAAGCCCATACTCTCTCTAATAGAAAGCCTATGCCCTGCAGAGTGACGTGTATTGGCTACACGCAAAATAATTTAATGGATAATTCCTACATTGTTTGTTTCTTAAGCTTTCCACTCCTTCTTCTTCAGGCTATATTAGTCCACTGCTGGACATAGCCCTCCCATAATGAGCGCCATAGCGCAATTTTGTGCCATCATTAGGGAGTAATGCCCGTAATCTGCACGCTGGGCATGCGGGTTGGGGATCGCAGTTTGGTGGAATTGTACTGCAGGGGGCGCTGCTGTGTCGGTTAGCGAAGGTGATCCGTCAGGATTGTGGCAAGTGGCATGAAAGCCAGTACAATGTATGAGTTCTATGTTCAAAATAATTATGTAAACTATGTTAATTAAGGACTTTTGAAAAGACTAAGTTAGGAGTTTTTTTGTCAATTTTTTCTCCTAAATGATCTAGATTTTGAAATGGACACCTAGTTTGAATTGTAACGTTCACTAAGCCGCAGTTTCTGTGCTACTTTGAATAAAACCTTTTCATTTCATTTCATTTCATGGAAGTCCGTGGTCTCTGCCTACCACTCCGGGATACAGGCGTGTGGTTATGTATGTATGTATGTATGTATGTATGTATGTATGTATGTATGTATGTATGTATGTATGTATGTATGTATGTATGTATGTATGTATGTATGTATGTATGTATGTATGTATGTATGTATATTTATTCAAGCAAGATCCTTGATACCTACAGCGTGAGTCCTTAGATGCGTAGAGACAACAACAGCATTCGGTAATTACGGTTACGACGGGCGAGGACCCGATGAGTATTCTGATAATTGTAGACACAGGGCTCACTGGAATGACCATTGAGAATTAAAGTACTCTGCCGGGTAAACCTTACAAGTTGAAAATGCCTAAAATTACACTTAAATTACATTTATGATGTTTACATTCTGACTGGAGCTGGAACATTGTCTACAGTGTATCCATATCTCTCTCTCCCTCTCTAAAAAGGTGGGAGGTAGGTTGCATTTAAGAAAATTTAATTCTTAAGTAGGGATTAAGTAGGTATTGTTGATTATATTATTTTTAATGCACTAACCCGTGCTAAGAACAATTTAAAAAAACCTACTTTAAAGGCTAAAAATTCCACCCATGTAGGGATTCGAACCCGCGACCTCTGGCTATCCGTGCCAGTGCTCTTTCCAACTGAGCCAATGGGCGACTCACCGGCATCAGTGAAATTTCGAACCTCTTTACAATATTCTCTGTATTACGTACAGGCAGCGACATCTGGCTGAAGTAATTTGTAACACTTGCAGCCCCAAGTAGCTACCTACGAGTTTTAGGTATTGTTGAACTAAAATTCATAATTTAAAAACCTATTTAGAGGCTAAAAATTTCACCCATGCCGGGATTCGAACCCGCAACGTCTGGCTATCCGTACCAGCGCTCTACCAATTGAGCCAATAGGCGACTCACGGCATCAGTGAAATTTCGAACCTCTTTACCTCTTTATCTCTTTAGGTTTTTAAATTTGTTCCTTAGCACGGGTTAGTGCATTAAAAATAAAAATAGTGTAATCATGTGAGTACAGTGATATCGTTCCGATGTTAAACCTAACTGCAAAGTAAGTAGTCGGGGCTGTAAGTAATGCAATTTGCTTAAGTCAGATGTCGCTGCCTGTACGTAATACAGAGAATATTGTAAAGAGGTTCGAAATTTCACTGATGCCGTGAGTCGCCCATTGGCTCAATTGGTAGAGCGCTGGTACGGATAGCCAGAGGTTGCGGGTTCGAATCCCGGCATGGGTGAAATTTTTAGCCTCTAAATAGGTTTTTAAATTTGTTCCTTAGCACGGGTTAGTGCATTAAAAATAAAAATAGTGTAATCATGTGAGTACAGTGATATCGTTCCGATGTTAAACCTAACTGCAAAGTAAGTAGTCGGGGCTGTAAGTAATGCAATTTGCTTAAGTCAGATGTCGCTGCCTGTACGTAATACAGAGAATATTGTAAAGAGGTTCGAAATTTCACTGATGCCGTGAGTCGCCCATTGGCTCAATTGGTAGAGCGCTGGTACGGATAGCCAGAGGTTGCGGGTTCGAATCCCGGCATGGGTGAAATTTTTAGCCTCTAAATAGGTTTTTAAATTTGTTCCTTAGCACGGGTTAGTGCATTAAAAATAAAAATAGTGTAAAATTCATAAGTCAAAAGTAAATATTAAAGAAATGCTGTATGTTGGCCTTGTTCTTTTATTTCAATCAGACCTTAGTTAAAAAAATCATAAGATATCATTTGAATTTTGTAACAATTAGTACCTGCTTTCACAGACATTATTGTCTTACTTCCAAAAACACTTACTTGAACTTTTGTCGGAAACGACCGACCAGCCCTAGATTCTGTTAAAGAATTGTAGTGCAATGACAATTGCACGAACATGGCGATTTCATTTCATTGCTGCTATAAGGCTAAGCTCCTACACCTATCAAACCTTTTAGGCGCCAATAGTACAAGAAAACACGTCACGTGACCCGTCCATTTATCTGTCACTAGAGCGCATAAACAGAGGTTTCGCACATAACGAAGACGAGAATTCAAACAAGTCATTTCTGAATTCCGCTAATAACGCATTCATAAATTATATTATTTTTAATGCACTAACCCGTGCTAAGGACAACAGAGAATATTGTAAAGAGGTTCGAAATTTCACTGATGCCGGTGAGTCGTCCATTAGCTCAGTGGGAAAGAGCGCTGGCAGGGATAGCCAGAGGTCGCGGGTTCGAATCCCGGCATGGGTGGAATTTATACCCTCTAAATAGGCATTCACAGATGTTTTGAAAATTGCAAATTCAGATTCTATATGATAAGAATATTTTTTTATTAAACACGGGTAAAACAGATATGAAATCATTTGCAAAGGTACAGTACAACTGAGAGATAGTGTTATTTCCCACAACGTTTACGATGCTGCTTAATCTACACTGGTCCGTACGCATCAAAAGTCAATATGGGACCATCTGACGTAGAAAATGTACATACATAGCCTTACCTATTCAAATGACAAACTCCCGAAATATCATCGTGACCGTCATCTCTAAAGCGTTTGTGGAGTTTTCAAATTTACACAAATTGAGGCCGCGCTTAGAGTTGAAGGGCGGTAATTGTTTCTTCCAAAAGGGTTTCATTGGAATAGTTTTGAATGGGCTGGTTCTGTTTGTCTAACTTTGGAAAGGACACCGTTTAATACACGGTGTCATTTTCGTGAGTTAAAAGGGGTTTTGTTTTACTGTACAAAAAAAATGCTATATCAATTTCATGAAGTAGGTCGGAGCTGCCAAAGAACACCAACTTCTTGAAGCAACAAAAATGGTTTTTTCTTCGCATAGTAATCGGAACAGGGCTACCTGTTTCATAGAACTACAATTCGTGGTTTTCTAAGATAATTCGATGTTTTTTGCCATATCTATCAACCCACAGATTAGCAAGAAGACAGCCTCTACTACGCAATATCCACCGAATTGTCATAATAAATTACGAACGTAGTTCATGGACCGCCTCTGTGGCGCAGCGGTAGAGCATCTGCTTGCCATGCGAGAGGTCCCGGGTTTGAACCCCGCCTGGGGACAAAAAAATCACCAGTTCTCGAATGTTTACATGTTTGTGATGTCGCTGTCTCTGATTCCCACGACACAGAGTATCCTAATGTGGGGCCAGAAGCGATGTATGTGCCTGTATGTAAATGTTGTAAAAATGTTATAATGTTATGTTATAGTTTTTACGAACTTTAAATACCGCTAAAGTATTTTTTTTAATACCGTGAGTACTTTCGAATTTATGTAGTTTATAAGAAAAGTGTACTATAATAAGAACTTTACACACCCATAAGAGTAGAGCATAGTTGGTCTATAATCATATTGTAAAATCTATGTAACCTATATTCAAGTAAATAAAATTCATTCTTTGAGATTATCCCGTTCTTCATTAACAGGCATAACATTTCCTCTTTGCAATGTTACATAGAAGTTACATGCGATATATTGGTCTTTTATCTATCAAGCAAACCAAGATTAAACTGGAACACTTAGAACGGTTGACTGTGGCAATGCATTTTTCATAGTCCATGTTAAGCCAACGCCCACGTTTGCTAACAGGCCACTGTGGACCTAAATGGCGTAATAGTCCACCGTGTTGACGCTAAGAGAGGTCTTTTAGCACGAACCCAAAATACAAACAGACAATACAAGAGCTTCAGTTGTGTGTGTGTGTGTACTCGAGGATCAAAGAATTTATTCAGTGATATAAACTTTGCCGGGAAGAATTTTAATTACTTATTCCACCCGCGCAACAACGGAAACTAGTTTAGAACATCTTGTACGTTATTACCTTCATGTTTAATTACTTGTCAGTGTTATAGTATTTAGAAGCGCTCGTGGCCTAGTCAAACCGAGTGATTGAAACCAACCACTTGAGTTGAGCAACACAAGCGTGGTCAGGTGCAGGATGAGTGACCGTCCCGTGACCACATCTAGTGGCATTTTTCCGAGCGCTTCCGTGCTTCGCAAGGCACGTTAAGCCGTTCGTGCCGGCTGTCATGGAATGACAGTTGTTAAGCTTTGTCAGGGGCCTTATGGGCGGCTTGAAAACTTCTGACAGTAAGGCCCGCTACTGTCTTACAATCCTCCACCAACCGAGACTTGGCCCCCGTGGTGGAGTGTGGCCTGACCTTCCTGCGATGCAGGAAGAGACCCGTGACCAAGCAGTGGGGATAGTACCTGCGAGGGTTTATATGAAAAGTATTTTTTAATTACTGGCTATGCTCAAACATAGTTATTTAATATAGGAAACGGGTCTAATCGCGATTATTTATTAGGTAAAACGCAATTACCTTAATTCCCGACGTTTCGGCAGCGTTTCAGTAGCCGTGGTCACGTGGCGAACAAGAACGTTTTGGCGAATACAGAAAGTTATTGGAGCTAGTACTTTTAATTTTCGTAGTGAATTTTGTATGTCGGCCCGCTTCACAACACTTACGGTTGAGCTTTTATATCTTATAATATAAATGAGTATAACCCATAAGGTACACGGTTATTCATAAACCCTCAACCCATTTATCAAGTCGACGTTGTCCAGAATCGAACATTTTAACAAATAAACTGTGTCAAAATGAAATACGCCAGTCTTTTTTAATTCATTTATTTAAGGCACTGTCCAAAAATATATCGACAAAAACTCGTATCTATTGAGAACCATTTAAAGCCAGACTGAGCGGTGCATGCGCGGGCCCGCGGGTCATAGTTAGACGCAGAGGCGGTACTATGATTTCTCAGCTATTGTTTCTTTACTTTACGTCCATATTTAAAAGTAATAATTTAAATAGATGGTGGTAATGGAAATTACTACCTAATTACATAACAGCGGCTGTCAAACCACCCAGATTTCAGCGTCTAGACATATAGTAGGTACGAGTGCTATCCAGATTGCAAGCCCAGAACCAGTAGATTGAGATTGGCTCCAAAGCCCTTAAACCCGGTGCACCATTGACTGAATTCATAGAAAGCTCGACGTGCGAACACTCTCACTAATGCCCGTCGGTCCCATATATCAGATTAATCGTCCTACACGATACGTTGGAGTAGTGCCGCTTAGCCCTCACGGTTGATCCTAAAATGGCATACCCCGTGTCGTTAGACCCTATATTACAGGAGAGACGAAAAACAGACTTTGCCATAGATAAAATATTTGCGAGGGCTGTTATAGATATTTTTTGTTCAAAGCAATCGCTAATTAGGCTGAATGCTTTAATCTTATAGATTGATCAATTTACACAATCTGCACCCAATGGCTTTCAATATCAAATTTAGACTTGAGCGGTGTTGTTTCGATCGATCGATTTCAACCCTGTATATCCCCACTGCTGGGGTACGGATCTCTTCCTGCATCGCAGGAAGGTTCTGCCATACTCCACCACGGGGGCCAAGTACGGGTTGTTGGAGATTGTAAGGCAGTGGTGGCCTTACTGTCAGAAGTTATCATGCCGCCCAGAAGGCTTCTGACATAGTTTAACGACTGCCATTACAGGACAGCCGGCACCAACGGCTTAACGTGCCTTGCGAAGCACGGAAGCGCTCGGAAAAATGCCACTAGCGATAGTCACGGGACGGTCACCCATCCAGCGACTGACCGCGCCTGTTGTTGCTTAACCGTAGTGATTGATTCCAATCACTCGGTTCCACTAGACCACGAGCGCTTCACACGAGGTGATGTTTGCTAAACGACGATATTTCTGTACCTACCGATATATAAGTACATACATACAGACTGAAAATGTTTTCAGTTAGATAAATGTGACTATGTAAAATTACGCCAAGAGGTGGGTGGACAAATTTGTAGTAAAATTTACTTTTATTGTTATGGGAGGGGCTTTATTATTTACGTTATGAGATTCAAAGGGATTTGTGATAAAAATATAAAAACAGTTAACTGACGATATAATAAAGTATTACTCTTAGTGTATAACTTGTTATTGCTTACGTAACAATAGATACTTTTGTATGTCATTTTCTTAGCATTTTAAAACTGTTTACACAATTTTTCTGATGAATTTTTAGTAGATTGTTCTCTTCAAATCCCTTTAATCTTCCTAATCACTTATCAGATTTAATTACTGCTAAATGAATTGCGACGTTTTGCATTATTCACAAAACGACACATGCTGATCGCAAAATCATTTTTTTCTTTATCATGTTGAATTAATCAATGAATCATCATCATTTAGGAAATGTAAATCTATAAACATAAACTTGCAAATTCGACCCTAATGTAATTGTGTAGAGTAAATGCTTATACTCTTTTTAATGCACTAACCCGTGCTGACATTTTTTTTTAAACCTACTTAAAGGCTATAAATTCCACCCATGCCGGTATTCGAACCCGCGACCTGTGGCTATCCGTGCCAGCGCTCTTTCCAACTGAGCTATTGGGCGACTCAATAGCCGACTTTCTGTCGATGGTTTATCAACTATAAAGCGCTATATGGAGTCTAATGAGTTCAAGCCCAACGTTGCTAGAAAGTGCTACTAGTTTTAAATCAGCAGCTTGAGTAAAGCGAGAGCAGCGACGAGATATGTCGCTAAATGAATTGTCAACAAAACCCGCTAGGCAGATTACACTACTTTTCAATGAAAACGTGGAAATGTTTTATCTGATTGAAAAGACATCCAAAGCGTGCTCGAACGGTTTAACGCGTCAAAAATGTAGCCAGGTTTGCCGCAGTCGTTTTGACGGTTTCCGTAAAAAATATAAAAACTAGCTGGTGCCCGCGACTTCGTCTGCGCAGGTTAGTGCATAACGCATTACCGGGATACAAGTATCATATGTCTCAATACAGATCTTTGTCTATCTGTATCCACCAGTTTTCATGCAAATTCGTTCGGCCGATATTCCGTGATTGAGTTACAAACTTCCACTTTAATTTTCAATATTAGTAGAATGCACGCAACGATTAACCAAAGTTGGAAGCAAAAGAGGTTTGCCAAGATCGCGGTTACCCTGGTATATGTCACTACGACATTCAGGCGTCACGACGCAAAAAAATCGTTAAATAACAGAATAATAAAATTTTAAATTTAAAAGATGAAAATGTATCTATAAATTTTTAAAAGTTATTCTTTGCTGAATCAAACACATTGGACGAGTTTCAGGAATTGCACATTTCGGAGGTAACGTTATGCGACGAAGTCACAAGTCATACCGCGACAATCATCTCCACTATAAATTCCATCTTGTGCTATAGCAAACCAAAGCTTGCAGTTTCCACGTCAGCCAAAAGCTCTGCGGCGACACTCGAAAATTAAATCCAACGAGCGAGCCAAGCTTAGAGCTCATTACCGCGATACAATCAGAATTTATTTTTAATTAGTCGTGCAGGAGCGTCGGACAATGCAAGCTGAGCTCAAGCTTATCTTACACTGGCTAGAGAACGTGATCCGGGTACAAACCACTGAGGCACGATACCCACTTACTGGCCGTCCGACCTTACTGGGCAGCTATGAACTTGACGGACGTAAACCGGCGTATCGTTGCTAAATCATATTAATTCATTTAATTGTGGACTATTTGATAATGATGATCTTGGTTACATATTAAACGGGTCTAAGCGCAATCGACTTGCCCTGACTACAATAATTGACTACTCGCCACATTAGTCTACCCGTGACCACGACAACTGCAACGTTGCCGAAACGTCGGAATTAAGGTAAATACGTTTTACTTAATAACCAATTGCGATTAGACAATGTTGAATATAAAACTACGTATGAGTATCGCGAGTTATTAAGATGATTATCTTTTAGGTTATGGCTAGAAAGGGCGTACAGTCAATTGATACGGCTGCATTTTCCATTCGAGTGGCGGTGTTGTTTAAAAGCTGATGATCTACATTTTGACAGAGAACTTCTCATTGATCCATATTTTTAAGCTTCTGCCATCTTTTTCTGAGGACAGACTGAGAGGGCATCGTTCGAAAGAGCACTGCTTTACATCCTTTGCCTTACTGTATATAACAACCACTATAGGGCACAGAGGGAGAGTAGGGCTTAATCACGCGTGCCCATCTCGGATCGGCCATATCGACCGACCTCTGATGACGACCTCTGTGGCGTAGCGGTAGCGCGTCTGCCTACCATGCAAGAGGTCAAAAAACAAAAAAAAACCCAGGTCTTGGATGTTTACATGTTTGTGATGTCGTTGTTTCTGGTTCCCACGACACAGGATATCCTAGTGTGGGGCCAGAAGCAAAGTATGTGCTTGTATGTAAATGTTATGTTATGTTTTATGTTATATCAAGCCATATCGTTAATGTATATAAACAGCTCTGGTACTAAACTAACAACTTAATGAATCTGGTAAAGAATAATGACCTTATTTATGAAAAAATACTTCCACAAAAACATTGCTGCAGGCGATTTACTTAACATCTTTTAATTGTAATTGACAGTATGTTTTTTATAAGTAAGATCGTAAAATTTCAGACAATAATTAGTTGATCTGAAGGCACCTCAACCCGAAATGTGTGGACTGTGACTGTTGACTATGACCCGCTATCTCACCATCAATAGTACGAGATTACACAAATGCGCGGTAATATTACCAGTTGCTTTCTGGTAATCTCCGATGTGTGACCAGATCCGTTTCATTGGAGGCCGCCAGTTGGTAAGTGTAAACAGAAACTGAGGTGCAACAGAGCGGGCGTGCCTACACAAATGCGTATTGATAACGCACGTATTGAACGACATTTCTGAACATCAATGAGGCCACGCTACAATACAAAATTATTCAGAGTTTTTGGTTTATTACAAAAAAGGAATGAAAGGAAGATACTTTATTTTCTAAACAAATAAACAAACAGACTATTGTAAAGTAAGAAAGATTTAAAAAAAAAACCTTGTTTTTAAAACAAAGTAAAAAGGGACCAAACTTTTGAGCAATTAAAAAAGTTGCTAAATATATTTATGACCAAATGTATGAATTACGCCGTGAAACCTAGACAGGAAAGGAAGGTATTGACATTTTCTACTGGTGGGAACTGAGGGGGCGAAAGGGGAAAGGGAGTGAAAATTCTAAAAAAATTGTCACGCAGTACGATACCAACATACTGCGTGACTGTTTTTTTATAATTTTCATTTCGCAGTATGTTGGTATGACAAGACATCTTGAGACACGGAACATCAGCCTACATAAAGCCTCTTAATGAGGACGTCGTGGTCCTACTCTGTCAAGAAAGTACCTACAAAGAAAAAGAAGTACGGGTATATTTCTTTACAGAAATAAAGAAAAATAATAAAGTAATTAAAACTGTTTTCATACGGATTTATGCTCGTTTATTACATTTTTTACAATTTTCCAAACGAGCATAAATCCGTATAAAAACAGTTTTAATTATGTCTACTGCTCGTGTTAACCTTAGAAAATACAATAATATAGTAGATGGACATAATTCCAATTTTTGCCCTTCTAAAACATACGAATATAGGTACCTATATTCGTATTCTTCTTCTTCAGGCTATATTAGTCCACTGCTGGACATAGCCATCCCCTAATGAGCGCCATAGCAGCATTTTTTTGCAGATCGTCATCCCACCTGGTTGGAGGCGTCCTACACTACGTTTACCGAGTCGCGGTCGAGACATGTTGACCAGTCACTCAAGAACACGTTCACTCCAACGGTTATCGGTTTTTCGCGAGATATGGCCAGCCCACTGCCACTTCAGCTCGCTAATTCTCTGAACTATGTCGATAACTTTGGTTCTCTGTCGCATTCGTTACGAATCCTATCCTTCAGAAAAACTCCGAGTATAGCTCTCTCCATAGCTCGCAGAGCTGCACCTACATTCATTTGTTCATTTTACAGCAAGCCAGAAAAAAAATTTCTCGAGAATGACTCTTTGAAAGTGTTTCTCACAATATTAGCAGCTTATTACCGTAGGTCTTTTGAGCTAAAACTTGTCTATAATAGGACTTTCTTTGTACTGTGCCTGCTTTGTAGTTGAAGTTTTTTCTCGATAAACTTCTGCAATTTCTGAAAGTCGGCTATAATTGTTTGTTACCTGGTTTTTCACACTAGGTGCAAATCTTAATTTTTCGCCTTACAGACAACCTTCAGACGGCAAAAAGGTTTCGACCGAAATAAAATATTAGAAGACTTCACCTGAAAAGCTGTTAATTTGCCAAGTTTATTCGTTACTAATTGGCTGAAAATATTCTAGAAAATACAACAATAATAATGTCAGTTTAAAAACTATAAATGATAATATTGCGTTCACGTGTTGCGTTTTTTCTAATACCTTTTTCTAATAATATACAAATATCTCAGCTAATAATTTAATTTACAAAAATTAACAATTGCTTACTACAGATACTAAACGACGTTTCATCATCATCATCATCAACTTATTATGTTCCCACCGAAGGGCACGGGTCTCTTCCATAAGGAAGGTATAGGCCATACTCTACCGGGGGCCAAGTCCGGATTCGTTCGTTTATATTCATTCATAAATTTTCGCCAATCTACGAACGGAAGCGGTGATAAGGCTTATGCTCTCGATCTCTCTTTCTGAGAGAAAATATGTGACTTTATGGGACTTATAGAGACAATTTATTAAAAAGAAATGAGAAGAGGGCAAAGCGAGAAGTAAAACAAAAAAAATTCCAGCAAAAGAAAGTATGACGTAAATATAACGAAGGTTGTCTGTTTAAAATATTTGTGCTGATCTTAAAAACATAAAGTCGTTAAGAATTTTTAAAGTTTTAAGAATTACACATTCTTAATGAGTTAAGTTAATAATAATTAAGTTAAGTATTAGTGGTTAAGAATTTTTACATTTCTAAGAATTATTCATTCTGAAAAATGTGAAAATTCTTAACAACTTTATGTTGTTAAGATCGGTACAAATATCTTAAACAGATAACCTTCGTAATATTAACGTCATATATTCTTTTGCTGGAAGTCCGAGGAAGTTAGATTTTTGAGAATCCTAACTAGAGAAGATAAGATAAGAATATTCCTTATTGTACACTGGAAAAACAACAAATACAAAACAATTGCAAATATACATAGTACAATTGGCGGCCTTATTGCTAAAAGCAATTTAATAAAAGATAAAAGAGAACTTCGCGTGGTAAATTAATTTGAAGTACTTTTGAAGTATTTAATTAATAACTACTCGAGATACGTTCATGTTATCTTCCAATAAAATAACACCATTACTGGACAGTGATGCGCATGAAAACAAGAATTTTCAGAAAACCATGATTATGCTACATTGTTATGAAATACTAGCTACCACGCAAACGATATCCTACGTCTCAATTCAGATGTTTGTGCAAAAAGTTTAAATTCATTTCTTCTAAATGACCTCAGTTTGAGTGTATTTACATGTTTGTGATGTTCTTGCCTGGTGACTATAGCACAGGTTATCCTAGTTTAAGATTAGCGTCTTGATTACGAAACTTTTCACGTATACATCTGTGTGCAAAAGGGGAATGTTTACTTAAAAACCTATTTAGAGGCTAAAAATTCCACTCATGCCGGGATTCGAACCCGCGACCTCTGGCTATCCGTGCCAGCGCTCTATCCATCTGAGCGCTGGCACGGATAGCCAGAGGTCGCGGGTTCGAATCCCGGCATGTGTGGAATTTTTAGCCTCTAAATAGGTTTTTAAAATTGTCCTTAGCACGGGTTAGTGCATTAAAAATAAAAATAGTACAATGTTTACTTAGCTTTGCCACATAGATATGAGGCGAGATTTGTATCACACTAGTAGATATCTGAGTAGAGACAGTGATATTGAAACACGAATAAACATTGTAGACTTTTAGTCCGGATCTACTTAATAAACACGTAACTTTATGACAAAGTCAAATAGATATTTCATTTATGCATACATATCTACGAGGTTAAAAGCTACGGTGCAGAGCCAGAGATTGTGTTCTGTGCGAGATATTTATATTAGCATTCATTAGTCGCTGTTGTCAGTGCATGCATGCAAACAGTCAGTGCGACACGTAATTACATGCATGCATTTAATTACAATTCCACCAACACTCACCAAGTCGCTGACCCGACGATCTGAAACAGATTACTAACAGCGGCTGCGTAAGGATGGCCGAGAACGGAAGAAAGTTGCGTGGCTTGAGGGAGTCCTATGTCCAGCAGTGGACGAGTACGGACTGATAATCATCAAATTATTCACAAGAGTCGAATAAAAAAAGGATCTTTTTAGGGTTCATTTCAAAGCTTCATTTTAAAGGTTTTTAATCAAGCCAACCGATAATAAAATAAAAAAAATATTGTTCGAGGGTAGGGCGTCCCCCCCAAGCCTGGCTAAACGTTTGATTTTAGAAACGCGGTAAATTTCAGGGCATTGGCTCAATTATAATGAACTTAAAAGGAAACCTAAGGAAACTAAGTAGGCCTTACAAGTTACGAGTAATAGGCGACCAACTTGTATAACGAAAAGTTCGAAGAATCCATTGAAAGTTACTTTGATGAAGTTGATAGTTCTGCAAAGCAGATAAAACTCCTTATTTCTGCGGAATCTTACTGCACGCCTGGCCCACGCACTTTGCAATTTTTTTTATTCTATGCTCAGTTTCCATAAACTTAACGCAAAGAACCAATCGGCTTAGCGAATTACCTCGAGTAAAAAAATGCTTACCAAGAATACACATCAAACAAGAAACAAAGTACATAAAAATTAATAGCTTTCGAGCATCCACAACGTAGCCAGTTAACAAGCAAGCACGTTATTAACACCGTCGAGAAAACTAAGTTAAGATGTATTAAGAGTACCTCTCGGACGACTTACGAGTACAAGTCACCCTCACATGGTGGGTTTTTCCTTGACCATCCAATGTTAGCCGCTGCCTTCGGGTTAATTTGTAGCAAAGAAAAAAGGTACCGAATAATCCTCGAGGATCGTAAGGCAGTGGCGGGCCGTGTCAGAAGTTATCAAGCCGTCCATAAGGCCTCTGATATCGCTTAACGACTGCCATATATCAAGGGCCGCTGGCACCAACTGCTTAACGTGCTTTGCACAGCACGGAACCGCTCGGAAAAATGCCACTAGCGTTACTCATAGACGGTCAACCGTCCATGCACTGAACGCGCCCTATGTTGCTTAACCTTCGTGATGGTTTAAGATCACTCAGGCAGCCGGGGATACGCGTGATTCACAATGACTGTAATTATTAATATGCCATTACGTCGACTTTACACTCTTTATATAATGTATCTTTGATACTGTTCAAAATCAAAAGTGAAACTACGTAATTTTTTTTCTTAGTTTGTTGCTTTCAAATTGACAGTTTTCTTATTGGCTTCTTTTAGTTGCGCTAGTTAGCGTTTCAATATTTGGTATGTTTCGTTGTTATTTTTTAAAGCTAAATTTACTGGAGCGACGATCTGGCTCATTGTCGTGTCTTGGATAGGTCTATGTCCAGCAGTGGACTGACAAAAGCTTGTTACAATGATGATGAAATTAATTCACGTAATAAATCTAACTGTAACAAGGTCTTAAGACAGAGCGATAGAATATTCTTTATTGTGCACAGAAATTATATACAAATATAGTACAATTGGCGGCCTTACTACGGCTCTTAATAATATTAAAAGTGAACAAAACTTAGTAAGCACCAGATACTCGTCGCCATTCGAAAAAAAATACTTCAACAAAAAAATTGGAGGCAAAAACTGTCATAAAATAAAATATTAATAAAAAAATGCCATGATTATATTCTTTTGGTTGCACTAAGCCGTGCTGAGGACAATTTTTAAAAACATATTTAGAGCCTAAACATTCCATGCCGGGACTCGAACCCGCGACCTCTGGTTAACTGTACCAGCGCTCTCGCAACTGAGCTAGTGGGCAAGTTACGGCATCAGCGAAATTTCGAACCTCTTTAGAACATTCTGTATTATTTATTTTTAGCCTCTTAATAGGTTTTTAAAAATATGCCACGTAAATAAAAATAGGGTGATCGAGGAATAGCCCACATGGGTTTGTTAAGCTAAAGTTAGACTAACTTGCAGCTTAAAGCAACTTTATCGTTGTTGAATTTCCCGACTATGTACTGGTACAAGCGAAAATCTGATACTGGAACTTCTTTTGTTTGTAATCCGAACTAAGCCAAGTCTCAAAGTCTCGGTACGTTTTATTAGACTTAGATAAAACTCATGTTCACTTAAAATCTATCTACTTTGATGAAAAAATAGTTTCATTGTACACCAAATAAAAAAAAACCACGACTGCATCGTTGGTCTAGCAGTTAAGGGGCTTGGTTACTAAGACAGAGGTCGAGGGTTCGATTCCCACTTTTGTACTAGTGGTCTCGGTATCTGTGTGTTTTCATGTTTGTGACGTTCCTGCCTGGTTACCACAGTACTGGGTATCCCAGTTTAGTAGTAACTAAACGGACATACTTTACTTAACAGTGGCTTAGTGTGTCCGTTTAGTTCCTACATATTTAAATGCGTGATATTGAAAGCGTTATCGTACTTAACGTAGTGACGACGTTCAGTACTATATAAGTGAAGTAGAATATAAAAGAACATAATAATTTAGTTAAGACTGCGCTTTACCTTTTTTGGTTAGAAAGAGAAGGAAATAAAACACCCATCGCGGTTCAATGAACTGTTGCATATTTTATTGATGACTCTAGATAAAGCTGATAACACGCTTATGCTAGAGCAATAAGAGCAGTCATTATTATGAATATCTTGATATGATAACAAATGTTTATCAAGGCAGTCCGTTTTGTAATGAAAATAATCGTTAATAAATACATTTTGTGAATGGCACACAAAATGATATGATGATATCAACCCTTTGTCCCTACAGCTGGGGCACAGGTCTCTTCCTGCATCGCAGGAAGGTTAGGCCATACTCCGCCACGGGGGCCAAGTCCGGGTGGTGGAGGATTGTAAGACGTGGCGGGCCTGGCAGTCAGAAGTTATCAAGCCGCCCATAAGGCCTCTGACACGGCTTAACGTCTGCCATTACATGTCAGCACACAAAATGATTCCAATTTATTCTTTGCTCCATCCGAATGGTTTTGAGAAGGTGACTAAAATAATAGGAAACAAGAATAAAGCAAGCAAAACCTTCCTATTTCCCTAGACACTTTTATTTTCAAGAACATAACGACTCCGGGACATTTCGAGGCGGGAGGAAAAAGACACAAAAAGGAATACCTGAAACATTATTTCATTCTCTTTGAGAGAAAAACATAGTGCAGTCGAGAGCGTATCTATCTGTACACGCGTGCACTCTACTTGGTTACATTACGGCATGATTTTGCAACTAAAATATTAAGTTTGGTCTGCAGAGCCGCTCTTCACTGTACTTCGCTGCAAAGTCGACCGCGTCCATTTTACATAAATTGCTACCGCGATATTGAATTGAAATTGTTTCCCTCTTTCGGGTTTAAAACATTCCTTTAGAACAACTGGTTAGAAAGTACACGGGCAACCCTCTCTCAGAAAACAGAGCGTCACTTCTGTAAATATTTAACAGGGGAATGTCGAGACAAGATTTTATATTTCGCCCCCGCTTTATTATTCTGTGCCGTTGAAAGAATAATTTCGGAATTTAATTTGTTTGTTTTGTATTCTTCTTTTTCGGCTTCTCCATTCGGGCTTAGTTAAGTTATTCATATGAGATCCTGAGCTTTTAAAATTGAAATGGAATCAGGGCTTTACATATAATCACTGCCGTCGATAGTCAATACTCGTTAAGCCGAGTCAGAGGCCTTAAGGCAGCTTGAAAACTTCTGACAGTAAGACCAGCTACTAGTCTTGCAAGCCTCCATCAATCTGGACTTGGCCCCCGTTGTGGAGTATGGAAAACGTGGTGGAGTATGGAGAGTTAAGCCAAGTCAGAGGCCTTAAGGCAGCTAGAAAACTTCGACAGTAAGACCAGCCACTAGTCTTGCAAGCCTCCATCAATCCGAACTTGGCCCCCGTGGTGGAGTATGGTCTATACCTTCCTTGGGAAGAGATCCGTACCTCAGTGGAGACAGAACGAGTTGATGACGATGATAATAACACAATCTCATGCCTGTATCCAAGAGGGGCTGGCCCTGTGTACCAGGGACTGGCCCGTACCTCGATCTTGGTGATTTACCTTCGCTTCATCAACGTCCATTAGTCGTTGCATGCAAGCACGAAGTTCCGGGTACTTTTTATCTTGCCATTTGCTAATACATCCCCTATTTGGTCGAATTATGTCCGCCGTGAAATACAATAGGGTGTAATATTTTTCTTCGGTACGAGTGTCGTATGAGAATAAAACTAAACTATTTCTTAGGGTCGTTCTGCGGGGTAACGAAACAGCTGAGCGCTCGGAAACACTTCCCCAGTCACATATAATAAAGAGCAATAAGACATACCCTTTCGGTGGGGGGAAACACAAAAATCCACGCAGCAATCTGGCCTCCTATAGCCCGCATAAAATTTATAGCCACAATAAAACGTGCTTCTTCCGTGTAGGTAAGAGCCCCGCAATTGGTCGGGGGATGACTATAAGGCCGCCGCTAGACGTGTGCACACACGTAATTGATCGTGCCTACAATTACGGAAAAAATTACGTAATTTGTGGGGATCAATATCTGCTCGTTATCGCCTATTTCATGGATCTACTGGGTTCATTTCATGGTTTTACAATTCCATGTAGTTCATTGCAAAGTCCATTAACCCACAGAACAACTAGTAGGAAAACTGCTGTGCGATCTACATCGATTAATCCTAGGTAGTTAGACCTGAGATTTCCGCACTTAGCCTTATAGTTGGGCCATTGGACGTAGTAAGCGCTGAGGTATACGTTTAACACTTCAGACACTAAGGTTTCCTTACGATGTTTTCCTTCACCGTAAGCGAGTGGTATTGCTACTATAATTCACAAATAAATGTACATAACTTAAGAAACAAAGTCATTGATACATGCCCGAATTCGAACCCACGGCCTCCGACTAAGAAGCCGGGGTTTCCACTACTCCGCTACCACCGCTCCTTGCATTGTAGTTTAGTGAAACTCGGCTCTCTTGTGTTGACGTGTGCATTGCGTAGTCGTTGCAGGTCACATATGAGATCACTCTAATTAGAGAGGCGAGAGATCTCTACTCAATTTTATTCTCCGAACGACCTTAAAAGCAGCAGACAGAGACAGAGAGAAATATACTTGGCTACTTTCGTCACAATTACCTTAATGCGGATTCCCGGCATAATTTTTTACTTTAAGAGACTAACGTAATACGTAGTCTATTGCCGCCTTTACTTTATTGTAAGGAAGACCTTTTGAACTTCATTTGCGCTTGTTTTCCTGCACCTGGTGTTCCTTTGTTTTGAAATTACGAGGAAAATAGCGCAGAGTCAGGGTTCAATTATTTAAAAATAATTCCTCGAATGCAGTGATTAATTTGCTAATCAGGTTATGACTAAAATACTCGAAATCTCTATTGGAATATTTTGTTTGGTCATTGTTTTTGGTAGTAGTAGACTGCCTTAATACACCCAAAACGCGCGTCGCCTCGTAGAACAGAGTGATTGGAATCAATCACAAAGTTTAAGCAACAACAGCAGGGCTCAAGTGCTCGATGGGTGACCATCCCGTGACTACCGCTAGTCGCATTTTGTCCAAGCGCTTCCAAGCTTTGCAAGGCACGTTAATCCATCGGTGCCGGCTGTCATGTAATGACAGTCGTTAAGCCATATCAGAGGCCTTGTGGGCCGGCTTGATAACTTCTGACAGTAAGGTCCGCTACTTTCATACAATTCTCCACCAACCCGGACTTGGCCCCCGTTTCAGAGTATGGCCTAACCTTCCTGCAATGCAGGAAGAGACCTGTGCCCCAGCAGTGGGAACATACAAAGTGTTTATCACATTGTTTTTGGTAGTAATCAAATGCATTAATGCACCCACAAAAATCTGTTAACTGAATAAACTGCGCCTAATACGAGACACCTGTCAGTTCTCTTTTAACACTCGTTCCGCTTTGATTTAGTTTTTGCCACTAATCTGCGGCTGTATAGAAGTATAGTATAAACTCTTCCGGTATTTTCTTCATTGAAAGTGAAATTTTACACGATATTTGTAATAGACCGTCTCGTTACGTGTAACCTGACGATTCCACATAACCTGTACGTAAAATCTGACCCTAACGAGCGCATTAGACGAATCGTGTATTTGTAAATAAGACCTTCACCTTCTGTAAATAAGACCGGGTTTTGTTTATTATGAAAGTCATTTCTCAAAAATTAGTTTGACTCTATCAGTGAAAACAGAGAATGCAATGTTGCTGAAACATACAGAATTTTTAACATAATTAATTTTACTTAATAACTAATGGCACAACCTTGCACTCATTAGGGGAGGGCTATGTCCAGCAGTGGACTAGTATAGCCTGAGGAAGGAAGAAGGAAGAATAACTAATGGTAATTAGACTGTATGATCATCGCGAGTTATTGAAAATACATTTTTAATTTAGTTATAGGTATTTTGCAACTAAAGCTTTCGTAAGAACTACACATTACTCATTTCAATCCGGATTTTTTGTTGAAAGAGTCCACTAGGTTTCGTTCAAGTAAGTTAATCGAGATTCAAATGAATAGGTATAGATAATGAACTAACCTTGTTCTAAATCTATGCATTTTGTTTTCTGGTGTGAATACTAAAGAGTGTCCGAGTGGTACGTTTACCCACCTAGTGCGAGTGAAGATGCCACTATACGTTGTGTAAATTATTGCATTACGTAGATGCAAAGGCCAATTTGATACGAAACAGTTCTAATCTAATCTGAAGTCCTCTGACTGTCCGAAAATACTGACCACCACTTGTAGTTAGTACAACTGTAAAGGCGGTATCAAGTGTCAGTGTCAACAACAGTTCTCTTGAAAAGAATACTAGGTTTGTGTAAACCTATAATTAAATATCACAGAATCAGCCACCGATAACAGCTATTGAAAGGGGAATTTATAATGCTAGCCGAGAGAGTTATTGCTATTTTCGCTTTATCGACCACCGATAATTCTTTTAACGTTTTGCAATGGATTTTCACTTACTTGGAATGTTTCACCTCACTTCATAATACTACAGGAATAAATTGTGGTTTCGTCTCTCCCTTTACCTCAGAATATTAAACTGCCTCTGAGGAGAATTTTAGGGATCGTGCGATAACACAAAAAATATAAGACTGTGATTGTACTGATTGGCTACGCAATGTACATTAAAATATCATAACAAACAACTGGATTTGTAGTTTTGTGAAATGCGGCCCTGAAGCATCATCCATCACCATCAGCCATTTGATGCCCACTGCAGGACTTAGGCCTCCCTCACGGTTTTCCAAGCTTCACGACAGGATCGTGCCGTGCTCCACATCCAGCGTCTCCCCGCCACCGTAACCAGGTCATCAGACAATCTGGTGGAGGGCCTGCCCACGCTGCGTCGTCCGGTCCGAGGTCACCAGGTCAGATGTTTTTCGCCCAAACGGCCATCAGTTCTTTCATCTATGTGCCCCGCCCACTGCTACTTCAACTGAGCAATTCTTCGTGATATATTAGTAAGCATACAGAAAATCATGAACACAACTGATGAGTAGATCGTACCTACCCTTAACTTTGCATTGTAAGACCAAAGTATAAAATAAATCAGAGAAGATTAACTTCAAAGCTTTTTACACTTCAAAACATACCTATCAATGTAGTAAAACTAGCACCACCAATGAACAACCATTTTTGCAAAAAGTGTCAGATCAATCCCTAAATATAAATATAGATTTTAGGAGCAACGACCGACAACGGCCTTGTTAAATGATAGACTTACGCAGAATGTCCTAAATGAATGTCATCCCCACGCGAGTTTTACTGACATTGTACAAGAGTTATTTAAAAATCCGCTCAAAAAGGATACTACATACATAATATTGGTGGGTAATAGTCGAGGCGTCAAAAAAGCTGACATAAATAACGTATTTGACTTGTATGGTCAGGCTAAGGGTGTCCAACTAGAGACGGGAAAATTATTTTTCTGCGCATTCCCTTACTCGCAGTCCCTTTCTGAAAGGGATAACGGTGACATCCATAGTCTGAATATGCATATTCACCATCTGACATGTCGTCATAGTGACGTATTATTTTTTGACATTAACAGGTTTGTTAAGAATTATTTTATGACAAGAGATACTGTGTACCTCACCAAAAACAGTCGACGTAAGTTAGCTAGTCTCTTAGCTTATAACATCTTTGCCTCAGTTATAGGAATTATAACACAATCGCGCGAAAATGACAACCGTGATACTAGTAGTAGTATTAAAATATTAGCGGGCTCACAAACAAGTGATTCACCGGCTTTAGACTGCCGCTACAGACAAAGGAAAAGCCAAAATTAGGTCTTAACATAGTAGCACAAAATATTCAGGGCTTTTCCGGCAAGGAAAACATGACAGAACTTTTCTTGAAAGATTTTAATGTAGATATTTTATGCTTCACGGAACATTGGCTTAAAGAGTCAGAAATGTCATTTAATTTGAAAGACTATTTGCCTGTTAGTACATATAATAGAAATAAAGCTTTGAGAGGAGGATCGATGGTATTTGTAAAAAATACTTTAAAAAGTAAAGAACGCAAAGACATTGTAAGCCTTTCTGTTGAGCGATTAGTTGAGATCTCGTGTGTGGAATTGGATAGGTATATTGTTATGTGCGTTTATAGGCCACCTCAAACAAATTACAACGACTTTGAATTAGTTGTAGAGGACGCATTAAAATGTCTTTTTGCGAGTAATAAATCCATAGGAGTATGTGGCGATTTTAATATTGATCTGTTAGTTGAGAGCCCACTTCAAACTAAACTTATTAGCTTATTTAGATCGTTTAACTTACTGAACCTATTTACTGAACCTACTAGAACAACGCCAACCAGTGCTACATGTATAGATAATGTTTTCTGCAACTGTGAGCATTTAAAAAAAACCGGCCAAGTGCGAGTCAGACTCGCGCACCGAGGGTTCCGTACAAACCTGTATTATAGACCTGAGTATTTGGTATGAATTTCAATTTAATACCTCTACGCGTTTATGAGGAAATGGGTAGTAAGTTTAAAATTATTAAAAAAAAATATATTATGTGATGTAACTAAAAATTTATGGTTTTCGTAATTTTTCCTTTATCTATGCTATAAGACGTTGCTTCGTACCAAATTTCAAGATTCTGAGTTCACGGGAAGCACCCTGTAGGTTTTGATTCCCTTGCAAGTGTCAAAAATTTGCGGCATAAACGGCTGTATCTTTTGATTGCGTTGGCTTAGAAGTTTGATTTTTTCACAGCTTCAAGGGACAGTAGACCTGAGTAATTGATATAAATTTCAGCTTCATACCTTCAAGCGTTTCTGAGAAAAAGGGTCTTGACAGACGGACGGCCGGACGGACAGACGGACAACAAAGTGATCCTATAAGGGTTCCGTTTTTTCCTTTTGAAGTACGGAACCCTAAAAAAAAGGTTATAAACAACCTACAGTCGGATCATAGTGGTTTATTAGTTGTTTTACCAACAATTATTGAAAAAAAATGCCCAGCATTAATTTGTAGGCCTATCACAGACAAAAAAAACCGGCCAAGTGCGAGTCAGACTCGCGCACCGAGGGTTCCGTACAAACCTGTATTATAGACCTGAGTATTTGGTATGAATTTCAATTTAATACCTCTACGCGTTTATGAGGAAATGGGTAGTAAGTTTAAAATTATTAAAAAAAAAATATATTATGAGATGTAACTAAAAATTTATGGTTTTCGTAATTTTTCCTTTATCTATGCTATAAGACGTTGCTTCGTACCAAATTTCAAGATTCTGAGTTCACGGGAAGCACCCTGTAGGTTTTGATTCCCTTGCAAGTGTCGAAAATTTGCGGCATAAACGGCTGTATCTTTTGATTGCGTTGGCTTAGAAGTTTGATTTTTTCACAGCTTTAAGGGACAGTAGACCTGAGTAATTGATATAAATTTCAGCTTCATACCTCCACGCGTTCCTGAGAAAAAGGGTCTTGACAGACGGACGGACGGACAGACGGACAACAAAGTGATCCTATAAGGGTTCCGTTTTTTCCTTTTGAGGTACGGAACCCTAAAAATTGAATTATTCAAAAATAAATTAGGTACCAAAATAGGTTTACTGCAATTTGATAGCAATGATCCCAACACTTTATATAATGAATTGTTTACCACGATATCAAACGAATTTGAACAGGTTTTTAAAATTAAAAAAAATCAGCTCAGTAATAATGGTTTTTCAGAATGGGCCACTCCTGGTATACATAGAAGTAGGAAAAGATTGTATGAATTGTATGAAGAAAAGCAATCCAATCTGGATCCAAGCTTTAGAGAATTTGTTAAGAATTACTCTAAAACCTTTAGGAAAACATGTTCTATGGCAAAATCCCTTAATATAAGCAAAAAGATAAAGGCGTCTTCAAATAAAATAAAAACTACTTGGCAAGTGATTAACAAGGAGACAGGCAAAACAAAGCCGAGGGATCAGAGTTTTGCGCTAAAGGTAAGTGGGAAAATAGTCAACTCAAGTGACGAAATCGCAAAAGTATTCGAAAATTTCTTCACAAACATCCCACTAAATATAACGGCGGGCTTAAATTCTTCGTCTCAGTCAGCAGAATCACTAATGTTAGAAAATATAAAACCATGCGTAACAGACTTTCAATTTTCCCACGTTAGCTTCCAAACTATTGTTAAATATAAAGAAAACTGAAGACTTGTGGGGTATGTCGGTCAAACTGATATCCACGGTAATTCATATTATTGCACCACACCTTGCTACAATTTTTAATAAATGTGTTGATCATGGGACTTTCCCGGATCTCTTAAAATTTAGTAAAATAGTTCCTCTATTTAAGGCAGGTGATAATGAGGATCCAAACAATTTTAGGCCCGTAGCAATACTACCGGTATTAAGTAAAGTGTTTGAGAAACTAATTTTACACCAATTGTTGACACACTTTAGTTTAAATAAACTCTTTCATAAAAAACAATTCGGTTTCACTAAGGGTCGTTCAACGACCGACGCAGGAGTGGCATTAATGAATCACATCTTTGATGCGTGGGAGGAGGCGCAGGATGCTATCGGAGTTTTCTGTGACCTTTCTAAAGCTTTTGATTGTGTAGACCATAAAACGCTCCTTTGTAAATTGAACAGATACGGTCTCAGTAATGGATCTCTAGCTCTTCTTCAATCATATTTAGCATACAGAGTTCAGAAAGTTGACATAAATAGGGTTAAGTCTTCTGGATCTGATGTTAAAATAGGAGTTCCTCAGAGTTCTATTTTGGGGCCTTTCCTCTTCTTAGTATATGTAAATGATCTGCCCTACCTAGTTGAGAAATAGTCACAAATAGTATTGTTTGCAGACGATACTTCTCTAATTTTTAAAATCAAGAGAGGTCAATCTAATCTAGACGATGTAAACAACGCCCTTTCTAAAGTGTTAAACTGGTTTACTGTAAACAATCTCATGTTGAATGCGAAAAAGACAAAATGTATAAAGTTTTCATTGCCCAATGTAAAAAAAGTGGACTAAGTTTAATTATAGCTGGTGACAGACTAGACTTAGTAGAGTCCACGGTGTTTTTAGGTATTACAATAGACTCGAAACTGCAATGGGGTCCACATATGCAGTTTGGCAGAAACCAACTTCTGTATTTTTTTGTATTTTTATTTGAATAAATGTTTTCAATCAATCAATCAATCGTACCGCCCAACAGTCGATTCTTTATTTTTTTTATTTTCCCCTCCGTAAGAACCATCCTCGTACTTCAAGTAATATTCTTAAAAAAATAATTAGCGAAATCGGTTTAGCTGCTCTCGAGATTTGCGCTTACATTACATTCAGCGATTCATTTTTATATTATAGATGTATGAAGGACGAGCAAACTTAATAGATGGCTTTAATTGTTTTCATTATTTTATCTTATGATGATTTCCATCAAAGGTCTGTTAATATACATACTCGTATAGGGTAAATAAAATTAAACATTCATGCTCTGGTGCAGTCTAGTGTTCTGAATTTGGAATGAAATTCGATTCGCTTTGTGAGTTCAGCATTTGTTTTCTTCTGTTGTTTTGCTTTTTGTTAGTCAGACAGAGAGATATTAATAAAAGCTATTGAACATTGTACCAATGCAAATACATAGATATGTTTAATTTTGTTTATGACTAGCTGACCCCGTAAACATTATTCTACGTCTCAATTCCGCGGTTTGTCTATATGTTCAGCCGTTATAACGTGATTGAGTAACAAATATCCAAACATATCATAAACATATCTAAAACAAACTTACACGTTTATAATATTAGTAGAATTTTAACTGTTTATTCTTTGTCGTTTGTCCTGAACTGTTGATCTTCTGTGTTACACATACACTTTGAAAGGTCCAAATCCCGAGCAAGAGAGATTTCCCCTTGTGGGCAGTATGGCTGCCCCAGTTTGATAGGCTTAGAATAATTGCCTTGAGAAGTGTTACCCAGACCTACACTTCATGGAAGTGAAAATAGGAGATACAACACGATATGTAATATACAAACAGGAGCTACAATTAAATATACTTTGTTTTTAGAATGGCCAAAAACGTATCAGATATACCATACTAAAGTTTCATATTAAGTAACAGCTGATATTTTCTTATACTATTTTTATTTTTAATGCACTAACCCGTGCTAAGGACAAATTTAAAAACCTATTTAGAGGCTAAAAATTTCACCTAATCCCGGCATGGGTGAAATTTTTAGCCTCTAAATAGGTTTTTAAATTTGATATTTTCTTGCTAATTGGTTTCACAAAAAAATATTTGTATTGCAGAATACGTCATTAAAGTTTTATAGAATCTTTGTGCAAGCACTATATACTCTATTTATAATAATTATTATTGTCCCTCTTTGTCACACAAAAATATACACGTTGAATTCATTAGGAATATAATCAATCAATCAACCCGTGCTTGTCCCCTGCTGGACATAGGCCTCCTTAAGGCACGCCACTTCCTTCAGTCCTGAACTATCCATCTACTGCCAGTTTTTATTATTATTAATTCTTTATTGCACATAAGAACAATACCAGTCCGTGGTCTTCACTTGAGCAGCTTTTTACCCCATCGACCATCTGTTCTTCGGCATAATGTGACCAGCCCACCGCCACATTGGCTTGCTAATCCCATACGCTATGTCAGTCACCTAAGTTCTTTGGCGGATTGTTTCGTTTCGAAAGAATAGATTAGATAAAAATAGAAATAATATTTTTGAAGCAAAACTTTCGTAAGTCTACACATTATTGGATTCTAACCGAATAAACTTTGTAGTAAGAGTCAGACCGATGGAATAAATAAATCAAAATTCTTCATGGATTCCAATGGTCCCCACACTAAGCGTAAAACCTGTAAGTGGTAATCTAAGGCAACTTTAGGAGACCTTGAGTTAATACTATCTAAGCTGATGACGCAAAATAAATTAAGCTTAGTGCGAAAGATGCAAAGAGATTTTTAGCCTTTTTAAAAAAAGTGAAATATATGACTGGAAAGACGGCTTTGAAATGCTTTTCAAAGCCTTCTTTCCAGTCATATTCGCGACAAATCTTAATGGTTTTCAGTTGAGTCGGTAAGCGTAGTTTAAATTTAATGTACCCGTTTCAGCTTTACACTGAGGAGAAAAGTACTGTTAATCCTTCGCCAGAGTTTTTGAGGCTGACTTGCACCGCTAAAATTAGCCATTTAAATTTAATTTTGTACAAAGAATTTTAGTTGATTGCTACTCAAGTCATATCAAAGTAAATTGCTGAAATTGTCTGGTGGTACATATCTATTTATTTGCATTGGTACAATGTACAATAGCTTTTATTAATATCTCTCTGTCTGACTAACAAAAAGCAAAACAACAAAAGAAAAGAAATGCTGAACTCACAAAGCGAATCGAATTTCCCAGCGAATTCTTATATTAATGAAACAAAAATTTAAATAGGGATTATATCAATTTATTGCCTTGGAAGCGGTCGTGGCCTAGGTGAACCGAGTGACTAGAATCAATCACTTGAGTTATAAACAACAGGCTCGGTCAGGTGCAGGATGGGTGGCCGTCCCGTGTCTACCACTGGTGGCATTTTTCCGAGCGCTTACCTGCTTCACAAGGCACGTTAAGCCGTTGGTGCCGGTTAAGCCATGTCAGAGGCCTTATGGGCGGCTTGATAACTTTGACAGTAAGGCTCGCCACTGTCTTACAATACTCCACCAACCCGGACTTGGTCCCCGTGGTGGAGTATGGCCTAACCTTCCTGCAATGCAGTAAGAGACCCGTGCCCTAGCAGGGGGACATACATGGGTTGATAACGATAACGATTGCCTGTTTAAATCAAATTACACTTACACAGAAACTGAGTAAGATGCAATACACCGAGTATTTTTACCTTAATTTTGGATTTACTTAGTTGATTTTTGTTGGAAGATAGGTTTAGTTTTAGCTCAAAAATATATGCGGTTGACAGGTAGAAAATGCTTTAAATCCGCCGTATTTCACACTTGTTTAAGTGCAATAAAAATATTAGTAATAATAATATTATGTTCTATTAAATTTGCTCTTCCTAGGTTATTCATTCATATTCTTATATTAATGATTAAGAAAAAAAATAATATACCAAGCGATACTTTTCAACCAATGTTTGATAGTTACTTGATGAGACACTGAGCCTACCTATAGCGGTACTATTGACGAACCATCAGCTTCAGGACACTTCTAAAGTGCCTACGTGAGTGTATACAAAGAGTAATGAAATTACTTACCACCTGGAGGTCAATTTACATACCTACCCGTATTTGGTGCCGCTGAAAGTTACCAAACACTCAACGCTGTAAAATTATTTACATCTCTCATGTTCGGTAAGTAGGTTCTTATTACCTCCAAATGGGGCTTGTATGTGACTAATTAGCGCTCTAGGGTAATAATGTAGCTAGAAAAGCCCTAGGGCGGTAAGTAATAAAAAAAAACTCTTCTTTCTTTTTAAAAGTTCGCGTACATCCGTTGGAAATAAACGTGGCTACTGCGAGTATCTGCTAGTGTCAACAGTATCTAACTCAACATTTTCGCACAGAATAACCGAGTTTTCCTCTACAAAGTCAACGGACAGTCAGGGCGGTCGCCCCTTGACCGCGGCTGCGCCCGTAAGCCGATATTGACTTGCCGTCCACAATAAAACTCTACGTTTGCTTCGAGTCTCCTATTTTTCAGATGCCACTACCTTTATTGTACAGGTCTTTCGTCGAGATGGAACCTTTGCAGTTGGTAAACATGATGTCTACAAAATCGTCCGAACTTGCGCGAAAACAAAGCACTTTTGTTTGGGGGTCTGAACAAATCATATTTACGTATAACTTTATTTAGTACAAGTGTAATGGGGCGTGGGTTATGTATGAGGTTTAGATGAATATTTAGTAAAATAGTTAAAGCGATGTACCTGATAATTTACTTAAAAAAAATTAAAAAAAAAAAATATATTAAGATCATTTTAGAAAACAGCTGCATGAGAAGATACGATAAGATAAGAATATTCTTTATTGTACACTGGAAATCAACAAATACAAAACAATTGCCAAAATACATAGTACAATTGGCGGCCTTATTGGTAAAAGCAATTTCTTCCAGACAACCTTACGATGGAAAGTTGCTGAAGGAAATTAGAAAGACGGGTAGCCAGTGCAAATTTGATTATTGATACATACTTATACTTAATAATAATACACTTACATGAACGGCGTTAAGTACTTATATAAACTTATAATTTAATTTAATTTCATTTAGAAGCTTCTAGCCAGGAGATTTTGGGCTTCATCACAAAAAATCGAAAAAAACGATTAAGCAATAAGTTGTTGTTGCTCAAATATAAAGATAAATTTCAAAGTCTTCCCCAGTGGTAAAAATGAAATAAATCACTTTCACAAAACACAATCACTTGGGCTGGTCTCAGACTAGGGTACCCTGCATATGGTAAGCAGCCAAGGATATCACGAACATATAAATACATCTAGACTAAGTTCATTTGTACAAATGTACGGCGGCCCCCAGTGGAAGTCGAACCCAAGAGATAGTTATCGACCATGTTCCCCAATTTCCACTTGTATCTATATGGAGAATCTTGTTATACCCTATAAAGATCATGCCAAAAAGACCCGTAAATTGTTTAGTGAGGAGATTTGAATTTAACTACTACTAGACTAAAAAAAACTATTAGCAGTGGTGAAAACTACAAAATTCTAAGCTTCTTATGTCAAAGAAAAAGGCAGCAAGTGCGAAAGAGAGTGTAAGATTATGTGATTTCAGACTGCCTGAATTTTCAGCAAAACGCTCCTTTCTTTGAGGATGAAGGCCTTTTCAATGAAGCTTGTAATTGAAGCAGATATCAAAGTTTTAATTATAATTAGAAAAAACTACAATAGTGCAAGTAAAGACAGAGATTAGTCGTCAAACAGATGGAATCTTTCGGTCTGTGTGTCGCCCGCCCCCCTCCTCTTCCGCAGACATCAAACACTGTTCGGAGACGCCGCTAGATGGCGTTAGTTGTCGCTCGCTGACAGAGAGAATGGCTACAAAGCTCCTTTCCCCGCAAACACTTCAACCACAGCCTTTATTGTATCGTTCTGTGGACTTCCCTTTTGAACTCGATAACTTTCCTGATTTAAAATTTTGCATTACTATTGACCTCTGCGCTCGTATCGACAGGCGCGCTTCTACTAAAGCGTATCACAAAACATGCCCAATTGATTGAAAAAGAAATGTTTGGTGCAACATTTCATGATAAATCAATTTAATTTAATCACACTAATGACAGGGCGCTATGGCGCTCATTAGGGGAGGGCTATGTCCAGCAGTAGACTCATATAGCCTGAAAAAGAAGAAGAATATAAAAGCTAAAGTTTGTGAATTTGTATGTTTGTTACTTCTTCACGTCTACACGGCTGGAGCGATGTTAATAAAATTTGATATGGAGTTAGCTGACACCCTGGATTACGAATCCACGGGTAACGCCGCGGGGTACAGCTAGTATGTCATATATAGCAAAACAATCGACAGTTCACTACTGCTAACTGTCAAATCGTTTCCACCACCATTGTTTGCCGTCGATACTAACATAACATAAAATTTACATACAGGCCCATACGTTGCTTCTGGCCCCACACTAGGATACCCTGTGTCGTGGGAACCAGAAACAACGACATCACAAACCTGTAAACATCCAAAATCTGAGTTTTTTTTTGTTTCCAGCCGGGATTCCAACCCGGGACCTCTTGCATGGTAGGTAGATGCGCTACCGCTACGCTACAGAGGTCGTCATCTAATCTTTGAACTTTTACCTGGGTATGAGATTATTAATTTATACAGCGTCCCGTAGCACCTTCAACTATATGGGTGAAGGGACCACTCGCACGCTGCAGAGCCTGGAATATTGTTTTTTAAGATGGAGTAGGCTTGCCCAACGCCTATGCAACTCAGTCTGAGAGACTTGACAGCTCAGTCTCCCTAGCCTACGGAAAAGATAAGTCAATACGAGCGAAGGCAACTATTCCGCGGGTTTTGTCACGATGTTTTTCCTTCAACTTTAGCGAGAGGTATTGCAACAGACTACAAACGCTGCCTTGGACTCTGATATTCCGTTTTTTAGATGGAGTAGGCTTGCCCAGCACCTATACCATCCTGCTTATTCTGCCCACCCAACAGGAAAGACAAGTTAATATGTGTGGAGTCAACCAATCCGTGGTTTTCCTCACTATATTTTCCTTCATGACAGCGTGTGATATAGCTACTACGCAGATGTAACTTTGAAATAAACAAAGTACATGCCCGCCTTGGAAATTGAACCTGGGTTTCACCGATGTAAGACATAAGAGATAATAGTTATATTTGTTATACAAGAGTCCAAAGTAGCTCTTCAACAGCGTGGTCAAATTTTGATGACCGAGTAAGCGAAGAATTCTAAAATTAAAATACTGAGCGTTAGGAATTCAAAAGAACACGAAGTGAAAAATGTTTGGTTTGGACTCGAGTGCAACACGTAACTTTTCATCCCACCTCAGCGATATGACTCAATGCAAAAAAAATACTTTTAACAATAGAAATAAAAAATAAAGTAGGTACACCAAGAAGGTTCCGAGTTTTTAGCACCATAGAGGTGGAAATAAATAGGTTTAATCATGTTTTGAATTTACTAAACTTAGTGCACACAGCGTTCTAAATTCAATTTACTTTATCTTCTAGCGAATACTAGATATCGAAGAGCAAAACTACTCTTTCCAAGATGGGGGGATAAAAATAATATTTTGCGCAAATATGCCGCCACAGTAGTCGGTAGGTATGATTTATGTGTTAGCCACGTACATAACCTAAATATTGTAAAGAGGTTCGAAATTTCACTGATGCTGGTGATTCGCCCATTGACTCAGTAGGAGGGAGCGCTGGCGCGGATGGCCGGGGGTCGCGGGCTCGGGTCCCGGCATCGGTAGAATTTTTGGCCTCTGAATAGGTTTCTAAAATATTAATACCTCACTACATATATAGAACATAATATACTTTAATATTATCACTTGTTTGTATAATGTTCCTTGGCACTTTCAACACTTTTACTTTGCTTTGCTTTGTAAAATTTATTTTCTGATATAGAGCAACCTCTGGAAGCATTATAATCTTGTATGAAAGATTTTTAGCCTCCAGAACAAGAAAACTTTTGTATACTTTTTTTTCTATGAAATAAACAGTTAAAATTTTAAATTTTTTTTTATCCACTCTAGCAAATTAAAAAAAAGTACATCAAGACGTTTCCGAGTCTGTTTTTCACAAATTAAAAAATATTGTATGATAAATTTAGCACCATGGAGGTAGAAGTAAATAGGTTTAATGACGACAAAACACGATGTTCTAAATTAAATTTTCTTTATCGTCTAGCGAATACTCGATACTCTCTCCCAGAGGGGGGGGGAATGAAAAGAATATTTTGTGCAAATATGCCATGGTAGCCGGTTATGATTCATGTGTTAACCACGAACATAACCACTCTAAAGAGGTGCATATCGCTTTTAGCAGCAAACGCGCTGATTGCTGTTTATTGTTTTCGCCAAAATGTCCACTGCGCTTCCTGTGTCGCGGTAATTGCTGAAATTATTTGTCTTTCGGATGGAAAGCCGAATCATTTTGTCAAACAAAAAACAATATTGGACCGTTTTCCTTATTTTTCCCCGGGCTTAATGCCCCGCCGGGATGATTAGGCATGTTCTGTTTTTGTCGACCAAATAGGGTATTGGCGAAGGGCACGATAAAAGGTGCCCGATACCGGCGGCCATGCAACGACTAATGGATTTTGATGAAGGGAAAACGATATGAGAATCATGGGAAACAGAAATTCCTGTTCTCTGCCTACCCCTCTGGGATACAGGTGTAAGTTTGTCAATGAATAGCTAGTCACTCGATTCAAAATCTGAGGCAATAACTTGCCTCAGAATTTGACTCAAGTGACTAGCTTATATACCACAGATAACAATAAAAAACTCAGAAAAAATACATTTTAATTTCAATATTTTTTGTTTTCTAAAGCGACAGTAGGCGCATTAAAAATATTCAACTATATAACTCAAACCAGTGACAACCACTGGTGGCATTTTTTCCGAGCGCTTCCGTGCTTTGCAAGGCACGTCAAGCCGTTGGTGCCGGCTGTCATGTAATGACAGTCGTTAAGCCCTGTCAGAGGCCTCATGGGCAGCTTGATAACTTCTGAAAGCAAGGCCCGCCACTGTCTTATAATCCTCCACCAACCCGGACTTTAACCCCGTGGCGGAGTATGACCTAACCTTCCTGCAATGCAAGAAGAGACCCGTGCCCCGGCAATGGAGACATACAAAGGCATACAAAGATCATACCTCAAATACTGATTTAAACTTTAAACATTATAGAAGGCGTTACGATAATGTCATAGCTCGAACTCGATTTGTGCTATTGCTCGATGGCGAGTTCTTGTACCACGTTATTAGAATGCAAATTCACTGATGAAATTCACATGCAAATTCACATGCCCATTGGCTCAGTTGGGAGAGCCAGAGGTCGCGGGTTCGAGTCCCGGCATGGGTGGAATTTTTAGCATCTAAATAGGATTTCAGAATTATATTTTTCCAGGTATATTATGAAAATATGTGCAAATTCCTTGTCGTGATTATAAAAGTATATTTATCTTTTTACCACACCTCTGCGCTTGAAATCGCCAATTCACGGTGGGCACGCGTGGTAATTAAGCCTATTTTCTCTCACTGAGAGAAGGTATGTGCTATGCGGTTATGGATAAAAAATAGTAAAAAAAATATTGTGATATTTTACTCCAATGAGATTAAAGCCGTTGTATGTACAAGTTCTTCGTTAGTAATCATTTTAATTCCATTCTGGCACCTTACTTAGAACTAGCTAATTCTTTTATAATCACGACACGACCTTCAAGTCTGCAAGGAATTCGCATCGAAATTGAATCTCAATGCAAACGACTTAGTAGTTTATGCAACTTGTGGTCAAATTATCCAGTGACCTTTCAACTTTGTTGGGTCTGTATGTCTTATTGACTTCAACCCGCGGCCACGACCGCGTTAAAAATTATCCCTCGGGAACGCAACTCGCCACCAGGATTTCAAGTATCCTATGTCTCAATTCAGGTCTTTGTCTATCCGGACGCGAAGTTTCTTGTCGATCCGTTCAGCCGTTTTCTTTTTATTTATTTGTTTAGGAACGCCAATAAGCTACATATCAACTTGAGTACTAAACATGTTTTTTTTAAAAACCTATTTAGGGGCCCAAAATTCCACCCATGCCGGGATTCGAACCCGCGACCCCCGCTATCCGTGCCAGCGCTCTTTCCTACTGAGCTAATGGGCGACTCACCGGCATCAGTGAAATTTCGAACCTCTTTACACTATTCTCTGTATTACGTACGTTACATATTCGCACGGGTTAGTGCATTAAAAATAAAAATAGTATACTAAACATGTACACAAAAACACACATTTATATTATTAAAAGTGCAGTGTCACCTAGTACAGGCATTATACAAAGTCAAAAAGTGGCTCCAGATACTATGTACCGTTAAAAGCAGCAGCGCCCCCTGCAGTACAATTCCAGCAAACTGCGATCCACAACCCGCACGCCCAGCGTAAGGATTATGGGCATTACCCCCAATGGCACATTCTTGCGCTCATTAGGGGAGGGCTATGTGCAGCAGTGGACTAATAAAGCCTGAAGAAGAAGATACAATTTAGAATTTCGTATGAAAAAATTGTATTAATTAAATCGGGCGTTGCCTCTGACGTCAAAAGGTACTTATGATGCCTTACACTGTATGAGCTTATCATTATTAGAGTTATCTGATAAAAAGAATATGTTTGTCTACATCCTTATTAGAAAGTGTTCATTCAACGGACTTCAACGAAAAAACGAAATCTATTTCTTTTTCATTATTAGATTAATTATTCGAATTTTTCAGACATTTTATTTTCATTGTTTCTTAGGAGATTGTCGATTCTAGTTTCTCTGTAGTACAAATATAATATGACTCCAATAATAACCCTGAGACAAGGTCAACTTTGAAAAGACTAATAAATTAATGAGATCATCTAACTCTTATCACGAAATTATTTACGCATCAATTTTTCCTTTCATTAAGTACTTCCACTTAAATAATGAAGACCTTAGAACTTAATTAAATATTCAGGTCGTGAAAGTAAATTTTCAGTTTCTCGTTACTAATTCAGATCCACTTTCATGAGGCAATAAATTTGTTTATCCTACTTTATTTAGGCACATGCCGTCGCGACGTAGTTAAATTAAATTATTCCGAATCTTCTTTTAGACGTCTGACTTAGGTTTAATATTTATTTACTCTTTGCTAATTAGGCACAAAACTAAATCGTGAATGTCCTGGCCCTAGAATCTAATACTTACATAGTTTTTCAATAGAATATAAGCACGACAATGGTTGTTATTTGCCTCAATTCGGTAGTCTACAAAGCAATAGTAGTACGATATCATTCCACAGGTATAAGCCAAGCACATTAAATAGGCAATCTCTCGCGAAGACGATTGAATCGCGCGAGGCGCTGAGTCATATAGCACGGTTTATACCATTGCAATTCGGTTGGTTACTAGACTACCGATAGTGTGAATGCAACGACCATTACCGGACTAATATGACTCTATTGAACAACTATGCATTTTACAGACTCGCCGCCCAGCTGCCTTGAGATCTCCATATGCTTTTAATCGTCATAAGAAGACATAAATTCGTAAAGCTCAGTACGTTTAGCGCATAAGCACTTTAGCTAACGAAAATCGACCTTATTATGTTATTAGCTCGGGTATGCCGCCGAAATTTGACGCGAAAATTGCCGCGAGCCCATCTGACCGCAGACTAAGGGTAGCACCGGCTTCAACCAGTTTCAACCAGTTAATTAGCAAAGCTCAGCCACCCGTGAAAACACTATGTACGTGATTAACAATGCCAAATAATTGTTATAATGTTCGAAATTCGAACGCAAAACAGCTGGCTAACTGGCCATGTATTTTAATATTGCGCGGGATATTGCCAGCAGTAATACGTGGTCTGTTTATTAGTGTAATTCGAATTTATTCATACACGACATTTATGTTCCTTTATTATTCAAAAGTGCACCAATTCGAATGTAACGTAGGCCGGAAAATGCTTAACTTCACTTCCCTCACGTAGTCACGTCGCGTCGCCTTCATTTTCTCAAGTGCGTTCTGAGACCTACGATGCTTGACATAAGGGTCAGTGTTGGACTAAAAGGTTGAATGTGTGAAAGTACTTGTGGCCTGTATACATGTCTGCTTGGACTCAAGTTATTTAAACAGGGAAAGTGTCGAACGCTTCTGTCAACAAAAAATTACGACTAAATTCATATTGACAAGAATGAACCTCAGCATTGGAACTAAAGTAACTATGTTGTGTGGATGTTGTTATTATTATTATTATGTTTCTAAATACCTCTTTTTTCTTTGGCTATCCAAAATACAAAAAATATATTCATCGTGTTTATTTAAATAAAATCAGTTGTCAAAATAAGTACGTGCAAAACCTCAGTTCGTGATTTGAGTGCAAAATATATGAAAATTTATTTGATATTTACAAATTACCTATTATCATAAATACAACCGAACATTAAAAAAAGTACAAAAAATAACAATGTTCATTTATTTAATAACGAGGGATCACAAACTATCATCCGAAATAGTGTTTATGTCGTTTACCTATTTTTTTTATTTTGAACCAAAATTTTAAAGTTTAAGCTGCCAGTAACACTAATTTGAATTGCGGGACAGAACTAGAAATATTATTTACTATTCTAAATTTAGATATTTTCTTCTGTTCAAAACGTAATTGACTTATACGCACATAATGACTAGTAACATTTACACGGTTAAGTATGAGGGCAGAGTACTTAAGGGCAGAGGACAAACACCTCTCGGGAAAGTAACAGCGTACCCGGGCCCTTTCTCAAAGTTATTATGTACGATATTTTTATCTCAACAAAACGAGTGTTTTACAAGGCAATTTCACTTTAGCTTTCTGCCGTTTTTCCACGAAAGTTGACTCGCCATTATCTGATGTTCATCGCAACATGAGATTGGGATTACGCCGAAGAATCGCCTCACTAAGATTTAATAAAAAGATACAAAAAACTGATTTCGTCTTTGTTTTAAATTAAATTATGTTATATTGTATAATGTTCCCAGTTTTAGTGTGTTCTTAGATGTTAGGATAAGAGGTGTAACAATACATAGTTGCAGATGTAAGAATACATAGTTGCATTTGTTGCCAAGCGTCTTTGGATGCCATTGCAAATAACCATGAAAATAGTTTGAGAAGATTAACCGTCGATAGATTTGACCAGATGAACCCTCTGTCTATGATTTGATGTATGTTCTGTCTTTCGACTGAAAACAAGCTTTTATTGCGTAAAAACAGCCTGTTCTCAGTGTCAATTAATGATCTTGATTAACAATAGATTGTTAATTACACCTTTATGTTTGTCGTGTGAAAGACGTACGTTATGTTGAGTTAGAATAAGAGCGCTTAAACCAAGAAAAGAAGAGACAGTTTCAAGCCAGTTTCGCTTGAATAAAGTGCACAGATGCGCTAGTCTAATAATGAATACCATCTTTTTTGAACTAAAACTTTCGTAAGCACAACACATTGTAGAGTTTTAGTCCGGATCTCTTACGAGTGTTGTTATATCGGAAGAGTCCGACCAGATTTCACTCCGATTCGCAGAGTTTAACCGCGACGACCGTGAGACGAGCAACCGACGACGCGAGCTCCGTCTCTGCTCACCATGATTAAGCTCTGCGAATCGATCGGAGCGAAACCTGGTCGGACTCTTCCGATATAACAACACCCGTAAGTAGATACGGACTAAAAGTCTAGAATAGCATCTTCCTCAGGCTATATTAGTCCACTGCTGGACATAGCCCTCCCCTAATGAGCGCCATAGCACAAGGTTGTGCCATCATTGGGGGGTAATGCTCATAATCCCCACGCTGGGCATGCAGGTTGGATATCGCTGTTTGGTGGAATTGTACTGCAGGGGGCGCTGCTGCCCACCCCGTGGTTTATGTGCCTTACTCGCCTTTTACGGCACCCGCGGGAAGAATTTGGGTGGGTGATATTCTCTAGGCCGACACCAAACACCATAATGAATACCTAACAACATCCTATTTGTGAAGTAATAGCAATACCACTCCTTGAAGGTAAAAGAAAACATCGTGAGGAAACCTGAGTGTATGAGGTGTTCAAATACCTCAACGCTTGAAATTTCCAATACGCACGCGTGGCAATTGAGCCTATACTCTTTATCTGAGAGAAGTTCTGTGCCCTGCAGTAGAACGTTTATAGGCTCCATAAAAAACGTCACAACGAATAATTATGACTTACTACAAACCACTTACAAATCTTGTCACTGTATTTCAAAACCTAATAGCTGACCGCTTTTGGTTGGTTGTGTCCAAAATATAGAAATGTGATTTGAGCAATGTACTTTTTAGATCTTTTATTTTGTTGGCGTTTTATTTTTTTATTATTATTAATACTTTATTGCACCATAAAATTGTACAATGCGGCAAACTTAATGCCATAAGCATTTTCTACCAGTCAACCGCAGGAGGTAGAACGAAAACTTTTTTACCGGATGTGAGGCACTATGCGTGCTTTTTTTCACATGACGTGCGTGAAAGAAAACATTGAAAGTTCATCAGCTGGACTGGATTTGTATTAGAAATCTTTATTTATCAAAATTTTTCGACTACAGTTTTTTTTCTTTTCAGCTTATAATTATTTTAGACATAGTTTTCTGAGCCAATTTTGACCCATGCTAAGAGATACTACGAATATCTGTCAAGTTGGAATGTATAGTCCTATACTACACCTTTACATAAATACTTCGACTAACTAAGGAATAATATTAGAAATGGGCAAGATAAAAATTAAATAGGTGCATGCAACGACTAATGAATATCGATGAAGCGAAAGAGATCTTCAGAATCGTAGCCCTGTCTTTGGGTACCCCTCGGGGCTACCGGCGTGAGTTTAAGAAGTATGTTATACACGTTTCGATTACTAAGAGAGTAAATAGCAGCTATTGTTACGTATCTGTAAGTATAGGAAGTTCATTTGTATTCGCAAACACAGCAGGAAGTGAACGATGATGTATTGGCCAACTTTTATGTTACGAAGTTTGTTTACTGCACTCCGTAAGAAGCATTTAGTAGACGTAATATCTCTTGAGTTGACACGGACGGAAAGGGTAAATAAACAAAGTGTTCTTTCCGGAAAATGCAGAACCATTCCAGTGTTATCAGATTTTTAATTTCAAATAAGGCATAATTTACTGTGTTACCTATATTATGTCAAATATAGTGTATATTCTAGCGGTAGTGGGCGTTGATATCTGAGATACAGTGTTTATCATTTAGTTCGTTTTTCTGTACCTAACGTGTATACTAGTAGGATCGGTATTTAATATTATAATAATATTAAATCGGTACTCGCTTTCTTATATTTTTTAAATATCTTATTTATTTAATAATATTATTTATAAAGCTAATCTTTTTTTTTTCTCGTTTTAGTCAACGTGCTAAGATTGGCGTTGAAAATTGTGTATTTGTATAAACACGTAAACATTGTGTATTAATAATACTTTATTGCACTCGAAGCAGTAAACAGGACATTACATATGAAATACAAAGGCAAGCTTATCCCTGCAAGAGATTTCTTATTAATTTAATTGATTTATCTATTTAGTGCCTATCAAGTGGATATAGTCAAATTTGAACCTGTTACTTTGCGTTTCAGCTGATTCTGACCCAAATCAACATCACGAAACAACATTAGCATTGTAGCATGTCGGCAAATACAAATAGTCATCACATTACGCATCCATTAAGACAAGATCGGACGCCATGTTTGTTTTGTGACGACACAGAGGACGGTAAGTGCAAAGCTGACGTGTAAGCAAACATTCGAATTCCAAATCAGGCATTCTGATTTGGACAACGTTCAAAACGGCCACTACCATGAGGTGATTTATTTACGTAGTTTGACCTAATTTGCCGTCGAAACCCTAGTGTTTTTTTTTACTATGGACCGATTCAATCAGATATTTACTAACTATCGTGCGTAACCGAATAACCATAAAATTGAATACATACAAAAGTTCGACAAGCTTGCGATTCCTCAAATAGAAATAATATAGGAACTATCAATTCACAAATTAATGTGAACAGGATCATTTATATATTCATATTCATTTATTCAGTTTAGGTAACAACATCATCAATTTATATTTTAAGTATAAAACCAAACCAGAAGTTTAGCTTAAATAAAAATGAAACATAATTACAATTTCATAATGAATACAAATAAATCTGTATTATCAATTAACATCACAATATGTCATATACGTATTAAATTATCACAATATGTCATGCACGACGATAAAGAGCCTAATCATCTGTTAGAATCCTGAAGTTTGCGAAAGCAATTAAAATGGTAATGGATAGTTAAACAATTGGAATCGTTCAGGAATAGATGCAATATGCCTCAGACCGTCAATCCAGCGAGCTGGTAAGCATTTAACGGTGCGGTTTCCACGTCATGGTCTCCACTGGAGAACTTTTGTGGCCCATCGATTCTTCGGCAGATGTGATCTCCTCACTGCCACATCTACTTTTTTGTCTTATTTGTCAACATAACATAACCTCACGCCTGTATCCCAGAGAGGTAGGCAAAGACCAGTGACTGCCACTTGCCATGATCCTGATAGGTCAACTTCGCTTCATCAACGTCAATACAAATCACAAATAAATTATTTATTTCTCAAGTTGTCAGTCACCTTAGTTTTCTGGCACTTTGTCTTTTTAAAGATGTGTTCCAACAAAAATAGACCCTGCAATAAGGCGACCCTGAATCAGTGAACTAGTCCTTTCGACAGTGTTCACATTTCAGTTAGATCTAGAAAAGCTGAAAATGTTAAGCTGAAATCTAGAAAAAGACCTGAAAACTCTTTTTTAGCTTAGCTTTGTTAGATTGAATTGATAAACATCAGTGCCATCATTGTCAATTAGGTTGTTATTGCTCTATCATCTGCAGCTAGTAATTAGGGGAAAAGCTATTTCTAAGTTATTTCTAAGAATTTGCCTATGTCTATTATCAATTGTTATCTCTTGTGAACAGTTTTACCTCATATTACTCTACGTTTTATTGTCATGTCACTTATCGTTCTTGCCGTCATCACCGTTACCCATTTTCCGGCACATTTCTACACATTTCCCTATTTTACCAGCTTCTTATAGTTTTCTATCAGTCATACAGTTCACTCTTCAAGTAATGTTCATTGTGTAGGGTTAGGCTTATATAACGTCTTTATTTATATTTTTTATGTTACTCCACATAAAGAATATAACGACGTTAAGAATTCCCCTTTTTCCCTGAATCATCGACCGACTACAAATAAACTCCCTGTGGTGAAATTAAATGGCGCCCAAATTGTTATTCATGTATTCGCAACTCATGTCTTCCGAACGAGAACAAAGTAAGCGCAAAGAAACAATACGGCATAACCTTTCCTTTTATTTGGATTCTCATTCCCGCAAGCCGAGGGCCTGAAGTCTAATTTGTCTCAATTTGGGAATATTTTAAGTGAACAAGGTGTTGGAAGAATGTGTTTCTTACATCGTGTTACAAGTCAAAAAATATGAATGTGCACATTCTATATAAAACTTTCAAAACTGGCACTAGGTTTTCAAAACCTAGTGCCAATTTTGAATTATAGTAACTATTTCAAATGCTGTAATACTTGCAACAAAATCTCATGTATCTTAAATGCTGCATGCCAGCCCGTCGTTTCAGATCTAAAAACACATTGCCTCAAAACCTGGTGTCAATTTTGTATTATGGTAACTATTTCAAACTGCAATACTTGCAACAAAATCTCAAGTACCTATCTCAAGTGCTGCATAACTCCGTCGTAGCAGATCTAAAATCAGATTGCCGGTAACTGCACGACGATGACCATCGGTGATAAAATAAGAGACGTACCGTGTATTTGGTCAAATTTGTTTTTGAGGCCATTACGCTAAGTGGAACAGCCACGAAAATGTTTTCAAAACAAAAATTTTCCAGGAGTCCCGAAGCTGTGAACACTGAAAATTGAGTTCTATTGCTAAGCTAGTACCAATTAATTTTGTTTTAGGACTCTTCGAATAGTTCACAATTTTGAATAGAGCAATGTCGATTTCGTCGTCATTTAGGGGGGTGCAAAACAACTCACAGTAACCCCCTTTTCGGGACAGCGCCATCTAGCAGTCGGCAGTGGAACTAGAGACTCACCCGTTGTGTAGCATAGCATGAGGGGTCTAGAGAGCCCCCGGGCCGGTACATCGCCGTGCCGACTGCTGCCATCTGCCGGCTACCTCAGCTTGCCCTTCCACCGGGACATGGCTCTGTGGGCGAAAGAGAGAATGGTTAGACTTGGAAGATGAAAATTGTGGGGTGTTTTGGAGAGAGGTCACTGGCTGGTGACTTAATTTTCATGATCATGTTGCAATAGGAGGAGTCTATCTGAAACCGTTCTGGGTAGGTTACCTGTAAATACTTAAGAAGTATTAAATATTGTTGCGAGAGTAGAGATCAAGTTATTTACAGCAATCACATAAAGCGCAAGGTAAGATTTTTGTTGAAGTGTTTGGAAGGAGTGTTGTAATTGTGGGGAACCGTTTACGATACAATGATCATAATTAAGTATGCAGGGTTACCTCGATAAAGCATAAAGTCTATAAATTTGAATATGTTATTCATAACAACTTTTGTCCTACAACTTATGATAAATGTTCCTTTAGGTAATTTTTTTTTTTAAATTTTTTTGCGGATGTTTTGTTTCGTTGTAGCACTTTCTGGTAGTTAATATTTAAAAACATTTGCGCTAAAAAGAATATAACATATTAGCACATATTCTTGTAAGTGGTACGGGGCCAGTATCTGAATTGAGAATTTCACTAAGTAAATACTTAAGTAGCGTTCTGTCACGCTCTTTGCTGAGAAATTCGAAGAGACAGCAATACAGTTAAGTACTTAGAGAAATTCTCAATTCAGAAACTAGCCCACAATGTTCTACGGAAGATTGCGACATTGGTAATTCTTCGTCTTCTTTAGTCCACTGCTGGACATAGCCCTCTAATGAGCGACAAAGCGCAAGGTTGTGCCATCATTGGGGGGGTAATGCCTATAATCCCCACGCTGGGCATGCGGGTTGGGGATCGCAGTTTGGTGGAATTGTACTGCAGGGGGCGCTGCTGCTCACCCCCCGGTTTGTGTTCCTTAGTCGCCTTTTACGACAATGGTAATTAACTAAGTAAAATTATGTAAGCCAGGATACTTAAAAAAAAAAAGATTGACAACAATTTTCGTTTTATGCTCGTGTTTATTCCAAAATACGGGTATTGCTTATTTGGGTGGTCACCCCGTGTATAAGGCTTTTTGACCCCATATGACTAAACCAACGATAAGCTTTAAATATTGCAACAGTGCGACGATAGAGCTTACACGTTACATCACAGCTTTATTTACAAACATAACTTTCAATTTCACCCGGCAGTGAACGAAATCGAATCAACCATCATCGCCTCTCTGGTTCTCTCTCAATTTGTTTTTTAGTCGAGTTTTCAATTACAATGTTTAGGTTGAGCGAGGCGCGCCATTGAGTAACAAGTCAACACATCCGTGGTGTGCGACGAAGATGTTATTCTGATTTGTAGTAACGTTACTTACAGCTTACAGTAATCGACAAACGAAGAAATTTGAATCGACCGACTTTGATTTCGACTGCCTCGTTAGTCTAGTCGTAGGTTGTCAGGAAGAAATTGCTCTAAGCAATAAGGCCGCCAATTGTACTGTATCTTTGTAATTATTTTATGTTTGTTTTTTCCTGGTGTACAATAAAGAATATTCTTATCATATCTTATCTTATCTAGCCGTTAAGACGTTTGGTTACCAATACAGAGGTCTTGGGTTCGATTCCCACTGGGGGCCGCCATGCATTTGTACAAGTGGCCTCAGTCTGAGTGTATTTTCATGTTTGTGATGCCCTTGTCTAGTTGCCGTAGTACATGGTATCCTAGTTTGGGACCAGGTCAAGTGATTCTGTGGTGTATAAGTTATTATTATAATAAAATTTATTATTATAATAGCTCAGGATTTGGTACGCGTAATATAGGATCAGCTTATAATTATTGTAAAAAAACGGTATGTTTTTGTGTAGATTTGATGTATTTCTTTAAATTTAAGATTTAAGTCAAGTTTCAAATCAGCATAACTTTACACGTATACGGTTATTGTATACGTGTAAATTTATGGTAATTTAAAGCTAATTATCCACCAATTATTGCTGGTTATTAACTACAGTTACCACAAGGATACTGTCAGGCTAAGAGAAGTTAGGTCATTAAATTAATAAACACATACAATATCTATTGATAGAAGATAATCCCTGTGGTAACCGTCAGCTAAGAAAAGATAGGTTTATAAATTAATAAACACCCGAAACACAATAATTTGTGTGGAAAACCACACGTAGTTAAAACATTTCTGAGACTAAAGTTAAACAGGTATGTAGAGCAACTGTAGCAAATGGAATGAAAAGTAGAGTTAAAAAAGGTAGAGTCCAAAATAACACATCTTCACTTCAAGAAATACATCAGTGTAAAGGTAACATCGGCCATTGCGTGTCAATGACCTCGCTACTGGTCTGTCACGTGACTCTATGAGATGCAAAACTCTTCACGAGCGAAGTAAGATGGCAGCTAATTTTAACTTTACATCTATTGTAATAAGAAGAAGGCAATATCGGAAGTTCAATTAGAATGATTGCTTTAGCTATTACGAGTATTTGTCGTCAACGGCTCGGATACGTCATCGGATATCGCCAGCTTGCGATGTAGTAGGTATATGATACGGTATTTCGGAAAATATTTAAAAATTCATATTTACCCGTCGCTTAAAAGGCAAATATGTGAATAACATGAGACTAGAGTCAAATGCTAACTAGTCTTAATAAAAAAAATACTTTTGTACAAACTCAAAACTAAGCCCAAGACTTCAAAACAAATTCAAAAATGTGTTATAGAAAGAAGCGCAGAAACTGCAACTTAGTGCACGTAACAAGTTAATCTAGGTATCCATTTCAAAATCTAGATAATTTTGGAGAAAAAATGGCCATAAAAAACTCCAAACGTATAGTCTTTTCAAAGTCCATAATTAACAGAGTTTACATAATGATCCACCAACCCGGACTTGGCCCCCGTAGTGGAGTATGGCCTAACCTTCCTACCATACAGGAAGAAACCCGTGCCCCAACAGTGGGTACATATAAAGGGTTGATATCGACATAATGATTAAAATTTTTTTGGATCCTGTGGTTATGTGAAAAAAGGCTTGGGTTTTTGGCAAAACTGCTTTAAAGTCCTACATTCTTGGACCTTCTTGTCAGTAGATTTTAAAAAGTTCTTCTATATTTATTAGGTTCACTTTTCTAAGGACGCGTTATAAAAGAAGATGTATTTTATCCATCTGTGGCGGTAGCTACCACCGCGTAGCGCCTTAAATAATAATAAATAAATATATCGTCGGTATAAAGGTAAAACTCATTAACTGCTTTTCCATTTTTTTTATTTATGTACTGATAATTATTTTTGGCCAAAAATAACACTATCTAGTATACTCATTAAGAAAATACCGATGGGTGAGCGTTTTTATTTCTGTGCTAAATATTACATTTAGTATCTCAAATTCACATTAGCGCAGTTTCTAAGATTAGGCTCATTTGCAGTTACTGAATTTTACCTTCATACCGACGATATATAGAATTTAAGAAACAATTCAAAACAAAAAATTAACTTTATAAACGAAAAAAAAAAAAACAAAAGTTTAATTGATATTGAATTTCATTTATTAAATTATATCTCAGTATAGCCATTTTACGTACATTAGACAGCAGTCCTACCTTTTAACTTTACTTAGAAAGTCACTCGTGACATCGCCGATATGAGTGTACACATTTAAAAGTCGACGTGCTGCCGACTGTACGGCTGGACTTGGCCGTCACTAGGTCCATTATTAGTGTTCAAGCCAAACGTGACGTCACCGATTTGAGTGTACAGATGTAAAGGTCGACGTGCTGCCGACTGTACTCCGGCCCGGCAGCGACTTCAAGTAGGTCCATTATTAGTTTTCAAGCCAAACGAATCCCTTCCATAAGCTAAATTCAGCGTGGGAGCTCAGACCACGAATTACCCAAATTGTTACAAAAACGTTTGTGCCACCTCCGTGACGTCACACCACAATGACACAAGACTAAACGGCGACCTTGGTAATAGGCTTACACGTTAAAGGAAGCCTATTACAGACTTGACGATAGCGAAGCGTAGCTAGCATTAGACATTGTTATATGTATGGTAGACACAGAGATATATATATATATATATGTATATATATATATATATATATATATATATATATATATATATATATATATATATATATATATATATATATATATATATATATGTATTTGAAGCAAATAATGATAATGTATCCATACAACACAATCACTTGACCAAGGGGGTCGGTTTCTAAAATGCATAGTTGTTCAATAGAGTCAATATTAGTCCGGTAATGGTCGTTTCATTCACACTATCGATAGTCTCGTAACCAATTGCATTGCAATGAAACAACCCGTGCTACTTATCTCGGCCCCTCGCGCGATTCAATCTTCTTCGCGAGCCTATTTGATTTGTAGCGGGTTGTACCCCTGGAATGACTTTGAGTACTACCAAATTTAGGCAAATAACAACTAATGTCGTGCTTATATCATTCTATTGAAAGACAATGTAAGTATTAGACTCTAGGGCCTGTTCTCAAACTAAGATACCCTGTACTAAGGTAACCAGGCAAGGACATCATAAATATGAAAATACACCTAGACTGAGGCCACTTGTTCAAATACACAGCGGCCTCCAGTGGGAATGGAACCCACGAACTCTGTCTTGGTAGCCAAGCGCCTTAGCGGCTACCCAGAACAACGAGGCTGTCAGATAGATCATTGTTGCATGAACATTATTGTTGCAATCGTGGCCCAATCCAACTATTATAAGCCTGCGTAGACGAAGGACTTTTGTCCCCAAGGGACATTATTAGTTTTCAAGCCAAACTAGTCCTTTCCATAAGCTAATTTCAGCGTGGGAGCTCAGACTACGAATTACCCAAATTGTTACAAAAAATGTCCCCAAGGGGCAAAAGTCACTGAATCGTAAACAATGTCCTCCGAGTACTTGTCGTGGACTCAACGCCTACGGCGTGCGGTCATTTGTTCCCCGGAAATTGATTGAATCGCACGCTATGGAAGCAAATTTCCTGAGATTACATTGTGTTGTAATTTACAAGCAGTTGAAAAAGAAAAGGCGTTTTAAAAGAAAACACCGAAGTTTTGTCCAGTCCGATCTCTAGATGTCCCCGGTAACTTGAGGGACTTTTTACGGGGTACTTTTAGTTCTTCGTGTGCGCTATACGATACAATTTATAAGATCTCTGTATCGATGGACAAAAAAGTACCGGGGGACAGTCCCTCGTCTGCGCAGGCCTTATATCGCACAGTTACAATACAATGTGATACCAACCATCGAGAGTTTATCGTTCTTGACAATATCGTCAAGCTTGCTACAGGCCCCCCGTACCATTACGACTCGTCCGTGACGGAGCAGGCAGCAGACGGTGACGGGCACGCCGGCTCGTAAATAAAACTACGAGTATAATTGGTAAGTGTTAGCATTAAGTACACAATTAGCTACTAACGCCGCAAGTCACAAAAGGAAACACGTCTCATTACACCAGCGATACCTTTTAGTGGCAAATAAGTCAATATTCAAAATAGCTCGAAATAGCGACGACCTCCGTGGCGTAGCGGTAGCGCATCTATCTACCATGCAAGAGGTCCCGGGTTCGAATCCCAGCTGGGAACAATAAAACCCCAGGTCTTGGACGTTTACATGTTTCTGATGTCGTTGTTTCTGGTTCCCACGAAACAGGGTATCCTAGTGTGTGGGGCCAGAAGCAATGTATGTTATGTTATGTATTTTACGTTATGTTACGTTTAACGGTTACGTTACGTTACGTTACTTGACGTTACGTTGCGTTACGTTACGTTACGTGACGTTATGTTACGTCACGTTACGTTAAGTACACAATTAGCTACTAACGCCACAAGTGACAAAAGGAAACACGTCTGTCTCATTACACCGGATACCTTTTAGTGAATTAAATGAGTCAATATTCAAAATAGCTATAGAGGATATAAAAACCTATTTAGAGGCTAAAAATTCCACCAATGCCGGGATTCAAACCCGCGACGTCTGGCTATCCGTGCCAGATATTCGTGGCACGGATAGCCAGAGGTTGCAGGTTTGAATCCCGGCATGGATGGAATGTTTAGCCTCTAAATAGGTTTTTATAACTGGCACAAAACGCCGCGCTCCACGAAACGCGTTGCGACACACAACTATCACGAAACGCCATCAAAACATGACGTAATTCCAGGGCGAAGGAAAGGAAATGTGACCAAAGTACATCAAGGCCAACAGCGATGAAATTATAGAAAGATGAGCAGAGAAAGCTGAGGTCAAGCAGCCATTGTCAACAGCAATTTGGAAATAATTCAGGCAAGTTGGTCTGACTTAGCTTGATCTCTGGGAACTATGCTATAGTCTGTTAGCTTTTAGAATATACCTCGGCTACTATCGGAATCGAATATATTCGTGTAATAGAAATATCGGAACTAATATGACACTTAATTTCGAAATCAGAACTCGATCATCAGTACGAAAACCGGCGAAAACCGAAGCCTACTCTAGCGCCGGAGGTATATTCTAAAAACTAACTGACTAAAGCTCTTTGTAAATTGTAAAACCGATTCCCCGCAATGACTAGACAAGAATGGTTTTTCTTCTTCGCTCCTCTGCGGAGCTAAGCAGATAATATAATTATGTTCCACGCCTCTCTGTTGATTGATCAGACTTATGATAATAAATTCATGTTTGCTCTAGTGATTCTAGTTGCTGCATCTCCATTAGAATTGATCTTGCCCATCTCATAGAAAAGAAAGAAATAATACCATAAAACTGTCGACATATTGAAATAAAAATTCCGACTCTCTCTGCTAGAAGAAATCTCTTTTAGAAATAAGCTCGCCTTTGTACGTGTTTTTCTTATGTGACGTCCTGTTAAATGTTACGTGTCCAATAAAGTATAATAAAGAATACAATTCATTCGCAAAATGCTCCGTCCAAAATTGGAACATTGAAACAAAACACTCTGGAACAAACAGGAATGTTTTACCATTTTTGTAAATCCTATTTTACAATATGGGATTTAGATATTTCGTACCATGCATTTTGGTTGAATGTATATATAAATGAAGAAAAACCATAACAAAAAAAAACACTTTGAGAACAAATCGCTAAAAGAGGTTAAAGATACTTGTGTGTTTTAAAATGTCTGTCAAATATATCTGTGTAATTTCCATTTTAATGTACAATAAAGTGTTTTCTATCTATGTACATGCCGGAATAGGCTACATTTCTATAATAAAAAAACACTACTTTATTTACATACCAAGCTTAGAAGAACTTGTAAGGCTTCGAAACAGACTTTAGGATCTATGTAGCAAGCACCATGTGACATACTAAAAAAAATGTTGGTCTATTTTACAGGCTCTTGCTTATTTCTTTCCCAAAGCTCAAGATACATTGGTCACCCTATAACTAAGAAACCGCAAAAATCTGTCCAAATGACCCACTGTTTCTCTGCGCTATAATGACGATGACCACAATAATTGTTGTGTCAATAGAAATGATGATTTGGTTTTGTGTCGCAGAATAATGTATACTTTCTAACGTGCTTAAGTATTTACTTGCATTTTCTTCTGTAACTGTCTGTTGGCCGAGTTTTTGTACTTGACGCCAAGTCAAATTTTGGGTACATGGTAATATGATATCAATCCTTTGTACGAGTATGTTCCTACTGCTGCAGGGGCATGGGTCTCTTCCTGCATCGCAAAAAGTTTAGGCTGTACTCCACCATGACGGCCAAGACGGGAATCGTGAAGCATTGTCGGGCCTTACTGTCAGAAGTTATCAAGCCGCCCATAAGGCCTCTGATATGGCTTAGCGACTGTCATTACATGAAAGCCGCCACGAACGGCTTATCGTGCCTTGCGAAGCACGGAAGCGCTCGGAAAAAAAATGCCACCAGCGGTAGTTTCGGGATGGTCTCTCATCCAGCACCTGACCGCGCCTGTTGTTGCTTAACCCAAGTTGCTCAAGGCTACGAGCGCCAAAAGCTATTTAAGCTAAAATTAAGTAGGGCAGTGTATTTTGTCGCAGATTTAAACATACGTTTGCCCCAATCACGGTCAATGTCATTCTAATGGTGGGAAAAATATTGCTGTTCACAATGAAAGAATCTGTTTATTGTTTGCCTCTTATTTAAAGTTTTCGACCGTGCAACCTAGAAACCCATTAGCGGAGTACTTCACCTATTATTTGGAGGTAACACACTTCCTACGAGCTTGTTAGTTACGCACGAATGTCGTTGTCTTGTGCTAGTCTGTACTTTATTGTCTTTAGTAATTGTTACAAAATGTTTAGTGTTGTACAGTTAGATCAGCGACGGGCACGTGTGGCAATTACTTTTAATTCTCCTTTCTCCCCCCTTCACTCTGTCCCTATCTCTCACTGTGGTAAGCTGTAAGTCCTACTACGGGACATACACATCATAAATTTTGGTTTTATTGAAATCCATAGCAAAATGAACGGACATTAATATTAAAAAAGCTAGTTTCTAACAAACCCGATTCGGCCCCCGTGGTGGAGTATGGCCTAACCTTCCGACGTTATAGAAAGAGACCCATGCCTCAGCAATGGGAACATACAAGGGTCATCGAAGCTAGTTTTTAAATGGCACTTTCCAAAAAACATCCTAACAGAAACTTAAATCTATGTGAACCATTGCCAGTCAGAGCAATGTTAGCTCATTGTTCTGAGATAAATTATAAATAAATTGAGATATTTTATTTAATAAACTTAAATGTTCGTTAGCTAGTGTATCGCTACAATAACTTCACAAATGCACTAATACTAGAAAACTGTTGGTAAATGTACGTTACTTGAAAGAGTCATTGGTACATGCTCGCACCGGGAATCGAACCTGGCTGTTCCGCTTCCAAGTCCATTGTTCTACCTACTAGGCTACTGCTTTGTCTGAGGTATTTACTTACCTCAGCGCTTGAAATTTTTAATCCGCGGTGGACACGCGTGGTAACGTAAATAAATTTAAAAGTACCAGTCTAAATAGCTATATACCTGCCATTTTTGTTTACTAATTACAGTATAGTGTATACATAAGAGGTGCAAACAACAAAAATCGATTCCTAACCTAACCGTAAAGAAAAACATCGTGAGGAAACCTGACTGTCCAAAGTGTACAAATACCTCACCGCTTGAAATTGCTAATCACCGTTGTGCGCTACAGTGGGACGTTTATATGCTACAAAATCTATTGACCTTTCTAATATTACTGTTTGACACTACCCTCATCTTCACCACGTCACCTGTTGGTTAGCTAGAATAAAATACTATTTAGTATTAAACCTGTCAATTGTACAACCTTTATTGTTACAATAAAGATTTTTTTAATAATAATATTTTATGCACATTTTATATATGTGTACAAGTAGCGTACAGCACTAAAACTTTACATGCCAATGCATCTAAAGTTTTACAGTGCTGTAATACTATTTAGTATTAAGCCCGCCAATTGTACAATCTTTACTTGTACAATAAAGAATTTGATAATAATAATATTGGATGCACATTGTATTATTGTATTTTTGATATTTGAAATAAATTAATTGAATTGTATATACCTAGGTGTACAGAACTGTAAAACTGTATATGCATGGAATTCGCACAGACATAGACATGATTCGTACGACTATGCTGGTACCGTTCGCGTGCTTAGTAACTGAGTCAACCTTCTGTTCTGATTTTTGCATGCAACAACGGCCCAACTGTCATGCAATGCGGCCTACTTTGTTTTATCTCGTGCAATATCATACCGGCCACGCTGAGCGTAAAAGGGTAAGCCCCGGTTGGGTCATGCTAATGTTTCATTTGATAAGGACTTGTTCTGTTTTGGCTTCCTAGTTACGTGGGTATTTCGGTGATTATGGCGATGGGCTTCTTGTGACAGACTAATTAAGGATCAAGTTAGAAATTTCGATTTCTCTAGCTAAGTAACAGATACGTAACAGATTGTAAGGGTCTACAGAACTGTAATTACCTTATCGTCGTCAATAAATTATTACTATTATTGTTATTTTTCACCGATATCAGATTTTACTATTTATAATTATATTCCCTTCTCCCCACAGCCTTTACTGTAAGATTAAATCTATAGTGTTAATATAATTTACGTTTTAACACTTTAAGAGGGCATCTACTGGAATTCAAACGACAGCTGTTTAGTCAATATAACATAAATAACCGAGATTGAGATAGTGCCACGAAGTTTTTTTAATTCTTAATTTTATTTCAAAGAAATTCGATTTCAAAGTTTCATACTTACCTTCTCGTAAATAGTTAACTATCGATTAATTTTATTGTTTGCGTGCATTTATTGGATATATTCCATGATTTAATCAAACTTAATATTTCTGGGCACCAATCTTAAGATTATGAACGATCTTGACTTATTAAGAATTAATTTACCCATGTTCTGGCAAAGGAACAATTATTGTTACTTAACAGTCACAGTTCACAAAGCTGGTGGGTGGGTAGGTAGGTAGGTAGGTTCAGTATGTCTAGCTGTGGACAAGTATAGCCTAACGACGATGTGAAATTGTCATATTAGTTCCAATATTTCTATTAAACGAATATATCCGATTCTATCCGATAGTAGCCGAGGTAGATTCTAAAAGCTAACATACTGTAGGACGCTTTGCCTAATTGCTTTACAATGTAACCATTCACAAATTTCTCTGCCTATAGGTAAACACTATTGCGTTAACAACCAATAAATTCGAATGCTCGTTTTAAAATGTTTCTACAGCTATTTTGTCGGGGGGCAACAAGATTTGCATTGCTTTTTAGCCATCCGTACTTCAAAAGGAAACACGGACTCTTTCTCATTTCGTCCGTCTGTTTGTCTCTCTAGTCATCTATCCATCAGTCAATTTGTCGTCTGACCGTTCGATCCCGTTCATCTAAAAAAAAATAGAATTTTATCTGTTTATTTTATAGGAAAAAAAGTACACAAAAGTTTTCTTGTTCTGGAGGCTAAAAATCTTTCATACAAGATTATAATGCTTCCAGAGGTTGCTCTATATAAAAAATAAATTTTACTAAGTAAAAGTGCGGACAATGCCGCGGAACACTATACATGCAAGTGTTCCGAAGCGGTGGTAGCTCAGTGGGTAGAACCATGGACTGGCAAGCAAGAGCCCCAGGTTCGATCCCGCGTGCGGCCAATACCAATAACTTTGTTTAATTTCAAAGTTACGTACATTTGCGAATTTGTAGTCGCAATACCACACGCTAACGGTGAAGGAAAACATCGTGAGGAAACCCGCGGCTTGGTTGGCTCCGCACGTATTGACTAGTCTTTCCTGTGGGTTAGGCCGACTAAGCTGTCAGGATGGTATAGGTGCTGGGCAAGCCTACACCATCTACAAAACCATGTCCCAGGCACTATAGCGTCGGAGTGGTGCCTTCACCCATCTAGTGTGAGTGAAGATACCACTGGACGCTGTATAAATCATCTCATTAAGTAGATGCAAAAAGGCCAATATTATTATTTATTATTATAGTGTTCCGAGTACATTAACATTATCTTACGTCGGGGCTGTAAGTAATGCAATTTGCTTAAGTCAGATGTCGCTGCCTGTACGTAATACAGAGAATATTGTAAAGAGGTTTGAAATTCCACTGATGCCGTGAGTCGCCCATTGGCTCAATTGGTAGAGCGCTGGTACGGATAGCCAGAGGTTGCGGGTTCGAATCCCGGCATGGGTGAAATTTTTAGCCTCTAAATAGGTTTTTAAATTTGTTCCTTAGCACGGGTTAGTGCATTAAAAATAAAAATAGTGTAATTATCTTACGTGTTAATGTACGTACGTAATGTAGTACGATGTTAATGTACGTACCGCGTACTTACATTAACACCTTACTACAAATTATATTATATATAAATGTAGAAGGTGTTAATATTACTTAGCATGAAAAGTGGGACGCACTACCTGGTAGTTAGCCAGTGTCGGCTAGGTCTACCTCACGATGGGCTGGTTGAGAGAGCGGAATGGGAGGTGAAGTGAATGGACTTACTTGGTGATGGTGGATGATGGCTCGCTTTAGCTGTTGGGCAGATGATGAGCGGTGATGGATGAGCTGATGCGTCCAGCGCACGGAGAACACTCCTGCACTGTTCACTTATAGTCTAATATTGTCAATATATTGTTCTTTGAGCTGATAAAGTTTCTTGTTCACCAAAATGTCTATCACTTCACGAGAATTCGAGCACTTATTACGCGCGTATGTCACCGTGCGAATGTGTGTGCAGATGGCTGGATAAATAGGGATGTGGACTAATGTTCGGAATGGATTTTGTTTCATAGATAGACGCTATTTAAACACGAAAAAAATAATTTCATGAAAAAATACGTCACATTTTACTAAAAAAATACTTATTTAAAACTACTTTTTAAAATTCCCGCCAAAACGTTCTAAACTAACGCGTGAGTTTGATGACGTCACAGACCGATAAACAATCTCGCGCTCTATGAAAGTTAACCTGACATTCAGTGGATTCTTACGAATAACTAAGTTTTCTAAAAGGTGTAAAAATGAATACGATGTACAAATGCTGTGCAGTACCCATGTGTAAAAGTACGTCAATAAGTACGCCGCAAAAAATGTTCATAAGTGTTCCAAAAATTGCTAAAATAAGGAGAATGTGGCTAACGCTTGCTAGAAGATGTTCAACATCATTGACATCTACAAGTACCAGCTATTTTTGTGAAGACCACTTTGATGAAGGTAAGCCAAATATTCTAAAAGTATTGTACGATAAAGTTTAAGAGATGTACTTAGGTACAAAATAGTTTTAGATAGGTAGACTTTACCCACCAACCATAGGTAGGTATTTCAAACGTACTTACAATGACATTTTTACGTTTCTAAGCTCCGCTGCACAAAAATTCTTATTTCGGGCAAAATAACTTGCCACCGTCAACGAAGCTATCTTCGGTAAGTTAGAACTACTTCCTCTGATGAATCCAGTCTCCATTGTTATAATATTACAATAATATTATAATAATATCGTTGAAATTAGTTCGCCGGTGATACTTTTGATTTGACTACGTGAGCTTGTTTTGTTTAGCGGTCAGTGACGTCACCCGAGCTTTGATTGACGTTCGCAGTCACGTGATAATGGGTATTAAATAATGCAATTTAAACTATTTTTATTTATTTTATGGCAAATAAATATATGCTTAGAATATTATTATACGTTTTTAAATACGGTCTTTAATTAAAAAAAAATAACTTAACATGAATTGGTAACATGTGTCAACATCCGTATTAGTAGCGAGCGAGCGGCACGAGCGACGGCACCGGAGCGACCAGAATAATGAACAATGAGTGACCACAGATTCATGATTACGTCGCGCGATCGATTCTCGCGCGAACACTACCCTTTCCTGAAATTAGGGTTAGGCAATACGTTTCCCTCCCCCTCATACTTATCAGTTAGATTTTTTTTTATGCAGTGAGTTGATTTCATGGAATATATCTGACTGTCCCACCATCTATCTACAATGTATTTCTTAAATAGTTTCCTGATAAACATTTCGTGTATAATAAAGTATAATTAATTAACCGTCCGTCCATCTATCCAACCATCGCTCTGTTCGTCTGTCTGCCCGTCAATCTACAAGGTAACCTATCGTCAGGAATGGCTATGTCATTATCATCAACCTATTATGTCCCCACCGAGTGGCATGGGTCTCTTCCCTAAGGAAGGTATAGGCTACACTCTACCACGGGGGCCAAATCCGGATTGATAGAAAGGCTATTTAAAAAATGTATAATTTTTTAACAAAATTTAAGCAATATTTTATCTGCTCCTAATTCGGGCCGAACGCAGCGGCTAATATTGTAAATTGATATGGACATATTGTCCCTCGTTGTAGAGTATGGCCTAACCTTCCTGCGATGCAAGATAAGACCCGTGCCCCAGCAGTGGAGACATACAAAGGGTTAATACAATTTTTTTTTATTCCGATATTTAATCTTCTCTTTTGGTCCATGCCAAGTCTAAGCCACCGAATCAGCAAAGAACCTACAATTCTCATCTCTCTAGTAGGTACTACCTACTTAACAAGCTACTTTCTATTGCCCTTTCCTATAAAACTTTATTAGGCACGACAGTGTTACCTTCGTTTATTACGTCTTTCCCTATTATTGGCTAATAATGCTATGATAAATTCAAGCTTAAAAACCTATTTAGAGGCTAAAAATTTCACCCATGCCGGGGTTCGAACCCGCAACCTCTGGCTATCCGTACCAGCGCTCTACCAATTGAGCCAATGGGCCACTCACGGCATCAGTGAGATTTCGAACCTCTTTACAATATTCTCTGTATTACGTACAGGCAGCGACATCTGACTTAAGCAACTTGCATCACTTACAGCCCCGACTACCTACTTTGCAGTTAGGTTTAACATCGGAACGATATCACTGTACCCACATGATTACACTATTTTTATTTTTAATGCACTAACCCGTGCTAAGGAACAAATTTAAAAACCTATTTAGAGGCTAAAAATTTTTCACCCATGCCGGGGTTCGAACCCGCAACCTCTGGCTATCCGTACCAGCGCTCTACCAATTGAGCCAATGGGCGACTCACGGCATCAGTGAAATTTCGAACCTCTTTACAATATTCTCTGTATTACGTACAGGCAGCGATATCTGACTTAAGCAACTTGCATCACTTACAGCCCCGACTACCTACTTTGCAGTTAGGTTTAACATCGGAACGATATCACTGTACCCACATGATTACACTATTTTTATTTTTAATGCACTAACCCGTGCTAAGGAACAAATTTAAAAACCTATTTAGAGGCTAAAAATTTTTCACCCATGCCGGGGTTCGAACCCGCAACCTCTGGCTATCCGTACCAGCGCTCTACCAATTGAGCCAATGGGCGACTCACGGCATCAGTGAAATTTCGAACCTCTTTACAATATTCTCTGTATTACGTACAGGCAGCGACATCTGACTTAAGCAACTTGCATCACTTACAGCCCCGACTACCTACTTTGCAGTTAGGTTTAACATCGGAACGATATCACTGTACCCACATGATTACACTATTTTTATTTTTAATGCACTAACCCGTGCTAAGGAACAAATTTAAAAACCTATTTAGAGGCTAAAAATTTCACCCATGGGTGAACCATGAACCCCGGCATGGGTGAAATTTTGTTAAAAATAAAAATAGTGTAATCATGTGGGTACAGTGATATCGTTCCGATGTTAAACCTAACTGCAAAGTAGGTAGTCGGGGCTGTAAGTGATGCAAGTTGCTTAAGTCAGATGTCGCTGCCTGTACGTAATACATAGAATATTGTAAAGAGGTTCGAAATTTCACTGATGCCGTGAGTCGCCCATTGGCTCAATTGGTAGAGCGCTGGTATGGATAGCCAGAGGTTGCGGGTTCGAACCCCGGCATGGGTGAAATTTTTAGCCTCTAAATAGGTTTTTAAATTTGTTCCTTAGCACGGGTTAGTGCATTAAAAATAAAAATAGTGTAAATTCAAGCTACCCGTTCCTATTTGGCGTAAAACATTTTTGTTCCTATTCTATGACAATCACTATAGGCGTTAAATGATATTTGTTGGTGCTTATAATGACAATTTAAAAGATGGTTACAAAATGTGGAGAGTTCGAAGGAAGAGAGATTGAAAAAACAAATATATGGAGCGAAAGAAGGGCCAGTAATAAACGTCCCAGGTGGGCATCCTTCAACCAAATAAAGAATGATTTAGCAAAGGGCAAGATAAACGTTACACGAAACCGGTGTGCGTGACTGCAACCACTAATGAACGTTAATGAAGCGAAGGTGATCTGGAAGGATTGTGGCAAATGGTAGACCCTGGACTGTGCCTACTGGCATACATGCGTTAGTTAGTTTGTCCTGTGGTTTCCGCACTTAGCCTCATAGTTGGGCCCTCAAAGCAGGGCTGTGAGATCACTCCAGCCATCCAATTTCTTTCCAGAAAGCTAGCAGTGCAACAATGTTACTGCTGGCCTCCCGAAGGGATCCCAGGTTTCCGATGATGGCTGTCCTTTGCACTTCCACGCCTTCACACTGGATAGTCACGTGGGCGGGTGTTTCATCTTCCTTGAGGCATCCTCGGTACAACGGGCTGTCAGTCAGTCCCATGGTGTGGAAGTGTTTATTCAGTGGGCAGTGGCCCGTCATAAGTGCCACAGCTATGCGCAGATTGAATCTCCTCAGACGCAGCAGGCTGCGCGTGAGGAGCTTCGACATTTCCGGTAGAGCCTCTCTGGCTTGTCAGCATTTCGTTTCAGTTTTCCATAGATCGGCATGCTGTGTTTCTGTTTGCAGCCTTAACCATTTGTGAAACTGGTTATATGGTAGTGGGAGTAGAGGTTCAGGCCCTTCTACTGTAGTTTCGGAGCCTCTTCTGGCGAGCTCATCCGCAGCATCGTTGCCTAGGGAGCCGCTGAGACCCTTTATCCATTGCAGGGTAACTCTGTTGTTTGTGGATAGTTTTTCCAGCTCTTGGTGGCACTGTAGTATAAATTTGTTGTTAGTGAGCCTGTTTTGAAGTGCCTGTAGGACTGAGGCGCTGTCCGAAATTATGCGTATTGTATATTCCTTCACACTTCTCCAGTTAAGTGCGGCGGCTGCGCTTGTTATGCCAATGCATTCTGCCTGAAAAATGGTGTTCAGGGTGCTGAGGGTGGTGACCGTTTTTAGGTTCATATCATTGGAGAAGGCTCCTGCGCCTGTTCCTGTTTCGGTTTTGGAGCCATCCGTATAGACTCTGAGTTCATGTATACCTGAGTATTCGGCTGGCTCCTCTTGAAGTTGTATCCTATATATCTTGTCGAAAATATAAGTGTGTGGTACCCTGTCGCATATTGCTTTCAGCATTGGCTGGTTTGACACCGACATGATTTCTGTGTGTACCTGATTGCTATTTTGTTTCCACGGTCCGGCTGTTCGTAACCTTAAGGCAGCTGCGGCTGCTTCCTGCTGGACATGTATATGTAAGGGTCTGAGATTCAGCAGGGCTTCGAGGGCAGTGGTCGGTGTTGTCCTCATGCATCCTGTTACTGCAAGACATGCTAGTCGCTGTAGCTTCTGTAATTGCAGAATTGCTGTTTTGGTGTGTAAGTCGCCCATTAGCTCAGTTGGAAGAGCGCTGGCACGGATAGCCAGAGGTCGCGGGTTCGAATCTCAGCATGGGTGGAATTTTAGCCTCTAAATAGGTGTTTTTTAATTTGTTCTTAGCACAGGTTAGTGCATTAAAAATAATATAAAAATCTATTAGGTGGTCCTTGGTCTAACAGGTGGTCCTTGGTCTAACAGGTGGTCCTTGGCCGCCCCCTCTTTCGGCTTTAGCTTTTATAATATTCGATATCAACCCTGTATATTTCCCCACTGTAGGGGCACGGGTCTCTTCCTGTATGGTAGGAAGGTTAAGCCATACTCCACCACGGAGGCCAAGTCCGGGTTGGTGGAGGATTGTAAGACAGTGGCGGGCTTTACTGTCAGAAGTTATTAACCCGCCCATAAGGCCTCTGACATGGCTTAACGACTGCCATTACATGACAGCCGGCACGTACGGCTTAGCGTGCCTTGCAAAGCACGGAAGCGCTCGGAAAAAATGCCACTAGCGGTAGTCACGAGATGGTCACCCATCCAGTACCTGACCGCGCCTGTTGTTGCTTAACCCAAGTGATTGATTCCAATCACTCGGTCCCGCTAAGCCACGTGCGCTTAAAATATTAGTAGGACAATATAGTGAGAATTGGCTCAATGGACAGTGTAATGGCCACCTTCTGAACCATACAATGTACCAAACATAAGGAACAATGACAAATCAACAGTCAGGAAAGTCAGCCAGTCCTTTTCACTAAAAGTCGATTAATAGTCTTCTGCCGGCAAGTGCCACTTTCTATGAGCGACGCGTGTACGGTCATGTTAATGCTTAATACGCGTGACGACAGTATGGAATAATCAAAACTTTAACGATTTTAGTGGAAAGTACATATTAAAAGTGTTTTAAACACTGACAGAACAGACAGACATAACCTTGTAGACTTTTTGTCCGGATCTACTTACGGGTGTTGTTATATCAGAAGAGTCCGACCAGGGTTCGGTCCGATTCGCAGAGCTTAATCAGGTGTCTACAATGTGTTATGCTTACGAAAGTTTTAGTTCAAAAAAGACATAACCTTATAATGTACACCTTAAAAATATATTACTTCAATGAATGCCTCGTTTAAGAAGATAAGATAAGAAAAGATAAGAATATTCTTTATTGTACCTACACCAGAGCACATATTATAAAACATGTAATGATACAAAGTACAATTGGCGGCCTTATTGCTAAAATCAATTTCTTTCAGACAACCTTACGACGGAAAGTTGCTGGAGGAAATAAGCGACGGGGAGTCGGTGCAAATATAAATATATTAATACACTACTTATATAAATAACAATATACCTACATAAACAGTTACATACATAGTTATGATAAACTTACATAAATACGTTATAATAACAATAACAATAGATGTTTGTATGAAGACGTCTATACGTTAAGGCGCTTGGTTACCAAGACAAAGGTATAAGTGGCCACAGTCTGAGTGTATTTACATGCTTGTGACGTCCTTGCCTGGTTACCATAGTACAGGTTATCCTAGTTTGGGACCAGGTGAAGTGATCGTGTTGTGTGGACGTTATTATTGTCATATACCTAACTTGAATTAAAAGGTCTGAGGAAAACTGTATAATTATTCTAAATTGAACGCCTTTGGTCAATAATAATTACACAAAAATAAATTAGATTGCAAAACAATAAGATAACTTCTGGTAGTAAGGCCCGCGACAGTCTTACAACCCTCCACCAACCCGGACTCGGCCCCTGTGGTGGAGCATGGCCTAACCTTCCAGCGATGCAGGAAGAGACCCGTGCCCCAGTAGTGGGGACATACAAAGGGTTGATAACGAAGCCAAGCTAAGCGATGGCGAGTTCAGCACTCAAATATGACGCGGTGAAAAATTAATGAATCGGGGAATTTGGTATATTATTAAATTATTTTTAATAGTGGAAGCGGGGCTTTTTTTATTCAAAAGAAGCTTAAAAACCGGCCTAAACTTAAGCGGTAAAATTGACCGATAAACATGGCATAAAAATATGTTGCAGTTTACATTTCTTTTTTTACGCAACTCTTTGATGCAACAGTTACCGATACACATCGGCTTTTCATAAGTAGATACTAAAGTAGGAATGCGATAAACTATGTTCTCGTCGTGATACTACAAAAAAACTAGGGTTTCATTTCAACTGCATGTCGTAAAGTCAAAAAGACATGTATTAGCAGTTTGCAAGGAGTTACGGCAAAATTAATGTACATATATACTTGGGCAAGTAGAATTCCAACAGCCATACGAGCCACAACCTTAGTAGTAAGCTCCATAAGTGAAGCCACGTTGGCCTGTTGATCTATTGACTTTAACTACTAAATCCACTAACAAACTGCTACCTACTTGAATTATGATCTCAATAAAAATACTCTACATTAAAAATCTACTGCTCTGGATTGTAAAGATTCGATTAGGGCGTGTCCGACGCGTTATTTCCTCTTTAATTTAACAACGACATTCGTGATCAATTCGTGTGATTGACAATGACAACAGAAACCGCACAATAGTGGGCCAATTATTCAGAAGTTATTTCACATTGACACTTAAATAAACTCGCGCCTGAATAGATCGAGTCGCTCAATCGGACGAGGTGGTGAAATTCAATAATAAATGGTGTTTTCTGTTCGCACAATCGTGACGCACGATTGAGTATATATTTATGTCGACAACCCAATTCTACTAAGTTCCCATCCGGCTTGTCACTTTCCGCGCCGATTTCGGATGCATTTTCCCGGCGCTTTAGTGCAGTTGACGCGCAGGTCGTGCCGCGATTTTCACTTAAACGTTCAAGCATCGTTAGCAGAATGAGGGACAAAGTAAGGCGTGTAATAAGACGTGATCAATAACTCGGCCGAATCACGTCACGTGCATGCACATGATATGCGGAGAGAGATTGGAATCGATGGAACGGGAAGCAATGCTGCCTACACTGCTGCGATTTAGGTTAGCGCTGGTAAAGCAAAGAAACTAGGCTCGGCGCCTAAGTACAGTTTATAGAGAAGCAAAATTATCTGATTGATTAACATACTAGCTTTCCCGGCGAATTTCGTAGTGCCACGTTTATACGATTCTTGTTACAATGGCAACGATGTAAATAAATATCTTAGAGTGGCCGGAGAAAAGATTACGGTAGCAATAAAATATTATCCCGCGGGAACGCATTAGTGATATTTTGTAAAAGTAGTATTAAGTAATTTATTAATAAGTATCTTTCTAATTGTTTTATGTTTCTTTTTTCTGGCACAATGAAGAATATTTTGCCTTATCTTATTAACACTAGGGGTTACCAATGAAAAAGACGTGTCATCTTTTAAGGAAAAATGCGGTTTCTCACAAAAAGTGACCAACTCAGATTCTCCAGAAAAGACACTGAGTAATAGCTAGTTTTAGAACCTCCTGTCAGGGCCAAGAACTAAGGACTAGATACCATTAAAAGAGAAGACATGTCTTTTTATTTTCATCGTGGCCCTAGTTAGTGCGTGGTAGGTAAAGCGAATTTAAAAAACTCTGTGCATATTTCTATCCTAGTGTGGGGCCAGAAGCAATGTATGTGCCTGTATGTAAATGTTATGTTATGTTTATTTGTACAGAGTATTTTAATGTTAATAACGATCCAAATATCAAAAATCGTTTTTCCAGTACGTCAAATTCTAAATTCTGTCTGCTGCATAGCTACTCGAAGCGCGTCAGACTCAAGTCGCGCTTTTCAGCGTCAAAATTGCTACTTTCAGTACACATTGACGACCTCTGTGGCGGTAGCGCATCTGTCTACCATGCAAGAGGTCCTGGATTTGAACCCCGGCTGGGGACAAAGAAAAAACCCAGATCGTGGATGTTCACATGTTTGTGATGTCGTTGTTTCTGGTTTCCACGACACAGGGTATCCTAGCGTGGGGACAGAAGCAATGTATGTGCCTGTATGTAAATGTTATGTTATGTTTTGTTACATCAGTTATCAAATTCTGGAATATTAGGGCCACAAAACGCTTGACTCGTGCCGTTATATCAACCATGATGCAGTACAGTCGAAGCGTTTACTTTGATGCGTTTATGGATGATAAACTGCCGCCTTTACAGTAGAGAAAACTTCATCCATTTAAAAATCAGCGCTCGAGACGTCAAGAGGTGATGCAGACAAACGTTGTCACGGTCGATATCAAACTGTGCGTGCGTTTCCTATCTAATATCTATCTGGCTCAGGTTTTTCATGTTAATGTTACGTTCTGTTAATAAGATGGTTGCGATAATGTCTGAGTTATGTAGAGATCGGTTTTTGTGCTCAACGGCGGGGGAAAGGCTGTAAATCAATCGTCTGGTAAATTGCGGCAGTAAAGAAAGAAATGGCTTATTTATGGTCGGTATTATTATGTTGTCTTTATAGGTCAAATAAATTGGAAATTCGCGTCGAAAATTGCGTCCCCCGCCACCGCGCCGCACGTCTCTTGTTCGCGGCTAAACTTAATACGACTGGCACCGACTCCAAAAAGCAATAGGTATATAAGTATGAAACGTTTTATAACTTGAATAATTAATAAATAAACTCTGGAACGACTTCAGATGTGGTTTTAATTGTAGATTTAGTATAATATTTTAATAAAAACAGGAAAAAACTGGATAAAAACGGATAAGCAGGTAATCTGGTCAAAGGGTAAAGTCGTAGTGGATGAAAAATGAGGGAAATCGAAGAATGAGTGACAAAATTTAAATATTTGAAAATGATAGATAGAAAAAGAAATAAAAATGGTGTAAAGAGGTTTGCACCGTTACAAGTATAACTATTGTAAGATATTTAGCTGGTTTAACTTTAATTACTTTGACATAGTTTAGGAAAATTATAGTATTAGGTAATAGCTATTAGGAATTATTTTTTAATTTTTAGTTTTTAGGGTTCCGTACCTCAAAAGGAAAAAACGGAACCCTTATAGGATCACTTTGTTGTCCGTCTGTCCGTCCGTCCGTCTGTCAAGACCCTTTTTCTCAGGAACGCGTGGAGGTATGAAGCTGAAATTTATATCAATTACTCAGGTCTACTGTCCCTTGAAGCTGTGAAAAAATCAAACTTCTAAGCCAACGCAATCAAAAGATACAGCCGTTTATGCCGCAAATTTTCGACACTTGCAAGGGAATCAAAACCTACAGGGTGCTTCCCGTGAACTCAGAATCTTGAAATTTGGTATGAAGCAACGTCTTATAGCATAGATAAAGGAAAAATTACGAAAACCATAAATTTTTAGTTACATCACATAATATATTTTTTTTTAATAATTTTAAACTTACTACCCATTTCCTCATAAACGCGTAGAGGTATTAAATTGAAATTCATACCAAATACTCAGGTGTATAATACAGGTTTGTACGGAACCCTCGGTGCGCGAGTCTGACTCGCACTTGGCCGGTTTTTTTTGTGTTCACGCATTTGAAGTCGGTTTTATTTTTTTTAAAAAGTTATGACATCAATAGGTACACTAAGAAGAAGAAAAACATACGTATAAACATAACCACTGTGATCTGGCTATAACTCTTAGCTGCTGCAACTGGTATCTGCTGAGCGATTCAAACAGCCACACCCACTAATTACCCTCGCTATAACTGGAAGAGTGGAGGCACCGTATTTGCTGAAACTGCGAAATTTTGCTGAAGCTGCGAAATTTTGCTAATATAGCGAAATTTTGCTAATACTGCGAAATTTTGCTAAAACTGCGAAATTTTGCTAAAACTGCGACATTTTGTTAAAACTGCGAGAAAACTTCTAATATAGTTTTGTAAAATGTTTTATCATCCTGATATCCTGATATAGATAGATAGTTAGAGAACACTTTATTGAACATAAAAATTGAAATCACACAGATAACTCCTAATCTAAGGGTACGGACAGCAGCCTTATTACTAAAAGTGATCTCTTCCGAGCAATCTTTGAATTTGGACTGGAGTAATACATTGGAGAAGAAAGTAGACAAACAAAATGATAATTTCTGAAGTATATGAATACATGCCTCAATAAAAGTGTAAATATTTTAAATTATGAACATATAAGTACATACAAATAATTTCCATGATTTTTTTTTGTAAAAAATACTATATATAGATACATTAATGATAATATGCAAATAGGCAAACTATAAATTATTATTTCTACCGATACCACAAAATCAAGTTAAAAAACAAAATAAGTTCAATGGCTCGTATGTTCGGTGACTCATCTGTCAGTAGGTGATATCCATTGATCGGAATAGGTAAAGTATAAATACCTTCTGATGGCCTTCTCGCCATGTTTGTTAAAGTTTGTTTTTTAAAAACTTTAACGTTTGTTTGTTAAAGTCACAGGATACATGTACAGGGTTACTTCTTCTGATGTAGAAGATACCGTGCCAATCAATGATTTGGTTTTTTGTAGTAATAATTAGTAAATACAACTCACTAACAGTCGAGATAAAACATCCTGAGGAAACCTGAGTGCCTGAGGTATTTCCAAGCATCAGGCACGCGAGGTGATTAAACAGACATGAGAGCTCTATGAGAGCTGTACCCTACAGTGGGAATTATATAGGCTTTTATGCCTAGATGATTTCAACATTGAAGGTATGATAGTGGGCCGTGGACATTATGGACTGATGAAAACGCCGTGGTTTCACGTAGGTTGGCCTTGCGTTTATTGTGCACTTAAAAGATACTCCAAACACTGTGTAAACGTGAAAACATGGGTCACCCGTCTTTGACGGTGCAGACCCAAGCAGAGAGAGAGAGAATAATAAGTGGCGTTAATTTACTACGACAGCCTCGTGGATCTAACCATTAAGGCGCTTGAGTACCAAGACAGAGGTGGTGGATTTGATACCCGTTGGGGGTCGCCGTACATTTGTACAAGTGGCCTCATTTTGGGTGTATTTCTATATTTGTGACGTCCTTGTTTGGTTGCCATAGCACAGGGTATCCTAGTTTGGGTCAGGCCAAGTGATTGTATTGTGTGAAAGTTATAATTATTATTACTCATCCACTTATAGTGCATTCAGAGAACTTTATTCACTCAATGTTGCAATATTGACCACAAACATCCTCATGAGGTCTCGTCGCCAAGTGTAGGGATGTTTTCTCTACCTATTTCGATTTCAGATCGTGTCTTTCCCAAGAGGGATACGGTCTCTGACCAGTGGTTTGTAAGTGTTGCGCCCATGGAGCCGATTGCATTTACTTATATGGTTTCGTTATTTTTATGACGTCAACATTGTTGCTTTTATCTGTGGAATGACACGTTTCGATGACACGGTCCATTCTCGTTTCATAGATGATTTGTGAAATGGAAATGAAGATAAGTTTGTAGTCGTTGTGACTCATTAGAACGATAGGTAGTGTAACGGTGTAGTTATTGAAATACTGAATTTAGCAGCAATACTTTCTTTAAATTATCTTTTTTTATCACATAACCTAGCCTAGCTGCGAGTCTCAACACGACTGACACCTACCTAAACAAAACGTTACGATATTCTTCAAATAATTCAAAATCTGCTTAGACGGCTACGCCAGCCAGCTACTATAAAGAAGTATCGTAGCTTCATATGGACATAATTATACAGAAACAGTTTATAAAATACGTTCTACTACAGGACACAAGCTTTCTCTCAGAGAGAGAGAGAGGCTAATCACCGCGCATGCTTTATACGGATTGAAGATTTCAAGCACGTGTTATGGTGGTGTGCAGAACTAATGTCATAATATTTCTAACATTTACTTTATGATTACAATATAGTTAAAACTCGTGGGTTAGAGGTATAACATCTGATTACCAGACAGGAGGTCGTGGGTTTGATTCCCGCCGCGGGCCGCCGTACATTTGTACATAATATGGCCTCAGTCTGGGTATATTTCCATGTTTGTGTTGTCTGTCTGGTTGTGTTACCAGGCAGACAGGTTTGGTTGCTAGGTTTAGCATCGGATCTCCAGTTTTGGACCAGGATCCAAAAAAAAAACTGAACATCTGCATGCTAAATATTACACAAATTTATTGCCACGTGTGAAAACTCAATAATAAGGGAACTGTCTGACAGACTCTTTTTGACCGACACTTACAAATGTTGGGTAAGAGTATCAAGTAAGCTGGGTGCTATTGGGCCCTCTAATCCTACTTTTTTATATACTTAAGTAGTTCTGTTGTATAATTTGCCTGTGCATGCTATGGACTTGCCTGAAACAAAGATTTTTTTATTCATGTATTATTTCATGCTCATGTTTCTACGGATACAGTCTATTTCAACAGTTAATTTGACCTGTATCTCAAACACCTTATAGTGAAACTAAGTTTATACACCTCACAGAGAAATTCAACAGTAAACCAAACTCATATCGATAGCAATTTGTCCCAACAATAGCGATGTCATTGCTCTTTATTATTTAGAACAATGTACAATTTGTCAACATTAAAGCTTAGAAAACCAAGGTGATAACTTTTTGCGAAAGCTGTCAATTTCCAATTTGAAAACTGTATAGTCAGCTATGAAAATCAATCGATGTTCATGTAGGCTGTAGAAAGTGTGAAGTGAAGAGAAATACACCTAGCTATGACGATATGTTTTGTCCGAATTCGTGTTTTAAGGGCTCAAAATATGGTTTAACAATATTCTTATTTGTAGAAAACAATTCTTCAGAAGTCCTAAAGAATCGTTTTCTAAATTAGAACACTTCTCAAATGCAACTGTCTATTGTAAAGTTAGATAACCACTGACTATTTAAACTGTATTTAAGGACTATACTATTTTTATTTTTAATGCACTAACCCGTGCTAAGGACAAATTTAAAAACCTATTTAGAGGCTAAAAAGGCCTAGAGGCCTATTTTAGGCTCTGGCACGAGTTTGCGGGTTCGAATCCCGGCATGGGTGAAATTTTTTGCCTCTAAATAGGTTTTTAAATTTTGTATTTAAGGAGATTTTTTAATATTTTAATGCACTAACCCAGATGTCCCTGCCTTACGTAATACAGAGAATAGTGTAAAGAGGTTCGAAATTTCACTTTCATATCGGCATGGGTGGAATTTTAAGCCTCTAAATAGGTTTTTAAATTTGTCCTTAGCACGGGTTAGTGCATTAAAAATAAAAATAGTATAATCATGTGGGTACAGCGATATCATTCCGATGTAAAAACCTAACTGCAAAGTAGGTACTCGGGGCTATAAGTGATGCAATTTACTTCAGCAAGATGTCGCTGCCGGTACGTAATACAGAGAATAGTGTAAAGAGGTTCGAAATTTCACTGATGCCGGTGAGTCGCCTTTTAGCTCAGTTGGAAAGAGCGCTGGCACGGATAGCCAGAGGTCGCGGGTTCGAATCCCGGCATGGGTGGAATTTTTAGCCTCTAAATAGGTTTTTAAACACTATACGTGTATAACAAAAGGCAAAAACACATTAAGTCTCAGACTGAGACTCCCTTTTGGCCGATTATTATTTAAGCATATCAACGATTTCCCAAATAGTTGTTATAAATAGCTGTATGTTTTGATTTTATTGACGGTGATATCAATTTCAACTAAACAGCTTTAGCTATTGCTGCAAAAAAATTAAATAAGGCCGCCAATTGTATTTTGTATCTTTACATGTTCTATAATATGTGCTCTGGTGTACAATAAATAATATTTTTATCATATCTTCTTTATCGTGACTTATAAATTTAAAGAGGAACGGACCATAATGTTATCCTACAGAAGGTTCGGTTTATTGCTACTGATCCTATAAAAACATGTGTAGATGCTCACACGGACTTTTTCAGCTCACTGTCCGACATATCGCAAGCAAAATGCGCGTCGTTAGACTCAGAGGCTTAAAAGAGAGAAATACAATAAATAACAAATCTGACCGTGACCCAAAAAGCGTGCTTTGTGTACTGCTAATGTGGCCCTCTGCCTGGGGGCATAGCCACTGTATATGTCACAGTCAAAACTCATAAACGGTCAAAACTAGTTTTTACTGCTAAAATCAGGCAAAAGTACTTTTCTACAAAGCTTACATTTGAAATATCATCTTACAACTTCAACCTAACACGAAGGTGCGTGTTAGGTTGAACATGTACGACCGAAAATCAACTCGACATTGTTGGATACATATAAAATTTACATAGAATTTTACTTTATTTTTCAGCAGTCAAAACTAGTTTTGACTAATTTTAACAGTCAAACTAGTTTTGACCGTTTAAAACTTCTGACTGTAACATACACAATACATACTTAGAAGCAAGAGACCCAAGTTCGACCCCCAGTGCATGTACTAATGACTTTGTTTAATTACAAAGTTACTCACTTGCAAAGTTACTCAGAAGCTAAAGTTGAAGGAAAATTATCGTGAGGAAACCCGCCGCTTGGTTGGCTTCGTAAGTATTTCTCCACTCATCTTTCCTATGGGCCAGGCCGACTACGCTGTCAGGATGGTATAGGTGCTGGGCAAGCCTACACCACTTAAAAAATAATGTCCCAGGCGTCCCTTCACCCATCTAATGTGATTGAAGGTTCTCATGGACTCTGTAAAAACCGTTACCCTGTAGAAAGAGGTTCTATTCCCTTGGGGGGCACTGTACATTTGTATAAAAGGCCTCACTTTGGATGTGTTTCCATTCTTATGTCCTTGCCTGGTAAACGGTATCCTAGTTTAGGACCAGGATAAGTTATTGTGTTGTGTAAAAAGTCATTGTTTGTATTGTAAAGTATTGTGTTGTGAAGTGTGATTTATCGATCTGATTCCGAATCAAAGCGAAACCTGATCGAACTCTTCCGAATAAAAATAAAGTAAGTTTACCCGGTAACAAATCAATAAAGTTTAGTGCTTACGTAAGGATGACTTCAGAAACCGGCCCTTGGTTTCTGAATTGAGAATTTCACTTAGTAAATACTTAAGTATTACTACACATCATAAAAGTCCCTTCGGGAATCTTCGTTCGCGCAGACTAGGAAGAAGTGTAACGAAAGTACCTACCCGAAGCTATAAGTACATTCAACATGATCTTTAAGCGATACGGTTAAGGTGCAGAATTGATTGCCGCAGTAGCACTACCTATTTCGCTCACGCTAATATTGCCAAACTAATAGTCACCTGCATCGATGACGTTGAATCAACCAATAGCAACAAAGGCGCGCGGCCTGCCATAAAATGAAACTATCTGATTGGTCGATCAACTTGCCGCACATCCAAAATTTGGTCATCTGCGCAGGTACATCTGCGAGACTTATTTCTTGTGTAGCACTGTAACGTTCTGTCACGCTCTTTGCTAAGAAATTCGGAGAGACAGCATTTATTTACTTAGCGAAATTCTTAGTTCAGAAACTGACCTATGTCGTTGATTTCTTTATATTAGCTGCAGGATGCACCCCATCATAAAACAGAATGCGGTAAGTGAAACGAAGGTTCCCTTCGTAACTTTCAGAGTAAACGTGAGCCTCTGACAAGTTGCAAAAGTCACCATTGTGAAGCGATAATGGGATCATTTTTGAAAACAAATTGACTAGATAAAGGCTGAGTAGATGGTTACTAAGAAGGCTTTCAAGGGCGGTGAGATAGATGAAGAGAGCTAATGGGATCAGCCTGGTCAAAGTTCGATACTGATGTCTCTGGGATCAAGGTTGGCAGTCGAGAAATAATGAAACACTTGTTTTATATGGCAAAAAAATTTCAACATATGATGAAGAACCGAACATCGTATATTATTTTTTAATGCACTAACCCGTGCTAAGGACAATTTTAAAAACCTATTTAGAGACTCAAAACCCATGCCGGGACTCGAACAGCGCTCTCCCAACTGAGCTAATGGGCGACTAACCGGCATCAGTGAAATTTAGAACCTCTTAACAATACTCTCTGTATTATCTCGTCTGTGTTACTGCTTGTACGTAATACAGAGAGTATTGTTAAGAGATTCGAAATTTCACTGATGCCGGTCAGTCGCCCATTAGCTTAGTTAGGAGAGCGCTGGCACGGTTAGCCAAAGGTCGCGGGTTCGAGTCCCGGCATGGGTGAATTTTTAGCCACTAAATAGGTTTTTTTTTAAATATGATGAAGATAACGGTTCTTGACCGTATTTTTGTTTTTGTATTGCAAAGGTGTATACCTTGATTAGAGCAACGTGTAAACTTCTAACTGCGTATGAAGTCAATAAACATTCTCAAAACCTTGTAATTTCAGATTATTTTAATGTGTGTCGCAGTCAATTTAAATTCCTCAGTACACCCAATTCAATGCTTCTCACAAGTTTTAATTTAAACGTGTGATAATTATTACATTACAGTCTCGTAAGCGTTGTCATTGCTCATGCTCCATTGGGAAATAATAATGTAAGTTTTACCTCGCATTGTTCTCTCACTATAATACTAACTCACAGTTTCACGCTATGATATCTGGTTGAAATTAATACGTTTTTTAAGCAGCGAAGTGTAACTAGAATTGTCGAACGACTATGTGCCGATTTCAACATTCAAAATTAACCCCAATAAATACGGAAATAATGGCCGCTCATGGCCTAGTCGAACCGGATGATTGGAATCTATTACTCGAGCTAAGCAACAACAGGCGCGGTCAGGTACAGGACGGGTGATCGTCCCGTAACTACCGCTAGTGGCATTTTTTCGAGCGCTTCCGTGCTTCGCAAGGCACGTTAAACCGAGGGTGCCGGCTCATGTAATGACAGTCGTTGAGCCATGTCAGAGGCCTTACGGGCGGCTTGATAACTTCTGACAGTAAGGCCCGGCACTGTCTTACAAACCTTCACCTACCTAGACTTGGCCCCTGGGTGGAGTATGGCCTTACCTTCCTGCAATGCAAGAAGAGACCCGTGCCCTAGCAGTGGAGACATACAGGGTTGAAATCGATCGATCGAATAAAGCTGGCCGGTTTTACATCGGAGATCAGACGATGTTAAACCGGCTGAAGAAGTGCTTTGACAAGTAGCTGTTTTGTTTCGAACATCATCTTTGAATATGCAACGAAAAACGACTTTAGTAGTACCTAAGTCCAAAACTTCTCAGTGTGCGGGGTAGCTGAAGATATCCAGCACATACTTACAGAATCTCTGAGTAATATTAAGCTAAGAATATTATTTATTGTACACCAGGAAAAAACAAACATAAAACTTATTACAAAGATACATTACAATTGACGGCCTTATTGCTTAGAGCTATTTCTTCCAGATCACCGCTGGACAGTTGCTGAAGGAAAAGTGAGAATGGTTAGTCCAAATATGAATATTAATGTAACAAATTTATGGTAACGAAATATTTTCTACGAGTACAGTCGGTGGTTGTAACAGCATTTTAGCGCTTCCAAATTCCAAAAACCTGGGATGTATAAGTTTCTTATATTTGGCTTGAGAGCAAGGCTGGAATAAATTAAGTTGTTCATGTATACTATGTAGTTAGTTAGTTAGACCTGAGTTTTCCGCACTTAGCCTCATAGTTGGGCCATTGTACGTAGCAAGTGCTGAGGTACGCTAACACTTCAGATACTAGGGTTTCCTTACGATCCACTGCTCATGTATACTATGTAGTAATAACGTTAAAATAAAATTGTTCAGGGTCACTTCGTTAGTTAACCTTTTTAAATTAATAAAGATTAAGTCCAATTCTTGTTCTACATATACCATTATAATTCCTGCCGCTTGTCTTGGGAACTAGCATAGAATAAACTGGGTATAATAAGACTTAATAAGAGCAAGAAGGATTGCTCCATATCTCAATCCAGCTTAGTGACTGAACGAGTTCAATTTCGACGTTGAAATTGGGTCCAAGTGTTGGCATTTCGCCACATTAGTTATTGACACAATGTCTGTTTATCTGTCTGTTTGTTGCATAATTAATTAAGTCTTTTGTTAGTATTACACAAATCTGAGTCGGCGCAGCGAGATGTCTTTGTGTAGTACAGACAATCTACTTTCGGGGCTACGAACAAAATACAAATTCTAGATTACTATGTCTTTCGTAAACCCCGCTATAGTACCCCGCTTCAGTGTGGCAAGCGTGGTACCCTTTTTGTGGGCCTTAATTTAGAAAAAAAGCACCTTTACCCTTTTTTGGCTTAACCAGTGAACATTAATGAATTGAAATGAAAAGGTTTCATTCAAAGTAGCGCAGAAGCTGCGGCTTAATGTACGTTACAATTCAAACTAGGTGTCCATTTTTAAAAATATAGATCATTTTGGAGAAAAAATGGACAAAAAAACTCCAAGCTTAGTCTATTCCTTAATAAACAGAGTTTACATAATTATTTATTTTAAAACATAGAACTCATGCATTGTAATGGCTTTAATTTCAGACATCATTGTCACCTAAGTAATCGTTTATGCTACAGTAGCCCTTTTGGCACCTTACGATTACGAAGCGTAAGTCGCTCAGCAAGCTATGGGGAGAGCTATGCTCGGTGTTTCTCTGCGGGATCCAATCCGAAACGAAGTAATTCGCCAGGAAACTAAAGTGATCGACATATCTCAACGGATTAGCAAACTGAAGTGGCAGTGGGCAGCCCGGCGGGTTATAGCTGCCGCAGAGCCGATAACCGTTGGGGTACTGGTTCTTGAGTGGAGACCACGAATCGCCAAACGTAGCGTAGGACGCCCTGTGACCATTCCCTAGAGTCTAATGCTTATATAGTTTTTCAATATTACATAACATAACATTTACATACAGGCACATACATTGCTTCTGGCCCCACACTAGGTTACCCTGTGTCGTGGGAACCAGAAACAACGACATCACAAACATGTATACATCCAATACCTGAGGTTTTTTTCGTCTCCTCAAGCCGGGGTTCGAACCCGGGGCCTCGTCGTCTATTCCATTTCAACCGTCGTCGAAATGGAATAGACTGCAATAGAATGGTATAAGCACGACAATGGTTGTCATTTGTCTCAACTCGGTAGTCTACAAAACAATAGCAGTACAATGTCATTCCAGGGGTATAACCCACGCAAATTAAATAGGCATCTCTGGCGAAGAAGATCGAATCGCGCGAGGCGCCGAGTTAAGTAGCACGGGTTATATCATAGCAATGAGATTAGTTACTAGACCACCGATAGTGCGAATGAAACGAGCACTGCCAGACTAACATGACTCTATTACAACTATGCATTTTAGAGACTTGCACCTCAGGTCGGGCGACGGCATTCGCAATGCGGTGAGTAGTGACTACAAGGGAAGAGCCAAACATCGGGCTCAGGGGCGTGTTTTGTGAGAGGCTTACGAGTATGTTCAGCAGTGGATTCACACCGGCTGATTATGACGATGACGAGGTTAGTTATAACTTATTATATTTTTTTTCTATATATATTCCGAGGGACAAGGAGATGCTGACGTTGGCGCAGAGAGAGAGGCTTAGTGTTCCTTGCAGTACAAGTAACACTATAGTGCCACCAATGGAAAAATCATATGTTTTTTTACAGATAGTTTTTGCACAAAGTGTCAGAACAATCCCTCAATCACATTAACAGTGATTTTCAGTAGCCATGATTGTGGACCTGAGGCAAGAAACCCAGGAGTAGGCAGCATTAACGCCATCCCGTTTTCAGCATAAATAATCGGTCGGTCATAATAAGCATCGGTCGTCATAGTAAGCCATCATTGGGGGGTAATGCCCATAATCCCCACGCTGGGCATGCGGGTTGGGAATCGCAGTTTGGTGGAATTGTTCTGCAGGGGGCGCTGCCCACCCCCCGGTTCGTGTCCGCCTTTTACGGAAGAAGTTGGGTTGGTGCTATTCTCTAGGCCGACACCCCATATGACATTACTTAGATTTAAAAAATCAGTTAAATTTAAAACATCCTTGCTACTTAAGGTAAGATAAGATAAGAATATCCTTTATTGTACAGACCAGAAAATAATTAAAGAGAAAACAGTTACAAAAGAAGAGTTACAATTGGCGGCCTTATTTCTGATGGCAATTTCTTTCAGGCAACCTTAAATCGGAAAGATTAAAGAAGGAGAAATTGAGACGGGTAGAGTTGGTGTGCATCGAATATTATAAGATAAGATAAGAATATTCTATATTGTACACCAGGAAAAAACAAACAAAACATAATTACAAAGATACAGTACAATTGGCGGCCTTATTGCTTAGAACAATTTCTTCCAGGCAACCCACATAATAAAATAGACTTACATAGAGAAATACCATTATAAACATACATAGACATTAAGTAGTTATAAATATTTGTCCCTTCCTCCCGTTATCTCAGTCTAAATACCCTCTGCCAAGGCTGACTGAAAGAGATCTCTCTTAGAGTTTAGATCGCCTTTGTAACATTAGTACGCAATATCGTTTCTAATGAATGGTTTGCGGTAAAGAATATGTTTGTTATTATAATTTCAGCTGAGTCCGCGCTCCAGCTCGTGATTGTATGAGCGACGCCACACAGTTCGTTGACTGCATTGTGAATAACTTAATGTTACGTAACCTCTCTAATTACAAAGGTAACTAGAGTGAGACGTTCACACACTGCAATCCCGCCTCTAACCTTTATAGGCGGGACCTACAGTTTACAATAAACATTGTGAGGCTAGACAAAGTGCCGATGTCATACGACAATAGTGTATGATGCGATATATAAAGAAAACTACAGCCTAAATTGATAGCTAAGTAAATATTTCAGCTATGTCTGCCAGCAGATTGCTTTCTGATTTTTCGCTAAGCTTATGACGGACATGTAAAATTAATAGGTTAAGTTAACTAGATAAACCACGTGACTACGAATTAGCGGTTTCATTCGATTATGACAATTAGTGTGTATTAACTAATATTGAAGTCGAATATGAAAGTTGGTTAGTTTAAGATTAGTCGACTTATCACGCATCGCTATTCTCTAGCCTCTAAGGTTCAATTCCACCTTTCATCCACCTCACCCACTTTGCAATATCCGTGAAGGGTGACTAAGTAATAAGTACCACAAAATGTATACCACCTATCTAAAGTTAGTCTGCAATAAAAGATTGATTGATCATTCACTACAAGGATCGATTTTTTTTCACTAAATATTTATGATTTTAGCCTCATGAGAATCATACGTGCAGAACAGCTAACTGAATGCTTTAGCACCTTAAGTAAAATGTACGTAACATAAAAGAATATACTCTTTTTGATGCACTAACCCGTGCTAAGGACAATTTTAAAAACCTATTTAAAGGGTAAAAATTCCACCCATGCCGGGATTTGATCCCGCGACCTCGCGACCCGAAGGTCGCGGGTTCGAATCCCGGCATGGGTGGAATTTTTAGCCTTTAAATAGGTTTTTAAAACATCAAAGAAGTCTAAAACTGGGATTCAGGCATCGAACGGGGCCTCTCGATTGCCAGCTTACCAGTCTACTCGCACTACCAGGTCCTTTTGGCACGATAGAAATACGTGTACACAGTTGAGCCGCAAGGCGGTTCTCACGTGAAGCCGCACAAAACGCTGTCAACGTACGAAGCTCATTAATTAAGGACAGCGCACTGGGACTTAGCCTTGGCTTAACGTACGGTGTGAGTTGAAAGAGAGAGCGGATTCGAAGTAAAAATATTGCGCTCTGTATCTTTTATAAATAAACTTCCTCACAAGACAATCACTTGACCACCAGGTCACATAGTAACGTCCACACAACACGATCACTTCACCTGGTACCAAACTAGGATATCCTGTACTATGGTAACCAGGCAAGGACGTCACAAACATGAAGCAACACCCAGACTGAGGCCACTCTGGTGGTAGTCGAACGACCTCTTCTTGGTACCCAAGTACCTTAACGGCTAGACCAACGAGGCAGTCAATGTCATTAAAATGTTTACTGTTCTCCATAATAACCTAGATTTTGAAATGGACACCTAGTTTACACCCTGTATTGCTGCCTGTACGTAATATTGTTATCGTTATCGTTATCAACCCATGAATGTCCCCACGGCTGGGGCACGGGTCTCTTCCTGCATCGTAGGAAGGTAAGGCCTTACTCCACCACGGGGGCCAAGTCCAGGATGGTGGAGGATTGTAAGACAGTGGCGGGCCTTACTGTCAGCAGTTATCAAGCTGCCCATAAGGCCTCTGACGCAGCTTAGCTTATCAATTTTTATCAATGAAACGCGACAATCCGCTTACGCCTGAAACTTGTACCACGCAGTGACTTTTTGCGTCCGCCGAGTTACCGGTCCGGTACAGTTATTCGTCCGCACTAATGGGACTGTCAGCCTCTATGGGTTATGAACTGACCTATACTGCGAATGTGCTGTAGTCTCATCGAATCTTGTTTCGTGTCAGCCTTAATAATAATAATAATAAAATAAATAAATTTTAGACTTTTAGTCCGGATTTACTTACGGGTGTTGTTATATCGGAAAAGTCCGACCAGGTTTCGCTCCGATTCGCAGAGCTTAATCATGGTGAGCAGAGACGGAGCTCGCGTCGTCCCGATATAACGTCGACTTTTCCGATATAACAACACCCGTAAGTAAATCCGGACTAAAAGTCTAAAATGTGATGTGCTTACGAAAGTTTTAGTTCAAAAATAAATAAATATTCACGGACATATTACTTAGATCTCGTTAGCCCTATACTAAGTACAACTAAATGACTTGTGTTATAGGTGCTAACTCGACGATAGCTTTAATACAATAAATACCTAGATAACATCCAAGACCCGAGACAAACTAGAAAAGTTCGTTTTCTAGTTTGACCCGGCCGGGGATCGAACCCGAGACCTTCGGTTTAACAGTCAGCGTGCCAAACCGTTGCGACACTGAGGCCGTCACGCTTGGCACAATGACTGTAAAACCGAAGGTCTCGGGTTGGATCCCCGGCCGGGTCATACTAGGAAATAGATTTTTCTAGTTTGTCTCGGGTGTTGGATGTTATCTATGTATTTATTGTATCTTCGAGTTAGCACCTGTAAGACAAGTCATTTGGTTGTACTTATATAGTATGGGGCTCACGAGATCTGTGTAATATGTCCATAAATATTGATTATTAGTACTTTGAGTGATATTTTGGGACGATTTCCACTAGAGCTTAATATTTTACGGTGGTAGTGGAGCGGTAGAACGTCGTCTTCTCATTCGGGAGGTCGTGAGTTCGAATCCCGGCATGCACTTGACTGACTGACTTATTGATTGACTTTTACGTGATTTTCGTTTCTAAGTTACGAATATTTGTGAAGTAACAATAGCACTCGGTAAGGGAAAACATCGTGAAGTAACCTGAGTGTCTTACGTGTTCAAATAAGGCCTGTGCCAGTAGGACGTTTATAGGCTTCATAAAAAAATATATGTTTTTTTTTTTTCTGCGCTTACTGACGGTAACAAGATGAAAAGGTGACGGAATATAATCTTTATTTAACTTTCAAACACACATTACTGATGGATCAATAAACCGTAAAGAATGTATTCGACATCGTAAATGACACTCATAAAAAAGTTAGCTGAGACTTAGTCGATTCGTACAGTCGACTGCACATCAACCTTTACATCAGTATTTCTTAATGACTCGCACATATCGTAGTAAAACGTATCAACGTGAACATTTAAGAAAATACGAGAGTAACTTTTAGGGATCTTTGATACGTCGTTTTTCCTGTTTGGCATTGACAGAGTACCCTTTAAAAAAATTAAACATACTCCAGAAAAAGGTATAAAAGAAGTATAAAACATACAAAAGGTTGATTAGTCGATATGCAACACATAATCGTGATTATACCCATTTAATAGAGAGATAGATGAGGACACTTTATTATACAACCAGAAAAAAGAATACAACCATGATATTATAAAATTGGCGGTCTTATCGCTAAGAGCGATCTCTATAATATAACCTTTATATCGTCTTGCACTTTATCATACGTTACGGGTGACCAAAATAAATATAAAAGTTGATAATAGTGTCGACTGCACAAGGGAATATTTCCCTCAATGAGCTTTTCGTTTGCTAAAGTTTATGACTAGTATTTGGGACTAAATAAGCGCTTTTTGCAGTTTGTTTTTTATGCACTTTCGAGTTAGAGAGAGAGGGTTAGATATTAGGAAAAGTAGCTTTTAATTTTCCGTTCGAATGGTCACGTTATGTGGTAATACCACTGCCTTTTGTGTTTGGTTTTGGTCTGAATGATGTCAGCAATGACACCATAAGCCCAGTATCGAGGAGAATAATAACAAATTCTAAATAAAATATCAATTTGTTATAATTATAGTATAACGCCATCGCGTTAAGCGCTTTTCGTCATCCTTCATAATGCGCACAGCCAAAGTACTTAGTGCGAGTTTGACAGATCCAATCGAATAACTTTACTAATGCGTTAATCGAGCATCGAGTAGTGAGTATGAGTAAGTTAACCGTTCGAACTGGCAAAACGCTGTCACAGTTCAACTCGCACTCGCGTTTATTCGTGTTTTGGCTGGTAAACGTGTTCACTTCTCAACGTAAACCATTACAACTCGCACTCAGCCATTTTAATTTAGAACTAAAATAAAAATAGTGTAATCATGTGGGTACAGTGATATCGTTCCGATGTTAAACCTAACTGCAAAGTAGGTAGTCGGGGCTGTAAGTAATGCAATTTGCTTAAGTCAGATGTCGCTGCCTGTACGTAATACAGAGAATATTGTAAAGAGGTTCGAAATTTCACTGATGCCGTGAGTCGCCCATTGGCTCAATTGGTAGAGCGCTGGTACGGATAGCCAGAGGTTGCGGGTTCGAATCCCGGCATGGGTGAAATTTTTAGCCTCTAAATAGTTTTTTAAATTTGTTCCTTAGCACGGGTTAGTGCATTAAAAATAAAAATAGTGTAACAAATCTTATAAATGATAAAAGTTTTTATTTCGTTACGAATTTAACGTTAATTTCTTCCTTCTTCCTATTACCTCTTCTGTCTTCTTAAGTCTTCTTGTTCATTATACACAATTTTATCGCGGCAACCCGATGCGAATCTTTGTCCGCACATGTAGCCCCGGCATAAGAATCCACAATTAATGATGTCAAGTCATTAAACCAGTGCCTAATGACGTGTTAAATGTCAAACTTAATTCTGATTATGAAGAGACACGTTGAATAGCGAATATTGTATTTTACGTAATGATGACGAATGTAAATAGGAGAGAATCTAGCAACGTAACACTGTGACTGGGGAATGTGACTGTTGTGTATGTCCGATGCCAATTGCAACCGTGTATGTCCCCACTGCTGGGGCACGGCTCTCTTTCTGCATTGCAGGAAGGATTTTATTTTTAGCGAAGGAAGGATTAGTATGTTGATTATTTTTTTGATTATATATTGATGTTGTAAGATTTTTACGTTTTTTCTTAAACGAAACATTTACTATTCAAAAAAGAAGTGCGTGCCAGTGTAGGGCCAGTATGGAGTTGAGTTTAGTTTTACCTGCTTAACAGAACTAGAAACAGCATGAAAGTAATTTTCGATAGAATTTGTGCGAAGTTTTTTTTACATTAGTTGGTCGCCTATTACTTGTGAATTTGTAATTATTCTTAGCCGTGATAGTTTTCACTTTGTGTTCATTATATGTGCTAGTGCTCTGAATTTTTTCACGTTTCGCCGTTTAACCATAAGAAGTGTAAGGACGCATTGCTGTAACAAAAATTTGCGCTTTAGGCTTAGTATTAATATTTCGCAAACGGGTCACTAAATCAATAAATGTTTTTTTCACAGTAGCATTATTATATTCTTTTCAATGCACTAACCCGTGCTAAGGGCAATTTTAAAAAACCTATTTAGAGGCTAAAATTCCACCCATGCCGGGACTCGAACCCGCGACCTCTGGCACGGATAGCCAGAGGTCGCGGGTTAAAGTCCCGGCATGGGTGGAAATTTAGCCTCTAAGTAAATAATAATAATATTGGCCTTTTTGCATCTACTTAATGAGATGATTTATAGCCTATAAATAGGTTTTCAAAAAAAGTTGCATGATTTTGAAACGACTAATCCAACCATATCTTTCAATATGGTGTTGAAGAAAAAAAAAATGCAACCCTAATTTAGGCATTTCGCACAAACTTCAGTACCTATAAGGGTTCCTTAATTGTTGCTTTTGTAACCCTAGGAAGTAATTTTTTTGTAATAGTATTAGCTATCTTAAGACACTCAATTATTTTATTAAAATAATTTGAATCCATCCCTTAAAAACCTATTTAGAGGCTAAAAATTCCACCCATGCCGGGAGTCGAACCCGCGACCTCTGGCTAACCGTGCTAGCGCTCTCCCAACTGAGCTTATGGGCGACTACCGGCATCAGTGAAATTTCGAAGCTCTTAACAATACTCTCTGTATTAGGTACAAATCCCATCCCATCCCTTAAATCCGCACGCGTCGTAATAAATCCCATACTCTCTCTCTGAGAAAGGCCTTGCAGTAGGACCTTTATAAGCTCCTATAAAAAAAACATACCTTTCATTGATGAGCGGTACAATGGTACATACCTGAAACAAAAATAATACATATGAATAAAATGAACGCAAACCAAAAGAAATATGAAAATACTGGCCAGTCTGAATCACACCGTTGTTTCATCAGAGCCAAAACGGTTCCACCGTTCGCCAACAAAAGAAGGCGCTAACAGCATTGCTCTACCTAAATTCATTTGAGCAATCAAAAGTTAAACGATTGGCACGAGTGCCCTCGATTTCTTAATTGATTCTGTTGAACTTCCAACTAAACGATTATTGCCTTTTTTGCTCTGACCACCAGGTAAGAACGCAGGCATTCAGACATAGACTACACATGCACATAATCCTTCTATTATTAATAGTATAAATGTGAAAGTTTGTGAAGATGTTGGATGTTTGTTACTCAATCACGCAATAACGGCTCAGCGGATTTGCGTGAAATTTGGCAAAGAATTCGACGAAGAAGAAGATTTGATCAAAAAAGATAGGTCAAATTCAAACAGAACTTCTTGCTGATTTTAGAATTTCGTTTATTTGAGAGTTTTTATTGGAACGCCTGAGGAACGTCTTATACTTTCATAAAAGGAGATATAGAAAGGAGATAAAAAAATTAACTTCTAAACATTGAAATATATCTGAACTATCATTAGCACCTATGATAGCACAACGTGGCCCTCTTTAGGGGAAGGCTATGTCCAGCAGTGGACTAGTATAGCCTGACGACGACGACGACACGACTCAAAAAACAAAAAACGTTATTAGTTAAACTTTAATTTTTCATTGAATCCTAAACCTTTTTTTACAAGAGTAAATCCCCTTAAAAATATTATTTTACGAGATAAATGACATATTGATTAACGCTTCATACATTATAAGGCGATAGATGTAAGTTCTGACGTCATAGGTTGAGCGCGATTTATATGGCGCATTCTTGTACTACGTAAGTGTATTGACTTTTCTACAGATTATATTATCAAAGTATTAATTGTTGTGGAAAAATATACCACGTTTATCTATATATATATATATATATATATATATAATATACGGGGTCTTTCCCAGTATATTAATACACTTTTTAGTGCAAGTTCCCCATTACGTTAACATGTCGCAAGATCGTGTAAGACCTTGTACTTACTGGCACTTATTTTTCGATTGCATTATACATTACCGAACATCAAATGATTTATTGATATCTTAAGTTGTCTACCGGTAATGACATAGCGTTAGGAACTAGCATCTAATTTTGTAAATTTCTCTATAAAGTGAAGATAAGATAAAACATTTTATTTGCTATTACTGTCTCACAATCCTCCACCAACCCGGACTTGGTCCGCGCGGTGGAGTTCGGCCTAACATTCCAAGTTCTGTTAGCTTTTAGAATATACCTCGGGCTCTAGAGTAGGCTTCGGATTTCGCCAATTTTCGCCGGTTTTCGTACTGATAATCGAGATCTGATTTCGAAATTAAGTGTCATATTAGTTCCGATATTTCTATTACATGAGTATATCCAATTCTATCCGATAGGAGGCGAGGTATATTCTAAAAGCTTACAGATTATGTAGCACCAATAATATAATTAATGTCAACGTGCCAACTTGAGAAATAATAAATGGCTACTCGGCCAATCACCACTTAACACTTATACGCCTATTAATAACTGTTTCACTGCTTGATCTCATTTCCTACATACCTAATCCACCTAACCTCATTTGCTTTATTTGTAACCGACTTCAAAAAAGGAGGAGGTTTTTGGGACTTTCAGTTCGTCCTTATCTTTGTTTTAATGTAGTTCGTCCTTATCTTTGTTTTAATGTATGTTCCTCGTTACGTTTTAAATAACGGTTTAGCAATAAATAAACATGGACTATCACATCACATTACACTATAATATTATAAAGGTGAAAGTTTGTGAGTGTGTAACTATGTTTGTTAGACTTGTTCAAGTCTAATTGAACTTGAGCGCCTTTAACAAAATTTGGTATGTAGTTATCTGACACCCTGGAATACACATACGGTACGTGTTACTGCGGGAAAATACGTTATTCCCATGGAAATATCGATAAGCCGCGGGTAAACCAAGCGGGGTACAGCTAATAGAAAAATAAAATTAAAAACTAAACTAACCTCACAGCACTGGCCGCTTTTCTCAAAGAGAACGAAAAGTTCCAAATTCAAAATTCAGTTCGCGCGTGCGTTACGCAAACGCATGCGACGATGTGGGTCGAATATTCAACACGTAACTACAGCTACACTTTGTTCACGGTAAGGCCGCTCTTACAGTATTGGACATAAGCGTCATAATTTAGAAGTAAGCTTAACTTTTATTGCGGGCGATCCTACACTGATCTTTATCGTGACCAAGGCGCCATGTTTAAATCCATTTCGTCGCATGTAAACAAATCATGACGGTAACTGTGCCTAACTGTGCATTTATGCAATAAAACGTACTGCCGTGAAAAGGTTTGTCCTTCTCGTGGATTGTTACGTGTAAGATTAACAAAAATCGGCCAAGTGCGAGTGGGACTCGCACACCGAAGCGGAACCTTCGGTCAGTACGTTTGGACGTTTTTTTAAGGTACATTAAGTTTATTTCTCATCTCAAAAAACAATATACAGGCGGGGTACACAAGCCTTGAGGGCTTTACAAAGTCACTTAAAAGCTAATGGTACAGTTATCAAGTTCTGTATTTTGCCAATTGCTTTTTATGTATTTAATGTACAGATCAATTTCAGGCATTTTTAATTTAAGTACTGTGCGTCTCATGTTTACGGATATATGGTGTAATTGGAACCCTTACGCATTGGAAGTAATTGGAACCCTTATAAATATACAGGTCATGACGTTCCATTGTAGGGCACAGGCTTCTTGGATATAGCATGGGCTTAAAACCTGACAAACATCTCAAATCCTGAGCCTGAGGATGCCTCGTGTTAGAGGCGAAACGCGTCGGGCATTTTTTCATACAAGTATTGGTGTCGGTGGTGGTGTGTTCGTGTCTTGCTTCTGCTTGATAAAGTGCAAGGGAGGGCGGTGCATTAACTAACCGCATGGTGCTTGTAGATTTTTGCATTTAGCAAAGTAATTTTCGCATTTTAAAGCTTCCATACAATAGCATGGGCTTAATCACTTCGCGTGCCCACCCCCTATTGGCCATTTAAAGCGCAGACACCCACCTCACCTCAGATTGGAACTCTTTATCGGAATCAAAGCCACGTGAATCACTCTGCGTAGGAGCGAATTTTATGATAATACTTTCATTGCAGCCTGCTTACCCTCATTTTGCAAGGCACACTACAATAACCACAACGCACTCAGTTTTCTTGGCCAACCACTTGCAACCAGTCCTCATTCGATAACAGATCTTATCTTCGCGTAGTTATTAGTTCTATAATTGCATAAACTAGTTCTTTTATTCACTTTGTAGATCGGTATATCAAGTTGCAAGGTTGACCTCAGATTCGTAACAGAAATAGGAGCTGAATATTGCTAACGGGTACTTTTCAATAGATAATACAGCAGTATATTATACTGCTCTTTCGGATAATCGTGTGTGACTTCAGCTTTAAGGAGCCGGGAGTGCTAACTAGCGCTACTAATGGAATAAAGGTCATAACTTGGTGTATAATTATAATCTTTTTAATGCACTAACCCGTGCTACGGACAATTTTAAAAACCTATTTAGAGGCTAAAAATTCCACCCATGCCGGGACTCAAACCCGCGACCTCTGTCTAACCGTGCCAGTGCTCTCCCAACTGAGCTAATGAGCGACTCACCGGCATCAGTGAAATTTCAAACCTCTTTACAATACTCTCTGTATTACGTACAGGCAGCAACATCTGGCTGAAATAATTTGCATCACTTGCAGCCCCGAATACCTTACTTTGCAGTTAGGTTTTACATCGCATCGTTGGTTTAAAATACCTTTTTTTTAAAGTGAATATTATAAATATCAACACTTGTGATAACTATTTATTAAAAATACTACAGTCAACTGTGAATACAGTCTAGAACCTAGGATCAACCTATGACTTTGATCAAAAACGACCGTTTTTATCCAAACTCCTTTAAAGTTCTATTCTTGGACCTAGTTTCTTCTCAGTAGGTTCTAAAAATGGCTACTGTTTATTTATTAACATTTATGCTGAGTGCTTAGTGCGAGTTTGACAGATCCAATCGAATAACTTTACTACCGCGTTAATCGAGCATTGAGTAGTGAGTATGAGTAAGTTAACCGTTCGAACTGGCAAAACGCTGTCACAGTACAACTCGCACTCGCGTTTATTCGTGTTTTGGCTGGTAAGCGTGTTCACTTCTCAAGGTAAACCATTACAACTCGCACTCAGCAATTTTAATTTCCATACTTTTCGCTAGGTGGCGCTTCCTCGATGCCATAGAAATATGAGTTTACGTTAACGCGATCGAGTAGTTAACAAACTCGCACTAAGCACTCTGTTCACTTTCTCCAAAGACATAATACGTCTTAAGAGAAGATTTTTTTTCTATTGATGGCACTAGTTACTAAGTACCATGTAGCGCCTTGACACTAATCGGTCGCTACAAATGTAAAAGTCGCGACTTTTCAGTACATTTACTGTCATATTTTGACATTTCAACGCCACAAAATAATATTATAATAATAACTTCCACACAACACAATCACTTGACCTGGTCCCAAACTAGGATACCCTGTACTATGCTAACCAGGCAAGGACGTCACAAACTGAGTGAAAATACACCCAGACTGAGACCACTTCAACAAATGTACGGCGGCCCCCAGTGGGAATTGAACCCGCGACCTCTGTCTTGGTACCCAAGCGCCTTAACAGTTAGACCAACCAGACAGTCAAATGCTTGACTCGGGCCGTGCTACCCATGCATAGTTGAAGGAACATACTATCTATAATATAAAAATGAATCGCTGAATGTGTCTTTGCTGAAATCTCGAGAGCAGCTGAACCGATTTTGCTAATTCTTTTTTAGAATATTCCTTGAAGTACGAGGATGGTTCTTACGGATGGAAAAATAAAAAATAATAAAGAATCGACTGTTAGGCGGTACGAAGTTCGCTGGGTCAGCTAGTTGATCATATACCTATAGTTTATTATCCTGACTATAGTGCGGTCACTCACTACGAGTTTTATTATAATTGTGATGAAATGATAATTTAGTGATGAGCGCTTGGAGGTCATAGGTTGTTCTGACGCCCACTGGAATTGTCGAACAATAGTACATTACACAACTAGGGTGGTAATACAAAGAAAGGCCGAGATCGCAGAAGTTTGCGGCCCGAGCTGCAAGCGAGGGACGTAAATATGCGATCAAGAGCTTTCTTTATTACCTCCCACCCATGTTGTGTACATCTTTTTATGTTTACACTTGGCCAGAAAGCCACTTTATTGCCAGGTGTGGCATAAAAGTTTTTTCTTAGTCCAAACGTGTAAATTATATTTTTATGCTACTGTTCCAGCCTTGACATGTTGTCATGTGTTATAAGGCGTTGCATAAACTTTTATTGTAGCAGTCCGTATAAACTTAGTAATAATTTGTAGTGGCCATAAACCACGAGAATTGAATTGAATTGAATTGAATGTGAAAAGAAGTCTCTTTATTTATTTGTTTGTTTTTATTTTATTTTATGTAAGGTGAAGAAACAGATACAAGTACCTACGGGTAAAAAACAAACGGACGTAAATAGACATAAAGTAGGTACTGTATCGTTAGACGTTCACACTGAGATGTACCTAATATTATATTAATAATAAAAAAGTGACACTAAACCAATAGATACTGTTAATTAGTATTATCTAGCAAAAGGTTCCTCTACAACTTAGTTTGAACTTAAGAAGGCTTACAAATCCCTTATACACAAAACAATTTCTACACAAAAAAGGCGAAATAATTGTGACAAATTAATAACTTATGCACGTAGAGCTAATAGGTACATGTTATGTTGGAAGACAAGATACCACTAAAGTATTCTATAATCGTTGCCTATAAACGTCCCACTGCAGTGCCCAGGCCTTCTCTCGGAGAGAGAATATGGGCTTAATTACCACGCGTGCCCACCGCGGTTTGGCAAATTCAAGCGCTGAGGCATTTGAACATCTCAGTCACTGAAGTTTCCTCACGATGTTTTCCTTCACAGTTAGCGACGTGATATTTGCTACTACATACATAACCTCACGCCTGTATCCCAGAGGGGTAGGCAGAGACCAGGGACTGCCACTTGCCACGATCCTGACAGATCACCTTCGCTTCATCAACGCTCATAAGTTGTTGCATGCACGCACGCCGGTTCCGGGTACTTTTTATCTTTCCCCTTTGCTAATACATCCCCTATCTGGTCGATGTATATCCGCCTGGGACGACTCTTACCAACCCTTCCACCCTTCCCTACCCTTCCTACTACAACTGCACAAATGTACATAATCTAGAAAGCAAAGTCAAAGTGTATGCCAGGATTCGAACCCATGACCTCCCGATTGAGAAGCCGCTCTAATTAATTGTCGCTTGATTCAAAGAAATGAGAGATGTCATGTGAGGATTTTTGTTAGAATAACGTGTTAGAAGGATGGGTGACCGCCCCGTGACTACCGGTAGTGGCATTTTTCCGAGCGTTTCTGTGCTTCGCAAGGCACGTTAAGCCGTTGGTGCCGGCTATCATGTGATGACAGTCAAGCCATGGCAGAGGCCTTATGGGAGCTTGATAACTGCTGACAGTAAGGCCCGCTACTGTCTTACAATCCTCCACCAACCCGGACTTGGCCCCCGTGATGGAGTACGGCCTAACCTTCCTGCAATGCAGGAAGAGACCTGTGACAGCTGTGGGGATATACAAGGGTTGATATCGATATTGAACGTGTTAGATGTTAGAAAAAACACAAATAGCATGTTGCAGTGGTTAAGACGAACCCACACATAACCGATTCGCGCGACCACACCTTCTTTTCAAAGACCAACAGACCTCGTTTCTCCAAACGAGCGAAGCCCGACGACAATTGAAAACAAATGAAGGTGCAATTTAGAAAAGTCTGCTGGCGGTCGGGCCGCAAATAAAAGGAGCGCAAAGTAAAAGCGCTATTGCGTCCGTTCACCTTAAAACCAAAAACCATTGACACGGCCCAGTGGCCGCGGGAATTCACTTTTCGACGAACCGCAGCCTTGCGAAGTGAAATGTTCATTAGCCGCTTCTAAAATTAGTTGTGTAGCAGAGTTTCCGTTTCGTTTATAGCTCAAACCACCTCAAGCTGATATAATCTGTATGAACCAGAGTGCTTAGTGCGAGTTTGACAGATCCAATCGAATAACTTTACTACCGCGTTAATCGAGCATTGAGTAGTGAGTATGAGTAAGTTCACCGTTCGAACTGGCAAAACGCTGTCACAGTACAACTCGCACTCGCGTTTATTCGTGTTTTGGCTGGTAAACGTGTTCACTTCTCAACGTAAACCATTACAACTCGCACTCAGCAATTTTAATTTCCATACTTTTCGCTAGGTGGCGCTTCCTCGATGCCATAGAAATATGAGTTTACGTTAACGCGATCGAGTAGTTAAAAAACTCGCACTAAGCACTCTGTTGAACCTCGCTTGTTAGTTCAACAGGTTCTTCTGACATTAGGCTCATAGTTTAACTCACTAGTTCTTCTGTTAGTGTACGAGTATTATACTGTAATACACTAACAGAATCAAGGCCCAGGTTGGTGGAGGAATGTAAGACAGTGGCCGGTCTTACTGGTCTTACTAAGACCTGTGCAGGTTTCAGGACCAGAGATTTTCTCTCAGAGGGAGAATATGGGCTTAATTACCACGCGCGCCCACCGCGGATTTGCAATTTCAACCACTGAGGTATTTGAAAACCTCAGACCCTCAGGTTTCCTTACGATATTTTCCTTCCACGTCAGCGAGCGGTATTACTAATGGTAATATATCTACACAAATATACATAGCTTAGAAAACAAAGTCATCGGGGCATGCCCGCACTGGGAATAGAACCTGGGTCTTTCGCTTCCGAGTCTATTGTTCTACCCATTGGGCTACTACCGCTCCCTATAATAAGTATATCTGAGTTTTCCCTGTCATATCTTGTAATTATGTGAATAGTTCTTATTTTCTATGTATGTGCCTATGAGTGGTGTGCCTTTTGTTTCCTGTGATGTGTTATTTGTTCCAATAAATATCTTTATTTTTCCTTTCTTTATATATTACTGTATAAGATAAGAATAAATTTAAATATTATTGTATACCAGAACACATTTTATAAAACATGTAAAGATACAAAATACAACTGTACTATTTTAAAAACCTATTTAGAGGCTAAAAATTCCACCCATGCCGGGACTCGAACCCGCGACCTCTAGCACGGTTAGCCAGAGGTTGCGGGTTTGAGTCACGGCATGGGTGGAATTTGTAGACTTCAAATAGGTTTTTAAAATTGTCCTTAGCACGGGTTAGTGCATTAAAAACAATATAAAGAACTGTACTAGATGTAGCTTTATATAATAGAGCTTAGAACGCGGCGTTTACACTGGATCTCCTTCATAAGTCGTAAAACAGACCATAGACGTTGTAAGACCCGTTAAATCGCCTGCCGATTTCTCATTTCCCATCGCTTTCACTAACTAATTTACACGGTGCCCGTGTTAGTGAGTAATTCACACTTGAATTGTTTCATTTGTGTGAACCAAATGCGAGTGATCGACTACAATAGGTAAGAAGTCTTTTGTAACAACTAGAGAGATCGATCTTTACTTTAGAAGGCGAGTAACATTTCTATTTTCTATCCTTAGGAAAGGTCTGATCATCTTTCCTAAGGATACAAAATAGATGTTGAGAGCGCTCGCTTAGCGAGCTATGGAGAGAGCTATGCTCGGAGTTTCTCTGAAGGATAGGATTCGCAACGAATGCACCCGACAGAGAACCAAAGTTATCGACATAGCTCAGAGAATTAGCGAGCTGAAGTGGCAGAGGGCTGACCATATCTCGCGAAGAACCGACAACCGTTGGAGTAAGCGTATTCTTGAGTGGATACCGCGATTCGGCAAACGTAGTGCAGGACGCCCTCCGATCAGGTGGGATGACGATCTGCGAAAAACTGCCGGCATATGTTGGATGCGGCAAGCTGAAGACGGGGCTCTATGGCGCTCATTAGGGGAGGGATATGTCCAGCAGTGGACTACATAATATAGCCTGAAGAAGAAGAAGAAGAGAGCGATGGTAGCGGTGCGGTAGAATGCCGGCTTCTCAATCGGGAGATCGTGGGTTCGAATCCCGGCGTGTACCAATGTCAACGTTCTAAGTTATGTACATTTATGAAGTTATAGTAGCAACACCACTCCCTAACTGTGAAGGAAAACATCGTGAGGAACCCTGAGGGATTGAGATTTTCAAATACCTCAGCGCTTGAAATTGCCAATCCGCGGTGGGCACGCGTGGTAATTAAGCCCATTCTATCGCTGAGTGAAGGCCTGTAGATATCGAAATGGTTAACTGTAGTGCTGTCTCTTCGAATTTCTCGACAAAGAGCAAGACAGTACGTTAATTAAGTATTTACTTAGTGAAATTCTCAATTCAGAAACCGGTTTCCAATATTACAGGAGCTGGTTGATCTAGCGGCACCACGCTTGGCTACAAAGGTTCGACTCCCACTGGAAGACGCCATAAATGATTCCATGAATCTGGGTGTCACATGGTATTTAGTATTAATTTTAGTTACACAAATATTGCAACGCAATAGGAAAATTTTACCAAAGCCGATCATTTTTAGAACTGATAACTTATGAAACATTTTCTTATGCCTGTTGTATTTATATATCTTAAGTATTTGTGATGTCCTTGTCTTATTACCACAGCACAAGGCATCCAAGTTCGGAATCAGCTCCTTCATTACGTAACTTTTCACGTATAGATGGATGGATGGATGGACGGACGGACGGATGGATGGATGGATGGACTGATAGAGAACACTTTATTGTACATAAAAAAAGGAAATTACACAGATATTTCTTAACCTAAGAGTATAGGGCGGCCTTATACTAAAAGTGATCTCTTCCAACCTTTGGATGGACTGGAGCTATATATTGGAGAAGGAAGTAGATGTACAAATGAATCAAAATATTTCAGATACATTTGAATTAAACATGCTTAATTAAGAAAATAATGATACTAACCCTAAATAGATACATACAAAGAATGATATACGTACATAAATAGAAAGTGATATAAAAATATATATTTTATATAAATACATACATTTATAGGCATAATATGTAGAGGACATAAATAAAATACCAACAATAGCAGAACAGTACTACAATTAACAGCAAAAGTTTGTGCGAGTGCGAATTCTAGCGAGATAGAATTCCTTTACCATAGTTTAAAAAAAGGTAGGGGCTTGGCTCTCCGTACTTCCACCGGCAGACTATTCCAGAAACGGACAGCTTGCATCTGTTTGCAAAAATTAAAAATATCCTCTGAACTTTGTCGTACAATTATGTGGCTCAATATCACTGGCACGTATCATGTATACAATAAAATGCGGTATCCACTATGTGTGATATAAATTACGCCTCATGCTTATTAGGCAAATCTATAGTAAGCATTCCACTTTCGTACACAGATATATACGTGAAAAGTAATAAAGCGCAGGATAAGTAATTCTGCTGTATGGGTCAACTGATATTGATTTCGTGGTTTTGAAAGTCTTCCTCTGTTTTCGGGTATACATAACAGGTAATTTAGTAACACCCTTTGTAGGCTCGTTATAGTATGTTTTATGCTCTTCCCTGGTTACATAACTAACGTTAAAGAACTTTTCTCGTGGAGATCTTAATTACGATTAATCTTAAAATCCGTAAAGTTTATTATATTGTGAAATACAATCTCGTGGCAACCTGACTTAAATTTTTATGAACTATACAGCACAGAAATTCACTTTCATACCATTGTTACACCTCCGCCACACAACGTTGAGCATCTCCAAAACTTTGAATTTTATTGTCCGAAAACAAAACTTTTTCTTCACACTCGCTTGCTCATTCATTGCACCGACAAAGCGCTCCATTCAAATGATGGCAGGTTACAAATACACGAAAGTACTGTGCCTACATCCGTGCCTAAACGCCACACCCTTTCGACCTTAACAGCTTCGGAATAAAGGCCAAAATTCACTAGGAAAGCTTAGGTGAACATTCAGGTCAGTGTACGTATTGTTCGGCGATTAGCGTTGGCGTAAACCTCTGTACAACTTGTCAGAGTGATTTCTTTTTTATTATTATTCAGTTTAGTAGGCCGCTGAGTGGCATGTGTATTGGTTACGCTTATGCAAATGCAGTCTTGAAAAGCGATCCATCTTAACTGACAATTTCAATCCGGATCTCTAGATTTTTGTCTATACTTTGGGCCGATAGAAAATATGCAACAATCTTAAGTTTTAAATGACCTACAAACGTCCTACTGCAGTGCAAGGTCCTCTCAAAGAGAGAGGATGGGCAAAGCATACATAAAATAAAGACAATTTTTTTTTCTAAAATTTAATACTTTATTGAGATACTCAACACTGCATGTCGTTGATGTTGTATAAATGAATGAATAAATGCAAGAGACCATAATTTGTTATTTTATTTATTTATATTTATTCACCGAAAACAATGCAAAATTACAACATCATTAGTTTGCCAAACTGCTAATGCAGTTTATCGGCTAGCTCTCGGTAACAGTTCTTTGTAACTTACTAAACTAACATTACTTTCTACACAACTAACGTAGCATTAAATAACTAAACATAGCATAACCTCACGCCTGTATCCCAGAAGGGTACACAGAGACCAAGCTTGCCACGCTCCTGACAAATCACCTTCACTTCATCAATGTTTATTAACCGTTGCATTCACCGGTTTCGGGTACTTTTTCCCCTTTGCTTTTTTATTTAAAATAGTCTTACTTATATGTTGTGCAATTATAGTTGTGATTTGTTTTGAGCACCAAATAAATGAAATAAAATAACCGTGACTTTTTTGGATTATCTGGAAATTGTGTTCAATTTAATCGTGACATCATGTATAAAAACTTTGAGAATATTGTTAAGAAATCTCCAGAAACGAAATAAAATATGTTTTAGACAATGTCTGAAGTGCTTTTCTTGGCAAAAAACGGAGGAATACATTAAACAAATGATAGATACTACAAGACTTCTCACTTAGAATTCCATAACATTCGATGTGTTCTGGTTTTGATCTTCAAGGCTTTTATTCAAACCTGAATTTCTAGTAGCATCATTTTGGAGGACTACCATCGATTTTAAATGATCCACATGTTTTCCAATAAAACCACTAACATATGACAGGGAAATTTATTAGCCTGACCACGTAGAACAGAGACTTCCTGTCTCTCAGTGGGTCTATCATAGAACAAACGAAAAGTTAATCTTTCAAAAAATAAAAAATAAATCTATCAAGAATGCCCATTCTCAAAAAAAAAACTGTTAAACTATACTAAAACCTGACTTTAGTCAAGCAAATATAATATAAAAAATTAAATAATTTATTTGGAATTCTTTTATGCAAACACAAAAGTTATTTTTAGCTGAATGGATTCATTTAGAATTATGAAATGAAAAGGTTTTATTCAAAGTAGCACAGAAACTGCGGCTTAATGAACGTTACATTTCAAACTAGGTGTCCATTTCAAAATCTAGATCATTTAGGAGAAAAAATTGACAAAAAACTCCTAACTTAGTCTTTTCAAAAGTCCTTAATTAACGTAGTTTACATAATTATTTTAAACATAGAACTCATACATTGTACTGGCTTTCATTCCAGACCTCATTGTCATCTAAATAATCCTTTATGTTATAGTAGCCCTTTTGGCACAAAGTGTGCTTAACATATTTTTTGAAACGCGATTCAGGCAAGCTTAATATATCTTCAGGGATTTTATTATAGAAGCGTATACAATGCCCTATGAAGGATGTATTAACCTTTGCCAGCCTAAATAGTGGGAACAAAAGTTTATGTTTATTTCTAGTATTTACATTGTGTTGGCTACCTAAAGTTTTAAAGTTACTGATTTTTTCCTAACGTACATAATGTTTTCATATATATACTGACTGGCAACTGTCAACGGCAACTGTATGTTCACTAACATACGAACAAACATAATTTTTTTAATAGAACTTTTAAAGACAGGTTATCTATGTATTTAAGAAAGTTATCTGAATACTACGCCATTGAAGTCGCAACTTGCGCTTAACTCAAATATAGTTGGCCGTTGTCTGTACTTTTAGGAAAAGAAATAATTTCCATTTTTATGTACAATATAGTGTTTTCTATCTATCTAATTATATAGCAGACACCTCTGTGTTTGTCTGTGCAATATAGACAGATGGGTTAGTAGGTTTGAGGAGAGGTAGTGGGTATCAAAAAGATTCAAAAGAAAAAATAGGCACTTTGGCACAGTACCTTTACATTTTAGTAATAGTCATTCGTAAAAGAACTGAGTAGAGTTCACGCTTCTAAAGCTCGATGTGCTATGGACTGTATGTAGAAACAATGCAACGTGTCCATAGTTCAAAATACAAAATTTATTAAGTTAATTTCCGAACAAGGTGCATTAGCCTCTAAATAGGTTTTTTAAAATGGTCCTTAGCACGGGTTAGTGCATTAAAAAAAATATAAAGATGCATTTGACAGGGGTTGGACGTCCCCTGTTAAGTAAAAAAATACTATTTGCAGAGGCAGCTCTTTCATCGAAATGGCTTCTGCATGTTTTGGACCCTAAACTAAACGTAACTAAACGACACAATAACGGTATATTATTTACATTTGTCACTGCATCTTTGACTTTAAATATATTTTTTTCTATTTAATTTTATTTAACAACTAATGTTAATGTAAGCAACCGAACGGTAGATTCTCAGGGGTATTGATATAGGCCCTCAGATCTAAATGCAAATTAGCTGATGATACTCCGCTATCTTAGAAGGTCCTTCGAGCCGGATGAAGTTCATTAGACGCCGGAAATGTGTATCACTATAAATTCTCGGCGCTTAGTAAGTTTCTCGATAGTAGGTATATAGCGAGTCTGACATTATGAAAATTATTCATAACCGTAAACGTTAGATGATATTAGTTGAGCTAGCAACCTCATTCAAGGGGACTTTTTAAAAGGTTATCTATATAGAAGTATGGCTAAAGTTGACAGTAGATCAAGTTTAACATCTTAGGTTGATGTGCTATCGACTCTACCTATCCCTTCTGAGCAAAATGCCAGTTTCCATACTAATAATTTTGGCAGCAAATACTTAAAAAAATAATTTTTAATTTGAATTTGTTTGTATAGGTAATTCTAGGTACAAGGGCGTGTTTAATGCAAGAAGCATTCTCTTACAGCAAAACTTTGGTGATAAAGAGACTGAAAAACATCGCTCTCACTCTTCCGATTTCTCATAAAAGACAAGAAATACATCTTTACTAAAAAAAAACCGGCCAAGTGCGAGTCAGACTCGCGCACCGAGGGTTCCGTACAAACCTGTATTATAGACCTGAGTATTTGGTATGAATTTCAATTTAATACCTCTACGCGTTTATGAGAAAATGGGTAGTAAGTTTAAAATTATTAAAAAAATATATATTATGAGATGTAACTAAAAATTTATGGTTTTCGTAATTTTTCCTTTATCTATGCTATAAGACGTTGCTTCGTACCAAATTTCAAGATTCTGAGTTCACGGGAAGCACCCTGTAGGTTTTGATTCCCTTGCAAGTGTCGAAAATTTGCGGCATAAACGGCTGTATCTTTTGATTGCGTTGGCTTAGAAGTTTGATTTTTTCACAGCTTCAAGGGACAGTAGACTTGAGTAATTGATATAAATTTCAGCTTCATACCTCCACGCGTTCCTGAGAAAAAGGGTCTTGACAGACGGACGGACGGACAGACGGACAACAAAGTGATCCTATAAGGGTTCCGTTTTTTCCTTTTGAGGTACGGAACCCTAAAAAACAATAATTTACCGTTTTTTTTTTATTTTCATAAGAATAATTTAGAAACGAAAAAAATGCCCTAGGAAAAAAAATAGAAAAAAGAAAAAAATCTAGGAAGGTCAGGAAATATGTTTGTGCCAAATTGTTGTCTGTCACAACTTTACATTTTTTTGGTGTATCCTATATATACGTCGCACTGCAGGGTAAAGGCCTTCTCTCAGAGAGATAGAAAGAGTATATGCAGCGCGGATTGCAGTTGCATTCATGGAAAAAACCTTAGTTTAGCTAATTTAGTTTCGTCAGTCGCAACTTTTTCCATACCTCAGCACTTAAAATTGTTAATCCGCGGTGGGCACGCATTGTAATTAAGCCCATTCTGCCACTGAGAAGACTGGCAGAGAAGGCCACGGAACGTATATAGGCTACTAAGCTACACGCCGCTAAGAGATTCGTGGTGACTCCACAACTAATACACAAGAATGTAGACCTCGACTTTATTTAATATCATAACATAACATTTACATACAAGCACATACATTGCTTCTGGCCTCACACTAGGATACCCTGTATCGTGAGAACCAGGAACAACGACATCACAAACATGGAGACATCCAAGACCAGGGCTTTTTTTCCCCTCAGCCGGGATTCGAACCCGGGACCTCTTAAATGGTAAGCAGACGCGCTACCGCTACGCCACAGAGGTCGTCAAGACAAACGCCAAATGCGAGGCCATCTTACGTGAAAAGATATTAAAATACCAATTTCGAATAAGTGCGATCAACAGAGAGGAAATAACAGACTGGTAATAATTATAAATGAGGATTTACACGACCCAATGACCTCGTTTCTTGCCTCTAACATGTGCGACATCTATTCTAATATCTAAAATCTATACATCCGTAATTCCAGTAGTATTTTACTTAAATAATTTCTAGTACGACAAGATGTTAGGTAAAGTACAATACAGTATGGGTGTCTTTATCCAAACAAAGGAGGGAATTTGTATATCGTATGTTGTTTGATTCCTTTCTACGAACTTTTAGTACGAAAATATTGTCAGTAAAGCTTTGATAAACCAATAGGGTTAATATCGATAGATATATTAGTATACAGGGTGTCTCATTCAAATCGGTCAGTATGGGAAAGTCTGAAACTATAAGAAATACGAAGATCTGTTCTGAGGAACCATGTCATCGATTTTAATAACAAGAAAAACTGCATTCATACATTTTAAAAAACATCTGTACTCCGTTCGGGAATCGAAGCCGGTTGTTTTGAAAAAAAAAAACTTCTATTAATCAAACACTAACAATCAATTGAAAAGCCCACTTAAAATAACTATGTAGATACTTATTTAAAGATTACGATCGTTACCTAAACGTGTTGAATATTGTATTGAAAAAGGAGGCGGTCACTTCGAGCACCTACTGAAATAAATTAAAGTATGTGAAAACAATGCATTTTATTCATTTTAGACATCATGTTTCATGCAGACATTTATTGCTTAAGACCTACACAATCAATATCTAAATAGAAATAGTGTAGGTTTTTTTTTTCAAAACAACCGGGTTCGATTCCCGAACGGAGTACAGATGTTTTTTAAAATGTATGAATGCAGTTTTTCTTGATATTAAAATCGATGACATGGTTCCTCAGAACAGATCTTCGTATGTCGTATAGTTTCAGACTTTCCCATACTGACCGATTTGAATGAGACACCCTGTATATATCAGAACTTTTTAGTGATGAGCAATAGATTAGAATAGGTTAGCATATTTTTCTATAACGAGATAGCTTGAAGTTTGGCGTGCGGAAACCCTGAAGTTTGATTTAAACTTGCAGGAAACTTATAAATGGTAAATTAATAAGAAGCTTGAATCAAAAATTTCTACTGTCCGCATTTATCACTGATCACCGACTTGAAATCGCCAATCCGCTGTTGGCACGCGCAATGATAAACCCAGCTTATGTTATTTGTAATTTGACTCAAATCAACGCCTGCTTCAATTGGTCAGACGTTCGCACATGTCATAATTAGCTGACGCACAGAACACACAATATATAGTATAGTAGTAATCCAAACAAAGGAGGGAATATGTATATCGTATTTTGTTTGATTGCTTTGTGCGAACTTTTAGTACGAACATTTATTGGTTTATCAAAGCTTTACTGACAATATTGTCAATAAAGCTTTGATAAACCAAAAGGGTTAATATCGATAGATATATTAGTATATATCAGAACTTTTTATTAATGAGCAATAGATTAGAATAAGTTAGCATATTTTTCTTTCCAGTAGCTAATTTTGTCGATACACACTATCGTGTAGTGATAGTTTTCAAAGTCTACAGCTGTATTAAAATGGATACATCCTTACGATACTTACTTAATCTACACTATCATATTTTTTTATGAAGCTTAGAAAGTAGTAAACTAAACATCAAGACGAGGCTTTGTATGAAATGACGTACTAAGAATCTTCATCTTAAATCATGATATATACTCTTCTGGCTATGGCGTACTGAAATCTGTTAATTCTGTACGAAAACTGCATCGAGGACAATTTTGGTCAAGTTCTGGGAATATTTTTATGACTTTTCTGCAACATTATGACCTAAGCAATTGTACAATATTTGTGTAATATGGTTTTTATGTGTAATTAAGTGTTCTGTGTCTATTTATTTATATAGCGGTGCCCGCGGTTACGTTCGCGTGGTGCAGCACTTTCGGAGATTATGTATAAAACGTCTTCTTAATGTTAGTTCGTTCGTTCGTTATCAACCCTTGTATGTCCCCACTGCTGGGGCACGGGTCTCTTCCTGCATCGCAGGAAGGTTAGGCCATACTCCACCACGGGGGCCAAGTCCGGCTTGGTGGAGGATTGTAAGACAGTGGCGGGCCTTACTGTCAGAAGTTATCAAGCCGCCCATAAGGCCTCTGACACGGCTTAACGACTGTCATTACATGACAGCCGGCACCAACGGCTTAACGTGCCTTGCGAAGCACGGAAGCGCTCGGAAAAATGCCACTAGCGGTAGTCACGGGACGCTCACCCATCCCGCACCTGACCGCGCCTGTTGTTGCTTAACCAAGTGATTGATTCCAATCACTCGGTTCGCCTAGGCCACGAGCGCTTAATATTAGTACAGATATAAAATGTATATGGGCCTGCGTTCAGATGATATAAGATTTAATTGAATTATTTTATTATTTAATTGAATGCCCTAAACTAACCCTAACCCTACACCTAACCTAAACTTCAAATAAAAAGTTCACCAGACCATTACACCAAAACCAAAAATCTGCCAAAGGAGAAAACCGAACAGATTGCTTGGCTATCTCCGTTACAGAGATCCCTGGCACAGTTAATTGAGCGTCGGTGCGCTATTGTGGCACCGCAGGCGGCGGCCGCCCTGCGCTTTCCTTACTGAGTTATGGCTCCAGGTGGTACTCCTGTGGGCCTGTCGCAAGCTAGACAATACGAAAGCAGATCTCATCTGTTAGATTTTAGATACAAGCCGAAAAGAAAAAATCACGAGCTAAATTTTTTTTTATAAGGAATAGGCTTACTCTTGACTTCTATCTAGGCAGAGGGTGAACATGCATGAGGTCTAGGATGGACCGAGTTTACGTTTACATGCATGATATAGCTTGAGCCCTTACTCCCTTTTTCTGTAACTCAGAGAAAGCCTATCCCTGCTTATAATATGCTTTGCAATGAAGACTATACTATGTAAGGGCCAGTTTCTGCATTGAGAATTTCGCTAAGTGAATGGTTAACTATAGTGCTATCTATTCGAATTTCTAAGAAAAGAGCGTGACAGAGCATTACTTAAGTATTTACTTATAAAATTATTGATTTAGAATCGGGCCCTAAGTTGTTCGAAGCTCTAGTACTAATATAAGATGACAACAAGACCACAAAACGAATTGAGGTTTCGTGGGTCATCGTAACGACAACTTTGTAATAGGGCCACGGAGTACCTAGACGCTTAGGCGTGGTCTAAATGGGGAGAGATTGGCGTTCGCCCACACAACGGACGAATAACATCAATGGACGTGACACTGAAGGTATAACACTTAGCTTTCTATTGTTCTTTAGTATAAAAGCCTTAGCGATTAGTGCTTGATTAATAGTGTTGAGAAGCGGAAATGATTCATTAGAGACAACTTTGGATTCCCGCCGATTTATCGATGTCGATGTGTGGCCATTGAATTGTATCCATGAACAACGAACCTTATTGTTTTCTTCATGCATGCTCTCCAAACTCCGCCCTCTAAGAAACCTTGTGGCGTCTAATAGACTGCTAGCAAAGTTGATGGAACTCGAGTGAAGAACTGAAGACAGTTAATTTGCCGTTGATAACGGCAATTTTCATCTACCAATCGATTTTCAGATTGTCAAAAACAGCGGCTTGAACACTGTACCTCCGCCGACTTAGATCAAGTTTGCGAAAAGTGTAATGGACGCTTGTAACCTTCTTTTAATCATCTGTGAAACTCGGAAATTTGATGAAAGCTTGCAGGAAACTTATAATTTTTTAATTTAATAACATAACATGTACATGCAAGCACATACATACTTCCCGGATTCATCACTGATCACCGAATTGAAATCGCCAATCCGCTGTTGGCACGAGCAATGATGAACCCAGCTCATGATATTTGTAATTTGACTCAAATCAACGCCTGCTTCAATTGATCGGACGTTCGTATATTACATAAATTCATAATAAGCTGAGGCACAGAAACACAATAGTATAGCCTAGGGATAGTACTCACTCGTATACTATTCTAGCAATTTGTTTATGGCACCATTAGTATCTTGTCAGGTTTCCTTTTTGAGTGTTCTAAGTTGGCTAAACTGATTGTCTCTCTCGCTCTTTACCAATAAACAATTTATCTGGTTCCTAGTGCTACCACTTTCAAATCTACAGTCTATTACTATTAGACTTCACGCTGAGCCATCGTCTAACACAATTGTCACCAAACATATTTCTTTGCCAAAAAACAAATACTGTTGACCAGAGCGATGGTGACAAAGGAATAGAATCGGTCTGGAACAGCTCCAGATTCGTCCGTGTAACCTGCTGTCATCATGCGGCAATGATATCAACCCCTTGTTTGTCACCACTGCTGAGGCATGGGGCACTCTTTCTGCATTGCAGGTTAGGCCATACTCCACCATGGGGGTCAAGTTCGGCTTGGTGGAGGATTGTAAGGCAGTAGCGGGTCTTATTGTCTATCAAATCTTAATCTTAAGCTTCTTATGTGACTTAACGATTGCTATTAAATGACAGCTGGCACCAACATGTTAATGTGTCTTGGAAAAAATATACTAGCGGTCACGGGATCGTCACCCATCCAGCACCTCAACGCGTCTATTGTTGCTTAACCCAAGTGATGGATTCTAATCATTTGGGTCCACTAGGCCACGAGCGGTTCATATGACAATCACGTCTTTAACTCCCGTGTACCTTAGACCATTCTAAATAACTCCGTGGCCATAATGCCCGTTATCGCAGACGGTAGGGTAGAGCGCAGCGTTTAGAAATCCGCACCGGATTGAATTTCTAGCATCAATAACAATTTTAGCAAATAACAGCCAATGAATGGCGCTATTCGTTTGTGTCTCTGGAGCGATACGGATCGGGGATTGCGATAACGGTGAATGTAATAGCAGCTATTACCAAGAAGGTATCCCCTTCGCTTCGCACTCGGAGAGAAATGCTGAAATTTTAAATTATCTGGTACAGGCCACCTGCTGATAGGTCGGCGGTAGTGACTTGTGGCGATAAAAAACGGCTGTAGATTGATATTGTAATTGTAAATGAGCTTGAAAATCCAAAACGTGACATCTTCGTAATAAAAACTTCTGTGCATAGAACTAAACCACTTGACCTGGCTTGAATTTTAACACCTTTAAGAGACCCTAGGCCTTGATGCCTTAATAAAACATCGTGGAGAAACTCGCATATTGGCCCCGCACGTATTGACTAGTCTTTCCTGTGGGCTAGGCCGACTAAGCTGTCGGGATGGTATAGGTGCTGGGCAAGCCAACACCCGTCTAAAAACCATGTCCCAGCTACTGCAGCATCAGAGTGGTCCCTTCACCCATCTAGTGTGAGTAAAGATACCACTGGACGATGTATGTATCATCATACATCATTACATTACGTAGATGCAGAGGGCAATGTCGTCGTCGTCAGGCTATACTAGTCCACTGTTGGACATAGCCCTCCCCTAAAGAGCGCCACGTTGTGCGACACAGGATACCCCTATGAAGCACAACGTGGTAATCCCCACGCTGGGCATGCGGGTTGGGGATCACAGTTCAGTGGAATTGTACTGCAGGGGGCACTGCTGCCCACCCCCCGGTTTGTGTCCCTTAGTCGCTTTTTACGACACCCGCGGGAAGAATGGGGTTGGTGCTATTCTCTAGGCCGACACCACACAGCAAGAAGGCAATGTATCAAACAAGAAAACATCGAAAAATCCAAAATACGCCTGCCTTTATCACTTCTAAGCCTCGATTTAACACTGCCTTGAAGGCTGCCCTCGAAGAGCCATAAAGTGCAGTAGGTACCTTAAAAGCCGTTACGCGCCCTAAATGCACCGGGACGGAACGGCCCAGTTCTGTTTACCATATCAATGGTCCAAGGAAACTGACATGGTTACTAGAGGCGGGGTATTATGTTCTCCTAGTGACACTAAGCTACAGACAGAATGAAACAAAAAGGTAGATTTAGGTCCACATTTTTGTTAGATAGATAGATAGAGAACACTTTATTGCACAACCAGAAAAATATTACAACCATGATTCTAAAATCTAATTAATATTATACAATTGGCGGCCTTATCGCTAAGAGCGATCTCTTTCAGACAACCACTTAGTTGTTTGTTTTTTTTTTTTGTTAGTTTTTTTTGTTTGTCAGGGTAGTGGCCTTTATCAAAACCTTGATCTCTACCAAACTCTCCGGGAAACAGGTATAAGTTCAGGTGTGTATGAGATATATAGATAGATAAAGAACACCGTAAATTTTATCTTCATGCCTGGGTAGTATAATATACGAGTCACACTTTTTTGGCGCCAAAATGTCAGAATTTAACAATTAATGTACAGGAAAGTTACGACTTTCCAGACTAGTCTTGGAAAGGAAGAGACGGAACAAAAAAGCATTGAACGTACATTATCAGCTCAATAACTTAGTTGATTATTTTCTGAAATATAATTAATCTGAATTTCGTTTCAGATTAATTATATTTCAGAAATTTTGTTTGTCAGAATTAATTTAATATATTCTACCTATACATCTTTACAATATTCTCTGTATTATTTACGTGCAGCGTAAATAAATGATGCAAATTACTTCAGCCAGATGTCGCTGCCTGTAAATAATACAGAGAATATTGTAAAGAGCTTCAAAATTCACTGATGCCGGTACTTGCCCATCAGCTTAGTTGAGAGAGCGCTGGCACGGTTAGCCAGAGGTCGCGGGTTCGAGTCCCGGCATGGGTGGAATTTTAAGCCTCTAAAAATTTGTTTTTAAAAATTGTCCTTAGCACGGTTCAGTGCAACAAAAATAATATAATTAATCTATTAAATTCACTAAACCAACATGTTAAAAAAAGATTCTCGTGTATAACGATGATACCTTGTTCTTTTATACCTAATGCCATGAATGTAACAACAGGTGGTTTATAGAATCCTTTAGAAAACGCTTGGTGACTTAGTTTAAAGTCTAACGAGGATTGTTTATGCCAGTATTAACTAACCATGGAAGAGCAACATATTTCAACAACATAGGCTGGCTGGAAGAGAATGCTTCTTGCATTAAGCACGCTTTTATGCATTTACTCATTAATTAGTTCAATAAAGAATAATAATAACATACTAGCCCCGTTATTCATAATAGTCTGCTAACTTAAAGCATTGCTAATTCTCACTCTGTCCCCTTCTATTGACCTAAGTCAGAATGAAAAAGTTACTGTTTAGCAGCTGTTTTGAGTTAGCGGACAATTATGAATAAGGGGGTATGTAATAATAATAATAATAAATATTCATGGACATATTACACAGATCTCGTAAGCCCTATACTAAGTACAACTAAATGACTTGTATTATAGGTGCCAACTCGACGATAGATTTAATACAATAAATACATAGAGGCGCTCTCCTTCCCCAGCTGTCTTCAAAAGCAGAGTTCGTGATCTTTATTTATCAGTATAGTCATAAAAATTTTGTCCTCTTGTGTGTAGGTTAGTACTTTCCTTGTCTTATGTAGAACTTTATTATAAGATATATATATGTATGTTTATAATAAATTTTAAGTTAATATAAGTAACGGTATGTAAGTGTATTATTATTAAGTATAAGTATGTATCAATAATCAAATTTGCACTGGCTACCCGTCTTTCTAATTTCCTTCAGCAACTTTCCATCGTAAGGTTGTCTGGAAGAAATTGCTTTTAGCAATAAGGCCGCCAATTGTACTATGTATATTTGCAATTGTTTTGTATTTGTTGTTTTTCCAGTGTACAATAAAGAATATTCTTATCTTATCTTACATAGATAACATCCAAGACCCGAGACAAACTAGAAAAGTTCGTTTCCTAGTTTGACCCTCTCTCTCTTATGTCTCTGAAATGTTTGCCTAAGAAGCTCCACAGAAGCTATTTAAAACATGTATCTACTGAGAGGATGTGGGTAGATATGGCTAAGTGGCATAGTCTAGATTTTTAAGAAGGATTTTGGTGTCTAGAGCTACCTGTTAATCGGGTTTGGACTTATGACTTTTTTGGTAATAAGGCCAAAGTTGTTGCGTGGATTCACATGCTAAGCGACGGGTTACGTGCGTACGATATTTTCGAAATAACTATGCAGTCGCTAATACGTTACGGAGGTTGATATACCCTGACAAATGTAAGTGATCGACCGCAACGCTTAAAATATCATTAGTGATGTCACAATCAGTGTAAAAACAGACGTTTACATAATCGTCACAGTAAAAAGACAAATAAAATTGTGAAAAAAAATTTATTACGAAACTAGAGCAGTTGGTTAGTTCTAAAATGTCAGCAGTTAGACTCATACATACATACATACATACATAACCTCACGCCTGAATCCCAGAGGGGTAGGCAGAGACCAGGGACTGCCACCTGCCACGATCCTGACAGATCACCTTCGCTTCATCAACGTTCATAAGTCGTTGCATGCACGCACGCCGGTTCCGGGTACTTTTTATCTTTCCCTTTGCCAATACATCCCTTATTTGGTCCATGTAAGTCCGTCTGGGACGTCCCTTACCAGCCCTTCCACTCACATTCGCAATATATATTTGTTTCGTCACTCTTTCTTCCTTCATCCTCTCCACATGTCCAAACTAACGCAACATTCCTTTCTCAATTCTAGTCACTACATCCTCTTTCAGTCCACAAAGATCTCTAATCAGACTATTGCGTATCCTGTCATTCAAAGTAACACTACACATACTTCTTAAGGACCTCATTTCTACAGCATTAATTCTACTTTCTTGCTTCTTTTGCCACACCCAAGTCTCGCTACCATACATAAGTGTTGGGACCAGCACGCCACTATGAATAGCCAGTCTAGCTCTTTTGGAGATGTTTCGGCTGCACACAATGGAGTGCAAGGCACCGTTTACACAATTTCCCGCTTTTACTCTTCTTTCTATATCACCTTCACACTTTCCATCTCTTGTAAACAGACTCCCCAAATACACAAATTCTTTTACATGTTCCGTTCTTTCGCCTCTAATCGTTATCTTGCACTCAGTCATTTCAACATCTTTTTCAAAGACCAGTACTTTCGTCTTACTCACATTCATGTTCATAACAGTTAGACTCATAGTTGGTTATTTCTCGTCTAACGTCTAATAGCGTCACAATCAGTGTAAAAATAGGCTTTTACATGAATTAAAATAAGAATGAGAATAATCAGTGTAAAAACAGACTTTTATATAATTGTCACAGTAAAAAGATAAATAAAATTGTAAAAAAAATGTATTAAGGAACTAGAGCAGTTAGTCAGATCTAAAATATCAGCTCGTACAGTCTGTTAGCATTTAGAATATAATTGGATAGATTCAGATATATTCGTGTAATTGAAATATTGGAACTAATATGACAATATAAACTTAATAAAAAAATTTTTTACAGAGCAGGAAGTAGTATTAAGCTCGTGTGCTTTCGGCGAAAACCGAAACCAACTCTAGAGCAAGAGGTATATTCCAAAAAACTAACAGACTGTAGACTCATAGTTAGTCCATTCTCAACCTAACGTCTAATATCGAAACTTATATTACATAATCACATTAAAAAATGTTGTGTTTTTTTTTAATAATTTTATGTTTTATTTATTAGGTTAGTCTAATCCTATTATAAAAAAAAACATTTACTTAATTAGCAGTTTCAGCCTTTTAAGGTTACTAACTTAATTCTAGTGAATAATAACAGTAATTTATCAAAAACAAGTATAGTATTAGCTAGACTTGTTTCAGTTATTATAAAATATAAAACTTAAAAAGAATTAAACTTCGAAATATTAAAAATAATTAGCAACAGCTGACCTCAATGTATCAGAAAATAACATGCACTAAATCCTAAGTCAGAGAGGTCTAACCAGCAAAACCGAATAAGGACTCACAGCAAGGGGCTGACAAGCATAAATTCAAAAATTTGCATAACATCTCGCATAAATCTCCCAGAAGACGCAACGCATAGATGAGTTACGAAGACAACGCTATGGTTAAGCAGAAGATGTAGCGCTTTTTAGATTTACAACTTTATTATTTTACTGGCGACCACCAGGACCGCGTTTCATAAAGGTACAATTCATAGTTTATTACGGCAATTCGATGTACATTGCGGTACAGTACAGTCTTCCTACTTGATGATGTGTGGATTTATAGACTTTGCAAAGTACATGGAAATGTAAACATAAAATTGTGATTCTTTATTACAGCTCTCTGGCTGTTTTATTACCGGCCTACTTCTCAACTGTAATGTTCACATGTTTAACATGAATCCGTTTTTTCATTAGCCTATATACGTCCCACTCAAGGACCTTCTCTCTCAGAGAGAGAGAGACAGTATGGGCTTAATTGCCACACGTGCCTACCGCGGAATTGCAATTTAAGCGCTGACGTTTTTGAATACCTTATACACTTAGGGAATTGTATTATTACAACTTTACAATTGTTAACATAGAAACAAAGTCATTGCCAAACAATACATGCCATTATTCCCCACCCCATATCATTCATTTTGGTGTGATTCTGGTTCCACTACAGAGTGACTTTGAAATTTTAAGAGTACATTCTAACCATAGATTAAAAACATAAACCCTGATTTAGAGACATTAAAAAATATATGGAAAATATTAACAAGCAAATGTTATTACATAGGTACCAATCAATTACTCAGCCACTTTAATTAATGACAGTAAACGAACGGCCACGAAAAAAAATTGGAAAAGGTTACAATTAGTGAATTGGCAGCATTATATTTCTAAGGACACAGAGTCAAATACCATATAATTGACTTAGAAAAACGACTGGCTAGACAGTGGGTTCCAATCTCAGTCTTCCGGGGTTTGAACTGGACTTACCTGTTTTCTTTGTTTGCAATATCGCACAGAAGGTCGTCTTTAATGTGATTTGATAGTATAGAGTTCACTTTAGACGAGATATTTTTTGTTTCTACGTCGTAATATCTCTGCGACTGCTGTATAGACGGGCAGCTGGAGTTTATAATATAAATTGTAACGCGATCAGTATTATACAACTAAGGACCAGTTTCTGAATTGCGATTTTTGCTAAGTAAATACTTAACTGCAGTGCTCTTTCATCGAATTTCTCAGCAAAGAGCGTGACAGAAAGTTACTTAAGTATTTACTTAGTAAAAATTTCAATTAAGAAATTGAAAATGAACGCGACATCTGACGAACGCTTCTTCTGTATCGGTGATCAAACCACATTCAAGCTAAATTTAAAAGAAAAACTGTGTATCTATAATATAAAAATGAATCGCTGAATGTGTTGGTACGCGCAAGTCTCGAGAGCAGCTGAACCGATTTCGCTAATTCTTTTTTTTTAATATTCCTTGAAGTACGAGGATGATTGTTAAGTAGAGAAAAATAAAGAATCAACTGTTAGGCGGTACGAAGTTCGCTGGGTCAGCTAGTGTTTTCATAAAAGTAAGTTTTTTTGTATCATACAATCTTGGAACTCTCTGTTGACAATGTGTGTTGAAATAAAATTAAGAATTTAAAATTTTTGCTTTTGGTAGTTAATCAGTACCGAAGAAATTTTTCAGGTTTTGCGCCATTTCCATTAAAAGTTTCCAATTGAAGAAATATGTGCATTGCCAAATATAACAAAACGCAAACATTTAAAACACTTATAAATAGACTACTTTGAGGGAAAAATAACATTGACTGACTAAATAACATAACCTCACGACTGTATCCCAGAGGGGTAGGCAGATACCAGGGACTGCCACTTGCCACGATCCTGCCAGACCACTTTGCTTCATCAACGTTCATTGTCGTTGCAGGCGCGCACGCCCATTCTGGGTACTTTTGACTTCTGACTAATGGCCATTAACTTCTAATGACAATTAAAATTTTCTTCACAGTTCTTCCACACTACTTGCGTAGATAAAAGGAGATAGGAATCTCTTTTCTTGCCTTAAAAAAAACGTGTTTAAGCACACTATTTTCGTGCGCTTCATCAATGTTCTTTCCAACTATTGTAATAACGTATAATAATTACACCCTCACTGGTATGACTTTAAGTCCCGTGCCTCTCCTTACGTGCGCTTAGTACTGAGTTAAGCTTCTAGTAGTTCGACTTTATTTTGTTGTTTAATCGAGTGATTTTAATAGTTGAACGGTCTTGTCAATTATAACTACCGGGTATTGACTATTGCACGATCTAGTTGTTAGTACGCGAACGCTTTCAAGGGAAATTGAATGCAGCGATGGCATTTTTATTGGCATTTAAATGGTAACTAGAGAGGCTACAGGTTTCCCGGAACCATTGGACGTGCTAGCTCTTGTTTTCATCGTAAAATTATAGTTTTATGTTTGTAAGTTCGTTTCCTGAGGTGTTTGATGTCATTGTGAACCATTAAACCAAGATTGGAAATATGTTAGCAATCATACTGAGAAGATGCATAAAGTACAACGCTTAAAGAAAAACTTTTTTTTTTAATAAACCCCTGTACCTAATACAGAGAATATTGTAAAGAGGTTCGAAATTTCACTGATGCCGGTGAGTCGCCCATTAGCTCAGTTGGTAGAGCGCTGGCAGAGGTCGCGGTTTCGAATCCCGGCATGGGTGGAATTTTTAGCCTTTAATTAGGTTTTTAAATAAACCCTGTTGATACTTTGTCTTTCCGTAGCTTTCTAAGTAAAGTACTTCACTGGACATACAGCCAATATAAGCTCCACTGCAGGGTAAGGTTCTCTCAGAAATAGAGAGTACGGGCGTATGGAAAGGCTAAGGTACGTGACGTTAGATATTCGGGTTTCCTCACGATGTTTTTATGCACAGCTGGCTAGTGCTATTGCTACTACAAATTTACGTAACTTAAAAAAAACAAAGTCTTTGGAACTTGTTGAGGTTCGAACCCACGACCTCTCGAATGTGAGCCCAGCGTTAAGTACCTACTGACTTAGTTTGTCACTTATTTTTTCCAAAGTTGGTATCCAATTACTTCTGACTTAAAAAGGCGTATTTATATATACTATAATAATGTGTGTATTACCCGTGCTAATGACAATTATAAAAACCGATTTAGAGGCTAAAAATTCCACCCATGCCGGGACTGGAACCCGCGACCTCAGGCTGAGATAACCCAAGTGACCTAATGGGCGACCCATTAGCTCAGTTGGGACAGCGCTGGCACGGTTAGCCAGAGATAGCGGGTTCGAGACCCGGCACATGTGGAATTTTTAGCATCTAAATAGGTTTTTATAATGGAGTATTAATTTTACATATCAAGACACCTTAGGGGTTCCAGTCCCGGCATGGGTGGAATTTTTAGCCTCTAAATAGGTTTTTATAATTGTCATTAGCACGGGTTAGTGCATTAAAAAAGAATATAATAATACTCCATTACTAAAATATTCAGGTTTCGTATCAGTAACACAGTTTTAAGTACGTAATATCACTCTGTAGAAGGAAATGTAAGGGCACGCACTGACGCGCGCAGAAACAAGGACGTTGTCCTCTCACCAGCTTCAAGACTACATTCTGGAGAGCTGTCCTTAGAGACTAAGAATATATAATCAGGGGTCACCAGGACAGCTTTCAGGTTTCGCGATTACCATAGTGTATGATAAAATGTGGTTTAGTACAATGTACACAATGTCGTTTAAACAAAACTGGTTCGCTATTATTGTAAGGCTTTGCGAAGTAATTATGTGCAATCGTTAACAGGTAGAATCGAGGACTTGCAAAAAAAGTCTTTTTTTTCTCTGCGACGACGACAGTTTTCATAATAACCTGTCAAGAAGTAATTCTAGTCAAATGCTACAGAAACACTTAAAAACCTAATAAAGAAGCAGTAGTTCTCAATGGAAAATTTTATTTGTTACACTGGATGATGCTAACATTACTGCTACCATTATCTTCTATAATATAAAAATGAATCGCTGAATGGTAAGCGCAAATCTCGAGAGCAGCTGAACCGATTTCGCTAATTCTTTTTTTAGAATATTCCTTGAAGTACGAAGATGGTTAACGAAGCAAAAAAATATAAAAAAATAAAGAATCGACTGTTAGGCGGTACGAAGTTCGCTGGTGACCCAGCGAACTTCGTACCGCCTAATAAATAAAATGTAGCAACCATTTATACTTATCATACCAACCAAATAACCAATAACTGTCAAATAAACTTGCTTCAAACAAGCAATATAAGTAATTATTTTTTATACTGCTTGTATAAAAAAATAATTATTTTTGATGCTAGCAGGCTAACCACATACGCTGAAATATAGAAAAATGGTTTTTCTGACGCTTGGTATATTTTAATCTTCCAATTTTCTCCCCTTACACTATAACATTTCAAATGAAACGATACCAAAAAACCAATTCAGTAACTTATCTAGAGGTCCCTTAACTTTTCGATAGTCTCTTATAACCTATGCTTTAGAGAAAATCTTTTCTAAGTATTTTAACATAAATTCGGAATAACTTTCGTATTTTTTGGCGAAAGAGTAGTCCGAATTGTAGTAATTCGGCTCCGAGTACTTTATCAATCCGGGTTCCAGTTAATATGTAGTGGTTACGAAACTTTTAGTTCTGTAAGTATTTCAAAACAAGATTTTATTTTATACCCGTAATTCTCCATACGTAGTCTGGGTCAGGCCTAGACGGAGACTGACCTTGCGTAAAAAGTATTTTTGTTACAGCCAGCAATATGAAATACGGACTATTAAATAAGGCAATAACCACTATCATGCCCACCAAAGACAAAGCAATATTTATGCATCTCCAAAGGATGCCAACCAAAAAAGCTTGAACCTCACCCACTAGGTCATCACTAGATATAAAACCTTCGTGACCCGATCGAGAGTAAAACGATCGCTTTTGATATCAAGGTCGGCGGCGAGCGGTAGGCGGTATTAACTAGCCTGCTCTTTGTAAGGTCGTGGGTTGAAATCCTGGTAACCAATTCTCACTTCATTAGCAAATAATTCGTATACGATTCTAAGGCTTTTCATTTTATTTCTACATAAAAAGTTGAGCGACAGCCAAAATCTGTATTCTAAACGCCATACTAGGTTGAATTCGAATGAGAAAATAAATATCTACTGATTCTGTCGAGATAGATAGATAGAATATTCTTTATTATACACATAAATTACAGTAACAGAGATTATATAAAAAAGTCGAGTTATGTTATCTCACGCATTCAATTGCGAATTGAAAGCTTAGACGCAAAATATTCGAAGGCTTAGACAATTTTGTCGCATAAAAATAAGATAAGATAACTCGACAGAGTCATTCATTAGTCATTTATTTTCTCATTCGAATTCAATCTCGCATGGCGTTCAGAACACAGATTTTGGCTGTCGCCCGACTTTTTATGTAAATTCAAGTCATAACGCCTTAAGAGTTGTATACGAATTATTTGCTAACGAAGTGAGAATTGACTCCCTGGTTCATATTGAACTTAGATGATTGAACAGCTGAGCTAGTTAATGGTAACTCTTATCGCCTACGGCATAGGTGGGAGTATCGAGCAATAAGATATCTCCGCATGGTGCAGTCAGTAATTGTGGTAGATGAAGTCCAGATGGCAGTGGGTTTCGCACGGCTTTGTCGAAGTGACCTTTTGTCATGAGTTATGACTCGGAACCCCTTTACTTTTAACTTTATATTGACGGCCTCGGTGGCGCAGCGGTTTGGCACGCTGACTGTGCAACCGAAGGTCTCGGGTTCGATCCCCGGTCGGGTCAAACCTGGAAACGAACTTTTCTAGTTTGTCTCGGGTCTTGGATGTTATCTATATATTTATTGTATTACATCTGTCATCGAGTTAGCATCTATAACACAAGTCATTTATATATGTACATGAATATTTATTATTATTTACTTTTAACTTTATATCTGCGAGTAGTTCCAAGATGCATTTGCGAGTTCTCAAGTAATTATGGGTGTACTAAACAGATGCAGAGATCTATACTTACCGTAGCAAAGGTATATACTCATAGTCTTAAGCGTGTTAGCAAAAGTGCTGATAATTTTACAACTGAAGGGCCTTCTTCAAGTAAATTCCCATTCCTATACAAACGTACCTAGTTTGTTTTTTATTTACAAACGGCATGTCGGATCGTAATTAAACTTTGCCAATACGTTCAGAGGACACAAATCAGGGTTTGAGCGTACTTACAACTGAGAACAAGCCAATAAAAAATAAATTATAGCATCAAGACTTTTCCTAGAAACTTTAGTCTAATTCGTAATTTCTTCTTGATAAGTTCATTTTTAATTCTAAGCACGTTCAAATCTCAATTTGTGTCCTTTAAACGTATTGGCTGGGTTCCATTTTCATCCAGCATGTCGATTGTAAAAAAAAACAAACTAGGTTTGGATGGGAATAGTTCCTTGAAGAGCCGCCATAAAACTCAAGTCGACGCCATATTTCTGAAGAAGTTTCTAACCAATATTTTTGGTAGTGGTCAATGACCAGTATTACGATAAACAATTTTCAGGTGACACGTTCTTGCGATAACACCTTTTGTAATTAGTTTTAGATTCATTTTATTTCTAAATACTTACTAGCTCCGCAGTAAAATTTTCTTAATAGTACAGACGTTGACGCTTACCTGGAAAAATAAAACATTTCGACGTTAGTAATCGGCTAAGTAATGAAATAATAAATAATTGATGTGTGGTGTCGGCCTACACCAACCCAAATTCTTCCCGCGGGTGTCGTAAAGGCGACTAAGCGACACAAACGCTTGCGCCCCCTGCAGTACAATTCCACCAAACTGCGATCCCCAACCCGCATGCCCAGCGTGGGGATTATGGCCATTACCCCCAATGAAGGCACAACCTTGCGCTGTGGCGCTCATTAGGGGAGGGCTATGTCCAGCAGTGGACTAATATAGCCTGAAGAAGAGTAATAAATATACACATGAAGTACAAAAAACAAAGATGGCGAGCAGAAAATCAGTATCAAAAGAGTACATACCATAACATTTATACAAAAATGCTTTCGACCGATTCCATATGGTCATGAGAGGAAGGTCTTTCCTGTTATTATACTTTGCCTCTGACTGCTATAAGATTGATGATAACTCAGTACAATAATGTGTAGGTATAGAAAGACTGAAGGTAACTTCAGAGACTCCGTACGATAAGATCCAACAATTAAATCTACTGGCCTTGTCAAAACAATGCAACGAATATATGATTGAAACTATTCCATACAATCAAAGCTGGATTATAATATATATTTAATAAAACATTTTTATTTTAAGTGAACTCAGTTCTTTTATGTTTATCTTAAATCGAGACTCAACTGCGAGACGGCCTCGGTGGCGCAGCGCTTTGGCACGCTGCTGTAAAACCGTAGGTCTCGGGTTCGATCCCCGGCCGGGTCAAACTAGGAAACGAACTTTTCTAGTTTGTCTCGGGTCTTGGATGTTATCTATGTATTTATTGTATTAAATCTATCGTCGAGTTAGCATCTATAACACAAGTCATTTAGTTGTACTTAGTATAGGGCTTACGAGATCTGTGTAATATGTCCACGAATATTTATTTACTATTATTTATTAACTCTACCTTCTAAAGTAACATAACATAACCTCACACTTGTATCCGAAAGGGGTAGGCATGGACCAGGATCCTGATAGATTACGTTTCGGGTACTTTTATCTTGCCCTTTGCTAACACATTCCCTATTTGGTCGAAGTATGTCCGCCAAACTAACAATGCTTAAGAAAAAGCTTTGCCTGAAAATCACCAACTAATTGTACACTGGTGTACATTAGTTACATGTCTTCATATCTATTTAACATGACCAATACATTAAATACGTTTCTCATTAAAATGCCCCTAATGCTTTATTGTGTAGGTGATTACGATTACATAAATATAATAGCTTCGTTTAGAACCTGCTGACGAGAACTTAGGTCCGTGAACGTAGTTCCTTAAATCATAGTTTCCATAAAAAGACCGTTTTTAGCGTTAATCGATTAATGTCCTAGGTTATTGATCCTAAGTTCTAGAGCGTAGGTCCTAAAAATTGTAATCACGTCGTCGTCAGGCTATTCTAGTCCACTGCTGGACATAGCCCTCCCCTAAAGAGCGCCACGTTGTGCTATCATAGGGGGTAATGCCCATAATCCCCACGCTGGGCATGCGGGTTGGGGATCGCAGTTCGGTGGAATTGTACTGCAGGGGGCGCTGCTGCCCTTATTCGCCTTTTACGACACCCGCGGAAGAATTGGGTTGGTGCTATTCTCTAGGCCGACACCTTATAGCAGAAAAAAATTGTAATCACAGTTCTTAACATTTAAGACGTTCACTTTTTGAAAAATGTATTCTTTTCCATTGGTGGAGCTAGTTAGCACATGGTAGCAGCACACGTGGTACTTCCACGCTAGACGCGATGAACTCAGATGTAATATTGGCTTTTTGCATCTACTTAATGAGATGATTTATTCAGCGTCCAGTGGTATCTTCACTCACACTAGATGGGTGAAGAGACCAGTCCGAAGCTGTAGTGCCTGGGGCATGGTTTTATAGATGGTGTAGGCTTGCCCAGCACCTATACCATCCGTCAGGATGGCAAAGTTTCAAACAAAACAAAACAAAACAAACAAAGAAAGCAAGTTTTTCCTGTGGGCAAAGCCGACTAAGCTGTCAAGCTTAGTCGGCTTTGCCCACAGGAAAAACAAGTCAATACGTGCGAAGCCAACCAAGCCGCGGGTTTCCTCACGATGTTTTCCTTCACAGTTAGCGTGTGGTATTGCGACAACAAATTCGCAAATGTACGTAACTTTGAAATTAAACAAAGTCATTGGTACATGCCCGCACTCGGGATCGAACCTGGAGCTCTCGCTTGCCAGTCCATGGTTCTACCCACTGAGCTACCACCGCCTCCATGTAGACCACCAGGTACCTACTAAACTTAATTGGAAACCCTACACCAAGGGCCAGTTTCTAAATTGAGAATTTCGATAAGTAAATAGGTAATTGCTGTGCTGTCTCTTCCAATTTCCCAGAAAAGAGTGTCATGGAACGTTACCCAAGTACAGTCTGTTAGAATATACCTCGGCTACTATCGGATACAATCGGAAATAAATATTCGTGTAATACAAATATCGGAACTAATATGACTTAACTTTTATAATAACTTATAACTTTTCAAAATATTGAAGAAAAGTTTTATACAGAGCAGGAAGTAGTATTACACTCGTGTGCTTTCGCCGAAAACCGAAGCCTACTCTAGAGCCCGAGGTATATTCTAAAAGCTAACAGACTGTATTTACTTAGTGAAATTTTCAGTTCTATAATCCGCCCTTAGTGCAAACGAACTTTTGCAACCGTAACAGTCTCTGTGACTGGATCCAGTCGATTAGAATTATCATTATCAATATATTTCGAGAAACTTAATTTCATCGATATCGATCGATATCAACCCTTGTACGTTCCCACTGTTGGGGCACGGCTCTTTTCCTGCATCGCAGGAAGATTAGGCCATACTCCACCACGGGGGCCAAGTCCGGGTTGGTGGAGGGTTGTAAGACAGTGGCGGGTCTCACTGTCAGCAGTTATCAAGCCGCCCATGAGGCCTCTGACATGGCTTAACGACTGCCATTACATGCCAGTCGGCACCAACGGCTTAGCGTGCCTTGCGAAGCACGGAAGCGCTCGGAAAAAATGACATTAGCGGTAGTCACGAGATGGTCACTCATCCAGTACTTGACCGCGCCTGTTGTTGCTTAACCCAAGTGATTGATTCCAGTCACTCGGTTCCGCTAGGCCAGGAGCACTTAATTCCATAGTGTATCCTTATTAAGTAGTCCATATAAAACCTCATATAGTATACGACGCAAACACCATATTTGCAATATCTTGCGTTAATTTTAAAGCTGTAACTATAATAGTGCTCATTTTCAACCGCCACCTGAAGATGTACATTAATGTGATTAGACATCCATCAAGTTAAGTAGATTAACATCCAATTATAGAGACGTTACGCAGTGGTGGCCCGCAGAAACGTGACGTTTGCAAGGGAGGCGTAGGTCATCGTTAGTTGGACCTTAAAATTGTAGATTCTACTCAAGATTTTTAAAAAACTTCTTAAAACAAATGCGCTTTTTATGTCAAGCCCTATTCTCTGCATGCCTCTTTGGGATCCAGGCGTAATTTTTTAATGTGCGTGTGTATTTTGAATTCAAACCATTGGAATTGCCAATTCGCGATGGACACGCGTGATTATGGACAGCTCATACTCTCTCTCTGAGAGAGGGCCTGTGCCCTGCACTGGGACGTTTATAGGCTACTACACAAAAAAATATTTTGAATTCAAACTACCTAATTCTGTGACCAAAGTAATTAACTTTTTAGTTATTGCATTTTTTTTTATACAACCAAACTCACAATATAAAATTCGAAAAAATTGCTGTTGGTAAATGCAAACTTTAAGCCCTATATTTCATTAAAATAACCACGTAAATTTGTTTTTTAAGTGGAAACACACTGAAAGTACTCTACTAGCGGTAGCGGTGGTAGCCCAGTGGGTAGAACTTTGGACTCGCAAGACCCAGGTTCCCAATGACTTTAATTTTAAAGTTACGTGCATTTGCAAACTTGTCGCTATACCACACGCTAACCGTAAAAAAAAAACGTCGAGAGGTAACCCGCAGCTTGGTTGACTTCACAAATATTGACTAGTTTTTCCTGCTAGGCCGACAAGCTGTCAGGATGGTATAGGTGCCAGGTAAGCCTACGCCATCTAAAACCATGTCCCAGGCACTGCAGCGTCCGAGTGTTCCCTTCACCCATCTAGTGTGAATTATGTTTGCCACTGGACGCTGTATAAATCACCTAATTACGTCACTGATCCCCAGTTTCTCGTTCACTAACAATCTGTTAATCTACTGTCACAGCTGTCAAATGTTTTTTTCGTGTGCACTTTGGCCAACTGACGGCTGTTAACAATAGATTAACGGGCTGTTAGTGTATCAGAAACCGGGTTTAAATGTGTTACAAGTTGCGCGGGTAAAACAAACTTGCATAACCATGAAGATCTACGCTACGCCATTTAGAGTAGACGCTCAGTTCTAATTAACTTTTATGAAAGCCATTCACCCCCTGACCAGGATCAAAACAGTGGTAGTGGATCAGCTGCTTCCGTGAGCCCCCGTAATTATATTGCGGTAATTGTGCAATTGAATTTTATACTCGCCCGTCGTCGAGGGCTTTGGTAGTGTGTCCATGGCTCACAGAAAATAGCACGCTTTATTTTTACCTACTTGAACATTAAAGCTTGTATAACTCTCAAAAGCACTGCTGTTCAAGTAGGTAAGCAAGCTAAATTAGAATATTATTAGCTTATGATATACGATTGTAAACGTGAACTTAGTAGAAAATAAGGGAAATTCAACTAAGATGACACGTGACATGTGGCCGTAACTACATGTAGCCAATTCAAATGTTGTTAGAGAAAATTAGTTGTTTTATTTAAATCTGATAATGATTTTAAAACAGTCCTAATAATAAAAGCACAATTCTTGTATAACACTCGTCAAAGGCACTTTATATAATATATGATTACGTTTTTTTGTGTGCATTTTTAAGTGGATTTTAGGACGAAAACGATGATTCAATAAAATCTCTGTGATCGTTCGACTTTTTGCACACACAGTTTTGTTTCTTTTACAACAGATCATTTAAGCTGCATCTGAGAAGTGCTGTATGGGATTGTGTTTCTATAAATAAAATTTATTTAGTTCTTCATGGCACCAAAACTAGGAACCAAAATTATAATTTAACTACTTATTTTCTAAGTTACGTACATTTGCGAAGTTGTAGCAATAACGGTGAAGGATGATATCGTGAGGATACCCGAGTGTCTGGGGTTTTCATATACCTAAGCGTTTGAAAATGCCAATCTGCGGTGAGTATGCGTAATAATTAAGCCCCTACATCTCTCTCTCTCTCTTTAAGAGAAGGCCTGCGGTGGTACGTATATAGGATACGTAAAAAAGTATTCAATAACTTAAAAAGACCTCCTTAAAATTAAATATTATGTAGTTGACTCTTAATATTACATCTAAGCGGAGCTCTATATCTAGCAGACCAGTACACAGTGCAGTGGTAGTTATTGCCTCGCGTTAACACACGCCCCTCTAGCCCTACGTTTTCCCACCCCAGACAAAAAGCAACGTTTAACTTTGCAAAAAATACCCGCACATAATTTCCAGCAACCGTTGAACAGTCAGACATCGCGTGACCTTTCAACGGTCATGGTGACCCTACGAAATCACCTTTTCAAGACCAAGTGCTTGTCAACCGCCTTTCTTTGAAGTGATGAAAGTAATGCGCAGACGCGCACGCACGACAAACATCCAGCAATTCATTATAACGTAATGCGTGTTATAAAGGAGCTTTTAGATACGCGCTCTATTGAGAGCACTAGTGTTTTACTTCAGTGTGAGCTAAAAATGTATTTTTCTTTTTGTAAGCCATAAAAATTATAGCTATTATTAGATGCCAGAGTACTCTTTTTCAGGCATATTATATGCGAGAAATACTTCAAAGATCAGTGCGGATAACTTTTAAAAATTAAAACTCCACTGATATGTCGTTCGCATGTAGTGTCAATGAAAAAAGTCAATTTTCACTTCTTTTTTTTTTGGATGATACAAACGTAATTTTTAGTAATAAATATAATACTTTCTAAGGCATTATATATACATCCTTTGTTGATGAAGACTAACAGTAGAGAAAAACGTCGTTTTTAAAAAAAAGCGACAAATGGGGACAAAAATATTCATTTACCAAAATGTAAATAACAAAAACCAAATTTATTGACAAAGCTCAGAGAATTAGCGAGTTGAAGTGGCAGTGGGCTGGCCATATCTCGCGAGGAACCGACAAACGTTGGAGTAAACGTGTTCTTGAGTGGAGACCGCGACTCGGTAAACGTAGTGTAGGACGCCCTCCGACCAGGTGGGATGACGATCTGCGAAAAACTGCCGGCAGATACTGGATGCGGCAAGCTGAAGACAAGGCGCTATGGCGCTCATTAGGGGAGGGCTATGCCCAGCAGTGGTCTAATATAGCCTGAAGAAGAAGAAAAAACTACAAAAATATACAAAACACAAGTTTAAATGTCTAAACAAGCGTTTCAAAAAAAGTAAACCAAGATTTCAACAACACCCGTAAATAAATCCGGACTAAAAGTCTACAATGTGTTGTGCTTACACAGGGGTTTGTAATTTTTCACGATCCAAACCAATATCGAGCGATCGATATGCATCAATATGCAATTGTAATAGTACCTTAGCGCGAAAATCTGCGCACACCTTTACGTAGGATTCGATAAATGGCGGGAGCCAAGTTATGTCGCATATGTTATTAATTAACCAATGCAATGCTTGCGATGAAATTACTTGCGTTCTTACCTACTTTAATTTACTTTCTTTCTGGTCGATCTGCCATAGTAATTGGCTCTACTTTACGACAAGGTTTCTAAATGAATTCTTAGTTCACCAGAATTGCCAGGATAGATTTGAGAAAGGATAGAGGAAGGATTTATTCTTCGAAATCTAAAGTTGTTCGGTCACGTGCACTAACACTTCAGTACCTTGTCAAAGCCATAATAGTCAATTTCTCATACATCAGGCTAGAAAGGGTTAATGTGACAAGGTTCCAACGTGTTTAAATATTAGTCCACGCTACTGTTCACACATGAGGACTGTGCCGTGGTATCGGCAATAGTATTCTGAAGAAAAACAAGTAATTAAGGCTTAATTTCCCCAAATAACAATGGTTTTCTATTGTTATTAAGTCAGAACCCGTGCGCTCTATGCAGTTACGTTAAAGCCATTTTGCAACAATAATATAAAGGTGGATCTGCTGCCGAAAGCACATTCTCTCATTGATGACATGGATAACTTTAACAAAAAGGACTCCTAAATATTGATCTGATAATGGCTCTGCGTTCAATTAAAAAAACCAGGAAGGTCAGGAAAGTTTAGTAATAAGCCGCTAATTTTACAATTTACCATTGTAATTATTTTGTATTTGTTGTAGTTTCCAGTGTACAATAAAGAATATTCTTATCTCATCTTAGATTTAAAAAAACCAGGTCTTGGATGTTTACATGTTTGTGATGTCGCTGTTTCTGGTTCCCATGTTACAGGATATCCTAGTGTGGGGCCAGAAGCAATATATGTGCCTGTTTGAATCTAAAGCAACATTAATATTTAATTTTTAAATATTAAAAAGAGAGAAAATATGAACACACATATTTTGTCTTTTAATTTTATTAATAATTAATATAGAAAAACAGACCCTGTTCGCTTACTAGTTATAATTCCCTTGAAACAATTTGACAAATTGAAGCTTCAACGAAATTATCTTTACACGTTTATCATGCCTTGCAAGCACTTAATACCACGGCTTCCCGTGACTCTCACTTTTTATCTCGCACCGAGAGACAATTTGCTAAAAACACCAACGGTCGGCAGTCACGGAAACGGGCTATCTTCTGTGTCGTCACGACAATACGATTACACGCGAAACAAGTCGACAAAATAGGACTCCATAAGGTCAACTAATTAAAAAGAGCGAAAAATCTGCTTAACTAACTCGTTATATGCTACGTTCTAGGCTGTATATTTTGTTATGATCCATTGGTGGCCCTAGTTAGCACCCTTTGGGGCTCCTTAAGTTTCAAATAATCTTATCAACAGTACCTAAGTAACAAAGGAACTATCTACTTCGCCACTCCAGAACGTGAACATTCACCGAAGGGCGGCCCTAGCTGGAGCATCCCCTCAAAAAATGACGTCACCTCGTCTTTGTGTAATTATAATAGTCTTCTTCTTGGTCAGTACGCTCTTCATAGAACGGTCGTGGTCCTCATGAAGAGGCTTTATTGTAGGCTGATGTTGCGTGCCTCACGATGTCTTGCCATTCCTCTCGCTTGGATGCCGCTCTGGCGCATTCAGGCCGATGCCGTCAACTAGTTCATAAACAAAGCAAACTGTCTGCCTATCTCATTCTTAACTCAAACCATTCGAGAGCCTATTTACCGGTGGGAAAAACGAGTGAAAAACAAAAGTGAGATGAAAGCGCAGTTTAGGGCATTTTTTGTGATGCCGAGAAATGCTTGCGCTTACCCTATTCAGAATACCCTATCGAGTAGTCGATAAATCTTAAAAACCTATTCAGAGGCTAAAAATTCCACCCATGCCGGGATTCCAACCCGCGACCTCTGGCTATCCGTGCCGTGTATCGATAAATCTGGCAAAGCACATACGACAGGTTTGATACACACCTGGGACGGCCGTACATTTGGACACAAGACCTCAGTGTGAGTGTAATTCCATGTGTGTGTGTCCTTGCTTGCGCCTTGATTATGTGACTTTTGACGCATACATCTGTGTCTGAAAGTGGAATGTTTAATTTTATTAGCTCTGCCGTATAGATCTGAGGCGTAATATGTTTCATACATAGTGGATATTGCATTTCAGTGCATTTCTGCCTGAAGCCTTAAATAAATGACTAATATTCGGGGTTCGAACCCCGGCTGGGAACAAAAATAACCCCAGGTCTTGGATGTTTACATGTTTGTGATGTAGTTGTTTCTGGTTCCCACGGCACAGGGTATCCTAGTGTGGGGCCAGAAGCAATGTATGTGCCTGTATGTAAATGTTGTTTATTATTATAGTACTATGAAGCCTAGTAAATATTTCGCTTTTGCACACAGAACTACTATACGTGGAAAGTTATGTAACTTTTGGTAACCAACGCGTTGATTATGTAATCAAGGCACTGGTTACCATAGCACAGGTTATCCTAGTTTGGAGGAAAAAGTGATTGTGTTGTGTGAAAATTGTCATTATTAGGCTTCATTAGGCATCTCTCTCTGATAGACATGTATCCTGTACTGAGGTGTCAATAAGCGTTTATTCTTATGCTTATCGGTAAACGTTACCGAGTTACTCTGAATAGGCCACCTGTCTTTCCCAGAACACAATGGGGACAAGATTATAATCCGGCGTAATAACACCTAACAATTGCTAAGTTCAACTCTTCACGGAACGAAAGTGTTGCGCCATCTCGCGTCACAAGAATTTAAATAGTAACAATTAATAATATTACGTTGCGTCTGTCTGTTCTGTTTGTTTAACAGTCTAATCGTCAGACTGAACTGGAGGTGCGAGCATTCATTCTTCGTGGGAAATGAGACAAGTTTGATGCGTGCAAAAGAAGTGGCTGCGTGAAAGGTTTAAAAGCAGACCTTTCAAGTAGAGTCGACACCAGGTCAACTTTTACATTTTGGTTGAAAAATCGCCCGTAAGGTAACTGACTAGAGTGCACGCGTGCGTTTGACGTGCTGTTCTGCACATAAGGACGGCGGTATACAAATTGTGACTAAGATTTTAAATGAAAACACTCTTTATCCTAATAACGATAAAAAAATACAAACTTAACTCGTCACCAAGAAATAGCACCGATGATTTAGTTAAAGCCGCTTAATAGGTGGAATTCCTCTCATAAACCGCTTTTAACTCCGTCTTAAGAGTGTTTAAATGGGATCAAATTTTTATTAATAAGTCTCTCACTGTAGTGTTTGGCACATAGGGCCTAAAATAGCTACGGCAATTATAGAGAAAAAATATTTTCTGTGTACATTAAATAATATTCTTGATCTTTTTTTATAATTTTCATGGAACCTATTTAGAGGCTAAAAATTCCACCCATGCCGGGATTCGAACCCGCGACCTCTGGCTATCCGTGCCAGCACTCTATCCAACTGAGCTAACGGGCGACTCACCGGCATCAGTGAAATTTCGAACCTCTTTACACTATTCTCTGTATTACGTAAATTTTAAGCCTCTAAATAGGTTTTTAAAATTGTCCTTAGCACGGGTTAGTGCATTAAAAATAAAAATAGTATAATTTTCATGGAGTTAACTTTTTGCGAATAAATATTACAGAAGTTTTTCTTTCCATAGATGGCGCTAGTTAGCACCGGCATGGGTAATATGAGGAATTCAAGCATCTCGTGTCGCTAAAATGTCAGAATTTGACAATTACAGTATTGGGAAGTACTTGCACATGTTAACTGGGCCGAGTTTCAAAAAACTACAATTCATAGTTTATTATGACATTTCGATGTACTCGTACAATGCGAAACATAGTCTACTTGTTAATCTGCGGGTTAACTGACTTTGCAATGAATATGGGAAGTGTCATAGTAAACCAATAACTGTAGTTCCTTGAAACAGGCCCAGGGCATGCAACCTCTTGAGACTTATTTGCACTTGACCTCTGTCTTTCTTGAATTATAAGCGACGTTGTCTGAGATGTTACGTGCTTCTGATGCCCTCCGTGTGAACTCTGATATTATCTATCTTAAAAAGAGTACACGACACGCAGTTTAAGCGGAAGGCGAAAGCGAGCAAAAACTCAACTAACAAAAAATCTAAAAGAACAAGACAAAAATTAGTCTACGAGAGAGACAATTCTCCTTTCATTAGCAAATAATTCGTACGCGACTCTAATCCCCGGTTTCTCGTACACTAATAAGCTGTTAATCTACTGTTCACAGCTGTCAGTTGCTTTTTATCGTATGCACTTTGACTAACTGACAGCTGTTAGCAGTAGACTAACAGTTTGTTAGTGTACGAGAAACCGGGGGTAAGGCTTCTTTTTCTTCATGCTATATTAGTCCACTTCTGGACATAACCCTCCCCCAATGAGCGCCATAGCGCCCTGTATTCAGGTTGCCGCATCCAGCATCTGCCGGCAGTTTTTCGCAGATCGTCATCCCACCTTGTCGGAGGGCGTCCTACACTACGTTTGCTGAGTCGCGCTAAAAAACACAATTCAATTCATAAGCCTTACCCCGTTGGAGTAAACACTCCAATGGGGTAAGGCTTATGACTTGAATTTTACATAAACAATCGAGCGACAGCCAAAATCCTCCATACATACATACATACATACAAACAAACAAACAAACAAACAAACAAACAATCAATCACACACACACACACACAAATACATACATACATACATACATACATACATACATACATACATACATACATACATACATACATACATACATACATACATACATACATACATACATACATACATACATACATACATACATACATACATACATACATACATACATACATACATACATACATACATACATACATACATACATACATACATACATACATACATACATACATACATACATACATACATACATACATACATACATACACCCTTACATACATACATACATACATATATACGCCCGAAAAACACAAACCTCCTTTGGTCCGCAGTCGGATAGAAAAATTAAATGTCAAGACTCAAAACGCAATTAAAAGTGCGATCTCTGCTTTCTGCTTTCACTCTCGTTAGCCCGTGAGACTGCCCTGTTTGGTGTAAAACTTGGAACGTGATGTTGCATAACGAGTGGCTAATGAAGAGAATTCGGTTGAGTGCACTGGAGGAGAGTTCTCGCTTCCATCAACGGCGGCTCAGCTAATGAGAGACTTTCAAACAGTAAAAACTTTGTACAGTGCTACACAAGAAATAAGTCTCGCGGATGTACCTGCGCAGATGACCAAATTTTGGATGTGCGGCAAGTTGATCGACCAATCAGATAGTTTCATTTTATGGCAGGCCGCGCGCCTTTGTTGCTATTGGTTGATTCAACGTCATCGATGTAGGTGACTATTAGTTTGGCAATATTAGCATGAGCGAAATAGGTAGCGCTACTGCGGCAATCAATTCTGCACCTTAACCGTATCGGTAAAAGATCATGTTGAATGTACTTATAGCTTCGGGTACTTTCGTTACACTTCTTCCTAGTCTGCGCGAACGTAGATTCCCGAAGGGACTTTTATGATGTGTAGTACTATACCGATTAACGACGCCGGTCTCACATATAAAAATCTCGTGCCACAGTGTTTGTTATCGAAAACCTCCGACACGGCTTCAGCGATTTTTATTATTGTTTTCGTGTATATTTGGTACATCTGAAAATAAATCGTAGGGTAATTAATATGGCAAAACAACGTTTGCATTCAGCCTTTGCGTTTGGAATCTGAATGAGATTGCATCCTGTTGCAATTTTGTAACGAAAAATTCTGTCCCGATGTTTTCCTTCCCCATTAGCGAATGGTATTGCTACCACTACTCCAGGAATGTACGTAACTTAAGAATTAAAATCATTGCTACAGTCTATTTATCCTTACTTGTCCATTTTCGTAATCAATATTCTGCCCGTAAAGTATGGCTTTTTAGTCGAAAGTTTATGTACAATACAAAGTGTTCTTGTCTTGTCTTATGCACATCACATCAACCTTTTTACCTTGGAAATAATAGTCCATCACGTAAATGAAAAAGTGCAAGTTAATAAAAGTTGATATTTGGTTTACTGTGCGTTCACACACTTCTCATACCCCCACTAAACTTCTCGACACAAAATATATACCTATCTTTTTATTATAATTATTATAACTGTAATGCAATGTATACTCAGTAAGATCAATATATCTACTCATTAAGAACTAAACAAAATGTGACCGGCTCCCGTGCAATTGTTATCACAATTAATACGGGCCACATATAAATGAAATTTCAAAAGGCAGCGAAGAAAAAAACACTTCAATCTATTCCTAACCAAGCTATTAGCAGTAAATAAACATATTTCACTCGACTGTATTGATAGTTTTCATTATGATTTCGCCTAGAGACACCAATCAATTCCAACTGACACTCAGTTGTAACACACAGAAGACAGTACTTTGTACAATCAAACTGCTCAAGTCATGAAAAGTATAATTGCGTTGCATAGTATTAAAATTGCGTTGCATAGTTGCATAGTAGAGACTTTACAAGGGAAAGACTTACTACAAACTATGTATACTGTGGTTATGGAGTTTTAAGAGAATAGTATTTTCAAAAACGACCGTAAGCATAAATTGAGAATATAGGCTACGGTTGTAGCGGAGCGGTAAAACACCGTCTTCTCAATCGTAGGATCGTGGGTTTCAACCCGGCCTGTACCAAGGACTTAATTTTCTTTGTTTGTATGGTATTAGTAACACTTGCTTAAAGTGAAGGAAAACATCGTGAGAAAACCTTAGCGTCCGTAGTGTAACATACCTCAGCGCTTGCTACGTACAATGGCCCAACTATGAGGCTTAGTGTGGAAATCTCATGTCGACTAGAGACCTTCTACGCCTTTTATACTCACTTTAGTCAGTCAATAAAAGACTAATGTCGTAGGACAATTAAACAACTTGTCGAACGTACAATTGCAGTTTCTGAATAATAATTCCTTCGCCAACTGATTATTGTTCTCGTTAAATAAATTTGACAATTGCAATTTGTTAACAAACAATGTTTTGCTGACTAAACAAACTCGGTCGAAATTTGCTGACAGAAACAAACTCGGTAAAAATTTGCTGACTAAAACAAACTCAGTCAAAACTACTACTGGGCTGTGTTATTATAATTGCGATATCATAAAACAAAGCAAATTAATACAACCGACAAATCGTTTGGGTGTAGAAAAGTCAATTTGTTAATAAAAACAAGAACAAAAAGCAGGATAAGATGAACAATATGGGGTTTTAATAAACAATTATGTCAAACTTAACTGCAAAGTAGTAGTTGGTGAATGACTAAAGGCATATTTGTTTAGAGCAAATCAAAAGGAAGAACAAAATCAGGACATTTCGTCATAAAAAGAGGCTTAAAACCAAATAAAAATTAACACATAATATTTTTCATAAAAAATATGTACTCCCATACTAATCAACAGCAATTATAATGCTTTTTAAAGTGAATTAACTACAAACTAACGTTTTTCCGATTGTTCTCTTTATATCCAGATTCATTTCCAAATCCAAATTTCCATCTCCAGAAGACGCCCGTACGGAAGTCATATTGATTCTTTGATTTATATAATGTTACATATTTCCAAAAGGTAAGAAATCGTATTAATGTATTATTGATCCCAGAAGCTACCAATGCCATTGCGTTATTGACATTAGATGTTTGTTAGATGCTCTATACGTTTATGACATTACATAAGGAAGTATTTTGATGGGCGGGTTCAACTGCTGTGCACTTTCTTAATGCCTCTGCATTACTAAAGGTTGGAGTCTGCTCTTAACAGCGGTTTCTGTTCAGTGCAACTCTGATTTCGGTTGCCTCCCGATTTTTTCCTACACAGTTAGCGAGTAGTATAAATAAACGTGGTGGTGACTATACGAGGACAGGACATAACTACAGATTAAATAAACTGCCTCTTAGGCGGCAGTTTATTTAATCTGAAATTTACTTTTAGGCAATCATGTTTTTTTCATGACATAGATATGTGATTCTGATATTTTTACTCCCATGTGATTCAGATATGTTTACCAATTACTGCCCTGTGTACTAAAAATATAATATGTTGCATTTTGTACAATGGAATATGACCTTTGTCCACTTATAACAACACTGACATTTCATATCGGTTGGCCTCATATCCGCACGCCTATTCGGGAATATTGTTTCTGTGCCCTTTTCAACGACAAAGCCAAAGCGGTGGTTTTCGCAATACAACGCAATTCGCAATACAGCTAAAACGTTGTAATTTTGAAAGATAGGGTCTGAATTCGCGTTTCGCAATCATTTCTAACTAGCCAGCGAGATTGCGTTTAGAAATAAAATATTATCTTCGAGTTAATCTACTTACATTTTTTTCTTTAATGCTGGCCACTTTAGTATTTAAAATAATTGTAATAATCTAGCGTTTACATTTTTGAAAATCGAACGTTAAGTAAAACGAAAGAAACTACCATCGCGATTCAATTGTTTTCCAGGTTGATGCCCTTTGAAGACAATAGAGAAAGAATTCGCGTATTTACGCACTCTCCAAGGATAAGCCTGGGTGAAGGGCTCATCTTGGCCAAAGCCAACCTGTTTTAGCGTCCCAAGCGACCTAATTTGAACCCTATCACCTTTGTATAAGGATTTTGCGATAGCGCTGGTGGTTGATGAAAGGCACGCCAGCGCAAATGCCGGTCTGATATTTGAAATGTCAGAATCGTGATTTTTGCTACGGAATATGGCGCAACTCTGCCGCTTGGTGAATAATTTGTACTGCAAACTATTGCATTGCTATGCGATACCGTAGTCAGACATATGGCAGACATATTTGCTCTTTCAACTGGTGGTACGAACCCAGTTATCAAAATTCCTTAGCGTATAGCACTTTGTAGAGGCGTGTCATGCATGATCTTAAGATGCCGATCGACAATTATATGATGGACTCATTTATCATTTCCACGATAAAACCTTTTCCATTTTATTTATATTTTTCTTACATTAACTATTTCATTCAAATTTAACCTAAAAATTTACATTCTGCTGAATGTCAATGTACAATGTAAAATTTAAGCGTCTGTCTTCGGGCCGTAGTGCAGCGTAGAAAAAGGCAGCGGGAAAAAAACTTCACTCTGGCCGTCTTTTCGCAAATTATTTAAAACCTAATCCGCATAATGTAACCCGCATGCCCAGCGTGGGGATTATGGGCATTACCCCCTATGATAGCATAACGTGGCGCTCTTTGGGTGAGAGATGTGTCCAGCAGTGGACTAGTATAGTCTGACGACGTGTAAAACCTAATGTGTCAGTTGCTTTACTACCAATACGTACGATAAGATTATGATTCCATTATTGCCATCAGTAACTTTAAATGCCAGAACATTAGTTAATTTTCTTACAAAAGTAGGGAAAACTTTAGTGCTGCAGTCACACTACTAATAAGCCATGAGACGACTTCGGTAACCCTACAAAGATGAGGTGGGTTATGAATTACTTGGAACACATTTAACGTCTCTTTAAAAATAATGAAATACACTTGATAAAACAGTGAGTGACTCTATTTTTTTATAGCATTTATACGTCCCACTGCAGGGTACAGCCTTCCTCTCAGAGAAAGTACAGTGACGAGCACTAACATGTATGCACTTCAGTACCTTGTCAAAGTCAAAACAGTCAATTTCTTATATACCAAGTTAGAACAGGTTAATGTGACAAGGTTCTAAGGTATTTAAGTGTTAGTGCACGCGACTTTGCAGGCTTAATCTCCACGCCCGGGTATGAACATTTCAGATACTCCAGTTTCCTGCACAGATTGTAACACTCGTACATAAATCACGATTTTTCACGAAGAGTAAAGATGATCTCGCTGCAATAAAATAAAGCCACGGCAATCAAAAATGTATGACCAGGGGGCTATGTCCAGCAGTGGACTACATAATATAGCCTGAAGAAAAATAAAAAGAATCAAAAATACTGCGGTAATAAAAATAAGGTCTGCTGGAAGAAATCTCTTTCAGAAATAAGAAGCTCGCCCTTGCAATGTCCTGTTAAATGTTTCACGTGCAATAAACTGTATTAATAATACTACAAAAAATATATAACGAATACAGAATTATTTCCGTCGCTAATTTAAGGAATTGGCACTCGATCCTGCTTAAATCCTATTACTTAAATGAAAAAAGCTTATTAATATAACACGATCAAAGTGAAAGTAAAATTTTGAATAGGCTGCAAGTGAATTATTGTCACAAAAACTCTTCTAAATTGTTTTGTGGCCACTAAATCGTGACCCGCCTTTCGAAAGCCTTATTATTTCAAAAGCTATTCGTACAATGAAAAGCCCTTACATATAATCACTTCCGTAACAGTCTAGAATTCTTGTTACTCTATTACATTGAAGTGAAAGTTTATCCTGACCATTATATTTAGACCTCTATAGACGAACTACGAAAGGCGTAAAACGATGATTTGTAAATCATGAAACGAAAAAAATTGTCTTCTTTTAGTTTTCCAATGATGTTTTGCAATGCTTTGTCCAACGTTTCAAAGGCCATTAAGTTGCAATCAAACTACAATTCACAGCGATTCTTCTTAGGCATAGCTTTGATTCTCGCACAGGTCAAGAACCACTGGTGTATTGGGTATGGTAATTTTATCGCATAGAGTGCTGGTAATAGTTATTGGTCTAGATTTATTTCGAATTGAAGCCGTTGTAATATAGACCTTAATACTTTGTATTATAGTCTACTCGTATTAGTTTTGTGAGAACTCGTTCAACCGAATGCTCAGCAGTGAAAATTTTACACTATGTAGAGTCATTACATTACATAGTCTACATAAAGATAAAACAAAGGAGGGTTGAACTTTATATATTAGCAACTTGCTAACTCTTTTATTTCATTATTTACATTACAGCTTGCGAATTTTATAGGCACCTAAGTTCTTTGGCTGAAAGTCTCATAAAGGGCTGCAATTGATGCAAATTACTTCAGCCAGATGTCGCTGCCTGTACGTAATACAGAGAATGTTGTAAAGAGGTTCGAAATTTCACTGATGCCGGTGAGTTGCCCATTAGCTCAGTTGGAAAGAGCGCTGGCACGGATAGCCAGAGGTCGCGGTATCCGGAATTCGAATCCCGGAATGGGTGGAATTTTTAGCCTCTAAATAGGTTTTTTAAAACTGTCCTTAGCACGGGTTAGTGCATTAAAAAGAATATAAAAGTCTCATTTTTTTTTTTCAATTTTCAAAATTTCATGGGATCAAAACTATCGTATTATAGGTAGGTACGGTCGACAGCATATCCACTTTTATGTGTGTATGTGGGTGACAGCACATCAAAATCTGTCTCGACGACCTCTGTAGCGCAGCGGTAGGGCATCCGTTTACCATGCAAGAGGTCCCGGGTTCGAACCCCGGCTGGGGGCAAAAAAAACCCAAGGTCTTGGATGTTACGTATGTGATGTCGTTCTTGTTCCTACGACACGGGTATCCTAGTGTAGGGCCAGAAGCAATACATGTGCCGTAGGTATATGTTATGTTAAATGAAATTTAGATGCACTGTCGACTATACCTGGTGCTGAATGCAGTGGTAAACCCTGCTGAATCTATTTCATGAGCATAGTGTCAATCGGGCTCTCTGGTCTGTGGAAAGGAATTCGCTACGGTCACGCTTGGCCTCGATTCGCGGAAGAAAGGTGACAAGGTCCAATTCTTTTCTTTTGTTAAAATGTCGATCAGTATTTGGCCAAATCTGATCGATTTAAGCTACATACATTTTTCAAATCACAATTTGATTTGAGATTTCAAGTACATAGTTAGAGAAGTTATAATATTCATTTCTATTTTTTACAAAGAAACTCAAATGAATCAATTAACTACTCTACATTATCATAAGTTAAGTTTTAAGACTATTCCTTAATTTATATAACAGTAACTTATCATAATTATATATGTAAGTACTTTTGTGCACTTATCATGAGTACAGTACTCATTATTTTATGTTTTTACAGATCGTTTAAATCCTGTTTATCTTTATTTAAACACAAGACTTATTTATTTATTTAAACACGTATAAAGACCCGTTTTTTACTGCTGCTCCGACTCTCCAAGGTTTGCTGGAAGAAGTCTCTAACAGAGATAAGCTCGCCTTTGTACATGTTATTTCTTATGTAATGTCCTATTTAATGTTTCGTGTGCAATAAAGTATGAAGAAAGAAAGACTTTTTAAATTTATTTTATTTATTTACTTATTTAATATTGCAAAGACTAACAGCACAAAACAAATAATAAGCGTATCAACTTTAATCTTTCTATGTTTCAAGACTATATCGACTGTGATCTGGCAATACCTCTTATCTCATTTTTATGGACAAACAAAACACTAAACGTTTTGTCTTCATTGCGTCATAAAGCCGAGCTTCACCGAGCCTTATTGTTAGATATTGACAATGTTTAAAAATTCACACGTAAATTGACTTCATTCAACTTCTCGTATCGTATTTGCCTATGGAATATAGAACATGTTTTTTGTCATCACTGTAAAGTTGACAAATTAGAGATAGGATGTATTGCCAGATAACAGTCGATATTTCATCTCCGTGTTTGCTGAACTAGTCAGCAAAACCAGGGTTAAATGGAAAATAATGCTGTCACTATTAAATTTGCGTTTGCCCTTTTTAGCAGAGCAATGAAGAATTTTAATTATAATAATAATGAAATCGTGAACTCTGCAACTACGCCAGAATTTGGTACCTTAATTACATTATCTTCAAATTACTCCATAGATAGATATGGACAATATTCTTACGTACACCAAAAATTACATAGATACTTAAACAACAACATAACATATAATACCAAACCAAAGGTACCAAATACATACTTATTTGGGTTCGTCTTCCACGACGCGCTCGTGGCCTGGTCGAACCAAGTAATTGGAATCACTCACTTGAGTTAAGCAACAACAGGCGCGGTCAGGTGCAGGATGGGTGACCATCTCGTGAGTACCGCTAGTGGCATTTTCCCGAGCGCTTCCGTGCTTCGCAAGGCACGCTAAGCCGTTGGTGCCGGCTGACATGTAATCGCAGTCGTTAAGCCATGTCAGAGGCCTTATGGGCGGCTTGATAACTTCTGACAGTAAGGCCCGCCACTGTCTTACAATCCGCCACCAACCCGGACTTGGCCCCCGTGGTGGAGTATGGCCGAACCTTCCTGCGATGCAGGAAGAGTCCCGTGCCCCAGAAGTGGGGACATTAAATGGTTGATATCGTGCGTCTTGTGAAGATCAATGATTTATCTATCTTAACATCCTCGTATCATTTATCATTTAACAACAAAATATGAAGTCATGCCTCAAGTTTTCACATTTACTAAAAATAGTACAAACAGTATGGTTAGCGCTATGATGCAAATCATCCAATCACGTCAACGGCCTCGTCTCAATATATTTTCTTCTTAATAATGCTTAGAGAATTGTGGTCTTAAATTGCCAAGAGTTATACTTTAGCTAGTCCGTAGTAAGATACACTAAGTTGCTGTTTGTAGCATCAACTTATTGAGTGACGTCTAAGCATACAAAACATAAATCTAATACATAAATAATTCAATGGGCCCTGACCCAAATATTGACAATGGTTACGAAATATTTTTTTTATTTCGTGATTTTGTAAATAGGGTGTTTTTATAACTTATTAAAGAATATCTTTTAAGGTTGTACAGATAATTTTGTTTAGAGTTCTATTAAGATACGGATAAGTGGCAGCTCGAAGGATCTCAGTTGGTGACGTAGGTAATTTCTTGCATTACGTACTTCCGTTCTCGCAGATTGTAGTTTTTTTTTCTCTTTAAAAATAATTAAAGCAGCCTAAAACAAAATATTCAGATCAAACTCGAAATTACCCATTTTTCGAAGAAAAAACCAACTTTATTTTTCTTAGGACAATGCCCATTGATTAAATCTTGATGAAATCTCGTTCAATATTGGGATATGAAAATTAGGAGTCTTCTTTATGTAATTTGACGTTTTTATCATCAATAAAATAATAAATACATGAAGCGAATATTAAAAATAGAACGATGCTTTTTGCGAATGTCGTCACTCCAAATGCTCACAAGGCGTCCTACGCTGCGTTTGCCGATTCGCGGTCTCCGCTCAAGAACTAGTCTACCCCAACGGTCTATTATGCTATCCTATTAGTAATCAACGAAGATAGAAGGAAAGTTCTTCGCTGCCTTTCATTTATCTTTAAAGTTTTTCAATCGACAGAATATAAATTATTTACCAACTTTCTTTAATATATAAAATAAATAAATAATAATAAATAAATATTCATGGACATATTACACAGATCTCGTTAGCCCTATACTAAGTACAACTAAATGACTTGTGTGATAGGTGCTAACTCGACGATAGATTTAATACAATAAATACATAGATGACATCCAAGACCCGAGACAAACTAGAAAAGTTCGTTTCCTAGTTTGACCCGGCCGGGGATCGAACCCGAGACCTTCCGTTTTATAGTCAGCGTGCTAAACCGCTGCGCCACCGAGGCCGACAAAATATTAGCTTAGTACAATGCAGTCATATTAGATATCATTCATGATTTCAAATATACACAAATGATTATTGTTGTACTGGTAAGCCAGTAAAATAGTGAAATAAAATGCTGAAAATATTTCTATCCAATCATTGTATTACGTAACGTTGAACCTGATATCAGATTACCATATTTATTTCTATTTTTATACTCTACAATAACTCGTTACTCAAAAACGAAGCGAGCGAAAAAGCCATTATTGCGAACTGAAACCGCTTAAACTGTACAGTCAATAATAAATCATGTCAAAGAAAATTGTGTTTACTTTTTGATGTCCTAAAAAACGGGCCTCATGACTCAGAATGAATTCGAGTAACTGTACCTTACGCTTGAAGGTTTTTGCCGAATACTGTTGATTTAGCGGACTCCCTCGATACTTTTTTTATTCTTGCGACAGGAATTACCATACCGTGTAAGAGGTAATTTTAGTCCTGAGTCACAACATATAAAAGTACCACAAGTTGCTGGTAGAGCAGCAGCCCGGTGTGTATAACAATAGATAGATAGAGAGATAGATACAGAACACTTTAGCGTAAGCGCAAATCTCGAGAGGAGCTGAACCGATTTCGCTAATTGTTTTTTAGAATATTCCTTGAAGTACGTGGATGGTTCTTACGGAGAGAAAAATTAAAAAATAAAATAAAGAACCGACTGTTAGGCGGTACAAAGTCCGCTGGGTCAGCTAGTTGTACATAAAAAAGGAAATTATACAAATTCCGAAGCGAGAGACCAAAGTTCGATTCCCAGTGAGGGCATGACTTTGTTTTCTAAGTTACATACATTTGTGAAGTTATAGTAGCAATACTACTCGCAACGGTGACAGAAAAACATCGTGAGGAAACCTGAGTGTTTTAGGTGTTCAAATACCGCACAGCTTGAAATTGAAAATCCTCGGTGAGAAAAAGCTTGTGCCCTGCAGTGGGATGCTTATGGACTACTTAAAAAAATCACGGAATTACAATCAAATTGTTAATTTTTATAATAGTTTCAAGTAGATTCAAATAAACTACAGAGATGATAGATAGATAAAAACATTAACTTGAATCTACGCAACCCGCATGCCCAGCGTGGGGATTATGGGCATTACCCCCTATGATAGCACAACGCGTTGCAACGTGGCGCTCTTTAGGGGAGGGCTATGTCCAGCAGTGGACTAATATAGCCTGATGACGACGACGACTTGAATCTACGCACATACTCAGAGGTATTATAACAAACAAAAAATGATAAAACGAAATGGAAAGATTTTATTCAAAGTAGCACAGAAACTGCGGCTCAATGAACGTTACAAGTCAAAAAATAAGTGTCCATTTTAAAATCTAGATCATTTGGAGAAAAAATGTCCAAAAATCTCCAAAGACAAAATGGACAAAAAAACTCTAAGGATGGTGAGGACAACAATGTTTTCAAGAAGAATTAAGAAGCTTAATAAAAGTTCAGAGTTAACTAAAACAACCGTAGTAGAACCCATATATATACATCGTAAGAGATCCACAGAAATGGGTAACATTTCAACTAGTTCAAAACACAGTGCAATCAAAGAAACATATGAGTACATAAGCTTACAGCTGTAATCAATTACGTTCTATAATTTCTGTGTACAATACAGAATATTCTGTCTATATTCTAGTGAATTCAATGCTTATAGAAATGTGCGCATTCATTGCATGATTGCTAATCCGTACAAATCACCAATTTTGGGTGTGTTACACCATCAATTACCTGAATTACAAATAGGTGGGATTATACTCACCACGAATCGCTTTTAGCCCCGGCTACCTTAATGATCTTAAACGATCGTGAGCGGATGGGTGACCGTCTGTGACTAACGCTAGTGGCATTTTTCCGAGCGGTTTCGTGCTTCGCAAGGCACTTTAAGCAGTTGGTGCCGGCTGCCGTCCAAGAGATGGCAGTCGATAAGCCAAGTCAGAGGCCTTAGGGCGGCTTGAAAACTTCTGACAGTAAGACCAGCCACTATTCTTCCAAGCCTCCACCAATCCAGACGTGGCCCCCGTGGTGGAGAACGGCTTATACCTTCCTCAGAGTGCTTAGTGCGAGTCTTTTAACTACTCGATCGCGTTAACGTAAACTCATATGTCTATGGCATCGAGGAAGCGCCACCTAGTGACAAGTATGGAAATTAAAATTGCTGAGTGCGAGTTGTAATGGTTTACGTTGAGAAGTGGACACGTTTACCAGCCAAAACACGAATAAACGCGAGTGCGAGTTGTACTGTGACATCGTTTTGCCAGTTCGAACGTTTAACTTACTCATACTCACTACTCAATGCTCGATTAACGCTGTCAAACTCGCACTAAGCACTCAGGGAAGAGACCCGTGCCCCTCGGCGTTGCCATGATGGGTGGATTATGATGATGATACTCACCAAAATACGTCAGTAGACGATAAAACGATACAAAGAAACAGATCATAAGATTACGTCGATTTTTGCACAAATGATTTCTGAAATACTTTTATATCGACAGCATAAATGCTTGACTGCCTCATTTATCTAGCGGTTTATATGCTAGCCTCCTGAAGGTCGTGGTTTCGATTCTCACTGGCCGCTGTACTTGATTTGTACAAATGGACTTAGTCTGGGTGTATTGCCATGTTTGTAATGTCCTTACCGGTTACCATAGCTCAGGGTATCCTTCTTCGCAGCCAGGACAAGTGATTGTATAGTGGAAGTTTGTGTAGCAATACCACACGCTAACTGTGAAGGAAAACAGCGTGAGGAAACCCGCTGCTTGGTTGGCTCCGCACGTATTGACCAGTTTTTCCTGTGGACTAGGGCGACTAAGATGCTGGGCAAGTCTTCTCCATTTAAAATAATGTCCCTGGCAGTGGCAGCGTCCGAGTGGTCCCTTCACCCATCTACGAAGTGGGAGTGAAGGTGCCACTGGACGCTGTATAAATCATCTCGTTACGTAGATGCAAAGACCAAAGTTTTATTACTATCATTAGAGCTAATCAACGTTTCCGTTGATAAATCGTAGACCAGATATGTAAATAGTGGGATGCAATTACAATATCTACTGTAAAATCCTATTTAGAGGCTAAAAATATCAATATCTATAATAAATATCTTCTGTGTCATCATATGCACTAATTCTCCTCCACCAGCCCTGACTTGACCTCCGTGGTGAAGTATGGCCTAACCTTCTGCGATGCAGGAAGACTCCCGTGTTCTAGCAGTGGGGACATACAAGGGTTGAAATCGAATTCATACAACCCGAGACAAAAGCTTCATGTACAAATACATCCTTGGCCCCACTTTTTACGGGCATTTGGTTTCTTTATTCATGTCATGCTACTAACGTATTTGGATGTGGATCGAAAGTTGTCGGATAATTGAATAACGCACACACTTTTATAGAAGACAGAAGGTCAGGATTAAAAATCGTGTTGCAAGTAACAAGGTCGCGTTTATCGTACAAGCAGCTCTTACAAAAGTTTCTGCTTATAAATGGTCTTATAAAGCATTGTCACTGAGTTTGTGTACAGTTATAACTGTGTCAGAAGTTTTCAAGCCGCCCTAAGGCCTTGGCCTAACGACTGTCCTATCGACGGCAGCCGGCACTAACTGCTTAACGTGCCTTGCGGAGCAAGGAACCGAAAAATGCCACTTAGGGTGGCTTGAAAACTTTTAACAGTAAGACCAGCAACTAGTCTTGCAAGCCTCCACCGATCGGAGGTCGGTGGAGGCCTATACCCTCCATAGGGAAGAGACCCGTGCAGAAACCCGTGCCCCTCGGTGGGGACATAAGGGGTTGATGATGAATGTTGCGACATTATAAAGCAAATACAATGAGATGGTACCAAAAAAAGAAGATTGTTACTAATTCTAGGTGAAATAAATACTATTCTTTCGTGAAAATCATCAAATTGCACAAGAACAATTTTCACACACCACAGTGCTTGAAATTGCCAATATACGAACTTCGTAATTGAATCGGTCCTCTTTCGCTGAGAGGAGTCATTTGCCCTGCAGTGTCACAAGCCTACTCTCTCTTGGTCAGAGTCCCTAAAACCTTACGAATATTAGTATTAATACATTTATTGCACAAAGGTAAAAGAATACAAGGAAATGTGACGGTGTTAATGCTATAAAAAAATTGTACGGCGTCTTTCTTTTTATTTTCCTTATAAGGCGTCGCAACTTCACAATTTACGCTTTAAATTATGATTGGTAGTTTGAAGAAGTAAATATTTACTCCGGTGTTATTATAAGATTGCCCGAGCTAACTCGTTAGAAATCTACAGGCATTCGTATAAAAGTTATTAAATATACGAGAATGAAAGCGGATTATCATGTTAAATCGTTCAAGCGGACTGGATATTACCTCTAGATGAATAAATTATACGAGTCATAATATAATATTAATAACTTATTTATCTTAATAAGTCACCTCATGAACCAAGAACAAGTTCATACTACTGAAGAGGAACAAACTGAACTTAATGATACGTATACAAATAATACACCTAACATTATAGTGAACAAGATAATTAACACGGTGACACTATCAAAATACCTTTATGGAAAAGGACTCATTGATGTTTCTATACAAACCACTTTTCTATGGAGGAAAAGTTGTTCGTAGTAAAAATTTTAACACGATTATACATTCATATTATTATTAGATAATAAGACCATCTCAATTTCACATTTCAAGACATTCATTTTTCGATCGGTTAAGAATTTTCGACGCCATGATACTGACTTTTTCTATAATGACACTGACCTTATAGACCGTTTGCCCGAAAGAGAGCTTTTATTTTTATCTTTAAAGGGCAAGATAAACAGTACCTGAAACTTGCGTGCGTGCATGCAACGACTAATATGAAAGTTGATAAAGTGAAGATGATCTGTCAGAATAGTGGAAAGAGGCAGTCCCTGGTCTCTGCCTACCCTTCTGGGATACAGGCGTGATGTTATGTTTTGTTTGTCAATGTATTTTTCCTCAAAATAGTCTATCTGATGAGTATATATTATGCTATGTACCTTGAGCTTTCATCGGGACATGATTGAGAAGGCAAACCTGATACAAAGAACCTATTACTATTGAAAACGTACAAGCATTGTTTTAATCATCGCGTCAGATGTGTCACAGGATAATTACGAGCGATGACATCCACACACGATTGCAATATTAATGTCCCAACAATACAATACCCGTAGAGCAACATCGCTTTCTACACTAATCTAAAACCTTGCTGCGAATCAAGGGCCCACAGATTAATCATCAAGAGAGCACTTTCTCCGTCGTACAACTGGTTAAAACAAATGACGATCAGCCGGCCGCCCCCGTACGTACCGAATACAATGAAACAGATTAAAATCAAAAGCTTGAACTTAAATCTGCTGCTAAGCGAGATTGACATTTCAATCTGTATTATTACTGTTGAACTATTCGGTTTAGATGGCGTCCGAGCAATGTTTCGAAGCGCACATTAGAATTCGGAACGTGTTGCTTGACAATACGGTTTTGATTCGTTTGCTCTGAGCAAAAATCAATTATGTATATAGTTGTGCTCTACGTGCTCACATTCCAGTCAACACTCACTTTCGTAAATGGAGGTCTATTCACGAGAGCACTAGAAAAATCACTCACGAACCGATGTAAAAATTAGAACGTTTAACCGAACAATGCAGCTTTAAGAATCACCGCCTTTACTAGCGACATTAGAATACATTTTTATCCTTTACTCAATACAGATGAAAAGTCAACGTCCAGACAAGTTATTCACACCATTAAGCAGGCATTCATGCAAAATCGGAGCTGACTTTCTCCGTCACTCTCCTTGTCACTCAACCAGCACTCTAATAGAACAGAAAGAGATAGTTAACTCAGCGTTTTTCCGACATAACGAGTTGTTTTTACAAACAGGTGGTTGGGACAATGCACAGGATCTATGGTTGGCTACGCTCATCTATTCAAGGCTTGACGTACGTACTGATACTACCGTAATGATGTATGGAAGGATATCCTACATTACATGCCTTGAAGATTGTCTATTAAAGTTGAGATACGTGTCTTTACTGTTTTGGAAGGAAATTAATGTCAGAGATAAGGTAATAAAGGTACGGGAAGTTAAATCGTTATTGATAAATGTTTGGTATATCTATGCAGCGGTATAATGACTTCAACCTCAGTATCGATATCAATTCTTGTATGTCCCCACCGCTGGTCTGTCTCCATTTTCATGCATTGGAAGAAGGTTAGGCGATACTCCACCACCACCACATACGATTTTTCTCACAGCACTGATTTTCAGCACGGGGCAGTAGTAAGGGACTAAATAACCCTGAAGGCACTAACCCAAAGCAGATTATGATTTCCATAGTATTAAGTCATATTTTACTAAGAACCGACTATTGAGCACAGAACAGAACTGTACCATTGACTCCCACTCTGGGCTAAATTCATCGAAAACCCATCTTCAAGTATGCCTATCTACATTTCCAAATGAAACATCACTATGCAAAGTGGCTGGGTTATTTATAGAACTACTGTCTTTAATCTAATAGAGTAACTGGTACAGACGTTGTATGCGACATCTGATGTAAGTATATATAATGATATTTAAGCCACTAAGCAATATATTATGGGCGGCTTGATAACATCCGACAGTAAGGCGCGCCACTGTCTTACAATCCTCCATCAACCTGGACTTAGCCCCCGTGGTGGAGTATGGCCCAACCTTCCTTTGATGCAGGAAGAGGTCCGTGCCCTGGCAGTGGGGACATACAAATGATTGATATCGAAGCCAATTATGACCTACGTCATAATTGACTAATCCACCGATGCAGTATCGTTCAGCGTGCTATAGAATGGACTATGATCTAATGAAGCGCTTGTGGCCTAGGCGAACCGAGTGATTGGAATCATTCACTTGGTTAAGCAACAACAGGCGCGGTCAGGTACGGGATGGGTGAGCGTCCCGTGACTACCGCTAGTGGCATTTTTCGGAGCGCTTCTGTGCTTCGCAAGGCACGTTAATCCGATGGTGCCGGCTGTATATAATGGCAGTCGTTAAGCCATGTCAGAGGCCTTATAGGCGGCTTGATAACTTCTGACAGTAAGGCCCGCCACTGTCTTACAATCCTCTACCAACCCGGACTTGGCCCCCGTGGTGGAGTATGGCCTAACTTGATGCGATGCAGGAAGAGACCCGTGCCCCAACAGTGGGGACATACAAGGGTTGATAAACGTAACGTATGATTTAATGAGACGATTCGCCAAAAGACTAAGGTGATCAACATAGATTGCCATCTCTGGACTTTTAACAAGAAATGAGCATGGATGTTACAGCGAACGAGAATATAAATTTCTTTAAAAATATGACACTCACTCTGATTTTCTGTCTATATTCCGTTTTACGACTGCATAGACTAAGATGTTTATCTAAATAAGCGTACATATGGGCAGAGTCCTAATACGGTGTAACCAATTAACCGGCAATCGATAACACGGTCCGAAGGCCGAGTTGCGCGATGTCGCTAAACTGGCAATTTATTTAGCGAATTTGTCATCGGGAGATATGTTATTACTGTGGCAATGTTAGACGGTTTTGGAGGAATTGACTATATAATTTTTAAGGGAACTAATAGAAAGCGGATAAAATTAAGCACAATAGTAAAATTGCAAAAACAAATCAGCAATAAGATGGTGACGGTGATGGTGAAAATCATGGGAAAAATAAACAAATAAAAAAATTCTTCAACAGAGACACACAATAATTAATATCAACATAGGTCATTTGTAAAATTTGTTACCTATTTATGTGAAACGATGAAGGGATATGTGAGCTAGCATTTTAAAGGTGAACAGGTATACTCTGCACTGCAACACTGAAATAATATAATGTAAGAAATAAAATTTGTAAACGTTATTAGAGACATATTTGTTAGATGTTTTGTGTGTGTGACTGTTGATGCAATAAATGTTTCTCTTTCTTTCTTTCTTTCTTTCTTTCTTTCTTTCTTTCTTTCTTTCTTTCTTTCTTTCTTTCTTTCTTTCTTTCTTTCTTTCTTTCTTTCTTTCTTTCTTTCTTTCTTTCTTTCTTTCTTTCTTTCTTTCTTCTTTCTTTCTTTCTTTCTTTCTTTCTTTCTTTCTTTCTTTCTTTCTTTCTTTCTTTCTTTCTTTCTTTCTTTCTTTCTTTCTTTCTTTCTTTCTTTCTTTCTTTCTTACTTTCTTTCTTTCTTTCTTTCTTTCTTTCTTTCTTTCTAAATTTGTTACAATCTGTACGAAGTTGATTGATTCAGATCCACATTGCATTCTTTCAGGTTGATAAATAGTTGCAGTTTATTTTTATGCCTCAATCTGATTAAATCGAAACTAAAAAGGCTCCATTATGTCGTTATCACACGTTTATTACCTACATAGTTTTACCGTTAGGTCTATAACGCCTTTTCGAGCTAAATTATAGGTTCGAGTTGTAGCCAATTTTAAGGGTACTGCCATTACGAATTAATAATGAGGATAAAACCAGGCATTATTTCAGGGATTTGAGGGGATAAGTGCTATGCAAATCTTACCAAGAAACCCAATATTTTTTTCTTATGTTTTATTTAATAGTGGATCCATATGGAGAGAGGAAATATTAAAAGCTTGGCTGATTCCCAAAAAAAAATTGTTTCTTTTTAAAAAAAATATTTTGTTAGTTAACAACTTACACCTTGTCACAATCTGCGAATCGCCAGATAGTGGTGTTTGTCTCACATTTTTTGTTATGAAACATAAATATATGTAAATAATACAAACACATATATATGCCTGTATCTCTGAGTGGTAGGCAGAGGTCAAGGTCTCACTTTCCACGATCCTGACAAATCTCATTCGCTTCATCAACATACTTATAAAAAGCTAGTTAGCTACATAATTTGCACTTCCTTGTTTTTGTATTTCGAATTTCGAACACGACCAATCCTTAAATTATGAAACGTTCATGTACACATATATGTATTTTCAAAGTATTTTTCATAACAAAAAATGTGATCAAACGACTCCAAACAAACACCACTACCTGGCAATTGGCAGATTGTGACGAGGTGTAATTTGTTAACTAACAAAAGAAAGTTTTTAAATAGAAACAAAAAATTCTTTGGAAATCAGCAAAGCTATTAATATTTCTTCTCTCCATATGGATATCATAATTAAATAAAGCATAAAAAAAATACCACATGAAATTTTGATGTGTACACACAACATTTAATGTGGTATTTACATTTGAATGAAACGTTCATTCTTCATATACTTCGACACATTGTTCGACAGCAGCCTCGAATCTTGCTAACACATCACGTACAACATTTTCATCACCAACAATGCGGGATGGGACCAAATAGCCTATCATTATGAACACGCGTCGTCAATTCTTTTGGCTCGCATCGACGCGATTTTATGAGCGTTTCAATTTCTCATTGCAACTATTGTGACATCGAAACGTTTGTGATATTCGCCTTGCACGATTTATTTTATTGGGTTTATGTCTCCGATTGGAATTTGGGTCAGATGCGCACATCTAAGTTTGTAATAAATAAGCTCTATCGACTATACGATTAAATTCAAATAGGAGTACATGCGATGCAGGAAGAGACCTGTGCCCCAGCAGTGGGGAGTTATACAGGGTTGAAATCAGGAATAGGTATTCATCATCAACCTATTATATCCCCACCGAGGGGCACAGGTCTCTTGCCTGAGGATGGCATACCTACTCCACAATGGAGATCAAGCCCGGTTTGGTGGAGGCTTGCAGAACTAGTTGCTGGTCTTACTGTGGTAGGTAAGTTATCCTGAAATCCTTGAAAATTTCTGTTATACGGAGCGCTGAATGAATAGAACAAAAACGAAGCCGAACTCTAGATTTGAACTTCGAATAATAAGGAAACTTAGAAAAAGAAAAAACATTTCTTGTTCAACTAATCAATAAAACGCATCCTGGTAGCAAACGATAGAATGTATTTGAAATTCAACATTTAAATAAATTACGGTCCAAGCCGCTACCAGCATAAATAATCGAATAGGCGCCCTACAAAACTTAATCGTAATAAGTCGGTAGCGAATCTTCAGTAATTACCTGAAACCATTAGGCCGTCAAAGAAATTGCTTCGAAAGAAATATGCACATGTCGAAAGGGTTTATACCGACCGTGAGCATTTTCCTTTCAACATTCGGATATCTCTGGCTTCTTACTAAAACCTCTAAGTTGCGGCTCACCACAAGAACCACAATTCCTAGCTCTATGCCATTGTTTAGAGCTAGGTCTCCTGCATAAAATACCTTACTGTAAATCACAATAAGGTTCATCTTTAGTTGTATTTTAGATTCTCCACGCACATGGGTGATAGGAAAATTATCATAATGGGCCAACATCATATTCCTTGGGAACGAAGGAACGAGTTAGCAGCACGCAAGCCCATCTTGTCTGCCCAAGAACATTGTAACTTTTAATGCGAATAACAATGTTGTTGGCTGGTCGGCTTATAGGATGAAATTGAGTTTACTGACAAAACAAGATTACTTTGGTCGTTTTTAAATAGCTTATACACGAGTACGTCTCACTGCAGGGTACAGGCCTTCTCTCAGAGAGAGAGTATGGGCTTGACTACCACGCATGCTCACCGCCAATTTCAGGCGCTAAGGTTATTGAATACATCAGACACTCAGGTTTCCTCACGGCGGTTTCCTTCACCGTTAGCGAATGGTATTGTTACTATAATTCTAAGTTGTCGGAGTGACGGCCTCGGTGGCGCAGCGGTTTGGCACGCTGACTGCAAAACCGAAGGTCTCGGGTGCGATCCCCGGCCGGGTCAAACTAAGAAACGAACTTTTCTAGTTTGTCTCGGGTTTTGGATGTTATATATGTATTTATTGTATTAAATCTATCGTCGAGTTAGCACCTATAACACAAGGCATTTAGTTGTACTTAGTATAGGGCTAACGAGATCTGTGTAATATGTCCACGAATATAAAAAAATAATATTAAAAATTGCACAAATATACATAACTTAGAAAACAAAGTTCTTGATACATGCCGGGATTCGAACCCATGATATTGGTCTTATTTTAGACGAAAACTAAGTTCACGAAAACCGTGCTCGATATACTCGTATCTATATGAAGCGAAATAGTAATATAATATCACGTTAATGCAAACCAGAACTAGGCAGTTAACTGCCTAGTTCTGGTTTGCAGAACTGAATTCATTCCCAGAAGTTGAATTCATTTCCAAAACAGCTTGAAATTTAGCGAGATAGAACAATACACTATTGATATCACCCCTTTGGATGTCACCACTGCTTGGGCACGGGTCTTTTCGGGACAGGAAGGTTGGGCTATACCCCACCGCCACGGGTCCGGGATGGTGCAGGATTGTAAGACAGTAGCGGGCCGTACTGTCAGAAGTTATCAAGCCACCCATAAGACCTCTGACATGGCTTAACGATTGCCCTTACATGACAGCACAATTAACCAACATAATTACCACAGAAACCTTGATTTAAAAACTTCATCTCAATGAGAATAGCCTTGACAACGTTTCAACACGTCAGTAAATAAAACAATTCAGTTTCAGTTAATAGGTTCTCGCTTCGCATAGCGGGGCCAAACAGAGCATAACACGACAACAATGAGAACGCATCTTTATGCATACAGTACAGACAGATAGACAGACAGACTACATTAAAATATGTAATGTCTAGTACACATTTATGCAAAGCGAAGAACAATCGCGAGAGAAATCGACAAAAAAATTGGAACAAACACATCGTTTGTCAATAAACGAATTCAAACACTCGTGTCACTTTGTAAAGATAGGTGTGTTTATCTTATGTTAATTTTTCAAAGTGACAGGACATCTAATTTGAAATTATTATTTTATATGTTTGTACATTTCATCCCCACTGTGTCCCCACCAAGGGGCACGGGCCAAGTCCGGATTGGTAGATGCTTGCAAGACTAGTAATGGCTGGTCTTACTGTCAGAAGAGTTTAAGCCGCCCTAAGGGCTCTGACTTGTTTGTTCATGTATGCTTCCTGCAATGTATTTTTCCAATCTATCCAAAAGTTGTCTGGCAGAGGAAGAGATCACTTTTGTGATAAGGCTGAAGTCTGTACTTTTAGGTTGAGAGATAACTGTATAATTTGCTTTTTATGCTCAAAAGTGGTTTCTATCTTTTTAAAGTATAGCAACATTATTTACAGGCCGCGGTATTTTCTTCCAGACAGTAAAATAAAAAAAAATTTTCAGATATTGCACACAACTGGGATATAAATGTTAAAAAGTATAAAAATATATTTTAAAATATATTATTGCACCTCACTTTGCAATAACTACGTTTTTTTGACTCTATACAAAAAAATCCACGTTGCCATATTACAATTTGTAAAGTATATAATAAAATAAATACTTAAGACTCCAATACACACATTTATGAGATAGGAATTTGTCCATTGCACCAACGTTTGATCGAGCGTTTGACGGCTGTCACAATCTATAAATCTTCGTCGGACGAAAGTGCGTTTTGTTACTCAAATTACGCAAATATGCATCCGATGGGCGACAAATGCCCCGGAACCCGTTTAGTGACTTCTCAAAATAAATTGAGTATACGCTGCGGCCAAATTACTCATTAGAAAGTTATTATGTCACGTTTTATTTGGTGAATTTTGGTGAGTTACTTAACAGTTTGCCGTAATTAGTGAAAGAATTGTACACCTTTCTTTTGATCAAAGAAATATTGTGAGAAATTACAAAGTTTTTTTATTAAGTAGAACAGGTTACACTTGATTTTGATCATTTTTGATTTGTCCTTTGTCCCGTGAAATAATGGGACGTATATTTCAAACTCACTGAATGATAGTGATGGTCAAGAACAGTAAACGGGACCTTGCGAAATACCTATAACCAGCAATGAAGAGGAACTTTAGAAACCTATAACGGAAGGCGTAAAAAACTTATCGAGTGGATACCACACACTGGCAAGGACAAGCTCACTATACAAACAGTCTGAGACAGATTGCAAGGAGCGGCTGCATGAAGATGATCAAGGAAAAAAAAGTACCGAATTCCAGCAATGAGGAAAAATCTGCTAACGGCTAATCCCTGTCCAATTTTACACTGTAATACTGTTATTATTTCTAACATTTTTCTGCTGTTGTCTATGTTTTACTTATGTCCTTTGAATGTTACTTTTGTTTTTTAATTCATATTAAGCATGTATTCATATACCTACATCTGAAATTATCACCTTGTGTGTTTTGTTTATACACCTACTTCCTTCTCCAATTTATTACTACAGTTCATTCAAAGGTTGTCTGGAAGAGATCACTTTTAGTGATGAGACCGCCATCTGTACTATTAGGTTAAAAAATATCGATGTAATTTCCATTTTGATGTACAACAAAGTGTTCTCTATCTATCTATCTTTCTATCTATCAATAAGATAAGATTGGTTATTTCAAAAAGTCTTTCTTGTTTTTAAAAACCTTTCTCGTCTACCAGCATTCGTATTAGATTACCTTCGTTGTTCTCTGGAATAAATCACACCAAACACCAGCTCTACAAATCACAAATACGATCACAGCTCTATCCTCGCCTTCATCTCTTCTATTCGCCAATCGATCGATTCGATTACAACTGAGAGTCACTGGAATGATTCGAGTTCTCAAACTATTCCCCAATCGATCCATTCGATTACAACCGACAGGTCACTCGACTGAGTCGAGTGCTCTTGACCACCCCGACCTTCATTACGCAACCCGTCAGGTGTTTAGCGCTAGTAGAAAGCAAACAGGTGATATACGAAGTTGGATCCGCCCCGGGCGAAATCCGAATTTCACCAAGACCGGTCTGGTTGCAGATAGTCAACGGATTATGTCGATGAATGGACAATAGGACTTGACAGGAGATAAGTTTCGCTGAGACGAATGTCCATAAGTTGCAATGCTTTAATGAAGTACGGAGTAACTATACACCAGCTTGTTTCGTCATTATTTAGGATAGCGTTCACGAACAATACCAGATTACTTGCTCGGGTTTATATAACAAGAAGCTCTACAATACATAAACCTTAAATTTTGGTATTTCTTAATGGATCGTGATGCTCATACATAGTTATATATTGAACGGGTCTAATGATTTATTCGCGGTCAATTATTTGGTATAACGTAATTACCTTAATTCTCGATATTCTTCGTTCGTTCTTCGATATTGTACATTTAATATTGAACAATATTATATTGTTGTACAATATAGCTGCTTAATTTAGTAACTGTGCAGTGAGCGACACGTTTTAGTGTTTAAATCTTAAGAGTCCTGTTTCTAAACTGGGTGCTATAAGTGGGGACCTGTAATTGGCTTTGTGTTTCCCTATATAAGATTCTATCTTATTTGTAATATCTGTTGGTTTACTATAGATTTCCAAATAAATAAATATTACCAAACTACAAATATGTACACACCAATTTTGTCTCACCATTATTTAAAAATAAACTACAGTAAAATTTTAAAAAACCTATTTAGAGGCTAAAATTTATTACAGTAAAATTTTAAACACCGCCTAAAGTACGATGCTGAGACCAATAAAAACCATATGAAATGTTAACTATTAGACAGATTACGAACGAAATGTAAAATTTCAAAATTTTGACAGCCCGTATGTCGCATACGGGATACTGTGTAAACGGTATTTGTAAACTTTATTTTGTGCATGTAACCTTACCTTTTGTGTATCGGAGTGGTGGCCAAGGGAGGGAAGGAGGTTGGTAGGCAGACCACCGACACGATGTTCAGACGACATCGTGAGGGTTGCGGGTCAGAGATGGATCAGATTAGCACAGGACCGTGAGGAATGGCGCAATAAAAAGGAGGCCTAGGCCCAGCAGTGGGTTTATGTGGGCTGATTAAAGATATGTATAGAACCTTACTTCAATAAATTATTCTATTCTTATTCTTCTAATTCTACATTTCCGCAAGTATGGCTAAAGAGAACTCGCGATATACGTGCATTGACTTTCTCTACAGATAGTACTAAAGACTCGGGCGCAATTGATGCAATCGCTGAGCAAACGGGTTCACTTCTAGGTGTGATTTGTTGACTATTGTCTCTGCTTACAAGGAAGACAGTTCTTTTGTTCAACTTATCTCCATTTGTTTAGAAAATTGACGTTTGAACGGAAGACAATTAAAAATATTAAGGTGTACAGCGATATCATTCTGGTGTACTCGTAAAAACTAACTGCAAAGTAGGTACTCGGGGTGCAAGTGATGCAAATTACTTCAGGCTGACCTCGCTGCCTGTACGTAATACAGAGAGTATTGTAAAGAGGTTCGAAATTTCACCGCGGTGGTCGCCCATTGACTCAGTTGGGAGAGCGCTGGCACGGTTAGCCAGAGGTCGCGGGTTCGAGTCCCGGCATGGGTGGAATTTTTAGTGTCTAAATAGACTCGCCGGCATCAGTGAAATTTCGAACCTCTTTACAATATTGTCTGTATTACGTACAGGCAGCAACATCTGACTGAAGTAATTTGCATCACTTGCAGCCCCGAGTACCTTACTTTGCAGTTAGGTTTTACATCGGAATGACATCGCTGTACCTACATGATTATATTAATTTTTAATGCACAAACCCGTGCTAAGGACAATTTTTAAAAACCTATTTATAGGCCAAATATTCCACCCATGCCGGGACTCGAACCCGCGACCTCTGGCTAATCGTGGCATGGGTGGAATTTTTGGGCTCTAAATAGGTTTTTAAAAATTGTCCTTAGCGCGGGTTAGTGCATGAAAAAGAATATAATAAAGGTTGCAAAGCTAAAAAAGTCACAACCAAAATCATCCCACTATCAGATATTACGTTCAAAATTTAAAAGCGACGCTGGCTTATTAAAACATAATTAAAATACTCCTCTATGCCAATAAACACAAGAGTAGGAAAGTCAAAAAAACGGGTCGGCGGGTATATTAATCCAAGAGTGTACACGTCTTCGAGCCGGAAGTGCGTTGAACTCTTTTGCTCTGCGGTGCGCGCGCGCCGCTAAGAAAGCAATCATTGAGTAATACTTATGTGATGTACGGCAACCGTCTTGTTGATGAACGTATGCTTTATTTTACAATCTATCTGCACATACAAGTTCAGGTCTAAATTAAATAAGTTTACATCGAAGGTAATATGGCAAATAAATATAATATGGAAACTTGAAATAAGCACAAAAATTGCTTTGTTAAAGTGGCTTTATTTGAATTGTTGAACTGTTAGAGTAAAAGTCTATCATGTGGTCGATAGATTAAGCGTCTGTTTCATAATCTGCAGATAAAGTTGATAAAGTTAAAAAATATGCTATCCGCAACCAGGGCTGCCGTTTGTTCTAAATTTGAAGCCATAAACGAACACACGCAATATAGTAAAAACTATTTAAATGTAGAACAAACGGCAGACCTGGTAGCGGATAGCTTATCTGGAACTTTATTTGAACATCGTGGAACAGGGCCTAAGAGATTTTAAATTAGTTTTACTCTTTGATTAAAAAGTGACACTTAATAGATTGTCAGTGTTTTGTTATTGTTTACTTACTTTAAGTTTTCATATTGTCACGTAAACAATAGATTTTATAAACTTAATTTTTACTTTGTTATTTACTTCCATAAACTGTTTCAGTTATGATCAATCGGTGTCTTCGGAGCACTTTGAAAGATAAATGGCTTCCCAAAGCAAGAAACATCATTCAACGTTTCTGATGGCATGCATATGGCAAGCCTATCTGCAAGTCAATCTGCTTATCATAAACAAAAAAGTTTAATGAGGAATTTTACTCGCCTGGTTATTAATTAATGTTTAGATACGTTTGTAATTTTTTTCGGTTTTTTTTTTGTAACATGTTTATAGTTATACTATTTTTATTTTTAAATGCACTAACCCGTGCTAAGGAACAAATTTAAAAACCTATTTAGAGGCTAAAAATTTCACCCATGCCGGGATTCGAACCCGCAACCTCTGGCACGGATAGCCAGAGGTTGCGGGTTCGAATCCCGGCATGGGTGAAATTTTTAGCCTCTAAATAGGTTTTTAAATGTTTATAGTTTTTTTGTGTATTGTTATTCAACAATCTCAACAAAATGAAAACAAGATTAAAAATTACGCAATTCATTAGCAAATATAGAGAACAAAATGCAAAATAGATTAGATCTATTCGCGGTTTCAAAGTTTTCGCCGTAGAAGAAGTAGTTCCTACATGACATTACATTGTAAGAAGTTCCAAGTAGACGCTTTTCTGTGCAGCATCTTCCACGTACGACGTCTTGACAAGTGGAATCCCCATTTTCAGATATTATGTGGATTTTTATTCACCCTGTATATCATGCTACAAAAGTACAAGTTATTTTTGTACCCTAATAACATTCCGTACAAACGACCAAGAAACTGGATGAAACCAAATGCTTTACGAATGTTTACATGTCTAGAATAATTCGACAAATCGTATGATCAACGCCAAGAGTCTGAGCCACGATAGGTCTTATCGCCTGTAACATACAGGCTAGTATTGAATAAAACTGTGTACTCTTTGATGTAGCTGAATCTACGTACTTGGCTTCGTCGGCATGTGGCCGGTATCTTTTTACCGTTGAAGCTATAAAAATTGCTTCCTTCCTGTGATGGTACAAGTATTTGTGTACGACACGACTGCTTAATGTATGAACTTCGTAATAAATACGGCTTAAGTCATCGTTCCGGGACTTACTTCATGCGAAGTATTTCCCAAGCGGTGCATCGGGAACCCAACGCTGCCAGCAGCTTCAAGGGAACCTTTCGATCGTGTGTGTCTCGCGACTGTATAATTAATTAATTTAGTTTCTTAGTTTTATGTTGTGCCAATTTTTATGCCGAAGTTTTCTGTGATGTTAGTTTTGTTCGAATTATTTTAAAAACCTATTTAGAGGCTAAAAATTCAACCCATGCCAGGACTCGAATCCGCGGCCTCTGGCTAACCGTGCCAGCGCTCTCCCAACTGAGCTAGTGGGCGACTACCGACATCAATGAAATTTCGAACCTCTTTGCGAATTATTTTGTTATGAAGCTAAGAAATTATCACTTTTACCTTATTTTAAAGGGTCAGTATAGTATAATTGACATTATATTTATAATTATACTATAATTATAAATATTATGTCAAGTACGTAAAATATACTGGATGAACCCCCAGTTTGAGTGGCCCTTGTTTCAGTATCCGGTAAATAAAACCTTAAAGCCCGCAGCACACGGAAGGATCGTAATCATGATAAAAATATGAGAAAACAAGGTAAGAATACAAGGCCAACTAAGCATTGAACCTCATACTTTATAAAACCCACTACGCCTTATGAAAACAATTTTCATTCAAATCTCGCACTTACATCCTTCTACGGTAGGGCACATTTTTACGCCCCATTGCAGGACGTGCAATCATGTTATTATTATTAAATAGCCAACCCGGACTTGGCCCCCGTGATGGATTTACCAAACCTGCCTGCGATGCAGGAGGAGTCCCGTGCCCCAGCAGTGTAGACATACAAAGGGCTGATACCAATCTTACGCAGAAAATACCTTTCCATCACATTAAATGTTACAGTAGAAACAGAAGTAGAAGCGAAGCAACGGATCTGCTTATGTTAAACGTAACTCAAAACTTCCAAAAATTAGCGTGGCAACTTTTTTAAGAAACTAATTTTACCTACGGCTTGTTCTTACAAGCCAAGTCAAGGCAATTCATTCTGACTAGTGGGACTTCTAATTACTATAGGTACTTAAGAACAGGTAGGCAGGTAATAAGATTCTTTAATAGTTCCGAATCATTTGTTGACTACTACCTAATTGCCTCAATTAACATCACAAAATGTTACCAAGTACTAAAAGAATTAAACTGTGCCTCTTTTAATTTATAAATAAAACGTCTACTTGGAGTCGTGATTTAATTAATAATTCTACTTTGATACACTTAAAAGAAAACCTTTCGCAACGCGCTATAAAATTCGCGACATAACTAATCGTAAAGGCTCCAGTTAATTAAGTAAACAGTGGAATAATAAAAACGTTGCTGTGACAAGGTTAGAGATCTATAAAACCTACTCGATTGCAGGTAACCCTTGCGAAACGAGTGTCTGTTAAAATAATTATTCAATTAATATCAGAGCCTGGTAAGGTCATATGGAAAATTTCTCGGCTCCGTTCTAACTCTGAGATGGGAGGTCGTCTTGTTCATTTTCAGCCGTTGAATTATTCATGGATGGTTTCGCAAAAACTGGTGACATGTTGTTGCGGTTATCCTTTGTGACGCGTTGAAATATACAGGGTGTAACAACAAATGAAATGTAATGAAAAGGTTTCATTCAGAGTGGCGCAGAAACTGCGGCTTAATGAACGTTATAATTCAAACTAGGTGTCCACTTCAAAATCTAGATCATTTAAGAGAAAATATGGACAAAAAACTCCAAATATCTGCATAATACATTTGAAAAGGGGGGTATTTTTGTCAAGTGAACTTTAGGAGAAAAATGTAGTAAAAATCTTTAGTGAACATCGCGAAAAAATATCAACTACCTTACTAAAGTTTCTTCGTCCAGCATTCAATTGTATGGGTCGGTTGATATTTTACCGGTTAAGTTGCATTCTTTTCTAAGCTGTTATACACTACTTGGATACATTCTATTTGTGTTTTTTACCACAATACTGATGCTGATGATTGGGCAAGTATTTTCGAACAGAAAAATTAAATTGTCGCTAAAGGCGAGATTCTCTACAGGGCGGTAAATCCACATAATATGTTGGTAAATGCTGGTCTATTTGCAATGTCAATACCTTTGGGAAGAGAGGAAAATTTAAAAAACACGAAATAAATAATCGTCTTCCTTCCTTCGTCCAGCGTTCAATTGTATGGAACGGCTGATGTGTTAAGTAATTTTACGGTTAAATAGTAACATTTAACATTACATGCATGCGTGTTTACTGCAAACTAGTTTCCGTAACTAATGGTAGAATCCATCGCAAATCAACATTGTTCATAATGTTTGTAGGAAAAACCGGTAAAGTAACTTACCCAAAATATGAGCCAGGCACCACAAGCCGCAACCAATCTGTAATCAAGATAAAACACAATGTTAACAACTATAAAGTAATTATAGAAAATATAGGTACCAATCGAGTTTTCCTATTATTTTTATGAAGGTTTCTGATCAAAACTTGTCTTAACTTAATATTGTCCCTTAACAATTTTTTATATCAGAAAGTGAGAGTTAAAACAATGCCTTTGATTACCCCCTTCGGGGATTATGTCCGTGAAGGTTAGTACCCTGACAGAGGTATTATGCAACATAAATATACCTACATCATTGTAGGTATGTATTAAGTTGCATAACCTCTCATCACAGCTTCCTATAAGTAGCTTCAATTAAATATCGCATCTCGAAATAACATAATTATTATAACTTCGATCGAAAGTGAAAACAACGAAAGTAAAAGGTGAATCGGGCGGCCATCTTGCCAAAAAGTTCACTTGGGCTCGTAAGAACTCGTTGGTGGCGTGCGTGCTTGAAAGACGCGAGACGATGCGTTCGATTTTTAAAACTTTATTTTAAATAATGCACTTTTTTTCCTTATTGTTAACATTCTGAACTTTGCTGTAATTTTAATGGCCAGCTATGATTACGATTTTAACCTTTGACTGTCAATAAATAAGTCTGTTACGTAGTGCAGCGTGCCTTTTGTGTAGGTACACGAGAGCCTCTGCAAAATATGTTACACTCAAAAAATATAATTGTTTAAATGAGTACATAGGTAATTTTAGGTATAATTGTGAAGACTTTTAATTGGCTGAGTGTGTCCTATTTATCTATGTAATGTAAACCTGTAATAGCTGTTAGTCTTCCTAGAGAATAAAATAAAATAAATAAAGTACTTTTTTCTTATGAACTTCATTTTCCATGTCCCCCTCATTATTTTATTTCTTGAAATCTCTCTTCGACTGGCTGGAACAAATTTCTTTTGAATTACCGTTATATAAAGCGTAATAAACTAACAATTACCTACCGAGCGTGTGCAGTGCATACTATTTTAAGCTACTTGTAGTACACGATAACATCAGTATGTATTTTATTTATATGTATTTGAAGAAAACATTCTTAGACGTTTAATAAACAAAACGCATATTTCCCTGTTTCCGTCCCACTAGTTTCTTTTAATTACGAAGGTAGCAATTTCTGAGCATTTATACGACCATTCTAAAGCATGAAAGAACATCTTTGGAATGGAACATAATTGGTGCCAGAGCAAGTGTTTCGATGACATTCTGCACTCTATCATTACGGCTTACATACTTTATTTTTACAGCATTTTTGTTTAATAGGCCCTATGCCAAGGTAAACTTCGTGGCGAAGCGTTCGTGGCCTAGGGAAGCGCTCGTGGCCTAGGCGAACCGAGTGATTGGAATCAATCACTTGGTTAAGCAACAACAGGCGCGGTCAGGTACAGGAGGGGTGAGCGTCTTGTGACTACCGCTAGTGGCATTTTCCCGGGCGCTTCCGTGCTTCAAAAGGCACGCTAAGCCGTTGGTGCCGGCTGTCATATAATGGCAGTCATTAAGCCATATCAGAGGCCTTATGGGCGGCTTGATAACTTCTGACAGTAAGGCCCACCACTGTCTTACAATCCTCCACCAACCCGGACTTGGCCCCCGTGGTGGAGTATGGCCTAACCTTCCTGCGATGCAGGACGAGACCCGTGCCCCGGGGACCTCCAAGGGTTGATAACATAACATAACAAGGTAAACTTAATAATGAAGTATACCATTAAGGGACAGTTTTCATTTCCGTTGTTACTATAACTGCTAACTAACTGCTTATTTTTATCTTACAATACCTTACATATCTTATATATGCTTATGGTATCAAGTTTATTGTACGTTTTTATTTTTAAAGTTTAAGTGCAATAAAAGCATCCGTAAATAAATAACATAGAAAATAAATAAATTAGTATAACAGAAAAAATAAATAAATCAATTAGTATAATTTCCAAGCTATCATAGTCTGGAAGTTATACCTGTCATAAGATACAGCGTGAGAAGTTTTTATTTTTCCGTTTTCGGGCCAAAAGTTAGTTTTCGAAATATATAATTAGTTGTCTTATCCAATGGGGTAACAAAAGAGTTTAAACCAGATTTAAGATGTTAATAACGCACCTACGAGTAACTGTTATATTGTAACGATAATGCGTTCACGCAAAAATTTTGCACAAATCCCTAAATAAACTCATCTCTGACGCCATTTTGAATTTAAGTGTTTCCTTGTATCCATTTTTTTTCATACTTCCATTTTTTGTACTCAACTGCAAGAAGTTTTCAATATGTCAAACTTTGTTGAAATTAAAAAGGTTTGCAATAATAAGATTTAAATTGGCCTTAGCACGGGTTAGCGCATTAAAAATTAAAATAGTATAATAATATAATAAACCTCCCAGGTTTTTGTGATTTTGATTTGTTTAATTTAACTATTTACACTTATGTGCCTTAAATAAATAAATTAAAAAAAAAAAAAAAAAAAAAAAAATAAGATGCCAGTTTTAAAAACCCCTCTACACTCTACGACTCCAAAGTAGTTGCCTTTACATATGTAACAAAAATCAATAAAGAAAGCTCAATAATGGCATGTAATAGCCTTCAAAACAGTTCTTACAATGGCACAAAAAGTGTTACGTAAGTGTTATAGATAACAGGTTGAAAGTAGATTGACAGATAATACGTAACTAATAAATGATGAAGGTGTTCTACGGACCAGTTGCTTAGCAACCGTTGTGTGGGCCAAGACAAATGATGATGATTGGTTTTGAGAGCCCAATGGACCAGTTAAAAGTTGTCCAAAACCTGACGGACATATGTGTAAATTTCTTTGAAAGTACTCACTAATGTCCGGATCTCTGTACGTCATTCAATAGGTAATCAGCAGTTTCTTTTTTTATGTAGCCTGTATACTAAATACAGGGTGGTGCCTTTTCGCAGAGAGAGCATGACGGGCTTAATGAAATGAAAAGGTTTAGTTGAAAGTAGCGCAGAAACTGCGGCTTAATGAACATTACAATTCGAACTAGGTGTTCATTTCAAAATCTAGATCATTTTGGTGAAAAAATGGCCAAAAAACCTTCAAACATCTACATAATACATTCGAAAAGGAAGGTCAATATGAACTTTAGTAGAAAAAACTTGAATATCGGGAAAAAATACCAACTTCCTTGCTAAAGTATCTTCAACCAGCGTTTCAGCTAATTCAATGTTAGAATTCAAACTAGGTGTTCATTTCAAAATCTAGATCATTTTGATGAAAAAATGGACAAAAAAACTCCAAATTTAGTCTTTTCAAAGTTCTGAATTAACGGAGTTTATTATTTTAAAACATAATGCATAACCATTTTAAAACTCATGCATTGTACTAGCTTTAATTCCAGACGTCATTGCCATCTAAATAATCCTTTATGTTATAGTAGCCCTTTGGGCACAAAGTGTACTTGACACATTTTTTGAACCGCGTATCAGACACGCTTAATATATCTTCAGGGATTTTATTACAGAAGCGTATACAATGCCCCATGAAGGATGTACCTTTGATGTAACCTTTGCCAGCCTAAATAGTGGATACGAGAGTTTTGTTCATTTCTAGTATAACACATTGTGTTGGCTAAACAAAGTTTTAAAGTTACTGATATTTTTCCTGACATAGGTACATAATGTTATCATAGATTACCATGCGGATGGGCAATTTCAAGTGCTGAGGTATGTGAATACTCGAGTTTTCGCGTTAGCGATTCAGCCTGGTATTGCTACTACAACTTTACAAATGTAATAAAATAATTTGGCCTTTTTGCATCTACTTAATGAGGTGATTTATACAGCGTCCAGTGGTATCCTCACTCACACGAGATGGGTGAAGGGACCACTCCGACGCTGTAGTGCCTGGGACATGGTTTTTATAGATGGTTTTTAGGCTTGCCCAGCACCTATACCATCCTGACAGCCTAGTCGGCCTAGCCCACAGGAAAGACTAGTCAATACGTGCGGAGCCAACCAAGCCGCGGGTTTCCTCACGATGTTTTCCTTCACCGTTAGCGTGTGGTATTGCGACTACAAATTCGCAAATGTACGTAACTTTGAAATTAAACAAAGTCATTGGTACATGCCCGCACTCGGGATCGAACCTGGGGCTCTCGCTTGCCAGTCCATGGTTCTACCCACTGAGCTACCACCGCTATTTACAAATGTACGTAACTAAGAATACAATGTCATTGGTATATGAAAATGATACAATACAATACAATGCCTTTATTTGTCACATATGGGTGTAAAAAAATAATCAGTGCACTCAACGCAACCTTAAATCTTGCCCTTGTCTCAAACTAAGATGATCAGACAAGGTCATCATACGCACAGAAACGCGTAACAATCAGCGAGTCCTTAAAGCTGATTAGCAAATCCTTTCACCACGATGTTTGAGAAGTAGACTAGGAATAAACCCAATTTGTAACCGGTAAGTGTATTGGTAAAAACCTATTTAGAGGCTAAAAATTCCACCCATGCCGGGATTCGAACCCGCGACCTCTGGCTATCCGTGCCAGCGCTCTTTCCAACTGAGCTGAGCTAATGGGCGACTCACCGGCATCAGTGAAATTTCGAACCTCTTTACACTATTCTCTGTATTACGTAAATAGGGTTTTATAATTGTCCTTAGCACGGGTTAGTGCATTAAAAATAAAAATAGTATAAGTGTATTGGTATTCATCGCGATCGCATCAGCCGTTTTCCTCCACTTCTTCCGTCATAAATCCTCCCAAACTATAATAATATTTAAGTGATGTGTTTTCACCGTGACAAGCGTTCCGTGTTGGCCGATTGTCGTGTTATTTGTTCCACTTATGTATAAATCGCTCAGCCGCTGTTCAAATACCTCGCTCGGTGCATTGTTTAAAATGTATGTAACGACCACCGATGCGTGCAATGTGCATGCGATGGGATGTGGCATACTTTATCTCGTCTAGGTATACAGATTAGAGAAAACATAAGATTTATCAGAAGCATGTGGTATCGATGGTAAACAGTTCTCTTTCTTTGTCTTTAAATTCACTTTTTAAAGGTAAAGAGCATTGTAAGAATAATGTGGCTACCACTTCAGGATATTCACAAAAGGATGTCCGCACGAAGCGATTTGCGAATTCTTTTATAATAAGAACAGCAAAGCTGTGGAACACGCTGCGATCGTCTGTCTTTCCGGAGACATGTAACCTGAGTGTCTTTAAAAGTAGAGGTAACCGGCATTTGACAGGTAAGCACGTAACATCGTAGACCCGTCATCGCTTACCATCAGGCGTGACTGGGGTCAAGCTGTCCTACTTAAAAAAAGGTACTGGATAAAAATGGAAAAGTGGAATTATCCTTTACCATTTTTATCCAATCTCTTGAAAATAGAAATGGGTAAGGCAGCTAGGCAGACCAGACTAGGCAGCTAGGAGAAACAATCAGTTAGTAGAAAATCTTGTACCTCGCTCCAAAAATACCACCAAACGAGAATATTATTGGGGTCATGTTCATGACTTGATTTGTACTCAGCAAAAAAATATATTACATAAAACAAGTCAACAAGAAGGAATGAGGCGCGCATTTATTAGACAACTTGAAAAACCCTTGACTCTGCGTAATCATCCGGGAAACAGGCATGAGTTTATGTATGCTTATATTCAGTAAAATTGTACAAATTGAAGTGCGATGAATTTAATAGTTGGGATTAAAACAACGATATTAGCTCTGAGATCGCTCTTGAGTGCGATGTGAGCATTGAAACCCCCAAAAAAATGGAAATTTTCAACTCCCTCGTCTCTAAAGCGCATCCAAAGTTTCTCAGATGCGCGTGAACGTTGTCAACTATTGACGGCCATGCCATTGCGTAAGCAAAAATTATGCATTTTAAAGTACAATTAATTTAACATAAGGGCCGTAATAAGAAACCGATATTACCTCTGAGATCGCGCTTGAGTAGGCACTCGAGTGCGATCTCAGCATTGAATGCTGCTCAAAAAGCGAAATTCTCAAGTTCTGCACTCGTCTCTAAAGCACCAAAGTTTCTCAGGTGCACGTGAACATTATCAACTATTGTCGGGCAAGCGGTTGCGTAAGCCAAAATTATCCATATTAGAGTGCAATGAATAATTTCATGTAAGGACCGTAATAAGAAAATGATATTACCTCTGACATCGCTCTTGAGTGAGCACTCGAGTGCGATCTCAGCATTGAAACCTGCTCGAAAAGCGAAAGTTTCAACTCCACTCGTCTCTAGGGCGCATCCAAAGTTTCTCAGGTGCGCGTCAACATTGTCAACTATTGTCGGGCAAGCGGTTGCGTTAGCCAAAATTATCCATATTAGAGTGCAATGAATAATTTCATGTAGGGCCTTAATAAGAAAATGATATTACCTCTGAGATCGCTCTTGAATAAGCACTCGAATGTGATCTCAGCATTGAATCCTGCTTAAAAAGCGAAAATTTAACTCCACTCGTCTCTAAAGCGCATCCAAAGTTTCTCAGGTGCGCGTGAACATTGTCAACTATTGTCGGGCAAGCGGTTGCATAAGCCTGTGAACCTTGACGGATCTCGCCCGCCATCGAGCATGTGAACGAGGCTTTCTCGTTTGTTTTATTCAATCCCTCACTTTATCAACTGTAGGCGAGAGCTTCTGACGGAGGCCTGTCGCTTGCATTCAAACTAATAGCTGAATTAGACTTTTTCTAGCTATACATACATACATACATACATACATACATACATACATACATACATACATACATACATACATACATACATACATACATACATACATACATACATACATACATACATACATACATACATACATACATACATACATACATACATACATACATACATACATACATACATACATACATACATACATACATACATACATACATACATACATACATACATACATAACCGCACGCCTGTATCCCAGAGGGGTAGGCAGAGACCAGGGACTGCCACTTGCCACGATCCTGACAGATCAGTGATCTGTCAGGATCAACGTTCATAAGTCGTTGCATGCACGCACGCCAATTCCGGGTACTTTTTTATCTTTCTCTTTGCTAAAACATCCCCTATTTGGTCGATGTATGTCTGCCTGGGACGTCCCTTACCAGCCCTTCCACTAGCTATACCAAAAGTATAAATAACTTTCAGATAACAAATCAGTTCAACAAAGTCATTGTTTGTCGATTGCAATGTCGTAGATATGGCATGGATATGACTATCTCGTTGACCTAGCTGTATCACGTCTACATTGTGGGAGGCCGTAGGTTCGCTTCCCCTGGATGTCGTACTACATTTGTACAAATGGCCTTAATCTGGATGTATTTCCATATCTGTCACGATGTCCTTGCCTAGTTACCATATCACAGGGTATCCTAGTTTGGGACCGTGATATATTATATTTTGTTTGTTTTTTTTTATTTTAATATATCAAAAGATAACTATAAACAAACTAAAGTTGTGCATGGCGTTTTGTAAGCAAGATGCCATAAAAAACCAGCCAGCAACGACACGGCCATTGGCGAGATGGCTGGCCGGTCAGAGCGTGGAAAGCGGGCATTTTCTCCGTAGTTTCTTAGGGGGGCATTACATTATACCAGTTTTAGGACCCAACTTGACTTAGATGTTCGTTTTGTACCCTTTTGGAGCACGTTTCTTCTTGAGATTAAACGCTGGAAACGTTTTATTTCCGTTCTTTTATTTTATCTTTATTTAAGAGTTTGGTGCACATGTCTTTCAAATTATGCTTATTTATTATTAACTCTATGCCTCATCATTAGCATCATCATCATTAGGCTATATTAATCCACTGCTGAACATAGCCCTTCCCTAATGAGCGCCATAGCGCCATGTCTTCAGCTTATCGCATCCAGCATCTGCCAGCAGTTTTTCGCAGATCGTCATCCGACCTGCTCGAAGGGCGTCTATCGATCATATCTACCACACGATCACACGATCACGATCACACCTATTCTAGTTTTAACACCAAAAGGCACTCATTCCGAGTGTGGTGACACACCAGGGCACTGAAGTTTACACCAACGTCATAATATTATGAAACAATAAAATTTAATATTTTGAACGCGGCAGACCAGTGGGTAGAACAATGGACTCCTAAGCGAGAGACCCAGGTTCGATTCTCAGTACGGGCATGTACCAATTTCTCTGACTTTTATTTTTAATCAATCACTTTGGTTTCTAAGCTTTGTACATTTGTGACATTATAGTAGCAACTACAATATATTAGTTATTAATCCAACGACCAACTACAATATATTAGTCATTAATCCAACGACCAACTACAATATATTAGTCATTGATCCAACGACAGCAACAAAGTAATTATTAACTACATTTTAGCCACGAAATGAAAATATAGCATTTCAAGCTTTCATTGCAAGAAAAAGACACGACTCGGATGACATGTGTAATGTAATAGGCCCCTTAGAGCTAGAGACCGCCTCGCGATAGTATGTAAATATATCGTCAACGCATTGTTGGCCAACGGAAAACAGGAAGGAAAAGTCGTGTAATGTGGTCGTTACACAGTTTTCTTCTTGAACTAGGAATGAGAGAGTGGTGGCTGCAGGGCGGTACAACCTCTTCTCATTTGGGAGGTCGGGGATTCGAATCCTATTTACCAACTATGACTGTTTTCTAAGTTACATAAATTTGTGAAGTTGTAGCAATCGATATCGATCGATATCGACCGTTGTATGTCCCACTGCTGGCGCAAAGGTCTCTTCCTGCACCGCAGGAAGGTTAGGCCATACTTCACCACGGGGGCCAAGTCCGGGTTGGTGGAGGATTGTAAGGCAGCGGGCCTTACGTCAGAAGTTGTCAAGCTGCCCATAAGGCGTCTGACATGACTTAACGACTAGCGACTGTCATTACATGACAGTCGACACCAACGGCTTAACGTGACTTGCGAAGCGCTCAGAAAAATGCCACTAGCTGTAGTCACGAGATGGGCACCCATCATGTACCTGACCGCGCCTGTTGTTGCTTAACTAAAGTCATTGATTCCAATAACTCGGTTCGACTAGGCCACGAGCGCTTCGTTGTTGTAGCAATACCACTCGCTAAACGTGAAATGTGAAAATATGATGAGGAATGATTGATTAAGCCCGTTTTCTCCTGGTTTTCATTCCATGTCTATTATAGATAGCCATCGAATGGCAACCGATGTAGACATTTCATTTCGCCATTTTATCAACATTGAACTAATTTGGTAGATATGCTCTCAGCGTGCTAGATTTTGAATCCATACATAGTTCACAAGCCGGAAAGTAAACAATAACAATTTCAACCAAGACGCTGACTGACGCTAGCGGCATGCGATATTATGCAAAACACATCGCCGGATATAATGCTCAAGATTAGTTAGAACAAACAGGAAATCTAACATCCGTTCCTTTGAATTAAAGATCCCAATTTTAACTAACCGCTAATTTAAGCAAGATGGCGATAGCTTACAGTGAAAAAATATACCGCAAAGACGTCTGTGCCGTAATAGTATAAGTATATTTCATTACAAGTGCGGAAAGGCTGTCATTCCAAAGAGTTCCGACAAATGTCTACCCGAGCCGAGGCGCAGCCGAAGTACTGAACCGCACGTGTACTGAACGACTATTTTTAATACAGTTGTGAAAAAATAAGCAATTTAATAAAGAAACATAATTTGGAAAATGGCGCCAACCGTAAAAAAATATAAGCAGAGATTTTTTTTCTTCACCCATTCTAGTTTGCAAAGGGAACTATGCCCATACAGCCAAGTCTTCAGTAGATTTTTTTTATTGATATAAAATGAAAATGAAATTTAATGAGATGAAATTAAATGAAACCTAACTTAACTCATTCAATCAAATCATTAAATCTGATATTGAAACAAATTAGTAGCTCATAAAAACTTCTATGATTTTTTTTTAGTAACACCTTCATGGTTGGTTTTTCTTTTCAATAGACATTATTTTGACAGTTAGGAAAGAAAAGGCACGAGTGCGGTAAAGTTAAAAAAAAGCACGAGTGTGTAATAGCCCACATCGCGCATGCTATACGTCCCTGTAATATGCCACTCTTTGAGCAACTGTATTAAAAAAAATATTACTTTATTAAAGAAATCGACCGAGACTTTGATCGAGAGTCCACCTCACGTTTGGCTAGTGTTTGTTATTTGTAGCGACGGCACAATAATCGTAATAATTTTGACCAGAGAACATGAAAAAAGAGTAGACTTCGTAAGTGGGCGGTGCCCGTCTCACATTAGCAATGTGTTGCCTATGCATAGTCGGTGACAGTGTTTCTTACTCTTTTTTTATGTTTTTGTGAGTTTGACACTCATGTGACACTTTTTATGATAGAGCAATAACTAGAAAACTCTTCTTCTTTTTCGATCCTTTAACTCCTAGGGGAGCGTAGGGCCTCAACCACAGATTTCCACTTCTGACGGTGGTCTGCGGTAGCCTCCAATTCAGGCCAGCTAGTGCCGATCGACTTGGCCTCTTGGTCTATTGATCTTTTCAAGGATAACTAGAAAACAGAGGTAATACGGCAATACACGTTTTTTGTACTTTTTCGCTCTTTTTCAATTTATTGAGCAACTAGCTACGAGTTAAGAGTCCATTTATGATTTGGATAACCAGACAGATAGACAGATGGATGGTTGGTCAGACGAATAAACGGATGGTCGAAATTATACACTTATTAAAAGGATGCAATAAACACATCTATCAAATTCAATAGTTCAACACTAAGAGGTGGTTATCAGAGGCCTTCTGGGCGGCTTGATAACTTCTGACAGTAAGGACCGCCACTGCCAAACAATCCTAAACCAACCCGGACTTGGCCCCCGTGGTGGAGTATGGCCTAACCTTCCTGCGATGCTGGAAGAGACCCGTGCCCCAGCAGTGGGGACATACAAGGGTTGGTATCGAAGACGTGGTTGGGTACACCTTAAGAATTAAGTTTTAAATAACTTCTACGAACGAAATAATAAAACTTGGTTTGTCGTTTTGGTTTGTCATTACGAATACAGTATACCCCAGCTTGTATTTCAAGCCATATAGGAAGAAGCATAATTAACATTCAAAGAGCGAGCCCAACTCGATTATTTAATTGAATTAGTAATCGATGATCTCTTATCGATTATTATCGGAAAACAGCAGTAGATAATTCCTCATTTGTCACGTAGACGAACAGTTTTCTATTAGAAACGTGATCCTTTATAGAATTATTTATGTTCAAGACAAACTGGTCTTGAGATCCACACACGTAGAGTCGATTCAACATGATAGGATGACATCAGACGAGTTGACATGATTTTATGTGTTTATAGCTTTTTAATCGAGCCCGTAATACCCTGAACACGCTCCGCTTTCTAGCTGTGTATCAGAGGTTTCAGAATACCTAATACTTCAGCAATTGAAATCAGCTTCAATCCGCGGCGAGCATAGTAAGTGATAAATACATACATACTTAACCTCACGCCTGTATCCCAGAGGAGTAGGCAGAGACCAGGGACTGCACAAAAGTGATAAATAGTGCAGCTTAAATACGTCCCTCCGTACAGTATCGACCTTCTCTCTAAGAGAGAGTGTGAGTTTAATTATCACGCGTCCCTAGGATTAAATAATAATCGTTATTCGCCAAACTGTGCTTGATGACAAGTCTTGGTAAAATATAACCGAAACGATTCTTACAGAAGACAACTGCTTAGTAATAGTGATGTGAATAGTGTTGTGTAAAAGAAGCTGTTATAGGTGCTGGACAAGCCTACCTCATCTAAAAATATATCCCAGGCCCTCTAGCGTCTCATTGGTCACTTGACCTATCAAGTGTAGGTAGGTGTTGACACTGGACGAAAGAAAATAAAAATAAAAAGAATAGGTTGGTATTCAAAGTAGCGCAGAAACTGCGGCTTTATGACGTTAACGTTACAAGTCAAACTAGGTGTCCATTTCAAAATCTAGATCATTTTGGAGAAAAAAATGGACAAAAAAACTCCAACGACGTTGTATGTTTGTGAAAGAAACATTAGTTGTCCATTGACAACGTCAAATAGTCACAATTTGTGCACAATCGCCTTATGATTGTCTAAGTAAAAACATAAATTTTAAAATGATATTCAAGCAATTTTTATTGCACTAAAAAGATGCCAAAACAATCACTGTATTAATTATTAAATAAAAAATATGTTATTGATATTTATATCTGCTGATATTTATGATACTACTAAGATAACCGACTTTATTACTCAGATTTGTCTATAGGAGAAAAATATTATACCAATGATTACTAGCTACATATCTCACTATTCAATAAACAATTATATCCACTTAAAACTAAAATTTTTAAGCCAATTAGTTACTATTTTAACACCAAATTAGGGTCAGCACAAGCTATGAAAATACCGTGAAATAATAATTGACACAGCTGACAAAATAGTTGCTTCAGCACAGACATTCCTTTACGCAATTACCGTGTAACTGTTGAAAAATTACTTCAGAACTCTGTGGTTTATCTAATCATCATCCACAAACACTCTTTTTATAAATAAAACGTAACACGTAACATAACCTCACGCCTGTATCCCGGAGAGTTAGGCAGTGACCAGGGACAGCTACTCGCCGCGATCCTGACAGATTACCTTCGCTTCATCGACGTCCATTAGTTTATAAATGTTATAAGAATGAACAACCGTTGGAGTAAACGTGTTCTTGAGTGGAGACCGCGAATCGGTAAGCGTAGTGTGGGACGCACTCCGGCCAGGTGGGATGACGACCTGCGAAAAACTGTCGGCAGACGCTGGATGCGGCAAGCTGAAGACAGGGCGGTATGGCGCTCATTAGGGGAGGGCTATGTCCAGCAGTGGACTAATATAGCCTGAAGAAGAAGAGTAAAAAAAAATTAAAATGACCAGAATGAGAAATGCCAGTACGAGTATGGCCGAAAAGTCTTCTTCATACGACATGGCGCCAATAACATGGAACTTTGAACTTTCTTGCTGTTGAATGAAATTTTGAAGAATGAAGTATTGGAGTTGTTCTGGAAATAAATTATTATTATTAAGTATAAAAGTAATTATTTTTTAAATAACATTTTACAAATTACCAAGTTAAAAACTCTTATAAAAACGCCCCTAACCAAGAACCTCCTCTTTTTATCAATCGGCTAAAACAAGTCATTCACATGACCCAGTTCCATGAATGTTGCTTATTATGATGGACAGGCGTCATCAAACTTTGGCGATTAAAAAACATGCAATTTCTACACATCCACACTTTCTTCAAACAAACATATACAAAAATATGACATATACATTCAGAAATATTCATGAGGATATTACGAAAGTGCATATAAATTCTCGATAAAGCTTTCTTTGTAACGAATCCATGAACGTCGATAAATATTGGCGACATTCGGTCATCAAAGAATCAGTCTGCAACTTCACAGATGACCAAAAAAATGTTTAATAATATTTTTGTTCACAAACTAGTAACCAAAAACTCGAGAAGTGTTGTACCGCTTTCTATTTGCCAAACAGCTAAGCAATTATAGAAAGATATTTATATCTTTTTCTTTATATATAAACAGATAACTGTAGAAATTTTCTATCTCTATTCTTGCTCTTACAATAAAGGTAAAGGTAATTTTGGTTTGGTGTTCAATAAAGGGTATTAATCTTCTAATCCTCTCGATCTAATCTTCCGCTCATCGCAAGGCGCGTTAAGCCGATGGTGCCAGCTGTCATGTAATGGCAGTCGTTAAGCCATGTCAGTGGCCTTGTGAGCGGCTTGAAAACTTCTGACAGTAAGGTCCGCCACTGTCTTACAATCCTCCACCAACCCGGACTTAGCCCCCGTGGTAGAGTATCCAATGGCCTAACCTTCCTACGATGCCGGAAGAAACCCGTGAGAATATTACGATTGAACAAATAAACGATGACGATAATTATAATCATCCTCGTTTCTTCGTTCAGTGTTAAACTGGCTAGTGAATTAGTTCTAGTCGGACCATGTGTTTTTTTATTTATATTGGCAACTAGGTTTTGCCCGCGACTCCGTCCGCGTGGACATTTTTGCAACCTCGTTCACTTCCTTAAGGGTTAAAAGTAGAAAAACGGCTAAGAAAACGTGTTCAATCAATTATGTTGAAGCGTATTTATTTTAAGTTTCAAGAAAATTAGACTACAATATTTTATACCTCCCATACAAATTTTGGCAACGCTTTTCACCCCCTTAGGGGTTGAATTTAAAAAAATCCGGTCTTATTCCTTGCCTAAATTATATATAGACCCTCTGTGCAAAATTTCAGCTTCCTAAGTCCAACGGCTTGGGCTGGGCGTTGATGAGTGAGTCAGTCAGTCAGGACTTTGAATTTTATTTATATAGATAGATTTACATCCCCCTGCAGTGCACAGGACTTTTCTCAGAGAGAGAGAGAGAGAGTATGGCCTTAATTCCTAAGCTTGCCCATTGTGGATTTGAAATTGTGTGAACACGTTAGACACTGAAGTTCCCTCACGATGCTTTCCTACACCCTTAGCGAGTGGTACAACTTCTCAAATGTATGTAACTCAGAGAACAAAGTCATTTGTACTACATGCCGGGTTTCGAACCCACGACCCTCCGAATGAGAAGCCGGCCCTCTGCCGCTTCGCTGCCACCGGTCTACAGATTGGCCTTTGCAACTACCTAATGAGATGATTTATACGGCGTACAGTGGCATCTTCACTCACACTAGGTTGGTGAAGTGACCACTCTGATGCTGTAGTGCGTGGGACATGAACAAATACAATACACTTTCTAGCATGTATCTAGGTATAAAAATACCAGGACAACATAAATTTGTAAGAGGTAAATTTATGTTAAACATTTCGCAAGTATGGAACACCTAAAGTGGAACTAGTGAAAACGAAGATATCATTAGTACTACTATTTCAAATTCCATTTATAATGGAACTAATGTTCATAAAAATTATCATTGGTTCCATCATGGTACAAATCATGGTACTAGTGTCAACGATCCGTTTTAGATGGTGTAGGCTTGCCCAGCACCTATACCATCCTGACAGCTTAGTCGGTCTAGCCCACAGGAGACTAGTCAATATACGGCGGAGCCAACCAAAGCGCAGGTTTCCTTACGATGTTTTCCTTCGGAGTTAGCGTGTGGTATTGCGACTACAAATTCGAAAATGTACTAAGTCAGTGGTACATAAGTCCACAAAGGTACATGCCCACACTGGGGATCGAACCTGGGTCTCTCGCTTGCGAGTCCATTGTTCTACCCACTGAGCTACCACCGTTGTAGATTAAAGAAAGTCAAACTGTCAACTATTAGAAGGATGGACTTTCTGACTCTGCAGTACTTTCCTCTGTGCCAACGCCAATCAGCACCACGCATGTGCGCAGGCGGTGACAGCGGTGAATTTCACGCTTTATCGAACTTCGTTCATAAGCCGCATTGAAACGTAACTTGAACTTGATTTACGGCGCATGTAAAAATGTACCTATTATGCAATGAAACGAATGATAAATGGTATTTTTATTCATGCAATTTTTACGTAATTTCGTTGTTACGTTCGGACAACTAAGGGCAGATAGCTTCTCTGTATGATCGTGACTCAGAGAATTTGAAGATAGGATGAACTTTAGTTTCAGTCACTCAACAATTTTTTTTAAAAATGTATGTTTAAAGTATTACCTGTACTGTTTTTTTACACATTGCTGGTCGTCGTCGTCGTAAGGCTAAATTAGTCCACTGCTGGACATAGCCCTCCCCTAAAGAGCTCCACGTTGTGCTATCATAGGGGGTAATGCCCATAATCCCCACGCTGGGCATGCGGGTTGGGGATCGCAGTTCGGTGGAATTGTACTGCAAGGCGCTGCTGTCCACCCCCCGGTTTGTGGACTTTTTGTGGACTAATATAGCCTGAAGAAGAAGAAGGTAGGATTGCAGCAGGTGCCGTGAAATAAGTATACTAGACTATCTTCATTCGATTAAGAACAAGAATTATAAGCTTCTTTATGTTTTTTTCTAAAACTTTTAAAGGTCATTACAGCTATATAAAAGACTTTGCAAGACTTTTTGTAATGTCTGATGCATGATCATTTTGATCTTTTTGAAAACAGAAATAGGTTAATCTTTAAGACTAAACTACTTAAGTTACTTCAAAATTATATATAAAATACTGTAAACACGAAGAAAATGTTGTGAGGTGATCCATTGCAACTGGATTGTAACCCATTAGAGTTGCAGTGGAGTACATTACCCGCTTTGTCTCTTTTTTTCTCTCTCTATTATCTGTATAAATGCTCAATTTTACTTATTATCATAGACGTGAGTTATATTGTGTACTAGTACAATAAACGGTTAACTTTTAAATTGTATCGTAGTTGGCACTCTAAGTCTTTGCATTAAGTATATTTTCACTGTAACAATTTATAACACTGTGACTGTACGTTGCCAAAATAGAAATAAATAAGTAAAAAATAAATAATACGAGCAGGAGACCTAGTTTCCTATGTACAATCTTGTCTGAGACGCTTAAGCTCATTTTGAAACTGCTTAGAAAAGAAACCGCTTAGTAAAGAAACTCTCTCGCAAATCATAGGTCATGAGATGCACCACGCAATGTTGCGATTTACTTGCTTACGCCTCTTTACATAATGTTACGTTTAAAGTCACTAATAACAACCATCGCCCAATCACCTATGTATGAGCTGGGCTTTCATACCATTATTACTACACGATAGACCAAGGAAGAGAATCTGGTCAACTGGATTTATTTTCTGTGCTAGGTGCACGGCAACAGAACATGCCATGGAGAAATCGGCTTTGAACAGGTTAAGAGTTCATTGTAACGTACGAATTCCAACCGAATTACTAAAGAGTTAAAGTTGGAGCGATTGCATACCTTAGTCTGATATCCCACGTCAACATAATGTCAGGTGATATTAAATTTAAAACATACCAATTTTTGGTAAAGTGACCGGCCAGGTTAAAGTTCACAGTAGAAACCAACCTTCTTGAGTGAAGTTGCGTAACACATGTTTAGGTACGATCGCGTGTGAGTTTAAACAATCCGGCAAAAATGAGAAGCTCAATACACACTTGAAACTAAAGCTTTGTAGAAAAGTAACAATCCAACATTCATATTAAACCGTGATGATATCAACCCTTTGTATGTCCCCACTGCTGGGGCACGTATCTCTTCCCGCACAGAAGGAAGGTTAGGCCATACTCCACCACGGTAGCCAAGTCCGGGTTGGTGATGGATTGGAAGGTAGTGGCCCTTACTGTCAGGAGTTATCAAGCCGCCCATAAGGCCTCTGATATGACAGCAGGCAACAATGGCTTACCGTGCCTTGCAAAGCACGGAAGCCCTCGGAAAAAATGCTACTAGCGGTAGTCTCGGGATGGTCACCCATCTAGCACCTGAACGCGCCTGCTGTTGCTTAACCCAAGTAATTGATTCCAATCACCCGGTGACACTAGACCACGAGCGCTTCCGTAACAATAATTTTAATTTTACACTACATAATCACTTATTTTGGTCAATATCAACCTTGTACGAGTATGCCCCCACTGCTGGGGCACGGATAGTGAGGTTATGTTATGGTATCTTAATCAGTAATTTACTTTACAGAAACAGAAAAAATGTCGAACGATTGAAGCACGTAAAGAAATGAGTATTTTATATCTCTGTGAGCTCAGTAAAAATCAATAGCAACTTTCAAAAAACCTCTATACCAATATGCACTTAAAAGTAAAATACTCGCGTGTGTGCAAACGGATCCACACTCCTCGAAGGAAACTAATGCGCCTTTTTAAATGAGCGTAACGGTTCACCGGCCAGAATGAATCTCCATGAACATTCTCGCATGACGACCGTCATTTATTGATCGATTAAAAAATGGCCGTCTTCTTTCTCTTGATTCAGCTAAGTCATCACTGTTATTCACACATATACTTAGTTTGTTACTCTTAAATTATTACAGTGAAGATAATTCATATTCAATACAAAGTACTGCCTATCGCAGCGCTGCACAAGTAGGTGAATGGAAAGAAAACAAACATTCCATAAACTACAATTTATACTTTATTATGACAATTCAATGCACTTCATGCATCCGATTAGTACAATTAGTCTTCCTGCTTGTTAATCTGTTGGTTAATAGGCTTCGAAATATACATAGAATTACGAAAGCCATGAATTGTAGTTGTATGAGATGTAATCAGAGTCGCTACTACGTAAGTCCATCGTATCGAGTTGTCCGGTTTCACTCCAAACTCTTAAACATACGAGTACATAGTTTGACACTTAGCAATCGTCAAATAAGTTAACCCCAGTGGACAGTTACATGATAGAAGTGCAGAAGGCCCCGTTCACACTCCCGCACCGCATTCACAGAGTGTGACGTCGGCGTGAAAAGAAACGACACTTTTTATTATTGCCTTCACGACGAAAACGCGTGCAGTGTATTTTAAATAGGTGCACATTTCTACCGAAAACTCGTTGCTTCGATACAATTGTTCAAATACTGCCACACGTGTCGACATCTGAACAGCGTTGATTTTTACAAGTTTGACTCTTCTAACCTTTGACGTTGGGTATTAAATGGTGTGTGTGATTGGTGAAATGTCTTGCTTATTAAGGAGCGTCTGAGTCTGTTGCACAACTATTTTCTATTGTGGCCTATTTAAGTTTTAAAGGCTGCATTTCAAAGCGTGATAATGGCTGTTGTAGTATCGCTTTTAGGAGAATAAGGAGACGGTTTCTGAATTTAGAATTTTTCAAAGTTTCGAAGTAAATACTTGAGCATAGTTTTAAATCATCCTTCTTTGAGAAATGTAATGAGACGGTCTGATGGTGCTAACATTTTACAACTAGAGCGAAGTAACTTTAACAAATAGTTCATATATCTTGTGGCATAAGTGTAACTTTCAGGTGTTGCTAACCGTACAATACGAGACAGCGCGTGTAACGTGTTAATAAAATTTGGCTTGAACAACTTATAAATAATGTTCCAATATAGGGCATAGGTCTTTTCTTGTAAAGAGAGTACGGGCTTATTCGCCACGCGTGCCCACTGCGGATTGGTAATTTCAATTACTGAGGTAAGTAAACACAGCGGAACCTCAGGTTTCCTCACTACGTTTTCCTTCACAGTTAGCGAGTGCTATTGTTGCTATACCTACACAAATGTACGTAACTTAGAAAAACATCATTGGTACATGCCGGAATTCGAAACCACGACCTCCTGAATGAGAAGGCGACAGGTAACTGCTCCGCTGCCGCTCTTTTGAATATTTTAAAAAATCTACTGTAAATTTTAAAATTGACGAATAATAAAATTATATTGGGAAATTGCTTTCGTAAGTAGAATTTTTATAAGACATCGTGTAAATAAATCATCTATTTATCTTTAATTACTAGTGTACAGTAAAGTGTAATCAATCAATCTATCTAGAAATCTATCTATACTCTGTAGCTTAGGTAAAAGGAATATTAAGTATTAAAAGTAGCATTTTGCATTTCCTGTGCTCTCCGCGTTTACTGACAATAAAGCAACCATAACAAGCGATTATAAGAAAGAAATAATGCCCCATAATTGATACAAAGAGGTTGTGTTAATGCTCGTGTTTACCACCTGCCAGCGCTCTAAGCGCTTGAGAAGTTCGAAAATACTGAGCGACATGTTACTATTCGGAGTGCTTAGTGCGAGTTTGACAGATCCAATCGAATAACTTTACTACGGCAAAACGCTGTCACAGTACAACTCGCACTCGCGTTTATTCTAGTTTTGGCTGTTAAACGTGTTCAGTTCTCAACGTAAACCATTACAACTCGCACTCAGCAATTTTAATTTCCATACTTGTCGCTAGGTGGCGCTTCCTCGATGCCATAGAAATATGAGTTTACGTTAACGCGATCGAGTAGATAAAAAACTCGCACTAAGCACTCTGTATTTTTGACGCGACTTTAGACAGATAGATAGAATATTCTTTATTATACACAGAAATTACAGTAACAGAACTTATATAAAAATAGTACAAATGGCTGCCTTATTACTAAAAGCAATTTCTTCCAGGCAACCATAGACGGAAAGAGGCTGCTATTCAAATACTCATATCTTTTTTGAGGAAGATAAGATAATATTTTGTACACTGGATTAAACAATAATTACAAATGTACGAAGTTCATAGTTTCAATATTAGAAGTTAGTAATAGAAGTTCATAGTTCGTGTTGTGCCATTGTAAGTCAACCTTTACGGTTTTTTACTTTATTCAGTCAAGTTCTGGTTGATTTTGCAAAAAACTTAAAGAAGTTCAGCTGTCGAGTCTACGTCGTTACTGTCATTTGCATGTGTTGAAATGAGGTTCGCTTGTGAAAATTTGCGTTCAAAATTCAAATCGAAGTGAAAGTTTAGTTTGACTTTCGAGGAAAGCGCCTAGAGATGCCAAAATATTACAATTATTATCGCATCCACTCTACTAGTCAAATACGTAACCGATAAATTCCAACAAAAATATATTACATAGTGGAGGAGGATCCATTGAGTCTCAAAATTAAAATGCAAAACCTGTTGCTTCGATATCAACCCTTGTATGTCCCCACTGCTGGGGCACGGGTTCCTTCCTGCATCGCAGGAAGCTTAGGCCATACTCCACCACGGGGGCCAACTCCGGGTTGATGGAGGATCGTAAGATAGTGGCGGGTTTTACTGTCAGAAGTTGTCAAGGCCCATAAGGCCTCTGACATTGCTTAACGACTGCCATCACATGACACCCGGCACCAACTGCTTGACGTGCCTTGCGAAGCACGGAAGCGCTCGGAAATTGCCACTAGCCGTAGAAACGTGACGGTGCCCATCCTGCACCTGACAGCACCTGTTATTGCTTAAAACCAGTAAATTATCGTTACAACCTAAGCAGGAACTAAGTTACTTAAGTAGCTCATTGATCTTTTGGTGCGCTTACAGTAAAATTAAAATGAATAAATGCATGATGCCTACAATAGGCACATTCTGTATCGTAGAGGACGGTGGACACTTTGCACACAACTATCGGAGCTTAGTTTCCTTCTGATATGCTGCCAAGTGCAACAACCAACTGGCAACTACCGACGTCTTATTTATGAATATAAAAGCAGCGTATAATACTCACATGCTTTCTTTCTGAAAAAGAGTATGCGTTTGGCCACGCATGCTCAACACAGATCAACGATACTAGGAGTGATCGTTGCAAAGACGAACCGTTTTATAAGACCGTTTTGTGTTCCGCGACGATAGGACCGTTTTACGTTTCATTATAAAGCAGTGCCAGAGACTCTAAAGCAGTGCCAGCGTTCGTTCGTCGCGAGACCAGTCCTTAGATTATTTGACGCGGATATGTCCTTTAGTGCTATATTAATAGAGCCTAGAACGTAATGAGATCATTGCGACGTCATCGTCGGCTCCTTGCTCGTTCCGTTCGTTTTGGTCTGTGATACAATAAAGTAATCTTTATGTCTATGTATATACAGTCGAATATCGTGTAAAACAACTTATTTTTTCCGAAGTTTCGTGATTTCGTCTCGTTTGCACTCGTTTGACCGTCCTCTGCGACTTGCTCGTTCGCATACAATGAAACCAGTTGCGAACGAGGACCGTTTCGAGGACCTGTTTTCGTTCCAGAAAAAACGGTTGCGTTTCGTCGTCGAAATATCGGACAACGACCCACTCCTAAACGATACCACTTCAGACCTTGGGTTTCCTTCGCCGTAAGCGACTAGTAAGTATAGCTGCTACAATATTAAGAAGTGTACGTAATTAGAAAACAAAGTCATTGGTACATGCCGGGATTGGATCCCACTTCTCTAACGTGTTATTTAGTTAACCTAGGTTACGTAATAAATGAGTGCTGTGTGTTGCCGGCCTAAAGCATAGCACCAACCCAATTCTTCCCGCGGGTGTGGTAAAAGGCGACTAAGAGACACAAACCGGGAGGTGGGCAGCAGCGCCCCCTGCAGTATTCCACCGAACTGCGATCCCCAACTCGCATGCCCAGCGTGGGGATTATGGGCATTACCCCCTATGATAGCACGTAGCGCTCTGCTAGGGCAGGGCTATGTCCAGCAGTGGACTAGTACAGCCTGACGACGACGTAATAAATCACTCCTTCTTATATTGTTTACTGGCACTACCCCTTCCACTGTCCGCATTATCGTGGGTTAGCTGGAAAAAAATACTATCTCGCCTTTGTACAAATTTGTTTTAGTGCAATAAAGAATTTTCATTCGTTCGTTCGTTCGTTCGTTCGTTCGTTCGTTCGTTCGTTCGTTCGTTCGTTCGTTCGTTCGTTCGTTCGTTCGTTCGTTCGTTCGTTCGTTCGTTCGTTCGTTCGTTCGTTCGTTCGTTCGTTCGTTCGTTCGTTCGTTCGTTCGTTCGTTCGTTCGTTCGTTCGTTCGTTCGTTCGTTCGTTCGTTCGTTCGTTCGTTCGTTCGTTCGTTCGTTCGTTCGTTCGTTCGTTCGTTCGTTCGTTCGTTCGTTCGTTCGTTCGTTCATTCATTCATTCATTCATTCATTCATTCATTCATTCATTCATTCATTCATTCATTCATTCATTCATTCATTCATTCATTCATTCATTCATTCATTCATTCATTCATTCATTCATTCATTCATTCATTCATTCATTCATTCATTCATTCATTCATTCATTCATTCATTCATTCATTCATTCATTCATTCATTCATTCATTCATTCATTCATTCATTCAGTCAGTCAGTGAGGCAAGCGTTCAACCAACCAGGCCCTAGAGTCTAAAACTTACATAGCTTTTCGATAAAATTATATATGCATGATAATGTTTGTTATTTGCCTCGATTTGGTAGTCTACAAAGCAATAGCAGTACAATTTCATTCCAGGGGTACAACCCGCGCAAATTAAATAGGCTTCTCTCGCGAAGAAGATCGAACCACGCGAGGTGCCAATTTAAGTAGAACAGGTTATACCAGTGCAATGCGATTGGTGACTAGACTACCGATAGTGTGGATGAAACGACCAGTACAGGAGTAATATACGTATTGCACAAATATGCATTTTAGAGAATCGCCCCCCAGATCCTCGATTCTGTTAGTGCATTATAGTACCATTACAGAAACATGACGCGTCACTTGACGTGTTTTTCATACCATTGACGCCAAGGAGGTTCGATGTATACGCGTCTAGAGCGGTGGTAGCGGAGCGGTGTAGAATCCCGGCTTCTCAATCTTGAGGTCGTGGGTTCGAACCCACCCCGCCACCCCGGCATGTACCAATGACTTTGTTTTCTAAATTATGAATGAAAACATTGTAAGGAAACCCTAGTGTCTGAGGTGTTAGCATACCTCAGCGCTTGCTACGTACTACGTATACGCCCAACTATGAGGCTAAGTGCGGAAATCTCAGGTATAACTAACTGTATACGCATCTATAGACTTAAAGCAGCAACGAAATTAAATCGCGATGTCCAAGCAATTGTCATTGTACCTCAATGTATTAGCATTATCTAGGCCCAGGCCAAAATTTGCGACCGCCTTTGTGAATGAAGCGCGGCAACTCCATTTGAGGTGGCGACGAAATGTTTTGGCAAAAAATCCACGCATACGCCTGTGTATCGCGCTGTCAGAGAAAGTCAACTCGCGCGCACGAATGTCTTCCTATTCCCACGATACGGAGAGGTTTGATGGAAGACAAGGCGGAAATTGCCGATAAAAGCATTGTTTGAATAAAAGCATTGTAAAGAGTTTGTCATGTTAGTGAATTGTCATGGAACTCTCGTTTGGCGCCAACTGTCAATGAAGAGTGATTTTCGGAACCGATAGTTAATAAAGAAGATCTGAGATTCTTTGACTAAGTCAACGTAAGGACGATTACAAACCTCATCCTTATAACATATTTTAAACTTTTGCGACTTGAACTCATAGTTAGAATATTTTCGGGGCTTAATCGCGTAGTAATTTATTTCTATTTTACCTCGGCGTTTCGACGACGTTACAGTCATGAAGGTAGTCTGAAACCTCATCAGGCGAAGATGCGAACGGGTGCCAGTCATCAGTCTTCTCGTGACCACAATGACTGTAACGTCGTCGAAACGTCGACGTAAAATAGCAATAAATTACTACGCGATTAAGCCCCGAAAATATTCTAACTCATCATCATTGTCATCATCGTCAGCTATTTGACGCCGACTGAAGGACAGAAACCTCCCTCATGGTTTTCGAAGCATCCCGGTCTTGTGCCGCCTGCATCTGGAGGTAACAGTTACTTCAAGTCTTCTAAAACTACGTAAATTTTGAAGAACTTTTTCTTCTTGTTGTCCAAAAAAATTATGAGGAAAATATTGGACCTGGAACAGTAAGTTTTCCGGACTTCCTACTAAATCATTGGGTCTGAATTAAGACAGTTGTTCGTGATGTTCTATTTCTAGGACGCCAGGGCTTAGGAGGATGTACTTTTTTCTTATATATAAGTTGTTCATATTAGTAAATCTAACATAGGAGATCATTGCAACGAAATAAATGAAAACAAACTTTCTGCAGATTATATTCATAATATGATTGATTCATTCATTGACGAAGCGAAAGAGATCTGTCAGGATTGTGACCGTGGAACACCCTGGTCTCTGCCTACCTATCTGAAGTACAGGCGTGAGTGTTATACTTAGTTCGTGGCACGCCCTCACGTCAGCTTCGGATACTTTGTATCTTGCCGTATTTTATTTTTTATTTTATTTTACTTTCTACAAATATATACCATTACAGGCTTAGCCTTATGCGATATGTTTGCTATTTATACTAGACAATAATATTTTAATTCTAATTTACCAAAAATTTCAATACATATAAGTGAATTGGAACAACCATTTTTTTTTTTACTTAAGTACAGATTCACGAGTAGGTACGTGGATCCAGGCGCTTGTTCATAATTAAGCCTATTTTAACCTATTATAAGTGTTCCTTATAACACAACACAAAAACTCTCTTCTGAACTCACCCAGAGCAACATGGAATAGGTCAACTTGGTCCGAGATAAAATTTAAATTCACTAAACTCATGGTTATAATAAGACAAAATCACTGAGATATTTTAGGTAGTGAGATATTTAACGTGAAACATATATATACAATTGATGATGATTGATCCGACCGATTTCGGCCATGGCGACCACTTTGACCCCTAATCAGATATTGGTGGTGCGCTCGAAGATGGCTTATGTAGCCTATCTTCAATATACAAATATAGATTCACTCACACCTGTTTTGCAGAGATTGACGCACGTACTAAAGGTGCGGTCAAAAATATAAAACTTCTACCTATAAAATATCCAATCAGCGGCCTCATGGCCAAATAAGTTAATTTCGCTGGCTAAAACTACGTAGACTTCGCAAATTTAAATAAGAAACCTCGGCTACTGGCATGCAAAACTTACGGATGCAAATTTAAACGAAAAAATAGACAACACTGAATATTCATTATGTAAATAAAAATCCTTAAAACTGCGTATGCAAATGCACATATTGATGATACTACTGCCTCTCTGCTCTGGATGACAATATTATGGTAGTGTGTTATAATTATATACGTTTTTTTTTTCACAGCATTTATGTTAAAAAAGCCAGAAAGTCGAGTATGCTCGTATTATGCAGCCTTCATACCGACGCCCCACCCAATAATACTGAATATGGGCCTTAGCCTTATCCCAGAAGTACGGGCTTAATTGCCACATATGTCCACCGTGATTAGCAACACCTCAGGCACTCAGGTTTCCTCACGGTGTTTTCCTTCACAGTAGCGCTACTACAAAGACACTGTTGCTCGAAACTTAAAAAACAAAGTCATTGGTGCTCGGATTTGAATCCACGAACTCTCGAATCTTAGGCGAGTATTCTACCGCCACTACTCACAAAAGTATAGTTCTGACCTAAAACAGTATTTATTTTATTATAATTCAGATTAAGCCACTACCCCGAGCTAACTACCGACAGCAGCGTCAGTAGGTTCTGAGAATAGCTATCATAGTTATTCAGATTCATGTTCAGTTTTACGAAAGCCTGGTTTCTTATAAAAGAAGAAAAGATGTTCCTAATACGACGCTGCATGAAAAAACCAAGATTACTGACACTGAAATTGCTGCCGCTAAGCTCAAATGGAGATGGGCTGGCCATGTCAGATGTATGGACCGGGAAAAGTGGGAAAATATTGTCACTGATTAGATACCGTGCGATGGCTACCGACGAGGAACTGCTTAACGTGCCTTGCGAAGCACGTAACCGCTCAGCAAAATGCCATTAGCGTTAGTCATACACGGTCACCCATCCATGAACTGAACGCGCCTTATGTTGCTTAACCTTCGTGATAGTTTAAGATCACTCAGGCAGCCGGAGCCAAGAGAGTTTCTAGTAGCGCCTTAAAAATCGAGCTCAGAACAACAATGGACAGGCGACATTGACACCTAAAAGAGGTAGATCCGCAAGTCGCAATTCCAGTTTATAAAGTCTATCGCTGCAATCGCCAACTATTCTTTGTACACGAGTCACGGTTAAGAACAAGGTGGACTGCCTGTTCCTAGCCTCGTGACTACGATTATCCACGAAAGGCTCGGCTTTATTTCGCTTCAAATTACTATTCTAGAGCGAACTGCTTTGATGTAATGTTGCTAAACGGTGGTATTGAGATTATTGTCTCAAAATACAGCGTTACTTAAACTCACGCCTGTTTCCCGAGGAGTCTGCCACTTGCCACAATACTGAAAGATTTCTTTCGCTTCATCAACATTCACTTATACAGAATTTTATCTGTAGCAACACAATCTTTTTTCATTTATTTCATTGCATTGTTCTGCGACGTTACATTTACTTACATGAATAAGTATAATTGTTGAGCATTTTTTTTATCACAGTTCACTTCATCTCTTATTATTATTCTTAAAATTCTTCATTGCACTATTAAAACGAATAAAAAAGTAAAAAATGAAAAAGCTAACTTAATGCTAACAGCATTATTTTCCAGTCAACCTTAGTGTTGGTAAACCAGAAGTATAGTGCTTGCATGAATATTATAAACTTGTATCGTACAAACTTGTACCTAATAAGTCGTAAAAACATTGTGACGTTTCCTGAATTGCAGAGCGTTTTTGCGTATCTTTTACATCGATCCAACAGAGTAGTATTTCAACATTTTGTCACTTATACAAGAAATATAAAAAAACTCATAAACGTTTTTACAGGGCAAACCTGGGGGGCGATTCTCGACCATGCGAATTGAAAGTAGACGCAAAATATTCGAAGGCTAAGACATAAAAATGAGATAATACAACTCGACAGAGTCATTAGACATTTATTTTCTCATTTGAATTCAATCTAGCATGGCGTTCAGAATACCGTTTTGGATGTCGCTCGACTTTTTACGTAGAATTCAAAGCCTTAAGAGTCGTATGCGACTTATTTGCTAATGTTGTCAGAATTGGCTCCCTGTACTTCTCGACAACGCATATTGTGTGAATATACTATTACGCTGAATTGCTGTGCAAAATTCCATTGCAAATGGAATCCGCTGACAAATACTTGAATTCACGCCAAACATGTATAAAATTACGTTAAATAAACTTTGATACCGTTTTTGTTCATTAGCCAAGTCTGACGACGACGACACGGGTTAGCAAAACAAAAATTAAACTTACACGTAGAGATATTATTTTAATAAAGAAGTCATGGGTTCGATTCCGACTGGGGGACGCTGTACATGGACTCTGTCTAGGTGTATTTCCATGTTTATATAGTCCTTTCCTCGCCTAGTTACCATATGCCTGGCATAGGGTATTCGACTTTGAGCCCAAGACAAGTGATCGCGTTGCGTGGAAATTACTAATATTATTATTAATCGAGGATCGTTTCAAAGTGGCCCCGATTACAGAGAAGCTCACAGAGACACGGCTTAGATGGTACGGACATGTGATGAGACGTGAGGAAAATCATGTGGTCAAACAGGCCCTACAGATCGCAACCATGAAACGAGGTAGAGGACGTCCACAAACCACCTGGTGGGCCACGGTAGCAAGGACTTGAGGCGAGCCCAGTTGAGCGAGCGGACAAGCCAGGACAGAAAATCCTGGAGGAAAAGAACGAGGAGAGCCTCATCCCAAATAATGGGTTGAGGCAAAGGAAAAGAAGAAGAAGATTATTAAGCGAGGACTATATTAACTTGACTGCCTCGTTGGTTCAGCAGTATCACTTCTGACTACCGTGAGTTTGATTCCCACTTAGGGCCGCCCCATATTTGTACAAATGGCCTCATTCAGCGAGTAATTCCATATATGTGGTGTCCTTTGGGACCGGGAAAAATGATGCATTGTGTGGAAGTTAATTATTATACAAAGTTAAGTAAAAGTAGTAAAGAAAGTAAAGTAAAAGTAAAGAAATTGCTTTTAGCAATAAGGCCGCCAATTGTACTATGTATATTTGCAATTGTTTTGTATTTGTTGTTTTTCCAGTGTACAATAAAGAATATTGTTATCTTATCTAAAAATTATTTATTTAGTAAAAGGTAATTGGCAGTGTACAGTGTCTGGTGGGCCCCACACTAGGTAAATCCTGTATCGTGGGCTCCCGTTTGTGGATTTTTAATAGTAGAAAGTGCCACCGCGGCAGGAAGGGGTGTTGCAAAAAAATTTAGGATTAAGTTAAACTAAAGCTATAAACTAACCTTACCTTCCTGCGATGCAGGAAGAGACCCGTTCCCCAGCAGTGGGGCCATACAAGGGTTGATAACGAAAGCTATAAGCTAACAGAAACTAAATTATTACATTTTTCTCGTTATTCAGTAAAAGCTACTGTGTATAAATGGTAAAGGGGATACTTAAATATATACAATGATAATTAATAAACAAAGGCGCATAAATATGAATATGAATAAATATATAAAGTTATATACAGGTACCTAAGGTGCAAGGTAAGGGCGACAAAGGGACACAAACCGGGGGGTGGGCAGCAGCGCCCCCTGCAGTATAATTCCACCAAACTGCGATCCCCAACCCGCATGCCTAGCGTGGGCATTATGGTCATTACCCCCTATGATAGCACAACGTGGTGCCCTTTAGGGGAGGGCTATGTCCAGCAGTGGACTACTATAGCCTGACGACGACGACCTAAGGTGTACGCATAAGGGGGTAGTATGTGGTTTATATGTAGTATTGTGGGCGTTTATGTTTAGGTAAATGATATGTCGTATTGATGTGTTGTATTGATGTCTGTATAGTAGATTTACTTCTTACGTAAAAACCGATAAAATACCAACTACAGCCCTCAGAGCCTTGTAAAACCAAGCCAAGCCTCTCATAACAATACACACTACTTTAAGTTCACCTTCTTAGCTAATCTCGGCATCACGAGTTCCAAACATTCTCTATCTGAAGCGGATCTAACATTCGTGACTTTAAGCGAAGTTGCGTTACAAAATCCGAGGAAAAGATAACTTTGATATTAAAACAGAATATTATACTTCAAGAAGTTACTACTAGGTTCTCTGTATTCTTTGCAAATGTTCTTTGTCCTTTAGTAATACTCGCGAAAAGGCTACGTTAAAAGAAGTGGGTTGAAGATAGTACGATTTATTTGCAGACGAGGCAAGAGTCAACCTAGCAATAGAATTCCACGTCTTAGTTCCGAGGTAACAGCCTATTCAGGATAGAAATCATTCTAGGCACGTCTCAAGCACATGAGATCTACAATTAAAAAATCTGAGGTCTTGGACCTCTTGAAAAACAAAAGAGTAGCGTCACTGTTATTTTCTAGCCTGCGCTTATTATGTATTTTTTTAATACTTTTTTGGCGGTTTCTTTCTTGTCCCGACAAACTGGGAAAAAGCCTACATCACAATGAGGTTTTTTGTCACATTCTCATTCTTTTTATTTCCAAGTTTGTGGCATCTATGGGTGCTAGTAGCCAGTGCCATTTTTGCCTGTGGCGTTCCGAAACATAAGTCGATAAGATCACGGTGTATTAGCAACAGCCAAGTTTTTATTGAAACCGATATAAAACCAGGCCTTTTAAATGGTACAGGACCTACAAGGAAATGATGGATGGATAGATAGCTCTACGTCAAGACTCTATCAAGAAATCTTGTGTGACGGGATTCCAAGATGGCCGGTAGGTTGTTTATCATAGGAAAAACATTCATGTGAACTTGATGAATGTAACCAAATAAATAAAATGCTCTGCGTATTGCATAAGTTTAAAATTTATGATTGTTGACTTTTGGGAGCCACCTTTTTTCCGTAATTATCACAATAAAAAGTGAAAAATATTTTACGTAAATGTTTACGAAAAACGTCCGCGACATTCGCATAGCGATGGGCAATGGCTGGCAGAGAAGAGCCGAGGAGTGGCGTGTCTTGGGAGAGGCCTATATCCAGCAGAGGATTTGAAAACGAAATTTTTACAAATCAAAATAAACGGACTGCTGTCGTTAAGCCATGTCAGAGGCCTTATGGGCGGCTTGATTACTTCTGGCAGTAAATCCCGCCACTGTCTTACAATCCTCCATCAACCCGGACTTGGCCCCATGGTGGTGTATGGCCTAACCTTCCTGCAATACCGGTGGATACCCGTTCCCCAGCAGTGGGGACATACAAGGGTTAATATCGAAAGGGACTGCTTAAAAGTCTCAAACCATGTCTGTTTCTTTTTCTGATCAGGCGCCCTGCCTTTTGAGGTTCTGTAATTCACTTTCATAAAGATTAGTTAATTTGGTCACGTTTACTTAGTTTTAAAGACATAGCCCTTCCCATAGCGCAAGGTTGTGCCATCATTGGGGGGGGGGGTAATGCCCATAATCCCCACGCTGGGCATGCGGGTTCGGGATCATAACGATAACCATAACCGAAAAGCGTAACCGTCCTTTTTTCGCAGTCGGAAAAGGTTCCATCAGCTGTCCGTCCATTGACCCGCGCGAAATCTATAATTTTCCACTTCAAGTGGCATTTCGAAAACATCTGACACCGCAATTGGAAGAATAAATAAAAATCTCCCATTATGCAGCCAGTTCCGACCCTAACCGGACGGTAATAGATGCTAATGTCGCTTGCTTAAGGCGTTTGTTCGTTTTGTAAGGCTTTCCTCAGCGCTCGACTGGCTTTTGAAAACATTTGCCTAACTGAATTAGCGGTCTCGCGACTTTCCAGATCTTCGGCGGTTCAAACCAAAAATATTTTCAGTTTTCTAACAACACGGCTACGTAAAACACTCCTCAGAGACAGTTTAAATAGTCTGTGGTAAGGGGAAAAACGTAACCACATATTATTTGAACTTCCCCTGAGTATTTTAGACGAACCGTGTTTTAATAAAATAATATGGCTGTGTTTTAGTATAGACACCTGCGGGTTGTAGTGACGCTAGTCACGCGTTGACAACTGCTACTTTCAAGTACGTTAATAGTCAAATTGTGACATTTTATCCTCACAAAATGCTTGACTCGTGCCATCGCGCAACCCAAGCTGAAACTCCTAACCATTTTAGGGAATATACTTCCTTATTATTATTAAGTTGTATTGGACTTGTTTTGGAAATAAATAATTTATTAAAATTAACAGCCTGCCGTTATTTTGCTAAAGATGACACAAGTAATTTTTACGGCATTCAATGGCGAGACAAGACATTGGTAATATAAACATACGATAAATTATGCTTCTTGTTTGTCAGTGAGCGCGGCGTAAGTAAAAAAATTGTGTCATTAGCAGCTCTTAGAGGCAAGTGACGACTGCAATAAGAACAGAGATGTATAAATTACTATTTAGACAGTAACGGTACAGTCACAATCTGTGTTGATGCTCATTCTGTCAATAAAGCGATATTTAATGAAAAATACGCTATATTATTGTTCTTGCTAACAATTGCCTGTATTCCGAAGGGTTAATAAGAGAGTGGGGGTTAGGATGGCCACTACATTAAATTAAAGATAGTTAATTTTCAGGGACATTTGGTCAGTTTTTTTTTCTATTTAGTTTTCTTTGACTAAGTTTTTTCCTTAGCGGCCAGTAAACACCATTAAGGCTAATCGATTTTCTAATTTTCATTTTAAATCGAATACCTACCGACATCAATCTCACAAACTACTGGCCATTTGTCCAAAATTACCTTTAATGACTTGGTGAAACAAAAAAAAAAAAAACTAAACCAACCTTGCAATCATTAACCAATAAACAAACAGCACCGACCTTGATCTAGTGCAACTTGAAATTTGAAATTAGAACGTGCAGAAACATAAAAAATAAACAAGCCAAGAACGTAGCAAATGTAAGGCGAACGAGTTCGTGATACATCCAAGTACGTATGTTAATAAGTACCAAGGCTCGCTTTCATCTCATTAATGGCCAAAACTTTACGATGTAGTGTAACAGATACTCGTCCCACTGCAGAGCACAAACCTTCTCTCAGATAGCGAGTTTGAACTAGTGGATTGGCAATTTCGAGCGCTGAGGTGTTTGAACTCTTCAGACACTCAGATTTCCTTTACCGTTATCGAGTGGTATTGCTATTATAAGTTCACAATAATTGTCTAGTAATAATGACAGAACATAACCTCAAAACAAATAAAGTGAAGCGGAACCTTGTAGTATGACAATTGTGAGTGGTAATGCGGACTTACCGCGGCACAAACCCCGATAGTTTTTGCTACGCTAGTTTCTCTTTTACTTGTGTTCACCGTATGTGGGTTGACGTACTTTATGCTATTCAATGCATTTTACTATTCATTTAACATTGTAACTCGCGACGTTAATGGAATATAGCTAAGGCACTTGACTTCTTAACGCGTATTGTTCTGACTCAATGAAATAGTTGTGAGGCTCCCGCGATAGTTTTAATAATGCTACCTTATAAGGACGAAGAACAAAGCGAATTTCGTTACACAAAAGGATAGCTTTTGATGCTTCTCAAATTGGACGGGTGACGTAAAAGGAAGTGTTCTAGTTTCTCCAGATCACATTCTTGCCAACTGACGTGGAAAGCTGGCCCTTTATCCACTGCACGACCGGGAAATTACATTTAACCATATCTTACTAAAGGCAACAGCTAAAACCACTTAACAAAGTAGTGAGCTTGATAATGTGACGCGCTGCGGGCAGAAGAGAAAGAAACGCCAATGTTACGACGTGACTTACAAGGAAAACGTTGTATTCCTTACATGCTCTGTACTACGAGTAGGTAGGATAAGCCGCTGAATATGGGAAATTCGGCCAACCTTGTTATTTGCTTTAAGCTGCGTGTCATAATTTACAGTATTTGATTTAAAAAGCATCTTATTAAAATATCATTACATTGAAGAGTCGCCACGCTAAGAGGATTATTCTAGAGTTGAACTCTACTTAGAATGCTGCACTATTCCATGAAGTATGTCACAGGTGACAAATTCTATTAATGCACAGTAGCCAGTGCTTGGAATTTCAATATTTGTTTTATTCGAATATTTGTCGGTTTAACTGGTCGAATATTTTGAGAATATTTTTTTATCGTTAAAATATTGATTTTCCATTTTCGAACACTTTTTAACTATTTTCGTGGTATGGACAAATGTAAAGATTGCCATCAAACTTTAATTACTTATTTTTTGTACTTGTTCGTCACATTTGAATCAAATAATTCTTTCAGAAAACTCTACGTTTGAACGGCTTTTGTAAACCAACAAAATACTGCTAAACTAAATTAAACTGTTAGCCAGAGGTCGCGAGTTCAAGTCCCGGCATGGGTGGATTTTTAGCCTCTAAATAGGTTTTTAAAGCCAGAAATCGCTGCCTGTAAGTAATGCAGAGAGTATTGTAAAGAGGTTCGAAATTTCACTGATGCAGGTAATTGCCCATTAGCTCAGTTGGGAGAGCGCTGGCACGGTTAACCAGAGGTCGCGGGTTCAAGTCCCGGCATGGGTGGAATTTCTAGCCTCTAAATCAGTATTATTTTTATATCTACACAAAATAAAAGTTTACTACCATGTTTAGTGAGGCGTTCCAAAAACAACAAAATTAGAACCTTGTAAGGAACTAAAATTACTTTTTTCATATTTTGCAAATATTCGAAAATTCCATCATATTAACATTTATATCTATTCACAATTTCACAACCATATCAGGCAGGTAGGTGCGGAATAAAATTTCACACGTCTTCTTGCGGCCATCTCTAATCACTTAGAGCGTTCCCTCCTCTATTTTTCCGAAAACCACACGGAGATAATCTCCCGCAAAACGGCACCGTCCTTTTGTAGGAGAGGCCTTCGAGAATTTGCGGTGCCTGGCTGCAATTATTTACAATTTAACCGCTACACTACGTTTCATAAAACACTGCCTCAATCTTAAGAGTCATTAGGAGAAATATTTGCACAATTTGCGGTGGGTGATGTCTTAAAGCCCGGTTTTCACGAAGCTAGTGCACTCGGACCGAGTGAGCTAAAATGACGACTCTGTTGCTACTCGTATTGTACCTACAAGTGCCATCTCAGCAGATCAACCTTTCCAGAAAAACAACAAATATGGTTACACTCGGATGAAAACGATTAATCTACGTGTTTTCGGGCCAAATTCCACTCATTTTAGTTAGGTATCTCAAAAACAAAATAGCGTCAGCTACGGAACTTACGTGGCAGTGAAATGTACGAGTATAAGATTGTGAAGGTGAATGAAGCTGAGGAAGTAGATATTGTGGAAGTGTCTTTACCTTTTCACTGTTGAGCTTGTATTATAATTGAAGTTCGACGATAAGTATATTTGTCGCGAAGACCATTTCCTTCTTGCAGAAAATCTGTAGTTAGCACGACCGCTTGCAGCAAAAGTTAGGAGACAAAAATTTTAAGTCACTAAAGTAAGCATTGAAATGAGATGAAAAGGTTTTATGCAAAGTAGGGCAGAAACTGCGGCTTAACGAACGTTGCATGTCAACTAGGTGTCCATTTCAAAATCTAGAGCATTTTGGAGAAAAAATGGCCAAAAACACTCCAAACTTAGTCTTTTCAAACACCACAATCCAAAGTGATTATTTAGGTAGGTACTAAGATGACGCTTTTGCTCGGCCCGGCCAACTCAGATCGTGAAAACGAGGCTTTGTGAAATGATTTTCTTGAAGGCAACCACTATAACAACTTCGTTTCTATCTAGGCACTTACCTCGAAAATCAAAATCGCAGGAAAAGTCGCATTCCTAATGAAAAAACAAAATCTCGAAACTGTACTGAGTGTCGTGTGATTGAAAACGTTCATTACATATTATTTGAATGTGTCCGGAATAGTACTGCAAGAGAGCAGAGCAGATTTACCAGATATACAAGAAATTTGATGTAGTTGGTGGTTGTAACATCATTCTAGCTTTTCCAGATTCAGATGAAGCTAGAATGTTACAAGATGGCCAAATTTGGATTGCGTGCCAGATTGCCATCAAAAACATAAGTTTTAAAAATCAATTACGAGGGTGGCATGGTTACATGTGTACCAAACCTTTTTAAAGAAAGAGAAAAAAACTAAAAATGGAAGGGTACATTTTATACGGCCAGGCACTAAAGAGGTTTTATGTGGTCGACCTCTACAAAAATCTCTTCACAATTCAAACAAGACAATGGTGATGTGTTAATAAGGTCAAAAAAAAAACTTTTTGCCATGTCATACAAAATAACACATTCTATCAGTAACTCGAGAAAAAACGTTTATTTGTCCAATAAAAAAGCGTAAAATCACACATTTCTGTTAACTCGACAAAAAAGCGGTGACGGTGTCAGAAATCAAACGGGCATTTTGTGCAGTACGAGTAAAAAAGGCAGTTCGCGCTTTTAATTGACCCCGTGGAACAGTTAGGTGAAATAAATAAGCGAAATTGCGTGGAAATTGACAGTTGCCACTAGTTGGTTGAATGTAAACCATAAAGCGTTAGGAAAGGACCATTAAGCGAAGAGCTGCGACACCTTTTTGCGTCATTAGCCACGGGAGTTTTTATTGGAATGGTTGTGTACAGATAATCTGAAATTGTGTCAGGGGCGATTATCGCCTGCGCAATAAATACGGCTACGTTTTAATGTCTCCATCGCCAGTTCCCATAGCCTGGCCGTGGAGGCATTATAAGCTACTTGTGCACTAACATTCATGTGTAAAATTGCTTGGCTGTACCTTTTGACAAAACACGCCAACATTCTCACGGCGATTTACTGGAACTATAGCCAGTACAATGCATGAGTTCTACGTTTTAAAATAATTACGTAAACTCTGTTAATTAAGGACTTTGAAAATACTAAGTTTGGAGTTATTTTGTCCATTTTTTTTCCAAAACGATCTAGATTTTGAAATTGACACTTAGTTTGAATTGTAACGTTCATTAAGCCGCAGTTTCTGCGCTACTTTGAATAAAACCTTTTCATTTCATTACTCAGCGATTGCTATTGTTATCCTTAACTAGCTAACTACCGATTTAATGATATCCCCATAATAATATATAAATAAGTTACTTACAGCACGATCACTTGTCTTATTATTTCTTAATGTCTCGCTATACTTATTCATAGTTATACAAAGTTAATCGCGATTAGAACCGTCTGATATACAGGTACCGACCTAATCGACCCTATGCTATATTTACTATTCAAGAACCTCAAAAACATAAAATACATACAGACTGCCATTGCGGGTTATGACACTTATGGATACTTAAATGTATCAATGTTCTCTTCTGAATTAAGTCAATTTTTCTTTATAGTATTATCTAAGGTTAACACGAGCAGTAGACATAATTAAAACTGTTTTTATACGGATTTATGCTCGTTTATTACAGTTTTTACAATTTTTCAACGTTTCGGCACTTTTTCAGGTGCCGTGGTCCCGGATGACTGAGGTGACAGGTGTCTTTTAGAAATCATTAACGGTTAGTTTACTACCCTAGGCAAAAATTACAAAAGTTAATTATGAAGTCACGTTCCAAAATAGACAAACCAATTATTTTTTTTATATAAAGTCAACAATATTGATTATTAGTAATTGAAGTTAAAATTAAATTTATAAACTAATTACTTTATATGAACTTAAAGATACTGATTATTAATTGAAATTAAATTTATTTTTATTATTTATTCTACAGTCACACTAGCAAGGGAGGTCTCATGCACTTAAGCACTGGTTCCCATGCTACCGGTATGTTCCAACCACGATCTCTATTAAAATTTGGATGCCGGCGGATCTCTATTGCCTCACGTATCATTCTGGGAAGACCGTTTCTTCCCTAGATACGTTACATTCTATTCTATTGCCTCACATGATACGTGAGGCAATAGAATAGAATGTAACTTCATAATTAACTTTTGTAATTTTTGCCGAGGGTAGTAAACTAACCGTTAATGATTTCTAAAAAACACCTGTCACCTCAGTCATCCGGGACCACGGCACCTGAAAAAGTGCCGAAACGTTGGAAAATTGTAAAAAAATTAATAAACGAGCATAAATCCGTATAAAAACAGTTTTAATCATTTTTCTTTACTTTACAGTCCTCGGATGCAAGGGTACCATATCCAAATACTGCCCGCAGTCTCACAAGAGCCACTTCTCACATCCCAGTCGCGTTTCTCGTATCTCCGTGGAGGCGCGAAGAAATCTCTAGCCGTGCACGCGATGTTTTCACATACATACTACGTAGATACGTATGCTCGTTGCTATGTTCATACTAAAATCGATGGCGACCACACAATACAAGGACTTACCAAAAGCCAAAATTGAAGTCCCCTCGTTAAGTATGAGAGCGTGACCTGCTTCTTGGAAGATTTATAGGAATAGCTTAGGTACCCGAACCATGCTATAAGAAATCGAGGACATAGCGAAAAATTGATCGACATCGGTGTCATTCAAAAAATATTCGGGGCCTAAATTCGGTTAATATGTTGTAGTACAATCACTACTGTATGAAAGAGCATTTTTTATAAACTGGGCTTGTACTGCGTAACTTTGATCTACTCCCGATAATGCAATAATGTTATTCTTAAACTAAAATGTTTGCAAACACTATACGTACATACACATTATACGTACCGGATTAACTTCCATGATTTTTCGCCGAAAGAGTCCAACCAGGTAAGCTCTGCGAGTCAGAGCAAAACCTCAATATTTAATATCATCTTACTAAAATATTACGTTTACAAATTAACAATAATTATTCAGCTGATTTGCTATGTTCGCCAGAAAACTGGTTATTGGGCCTTTATACTTGTTTTCGGCTTACAGCACCAAGTAAGCTGAATTATTTTTGTTAGTTTGTGAATGAAAAAATACTATTTCAGTGTCAGGTAGTTAAGTTACATCTAAAAAGAGTGACCAGCAGAGTCTCTTCCAAAATTGGCCATATCAGCTATTTGAGAGCACATGCGAGTTACTCTCAATAGTCAAATCCCAGATACTGACCGAATACGGTCAGAAAACATACATTTAAACGGGTGTAATCGCGATTATTAGGTGAAAAGTAATAACCTTTGCAGGAGCATCGCGAATCATTAAGAAACACGATAGCTAAGTTAACGATAACTAAATTTTAAAATAACTGTAAACATTTTGAATTTCGAGCCTTTCCCGTCATTAGTGATCATCCTGCACTTAACTTGGATTCGAGATTGATCTCAAATTATAATATAATGATAACATGTACACAACACAATTACTTGAAGTGGTCCCGAACTAGGATACCGTGTACTATGTATGGTAATCAGGCAAGGATGTCATTAACATACTCAAAAATACTCCCAGACTTAGGCCACTTGTACAAATGTACAGCGGCCCCCAGTAAGAATCGAACCCACGACCTCTGTCTTGGTACGCAAGCACCTTAACTATATTTATAATTGTAATAGAAATTTATTGATAGTGAAAATAGTAATGATTTAATAATTCTATTGTCATATACTATTGTATCAGAATAATTAAGAAGCATGTGTGATATTAAAATAGTATTTATATTATAATAATAATGATAATAATAAATGATGTTTGATAATAATTCAACATAATTAGAATTAAAATGTCATAGGCTTAATTTATCCTATAATATCCCTGCTATAATTTATAAGGTTGCGTGCCCTACATGGTCCACAAAGATTCATATTTTAGTAATGTTATCTGTATATATAGTCTGTTAGCTTTTGGAATATACCTCGGGCCCTAGAGTAAGCTTCGGTTTTCGCCAACTTTCGCCGGTTTTCGTACTGATGATCGAGTTCTGAGTCATATGAGTTCTGATTTCGAAATGAAGTGTCATATTAGTTCCGATATTTCTATTACAGCAATATATCCGATTCTATCCGATAGTAGCCGAGGTATATTCTAAAAGCTAACAGACATAAATTTTTGAGTATTAACGGCTAGACCACCGAGGCAGTCAATCAAATGCAAGTTGCAGGAAAATGCAGGATGATCACTAGTGTGGAAGTTTCTAACTTACGTGGTCGCACTTTCGGGGTTCTTAGTTTCGTGTTTGCTTTTTGCGCCCTTTTTCTCCCGGCCGAGCAGGCCGCGTTGCAGAATCACGTTTAATTGATTTGTTATTATCGATAGCAAAACTTTCCCATGCCTTTAATGTGGTGGTTTGACTTAACTGCAGAGAGAAATTGAGAATTGCTCGGTGATTAAGCGATGTTTAAAGAAACAATTGTTAAGTCTAGTTAATTGGTGAAATGGGATTTGATTGTAAGAATGAAACTGTTATTTTCTGTCTTTAAGAAAACAATATTTATTAATAACAACAAGCGGTGGTAGCTGAGCGGTGTAGATCGCTAAATCGAGAGGCCGTGGATTCGAAGCCCCGGCATGCACCAGCACTTTGTTTTCTAAATTATGTATATTTTTGAAATTCTAGAAGCAATATCACTCGTTGACGTGAAGGAAAACATAGTAAGGAAACCCTAAAGTCGGAAGTGATAACTTACTTGCCCCAGCGCTTGCTACGTACAATGAATGGCCCAACGTGCGGAAATCTCAGGTCTAACTAACACAAGCTACATCCAGTGTGAGAACCACAGTTTATTATTCAAGAAAAAATCCACTGACACCAAAACTCAAATTGAAATTTCCGTTTTTGGCCACACCTGTACCCAATTAAATAAAACGATTGTTTCGTCAGCTGGTTCCTGCAGCCGATTTGACGTTATCTAAACGTAACAAAGACAAGCCTTTATTCAATCACAGCTACATAGTTACTTCAGCTGTTATTGTTTAACTAAGTACCTATTGATAACAGAATTGAACGTACGAAGGTCGAGAGGTATTTACAACAATGTCAAATTGATTGACGTTGTAATGCAAGCTAAAGCATTGTTGTACGAAATTGTTTAAATATTTGAAAAAAAAATAACATTCTTGAATTGTTACAAGCTACTATATATTAAGCTTAGCTTCTTAATGTCGTTCATAAATAAGTAATATTCGCGTCGAATAATTGAATAACCTCCTCTTTTTGTAAAGTCAGTTGAAAATCTAACTAACTAAGGCCCACTTGCGTCAGCTCCGGTTAGCTGATTTAACTCGAGTTAACCGGTTAAATCGATAATTTCGCATACGAAATGATCTATTTAACCGTACGTAATACAGAGAGTATTACGTACGGTTAAATAGATCATTAATGAGTAAAGAGGTTCGAAATTTTACTGATGCCGGTGAGTAGCCCATAAGCTCAATTGGAAGAGCGCTGGCACGGATAGCCAGAGGTCGCCGGTTCGAATCCCGGCATGAGTGGAATTTTTAGCCTCTAAATAGGTTTTCAAAATTGTCCTTAGCACGGGTTAGTGCATTAAAAATAAAAATAGTATAACTAACAAGAGATGTTTTTTTTTAAGGTTATATACTTTTGATACAGCAGTAATACCACTCGCCAACGGTGAAACCTGAGTGTCGCAGGCGTTTAAGTCCTCAGCATTTAAAATTGCCTATCCGCAGCGGGCACGTGTGGGTAATTAAGCCCACACTCTCTCTCTGAGAGAAGGCTTGTGCTCTGCGGGGCGTGTATAGGCTACGTAAAAAAAGTTTTTAAAATTAAGCATGTGATGAAAATAAATGTATAATGGCAATTATGTCATAAACAATAATTAATTCCCATACTCGTTAGCTCCATGTAACATTATAGCCGCGGTTTTCGTCATTATAACACGTTATAAGCGATTGTCTCCCAGAGTTCAAGGTTTACCGTGTTATTTAACCGTCATTCGAATATTATTAATTTATACAACATCCGATAGGAAGCGGCGAAAATTCGAGAAAGTAATAAATGCCTAATAGAGTCGAAACATATACAAAAGGCACTTTCTTTAAATTTCACCCAGCTCGGGGTTTCGTAACTAGTTAAACTGGACGCGGCCACGAAAGAAGAATCTATTGTTGTATTAAAACTGCAACAGATTATGCGGTTTTGTGAACTTGGGCATTGGTTGGTTCAGACGACGGCACATCAACCTTTACATACGGCACTCTAATCCGTTGCGTCAAGGGTGACGACTTTGCAACAAAACTGTACAGTTGACAGGTGTTGCCGATTCTTCCTTAACGTAAGGGCGTTTTATTTATAACACTTTATTTAATGGTCGCTAGCACATCGACCTTTATATTTTAATTGCAAAATATACAGATGATCCAGGTTTGGTTCCAAATTTTTAATTTTTATATTAATAGTTTTTTTTACTTATAAGTAGCAATATCGAAGACCGAAGACCACATACACACGTATAGTCATTTTCCGCAAGTTATATAAATATATATATATATATATATAACTTGCGAAAAATGACTATACGTGTGTATGTGGTCTTCGGTATATATATATATATATACCGAAGACCACATACACACGTATAGTCATTTGTGATTGAATATTATTATCGGTGTTTACTTTAAAATTTATTTATATATATATATATATACATATACATATATATATATATATATATATTTATATATATATATATATCTAAATTTTAAAGTAAACACCGATAATAATATTCAATCACTTGTCCTGGGCCTTGATTATGTAACTTTTCACGCATACATCCGAGTGCAAAAACTAAATATCTACTGCACTTTGTTGAACAATTATGTGTTACAATATCACTGTCATGTCTCAGCACAACGCTGAGTCAGCTGCCTTTTATGGCAACATAGACACACCTCAGGCGAAACCTATGTCTGTTTTTTGTTTCGTTTATTTGTATAATTATTTGGTTTATTTCTGTTGTGCTCATGTTGTGTTAACTGTCTGGTTTTTTGTTTCTGTGATGTGTCTTGTTGGTATAATAAATGTCTTTCTTTCTTTAGATATCCACTGAAATGCGTTTCTTACCTACTATGTTTGATATATATGTATACGGCAGAACTAAGTGAGAGCGCTTTCGCGCACAGATGTTTACGTGAAAAGTTACATAATCAAGACGCTGGACCCAACTTAGGACACCCTGTGATACGGTGACCAGGCAGGGGCATCACAAACAAATGGAGATACATCCAGACTGCGGCTATTTGTACAGATCTAGTACGGGTGCCCAGCATGCCAAGCGTGGGGATTATGGGCATTACCCCCCAATGATGGCACAACCTTGCGCTATGGCGCTCATTAGGGGAGGGCTATGTCCAGCAGTGGACTAATATAGCCTGTAGAAGAAGAAGAAATACGGATGCCTCCAGTGGGAATCAAACCCATGACATCTGTTTCAGTAGTCAAGCGTGTTAACCGCTAGACTATTGGGCAGTCACTCGTTACTGTTGGAAACCTCAATTATTTACAGCACATTTAAATATACCCCCTATCTTTATACCGCATGTTACCTAAATTCAATAAAAGCTCCAACATGCCGTCATCCTGACCCAAAGTGGTCATATTGAAATTACATCGATGCATGAAATATCAAAATATGCATAAGTTGCGTCAATCTGACTCACTCTGGTACAGTGGGGTGCATAAAAGTAGCTTCCCAATCCCCGAACGGCGTACTCACTGAGTCCGTACGTCTATCTGTGGCGCCCCCTGGGCAACAATCAGTCAGCTCCTTACGCTGATTGGCAAATCCTTTCACCACGATAGCTTGCCATCGACACGCTAAGAAGATACTAGTGAATTCGTCAGCACATCGACCTTTACATTTTAATCGCAAAGTCGCAAAGCCCGTAACGTGCACGGATGTAGAGGACCGTGTACTGCCGATTGTACCTAAAGCTTTAGCAGTTGACCTGAATCCATTTTAGCCATAGTTATATGTCCTAAGAGACGAAGAGAAGTGGCGTATGTTGTAAATTACCTCATTTCTGAGATCATATTATGATAATGCCAGAATTATGATAATGACAGAAAACTTGAACTGGCAAACTGAACTTTTATAAGTAGGGTATAAATTAAAAAAGTTCAGTTTTCCAGTTCAAAGTAATAACTTTGACGTTTATCTATAAATGTCATGCAAGGTTTAATTTATTTTTAAACAGAGTTTAACAAAATCCCTGTGTCCCCCACATAACTCTGAAACTGTCGAACATTTCAATGAATGTTTTAGTTGCTCTTCGGTCTAGTGCCGATGGTGAACACGCTGTCTACCAAAACAGAGGACGTAGGCTCGATTACTTTGTGGAGTTGTAGATCTTTTATAAATAATAAATAAAACTGGAACGACTTTAACTTTCTGCTTTATTTGCACTGTATTATTTATTTTTTATTTATAATAAAAACAGAAAACTGGATAAATACGGAATTAGCAGGCAAAAATAATCAGATCTAGTCAAGGTGTAAAGTAGTAATCTCAAAAATGTGCGAAATAATTTTAAATATTGGAAACTGACAAATAGAAAAAGAAATATAAAAAATGGTGTAAACAGGTTTGCACCGTTACAACTTGATTTGTAGAAATGTTCTGGGTGTATTTCATGTCAGATGTGAAACATGTCCTTGCCTGGTAACCATAGCACGGGCATCCTAGTTTGAGAACTGCACGGAGAATACAATGGCGCCAGTCATCCGTTTCGTGGTGCTAAAGTATCAGGATTTGATAATGAACGTACTGTGTACTGAAAACCAATGTTTGAAATTAATGATATATTAAGCTTGCCTGAAATGCGGTTCGAAAATGTGTTAAGCACACTTTGTGCCAAAAGGGCTACTAATAACATAAAGGATTATTTAGATGACAATGATGTCTGGAATTAAAGCCAGTACAGTAAATGAGTTCTATGTTTTATAATAATTATGTAAACTCGGTTAATTAAGGACTTTGAAATAATTATTTAATAAATTTTTATAATTATTTATTAGTATTTATTACTAGCTGACCCAGCGAACTTCGCACCGCCTAACAGTCGATTCTTTAATTGTTATTTTTTTTCTATCCGTAAGAACCAGCCTCGTACTTCAAGGAATATTCTAAAAAAAGAATTAGCGAAATCGGTTCAGCTGCTCTCGAGATTTGCGCTTACCAACACATTCAGCGATTCATTTTTATATTAAAGACTAGCTGACCCAGCAAACTTCGTACTGCTTAACAATCGATTCTTTATTTTTTTTTATTTTTCCCTCCGTAAGAACCATCCTCGTACTTCAAGGAATATTCTAAAAAAAGAATTAACGAATTCGGTTCAGCTGCTCTCAAGATTTGCGCTTCCCAACACATTCAGCGATTCATTTCTATATTATAGATTTGTAAAGGTTCAAATATTTCGCTGTCAACGAGACATAAACACAGGGTCTACGGCGACACAAGAAAGCCTAGCCTAACACCCGGCAAACACGGAAGTCTCAAATGTCAAGGTTCCAAACAAGTTTCAAAACAAGGTAACCTGAAAACTCCGCTATTACAACTCGATACTTTTGCGAAGCAAAAAGGTGGCAAAAAATATTATTGAAATCTGTTACAACGTACCTACTACCTATATACCTACTTCTTTGATGCACATGTGCAAACAAGACGCGGTTTCCGACGCCGAATTGTAGGTTCATTAAGTTTTATCGCTTTTGAGTATATTATTTGATTACGAACATGAGTTTGTATTATGTTAAAGCCAACGTTTTATTGCAGAAGACGCTACGCAGTAAAGCTACCTAATAAATATTTATAGTGCGAATTGTATTTCAGCAATAGGTTCAGATTTTTATATCCCAAGTATTTTTTGTCTGTAGAAACAAGTACTTTAGGCACGCTACAGGCTTTGTTTCGTTGCAGTGTTCTATTAATAAAACGGAAAATGCGACATTCGATACGACTTCTTTCAAAGTCAGCATTAAAATTGTACAGTCGCAATCTACACTTGTTTCAAATCAGCCCGTGAGGGAACTCAAAAATTTCGTTTCATTTGAGTTGAGTATTGACTAAAATTTTTTCTCATTATCTTATCTTTATGCTTTCATTTAGTTAACATGGACTTTTAATTTATTTTTCCATTTAATGTCGACGACGCCTATGGTGCATTATCTGTTTAATGCTTTTATTAATTTCATAGTTTATTTTAATTATTTTCTGTAAATCTATTAATGAAATAAGTCACAAATGTCACAACAGTAATAAATTATAACGTATGCTGTTGACTGTACCTTACTCTTACCTTTGACGTAGGTTTGCAATATTATTTATTAGAAACTGACGACTATAAAGAATATTTTATGACGATGTTGTAAAATAGGCATTTGTCTTTAGAAATAAATGCCTCAAGCAAAAATACTCCATAGAAGAAACGTTGACTGTTCTATAAACGGCAGTATCAAAGTTTTTACAGTAACTATTTGATGCACACACAAGATAACATAAGCTATTGGCGGCCTTATTGTTAAAAGTGATTTCTTCCAGACAACCTTCTGACGGAAAGTTGCTGAAGGAAATAAGAGACGGGTAGTCGGTGCAAATGTTCATTCACAAGATTCATTCATAACCTAAATCTCTATTTCATTAATACTTTTATCAACAAATTGCATTTTTTCCTACGAGTACCTATACTCTGCCTTTTATATCCAATATATAAACTGATACCGCGTTATTGAAGGCAGAACTTTCAATTTTATCACAATCAATACCCTCATTACACCTTATCTCAACGAGACGATCTATATTTTTTTCTTTATACAAAAATCGTCCGAATTTGGCTGCAACAATCCGACCAATCAGAGCAGTGAATGCGATGCAGCGAGGTTGCTTCGAGGACAGACCGAGATCCGTAAAAAGGCGTCCTAAGACGGATCTCTGGCCATGCATGGTGCATATACAGGGTCATCTTAAAAAAGGGGCAATTCTTGAAACACGTCGATTAGAATAGTAATACAGAGAATATTGTAAAGAGGTTCGAAATATCACTGATGCCGGTGATATTGCCATAAGCTCAGTTGGAAATAGCGCTGGCACGGATAGCCAGAGGTCGCGGGTTCGAATCCCGGCATGGGTGGAATTTTTAGCCTAAGTAGGTTTTAAAAACGTCGATTAGAGTTTGATTTCATTTTGATTTTCATAAGTCTTTATTAATATAATAATGATAAACACGTTAAAATATAAAACGGGTTCCAGCCAGATCCGTAAAAAGGCGTTCTAAGTCGGATCTCTGGACACGAACGCGTATGGCGCATATACAGGTTCATCTTAAAAAAGGGACAATTCCTGAAACACGTCGATTAGAGTTTGATTTAATTTTGATTTTCGGAATTCATTATTTATACAACAATAATTAACTTGTTACATATCAAACATCGTCTTACGATTGGTAATAAAACTATTCTCAAGGTAAAGCACCCAGGTAAAAAAATAAGATATGTATTTAGTTAACATTATTATGCAACACAAGGTGATTTACAATTAATTTATTATGATAATGTTATTTTAAAGTACTTAAGTAGGTACAATTAACAGTGCATTGTTACCTTTTAAACATAATGTAAACAAAAAATAGAGTTTCGATTTAAATTTGTCCTTATGATTGATTGATGCATTATCTTAGGGCCGGTCTCTTAATTGATAATTTCACTAAGTAAATACTAAAGTAACATTCTGTCTCGCTCTTTTCTGAGAAATTCGGAGAGACAGAACTACACTTAACTATTTACTTAGCGAAATTGTCGATTTAAAACCTGCCCCTATCTCCATCGCCTTAGGTAACTATTCCTATAACCTCTGTGCGTGTAATAATAGGTGTTAAGTGGTAGTACAAATTAAAAAAAATCATTCGAATTAAGATTTTAAGCAATTAATACGGTTGAATGTGTATTCAGCACTAAGGGCATTTTGGTAAACTGTAAAATCAAATAATTTTTAAAGAAAGTTATAATACGAGTAAGTTAATCCGGATCTAAGTCAATATTAAATCCGGATTAACTTACTTAAAAATTACTTACTGACGCGAAGCCTGTTCGGACTCTTACGACAAAAAGTCATTAGTCCGATCGTTGATGTTGTGCTTGCGAAAGGTTTAGTACAAAAAAGTTCTTATTGGTTATAATATGAAGGCTTTTCCGCTTCAAAGTGGTGATAAATATGCCGTAAGTGGCGTTTTTTTTCATGTAGCCTATATACATCGTATATACTATACGCAGCACGGCACAGGCCTTCTCTCAGAGTAGGGCCTTAAAACTTCGTGTGCCCACCGCAGAGTGGCGATTTCCAATAAAATTATCAGATTTTTTTTATTGAGGAAGAAATTACGGAACTATTGTTTTTGCTATAATAAAATGTTTCCGGAACTCGACCAATGTCGAAGCGCTCGTGACCATACAATATTCGTACGTACGCAGGTGTCACGACATAAACGAGCACAAAAATTGCTTATGATTACCTACATCAAAAGTGTGACAACATATTTTTAATAGGAAGGTGTACAATATTTTATTGCCTTTATCGGTGATCGTTGTCTCGAAGATAACATTATTTAACTCTGACACGAAATTTCAAAAATTTCGTTTTGAGATTTCGTGTAGCACACACTCTGACACGAAATCTCAAAACGAAATTTTACATACATACGTACGTATGTACGTATGTATGTAAAATTTCGTTATGTATGTATGTATGTATGTATGTATGTATGTATGTATGTATGTATGTATGTATGTATGTATGTATGTATGTATGTATGTATGTATGTATGTATAAATGTATGTATGTACGTAAGTATGATAAGTAGACAACACATTTAATGTATGTAACGCTCTAAAATGTATTCAAACAAAGAAAAGGAAAGTCCTGTAGATTGACGACATAAGGATATATTAGTTATGTTATTATGGTTACCTTATCATAAATTAACATGAAGATGCATACGAAGCTTTTGGTAAAGATGTTAAGCAAACGAGGAACAGAATAAAAAATATTTGGGTCAGTACTGCGTTTTTTTTTTTTTTAATAGGAAGGTATACAATAATTTATTGTATTAATTCGTACGCCTTCTCTCGAAAATAACAGCATTTAACTCAGATACCAAATCTCAAAAGCACTAGGTTCGATCCCGAGTGCGGGCATGTACCAATGACTTTGTTTAATTTCAAAGTTACGTACATTTGAGAATTTGTAGTCGCAATACCACACGCTAACGGTGAAGGAAAACATCGTGAAGATACCCGCGGCTTGGTTGGTTACGCACGTATTGACTAGTCTTTCCTGTGGGCTAGGCCGACTAAGCTGTCAGGATGGTATAGGTTGCTGGGCAAGCCTACACCATCTATAAAACCATGTCCCAGGCGCTACAGCGTCGGAGTGGTCCCGTCACCCATCTAGTGTGAGTGAAGATACCACAGTGCTTAGTGCGAGTTTTTTAACTACTCGATCGCGTTAACGTAAACTCATATTTCTATGGCATCGAGGAAGCGCCACCTAGCGACAAGTATGGAAATTAAAATAGCTGAGTGCGAGTTGTAATGGTTTACGTTGAGAAGTGAACACGTTTACCAGCCAAAACACGAATAAACACGAGTGCGTGTTGTACTGTGACAGCGTTTTGCCAGTTCGAACGGTTAACTTAGGGTGGTATTACACTTATCAAATATCTTTGTCCAATGTACGATTTGATCAAAGAAATTGGAAGAAATTGGACGACTTTATCAAATGTCTTGGAAACACCGATATTTGATCAAATATTAATGACACTTAATTTAAAATGGCTGCAAACAAGATATCGTGGACAATTCCAATGACAATTTTTTTAATAAATACTTTTTTTTGTTTTGACTTTTGGTTTTTCATTAATAACATAACGATAATAATAGCACCACTTAAAGACGCAATAGCAGCACATAAAGACGCTCCACATTCCTCCATTTTCTTAAGACTATGCAATAAATAGTGGACAAAGTTATTGGACAAGTGGAATGGGCTTACCTCAAAGAAATTTTATAAAATATTTGACAGCAAAATTGGACAAAGATATTTAATAAGTGTAATATCAGCCTTACTCATACTCACTACTCAATGCTCGATTAACGCGGTAGTAAAGTTATTCGATTGGATCTGTCAAACTCGCACTAAGCACTCTGGACGCTGTATAAATCATCTCATTAAGTAGATGCAAAAGGCTGAAATCTCAAAAATACATGACATTGTACAATTCATCAAATGTATATACCGCTCCAAAATGTATTCAAACAAAGAAAAGAAAATTCGTGCAGATTGAGGACATATTATTTATGAAGACGGATGACATATTTAACATAAGGACATATTTAACATGAAGACGCATAGAAATCTTATGGTTAAGATGTCTTTAGAATGAAAAAAATTCAAGTCAGTAATGCGTTTCCAGATTGAACCTAAATATGTATGTTCATGTTTCTATGCTCAAGGACATAAGGTTCATATCTAATCTATCTACGTGCCTTAAACATACGAGTATTTCAATGAAATTCAAACCAATCTCAGATTATCCTTCTGGGGTGTAATATAATCATGCGGTGGGTATTTGTTTATTGTTATTACCCTATCTTAGCACTGCGATAACGAAACGATAGAACGCGAATGGTACATAGGCCATTCGCGCTTATGTTTATTCATGAATATGACAATGGTGCACTACACATACACTCTCTATGGTCAACACGGTTTGTCGGTGTCCTCGGAGCATTTTATTAGATCATTAAGGCGAGTTTCTCCGACTATATCCCTAAAACCAGGTGTTATAAAACGCATATTATTCATACATGATTCATATTTGCACCGACTATCGATGTCTCATTTTCTTCAGCAACTTTCCGTCATAGGGTTGTCTGGAAAGAAACTGCTTTTAGCAATAAGGTCGCCAATTGTACTTGGCATGTTTTATAATATGTGCTCTTGTGTACAATTAAGAATATTCTTATATTATTTTATTTATTTTTTGATTAGATAATATACGAATATTAGTATTTGAAATCTGAAAAAACATATAATAATACTTTTTGATGTCTTACTAGGGCTGACATTATTTTTACGATTACTTAAATTTTAATGGATAGAAAAAAATCGCGAACACGAGACTCAATTTCTAACAGAATATCGTTTTATTTAACTGAGTTGAGCTGAGCAGTGCAATTAGGCAAATAAAAATCGTGTGCTCGGAGAACCTGGCCTTAAAACATGGCAAAATAGGTTTATAAGGTTAATTTTTAGGACTGACTAGATGGTCTGGGGTTGGTTAACTCGCTTCATTATGGGGTAAATTTCAAGGCAAGGCTTTAGGAGACGCGAGTTAAGTGATTTAAGGAAATCAATGTCTTTGAGATAGTTTTATTTATTAAGTAACTTTTTGTTTCTTTCTTTATTCTTTCTTTATTTCTTTCTTTACTCTTTTGACTATTTTAGTTTGTTAGATCACATTTTACAGTCAGCTACCTCCTTTAGTGGACAAAAGAAAGGACTAACGTATTTCAATGTTTTATAAAAAAAAATATGTCTATTGGGCTCTTGGTATAAATAAAAACATAAGCTTACAAAGCGCCAATTCATCACACATTCTTGAATTGGCCTACACAAAAACAAGAATAAAACTCGGCGCCTTGCTCCAATTAAGCCCTTCGCGACGCGAACCATCTTCTGGTGGGCTGACTCTCCATAACAGCAGTACCAAGTTGCAAATCACCAGTTAATGCCAAATTGCCCTTTAGTCGTAGGAGGATCGTAAGTGGCCTGCCTTGGTGTCAGTCTACATTTATGTTGCTATGAGACCTATATAACATGGAACTATACTTTGCGATGTCAATTTGCAAATCGCCAAAATTAACTTACCCTATCCTACCCTATCCTATATCATTATATCCTAAATAGGCAGGCCATATGTGCCGTAGACAGGACAAAAGTAGAATGCAAAAGTGCTAGTCTGGAGACAGGCGAAGAAGTGTGGGTAGATAAACCAATGAGATGGCCTGACGACACCGGTCAAAGTGGCAGGAAAAGACTGGATTCGGAAAGCACAAGAATGAACTAAATGAATGGCGTACATAAGAGACCTACGCATTGGTGGGCTGAAGTTTCCAAGCAGTTTCCGAGACGACCTCTGTGGCGCAGCGGTAACGCATCTCCCTACCATGCAAGAGGTCCCGGGTTCGAACCCCGTCTCTTGGATGTTTACATGTTTGTGATGTCGTTGTTTCTGGTTCCCACGACACAGGGCATCCTAGTTTGGGGCCAGAAGCACTGTATGTGCCTGTATGTAAATGTTATGTTAGTTTAACGACATTTGTAAAACAAAATTTAAAATCATCGTCATTATCACCCCATTATATCCCCACCGGCTGCCTCGGGATTCTTCCCTGATGAAGGTATACTCTACCACGGGAGCCAAGTCCGGATTGGTGGAGGGTTGTTTTAAACATTTTAATTTTGTTGGTTATTCAAACAAACTTTGGTATCATTGTTTGTTTCGAGGCAATCGTCAAACAATGATACCAAACAATGTAAATTGCACGAGGCGTCAAAGAAGACCAATTGAACGCCAGTCAAACCTAGACTACACACAACTCCCGAACTCTGAATAACACAATGCTTTGTAACAAACGAAGAAGGAAATGGTATCTTCAAGATAGCTATCAGATTTCTCTATATAAATGTCACTAAATCCAAAAGCGTTCCAAACTGTACGTCCATTAGAATAAGTGTCAAAACTGAATGGCAATGCCGTGCATATTATGTATAGAGGACTTCTGTATCGCATTCGATAAATCAAGCGTGAAGCAACAATGGCTGCGATATTTACGGAAACGGAAAGCTTGCTCGAAATGGGACCACATTTGCAGTTAACCAACATCTGAGTTGAATCTTGCTGAGATTCAAATAAAGATCAAAATTCAAATGAAAGGTTTATGGTGCCCTGTTAGCAGCAGGTTTGCCCTGTGAGTCATTGTTTGCCTTTTGCTCAGACCCCAGTGATGCAGCATCGAGTGTAACCGCTTCCAGCTAGATGTGATATGATGGAAGACAATTAATTATATTAAGCTTGTCTGAAACGCGGTTCAAAAAATGTGCCATGTACACTTTGTGCCAAAAGGGCTTCTATAATATAATGGATTATTAAGATGACAAAGATGTCTGGAATTAAAGTCAGTACAATGCATAAGTTCTACGTTTTATAATGATAGTGTAAACTTTGTTAATTAGGGACTTTGAAAAGACTTAAATTCGGAGTTTATTTGTCATGTTTTTCTCCAAAATGATCTAAATTTTCAAATGAACATCTAGTTTGACTTGTAACGTTCATTAAGAGTGTTAACAAAACAATTTTTGAATAACACGGAAAGTCAATAAATTTATAACGGAACTGATATTTTTTTAAATAAGATATATTGACACTATACCATAGATTTATAATTTTTTGGATTGATGAAACATATATCCAATTTTAACAAATAACTTCATAGAAGTGCGCCCCATATTTTAACGGTTTATTTACACACAGACAAATGAGATAAAATAAAGATATGGATAGGCACTTAAACAAAGAGAATTAAATTTTATTGACAATTTAGTTTTACCTACTAAATTATATTTCTATAGATCTTACATACTAGTACATACTAACATAAATGAAAACTTATTCAAATGAAAAAAAAATGTACGAAACCCAAACTTAAACTATATATACTATACTTATGTATCATACGACATAAACAACTGGTTTCTGAATTGGGTAAATAAAGGCTTTTTATTTACCCAATTCAGTACATTTGTGATAAGAAAGTTTACATTCTCAAACGACCATAGAACATTACGTAACTGAACAAAATTATAAGTCCAAAATATGGATTTACGTCCGCATCGTTGATTTTTTATAGCGTATATACGAGTCCCACTGCAGGGTACCTTCTCTTAGAAAGAGAGATTATGGTCTTAATTACAACGCGTACCCACTGCTGACCAAAGTAAAACTCTCTCTTACTTAGCCGAAATAAACTTCAAATTCAATTGGAATCTTTGCGTTCGGGAATAAAGTCATCGAGAGTTTTCTTTTTTGTGAATTTAGTTTGTATATACAAGACGACAACACCTCAACCTCTGTGTTAGGTATCTTTAGAAAGATTAATTTATTTTGAACCTTTATTGTAGAGAAAAAAAACTAATGTTTAAAAAACAAGATAGTTTCTAAAGGTTGATTGCAATGGACATGAAATAAATGACTTCATAGATTAATAGTGATAATCGGTTATTCCATCAGGCTTCTAAGGACATTTGAGGCCAATTTCCTGCACAATAAAAGGCAACCTTGGCTTGCACTGTATGCCAACTTTGACATTTGAGTGCCTTTCGACCGACTGAAGCCATTTGAAGAGATCTTGACCTTTTGATCCAAAAAATAGAAGTCACTGGTTGGACTGTGACTTATTTATGTAAGTATAAAATCAAAATTATCTTATATGAACCACAGAGAAAAAAAAAGTATTAGTTCATGGCCTCGGTGGCGCAGCGGTTTGGCACGCTGCTGTAAAACCAAAGGTCTCGGGTTCGATCCCCGGTCGTGTCAAACTAGGAAACGAACTTTTCTAATTTGTCTCGGGTCTTAGATGTTATCTATGTATTTATTGTATTAAATCTATCGTCGAGTTAGCACCTATAACACAAGTCATTAAGTTGTACTTAGTATAGGGCTAACGAGATCTGTGTAATATGTCCACGAATATTTATTTATTTAGTTATGCATAATTCATATACAATGGAAGTTATTTGTTTGTACATCTACTTCCTTCACCAATGTATTGGTCCAGTTCATGTAAAGGTTGGAAGACATCACTTTTAGTGGTAAGGCCACCGTATGTACCACGTACCGTCTGTACTGTTAAGAAATATCTGTGTAAATTCCGTTTTGTGTACAATAAAGTATTCTCTTTCTATCTGTCTATCTATATATTCACACTCTATATTAATCTTAAACCTTCAAAATTGTTATAAAAAATAGTTTAAAAAAAGGAAATCTAAAACTTCCACTCAACAAACTCACTTGCCTTGATCCCAAACTAGGATAAGCCTGTGCTATGGTAACCAAACAAAGGACATCACACACATGGAAATATACCCAGTTTGAGGCCATTTGTACGAATAAATCAGTTACGTTCTTTCGGTTCCGAAAAAATCCCTAATAGACGTTATTGAATTTTGTAACGAATTACCAAAAGTGCATTATAATTTGGTTCCCTCAAAAACGTCTGCCCAAAATTCCTCTAAAACGGAAAACCGCCTATCTCAACCAACAAACAAACGTATAAGGTCAAAAGTCTTCTCCAACAGTGGAATGTTATCAGGTGTGAAATAAGTTTACAGCCCCCTGTTTGCACTTTCATAAAGTTACAGGGACGAGATAAGAAAGCTTGTGTATTGTGCAGATAAAAGTTATGCTAGGGGTGCGGTGAGATAAGCTCTGAGAAATGGGGAGGTTTGTAGGCGTTTGTAGTTAGTTCTTTTTGTATTTTATGGCTTTAGCTCTTTTTCTAGGCTCTCAAAAGTACATAGCAGAGATAGGAATATATATCTTGTATATTATGGCTTTAGATTTTTTCTAGGCTCTCAAAAGTACATAGCAGAGAAAGGAATGTATATCTTGTTGAATAATATGTTTACTTACATATTACGATTTACCATGCCTTTTCTAGGCACTATTACACGATTTGTCAACCATAGTTTAAATAGTCTGTCTTGGAGGGTAAGACGAACATAAACTACATTGAGAGAATTTAAAGGAATCGTGATTTTATAAATAAGATGACATTCTATTAAATGAATTCTAAGTAGCAGGAGGACTTTTTTCAAAAAAGCACAGAAACTACGACTTACTGAACGTCACAAGTTGAACTAGGTGTCTTATTGCAAAATCTAGATAATTTTGTACAAAATATGTACAAAAATAGTTTAATTCTAAAACCTAGAACTCATGCATAGTGCTGGCTTTAATTTCATTTTGATTGACGCACGGTAACTTTTAAGTTTTGAAACAAGCCTATAAGTTTAATACAAACTTGCAAGTTACCGTTCTTCAAACAAAATGCTCTCCGTATAGTATGCTGGTTGGCTGCCTCAAAGGTCTGCAGTATGTAGGCGGAGGTTTTAGTCCAGCTAGAGGTTGTTTTAATGTCTAAATGCACAAACAAGGCATGACGGCATTTCGACGTACAATCTTGTGAAACAAAACAATAGACAGAAACAGAGACTCGTGTCTTAATTTTCCTTATTGCTAACCGTTTCTAATTTCAAATAACAATTACACCATCACACGCTCGTTTTTAGCCACCATGCAGCCGTTGGCTCTCTTTTCCACATGTGTAATCGTGTGATATATCTCTCCCACTTCAATGTTCAGCCGTAAAGCATTAAAGCCTTAAGATAAATGATCCCGTGGAGATAATAACAAGGCAATACTCTTGCGCGCAGTTTCGTCAGAGTGTCAACGGTGATTGCGCGATTTTGCACAACACGGTCCCTTTCTCACAGCGGATAAAATATTACAGACATTACAATATGATAACTAATTACACTTAATATATTACCAACATCGTGATAAGAAGTTATTTATTACTACTCTTCTGGAGTGTTGATAATAGGCGTTGCCAATTGAGTTTGGGAACTAATTCGTGACAGTGATTTCATGAGTTACGTGTCTGTTCAAAAGACGCATGATTGGAAAAAGTGAAAATGCCTATGTTTGCATAATTCCCGCATGCATAATTAAGGACTATCGAATAACTTACATATTTTTTTCCTAAGCATGTATACTTTGTCCGCTCCGCCCTTTTGTCTAACTACCCGACATATTATTTTATGATTTTTGTACCATGCTTTAAAAAGGTAATTTATGCTTATGAAGACATGAGGTCCCTACGTGTCTCACACACAAATAGTGAGTCGGGTCCCGCTTCTTTTCACCTCAAGCATTGTTTATTCTAAACTCAAACAAGTTTCTCTTTTGTTTTCACCGTAAACGCTTAGGAAAAAAAACTATTTCTGAATATTCATTACCTACCTGCCGACTGTCCGTCCCCGACTTCATTACGAAAAGGAGATTTTCAAACTTGACGTTTTATGCCTAGAACAGGTTTTTGCGTCGGCAGATTTTTGTTGTAATTTGCGATTCCAATAAGAGATTTTCGGTTACAAACTAATAAATTTGATGGCTGTGATTCATTAATCAACTCTTTTTTGCCGCTGCCTCTCGGGCAACGTTTTTAATTTCACTTAATTTCGTTGCAAAACCTGTCTGCTAGTTCGACACTTACAAACTAAGTTGTTATTGACAACGACAACTTCACCCGACTTAGAGTAATATTAGAGGCGACTAGAAAAACTTTTCCCAATTTCCCACGAGCTTTCTCCGCAAACAAAGTTATACAATAAGCATAACTGTAAACAGCCGCGCTTACCTCCACTAAGGCAACTCCGTTAAAATTCCAACACAAAATCAGATGGACACTAAACACTAGCACGGTATTTGGCGAAGTCGATACACACACCGTTACGCCTGCAATGTGTGTCAGATTAGCTCCTAATCACATGTCACTTAGATCACTTCACAGTGCACAGTTTTTTTGAAAATGGAACGGGTCGGGATGAATGCACTCGGTTGGTCGGCGGGTCGGTCGGTGAATGGCTGTGTCGGACGCGCGTGCGCCGTGCTTCCGCAGCTGACTCGGTAAAACGACTGAGGCGAGGCCTTCGCTCGCTCGCGCTGCGGTTTCGCAACCGAGTCTGTCTCGAGCAGTTGCTTGGCAACGAGCGGTTGCAATTGCAACCCAGCTCGAGAGTTGCCGAGCGTAGGAACCGAATCTGTATGGAGTAAAATTGTGTTAGAATGGTACTTTGAAGTGTAACACTGAAATTTTTGATCACCCGTGACAAAGGATGTTAGCCAGACAGGATTGTTTTTAGTCGGAAAGCGGTTACCTACCGCTCGGATGTGTCGGCACTATGGCGCCGTGCAGTCGACAGCAGGTCAAGTTTTACATTTTGAAATGAAAAGGTTTTATTCAAAGCAGCGCAGAAACTGCGGCTTAATCAACGTTACAATTCAATCTGAGCATCCATCATTATTGCCAGTAACGTAACTTGTGCACAAATCATCCTTTACATATGTAAAGATTTATTCCATGGCGACTGTAGGTACGTGGGTCTGTTTGTCTTTGCACTTTGTTACATTAACCCCCAGTTTCTCGTACGCTAACAATATATTAATCTAACAGCTGTCAAAACTTTTTTGTATGTAATTTTGCCAACTGACAGCTGTAAACGCTAGATCAACGGCATGTTAGAGTACCAGAAACCGGGGGTTAATTGCTTTAAAACACTTCATATGTAGTTCAGAATGACGGAATATTTTTTATATTTACCGAATTTTGTAAGAAACTTGTATTTTACCTTGTATATGTTTTGCTATAGATAGGTTGCGACAGTTATAATGTGGGCTTTTCGACGTTAAAACAAGTCGATGATTCACTCTACTTCGTCCGAAGAACACAAACTTGTAAAACAACTAAATAATATAAAACAACGGGTTATAGAGTAACGACAAAAGAAACAAAAGGACCATAAGATTAAAATAAATTTTAAAGGTATGTGGTAATATAATGGAAATAGCATGGAAATCATTAGAAATTTACAACACAGATACCTCTATCTGAAAATTGCCTCCTAGAAAAACCACTTTACTTCTCAAAACTGGCCTAATTAGGTTCCAAAACAATGTATAAAAGAACGTACCCCTGCTTAAGTCTGTTAGCTTTTAGAATCTCTGCTACTATCGGATAGAATCGGATATATTCGTTAAATTGAAATATCGGACCTAAAATGATACTTTATTTCACATAACTTTTCAAAATAGTGAAGAAAAGTTTTATAGAGAGCAGGTAGTACACTCGTGTACTTTCGGCGAAAACCTTAACCTACTCTAGAGCCCGCGGTATAATTATCCTAAAAGCTAACAGACTGTAGGTGATCTGATAAGAGGGGAGTGAGACTGGGATGGGGAGCAGGCTTAGTTAGGTCTTCGTCACGTATTCAATATACTCTAAGGCTTACTTGCGTATTTAACTCGAGTTAACCAGTTAAATCGGTCATTTCCTATACGAAATGATCGATTTAGCCGGTTAACTCGAGGTAAATGAGCTAATTCGGGCTGACGCAAGTGGGCTTAACCCGTCACGCGCTTAGTGTACATACGTCTGTACACTAAACAGCCCGGCCGCGCGCAATCCCCCAAGCGCTTAGTGTACAGACGTATGTACACTATGCAACGCTCAGATTGGACTCTTTTTATCTATGCTCTGTGCATTCTCTATGGACAATATCTGTTGTTTTATTGGCCAATGGTTAGTAAGGATTACTTTTGCCAACCAATCAAATGACGTAACGTGGAAATTTTTTAAGGAAATCTCATAGTTTTCGGTCTTTATTTAACTTATGGCGCGCAGCGTTTAGCGGTTTTTTTTCTGACAGGTGGCAGCACATGTGCTGCGAAGCCCCCTGTCTTCAAAATAGCACGCGTGATCATAGGGACGGGAAGTGGGCTTAGTTAGGTCTGCGTCACTTTGTCAATATCCTGTAGGGAAGAGTCGCGGTTTTTCGATCTATATTTACCACATTGTTAATGGAAGCTGATATCTATATTACAGACCCAGTCTAGCTTAGATATCAGCTGTATCGTCACGGGTCTTTGTGCTGCTGTGATACTCGTGACTGTCTCTCAAAAGGGGCTGGCTGAAAACCAGCATTGCAGATTTTATCTGTAGCACATGCTGAGCCCAGTCACCTTTTTTATATCCAGGACACACATTGCCGCACTTACTGATTGAGAATTTTGATCGAGAATTGCATGTTTCTTGAGGCAAGTGGATTTTAATCAAAATTGGGTGTAAATCTTAATTTCACCCAAATATTTTAATGTGTTTGGTGTATGAGTTTTCTTTTTTTTTGTGTTTAGTATTAATTTCATACAAATGTTTAATGTGTGTCTTGTGTATGAATAAAGCATTATTATTTATTATTATCTGTAACTTTAATTCTGAAACCTCAACGACATCAAATCTCCATAAATATTTTAAATTTAAGAAAACAGTGTAAAGCAATGTAAAAGGTTTCTTCTTTGGCCAAATAAATTTCATTTCATTTCATATTCAAATTATGGCGCGCAGCGTAAGCGGTTTTTACTGACAGATGGCAGCACATGTACTGGCATGTCAGATAATTAAATAATGGTAGTTTTGATACTTTTTAGTTTTTGCGTGGTGATCAGCGCATACTCTCTCTCTCTTTCTCTCTCTCTGGGAGAAGCCCTGTGCCATATAGTGAAACATATTATATAGGCTGCATTATTATTAAGTTTATGCCTTTTTTGCTCTAGTAAGACATTTTTTTTTCTGAATGCAAACTAATATTTAAATAAAGAAGAAAGAATATTTATAACCATATTTATGAATTACTACGTGAACACTAGAGGGGCAGAGGGGGCGGTCGGACTTAGCACATACCTACCACGGGTGGTCACCGTAGAATGGGTATGTTACCTAAGCAGACCAAAATTGCTTAATTAATAATTTATTCCAACTTGCTTGCAGTCAAGGCCACGCGTTGATGTCTTTTTAAGAAGGCTAACTTCTATAGTTTGATTACTTAGAAATGTGTCGGGCGGGAGCTATTTTTAGTACGGCGTATGTAGTAATTAATTACGTGAATTAATTACAAATTCATCAACATTGTTGTAATCCACCGCTGTCAGTCGAATGCTAGACATAGGCCTCTCCCAATACAAGATTCTATTTCTTGATATCAACCCTTTGTATGTCCTCACTGCTGGGGCGCGGGTCCCTTCCTGCAACAAGAACAACAAAAACATAAGTATAAGTATTTAATACCTACATGATTTTACACTTAAAGAGTCTAATAGCGGTTATAAAGATCAGCATGAGCTATGTTTGAATATCACGAGACATATGGTGAAAAGTTATTCCCAACAGTAAGAGTATTTCATGAGAGTAATTAAAAATACTAAATACAAACAATATGCATGTGGCGAGCACATGTCAACTCTGCGCGCGCACTACAAACTCCAACATCGCGCAATCAAAGTGTTCCAATGACATACCATAAATATAAGGTCCGACTAACAATAGTTGGACCGGCCGTCCCCAGGCATACGATCTGCCTGGCGGGAAATTTCTTTTTATAGTGGAGGAGCACGATCACCCGCTCTTCCCTATAGTGGTGACCCCTGACAGAACATTGTCAACCTTCCTTCGCTCTCGCAGCACCCCACATACAGTCTCAAAGCAAGGCCAGCATTCTTCCTTCTCACTTCATCATTTCCACTACAGTCAACGCACCGACTACTGGGACTGATGGTGATCTTAATCCAGTCCCTTCGGCACGGCAGCCACACAGCAACAGCACACGTTGCCAGTGGTACAACAGCCTTCACCGGTTCCTACCACATGCGCGGGCTCCATGGTACTGTCGCCGGTGAAGTCTGTTAGCCGCCGAACACCCTCAACCGCTAGTCGACTCACTGACTCAGCGTCTCCTGGCACTTGCAGGCTTTAGAGCACAGACTTCGATTCCTATCAGACCTAGCTATGCGTAGCTACGGTCTTGAAGGGGAGTGGTGTGGCGAGCACATGTCAACTCTGCGCGCGCACTACAAACTCCAACATCGCGCAATCAAAGTGTTTCAATGACATAGCATAAATATAACATAAGACTTACAATAGTTGGACCGGCCGTCCCCAGGCATACGATCTGCCTGGCGGGAAATTTCCCTTTATAGTGGAAGAGCACGATCACCCGCTCTTCCCTATATGCATAAGTGAAGCGCTCGTAGCCTAGGCGAAACGAGTGATTGGAATCAATCACTTGGTTAAGCAACAACAGGCGCGGTCAGGTACAGGATGGGTGAGCGTCCCGTGACTACCGTTAGTGGCATTTTTCCGAGCGCTTCCGTGCTTCGCAAGGCACGTTAAGCCATTGGTGCCGGCTGTCATATAAAGGCAGTCGTTAAGCCATATCAGAGGCCTTATGGGCGGCTTGCTAACTTCTGACAGTATATAAGGCCCGCCACTATCTTACAATCCTCCACCAACCCGGACTTGGCCCCCGTGGTGGAGTATGGCCTAACCTTTCTGCGATTTAGGAAGAGACCCGTGCCCCAGCAACCTAACCTAATATATTATTTTATTTTGTATCTACTAGTCGGTATCAGACGCAAAATGTGTAAGTCGACGACCAATTTTTAAAGGAAAACTTACGAGCATAACATAAAATGAAAATGGGAAACTTGCCTACATCATAGCTAGAAGCTCAACCGTGACGCGGACTCAAGTTGCAATCTCTTTGCTGTCCACTCTGACTAACACAAACAATAAAACAACAACACATATAAAGGTCAACGTGTATACCTACGTAGGGCCGCATCAAAACGTGGAAACACCTTAATGAAATGTCGCTCTTATTTTTATTGTGATAAGATCAGATGAGCATTCATGATTGGGTGAGTGATAGTATCTACATGTTGTTTTAATTCTGCGCTCCACAAAAGTAAATAAACACAAATCAATTTAGATGGAGCTACAAAATCTTTTTATTTTACGTACATGCAAGGTATTGACCTTTTCAGTTCAAGACATTAATGAGAAACAGTACAGAAGTTTAAAAGATTTAAAAAAATATGTTTCAAAAAAGAATTTGAAAATGCGTCATTACTTTAAGAACGTAATTTCTAAGATAAGATAAGAATATTCTTTATTGTACCTAACGTACATGTTTCTTTATATTGAAGCTTTCCCTGTGTTAATAATTTTGTCTACCTATCTGTAATAACTACTAGCAACACATTAAAATACAGGTTAAAAGCCTACTTCCAGCTTCTCGTAAAGCTTACATCTAAACCATAAATTTCGCTGCAACATACGTTAGCTACAATATAATTCGCTGTAGACAAAATTCGCTTTCTATCAAATTATAAACTTTCGCGGTAAATTGCAGAATTGTGTTTCGCGGCTACGTAGAGTACGGCTACTGGAGTCTTCGATGGCACCGGTATTGGTCAACGTTGATGGAACACAGATTCGGAACAGACTTTACCCGTAGTAAAAGGAGAAATGCAACCAGTTCCAATATGAGACGTGAAACGGGCGGATGTTACGTGTCAGATTACTGCGTGTAAAATTGCACCTCTGGTAGGCGGTGCCTCTTTTACCCGTTCAACTTGGATACCAGTAAATTATGTCTTCATATGTTGATGGAAAGCATTGTGTGGAAACAGCAGTGTATGAGGTGTTTACATACCTAGTTCGAAATTTCCCATCCGCGATGGACACGCGTGGTAATTAAGCCTACACTTTCTCTCTGTGAGAAGGCCTGAGCCCTGCAGTGGGGCGTAAAACGTATACTTAAAAAAAATGTTGTTCGTCGATACCACAAAATGTTAGCTTAGCATTTTTTTCGGAAAATGTTTAAGCTATTTAAATCCAATAGTAGTAGAAAGGTCCTTGCTACAAATAATAAAAATATTTAAGAACACTGTTTATTTTAAACTGTAGAAATAAAACTGATCAGAATAAACAAGAAAATAGATAATTTGCCGGGTAAAAAATGCCAGTGTTCGCGATTCGTCATAAGGTGAAGTAACAAGTAAGAATCAAAAAGAAATCTAGAAAGGGTGACGTAATTTATTTTTATTTTTTTATATGATGGGGGCAGAATGAAGGATATATCAAAAATGGTGTAAAGAGGTTTGCACCGTTACGGTAGGCTAGTTAATATGGCAAAACAACGTTTCCAGTTGACCGTGAGTTGACCCCACTAGTATCTGTATGATTTTATTCTTTGTCTACAATAATCTATAATTAATAAGACCGCCATTTGTATAACATTAGATTTAAGAAATCGTGGTCGTATTTTTTTTTCTGGTTCTTTAACAAAGTGTTCTCTATCTATCTATTTATATCGATATCAACTCTTGTACGTCCCCATTGCTGGGGCACGGGTCTGTTCCTGCATCGAAGGAAGGCTAGGCCATACTCCACCACGGGGGCCAAGTCCGGGTGTTGGAGATTGTAAGACAGTGGCTAGCCTTACTGTCAGAAGTTATCAAGCCGCCCATAAGGCCTCTGACATGGCTTCACGACTGCCATTACACGACAGCCGGCACCAACGGCTTAACGTGCCCTGCGAAGCACGGAAAAGCTTGGAAAAATTCTACGAGCAGTAGTAACGGGACGGTCACCCATCCAGCACCTGATCGCGCCTGTTATTGCTTAACTCAAATGACTGAATCCAATCACTCGGTTTGACTAGGCCACGAGCCCTTGTATCTGTCTATCTACCCATAATCATACCATCTAGACAACGAGTCATAGATTTGGAGTCGAACGGGAAACAGCCTCTCATTCAGCTTACGATGGGATTTAAATAGCTGGCATTTTACTTATTGCATATAACGTACAATATTCTATGGGCTTGCGAGAATAATTAGCTTTTTTGTAGTCTAAGAAAGCAAATCAGCTCGAGTAGTTGCAGTCAGCAACACTCGTGGGCATCCCTTTTTGTTCCATGTCCGTACCTATTACAATGGCGATAGAAGCTACGGTACTGTCTCAAACTAACAGTACATCACTTTTGCTTTCGGCTATTCTTGCTCATGAATGGGATCAATAAAAGTTACGTCTAATAGGTTTTTAAAATTTGGTGATTATACTATTTTTATTTTTAATGCACTAACCCGTGCTAAGGGCAAATTTAAAAAACCTATTTAGAGGCTAAAAATTTCACCCCTGCCGGGATTCGAACCCGCAACCTCTGGCTATCCGTGCCAGCGCTCTACCAATTGAGCCAATGGGCGACTCACCGGCATCAGTGAAATTTCGAACCTCTTTACACTATTCTCTGTATTACGTACAGGCAGCGACATCTGGCTTAAGCGAATTGCATCACTTACAGCCCCGACTACCTACTTTGCAGTTAGGTTTTACATCGGAATGAACTCCTTTGCGAAGAGAGGCACCGCTTCCCTATATGTTATTACACAAGCTGTACAGGAGTTGTCGAGTGGCGGCTTGCGATATAGATAAAAGTAATCTTAAAAGGTTTTATTTCTCCAAATGGAGTGGTGATAATTTCAAAAAATTATTTCATAGCGATAAACTTAATTAATCGGAAAATAACGAAATTAGTTTCTTAAAATTACGTCTTATATCAGGAAAAAAAATTAAATACAGTTATCATAAAAAGTTTCCTTCCCGAATTACGTAAACTCACCACAGTATCCGGGAGTGCTAGACACAGGCCATTGAGGTACGTCTCTAAGTTAAATGCATACATTGCAATGACGCAACCTTTTACCCACTGATGGCACTATGGCAACCTTGCGCTATGGCGCTCATTAAGAGGAGGTCCAGCAGTGGACTAATATTTTAAAAACCTATTTAGAGGCTAAAAATAGCTTGAAGAAGAAGAACTTTTTACCTCCCATCGATCGATCGATATCAACCATTGTATGTCCCCACAGCTGAGGCCCGGGTCTCTTTCTGCATCGCTGGAAGGTTAGGCCATACTCCACCAAGGGTAACAAGTCCGGGTTTGTGGAAGATTGCAAGGCAGTGGCGGGCCTTAATGTCAGAAGTTATCAAGACACCACAAGACCTCTGACATGGCCTAACGACTGCCATTACATGACAGCCGGCACGGAAGCGCTTGGAAAAATGCCACTAGCGGTAGTCACGGGACTGTCACCCATCCTGCACCTGACCGCTCCTGTTATTACACTATTTTTATTTTTAATGCACTAACCCGTGCTAAGGAACATATTTAAAAACCTATTTAGAGGCTAAAAATTTCACCCATGCCGGGATTCGAACCCGCAACCTCTGGCTATCCGTACCAGCGCTCTACCAATTGAGCCAATGGGCGACTCACGGCATCAGTGAAATTTCGAACCTCTTTACAATATTCTCTGTATTACGTACAGGCAGCGACATCTGACTTAAGCTAATTGCATTACTTACATTACTTATTTTTAGCCTCTAAATAGGTTTTTAAATTCGCTCCTGTTATTGCTTAACTCAAGTGATTGATTCCAATCAACTCGGTTCGACTAGGCCACGAGCTCTTCTCCCATCAATTTTCCTTTATTCAAGGTAACTCGAATCGTCAACCAAGTTTAAAGGAAGAAGACACAATCAGAGTTAACTCAACAAACCTCAACACATCGAAACCATGCAACCGTGTTGGACTAAATTACCGTCAAAACTGTAACGTTTTAGTTTGCGAAACAGTTGCGTCAAATTAGATCGAATTATCACCACTCCATTTGGAGAAATAAAACCTTTTAAGATTACTTTTATCTATATCGCAAGCCGCGACTCGACAATACTCGTGTACAGCTTGTGTAATAACATATAGGGAAGCGGTGCCTCTCTTCGCAAAGGAGTTCATTCCGATGTAAAACCTAACTGCAAAGTAGGTAGTCGGGGCTGTAAGTGATGCAATTCGCTTAAGCCAGATGTCGCTGCCTGTACGTAATACAGAGCATAGTGTAAAGAGGTTCGAAATTTCACTGATGCCGGTGAGTCGCCCATTGGCTCAATTGGTAGAGCGCTGGCACGGATAGCCAGAGGTTGCGGGTTCGAATCCCGGCATGGTTGAAATTTTTAACCTCTAAATAGGTTTTTAAATTTGTCCTTAGCACGGGTTAGTGCATTAAAAATAAAAATAGAATAAAGGAGTTCATGTTATTTTTTTTTGTCTGGAGAAAAAAATACGAAATTACAGTTAGCCTCTAAATAGGTTTTTACAATACACTTAGCCAGTTTTTTTAATAGAACATTTTCCTACAGTATTTCTTAATGATTAAGTAATAAATAATCGCGATTAGACACGTTTAATATATAACATAAGAATCGCTCGTAGCCCCGACTGCCTGAGTAATCTTAAACTATCACGAAGGTTAAGCAACACAGGGTGCGTTCAGTGTATGGATGGGTAAACCGTCTACGACTAACGCTAGTGGCATTTTTTCGAGCGGTTCCGTGCTTTGCAAGGCACGTTAAGCAGATGGTGCGGGATGCCGTCGATAGATGGCAGTCGTTAAGCCAAGTCAGAGGCCTTAGGGTGGCTTGCAAACTTTTGTCAGTAAGACCAGCCGGTAAGACCGTCAGTAAGACCAGTCTTGCAAGTCTCCATCAATAGAAGAAACATCAATATGGTGTTTGTTGTTTTCACTCCATCGTGAAAACGGTTAAACACACTAAATTAAAATCACGAATAATAAAAGTGGAAAAAATTGAGTCGGACTTCCGCTAGCACTGAATGAAAGAAAACCATTTTTAGATTTTACGGCGTAATCTCACCCCGACATGGGGGGGGGAGGACAGAGACTAGAGTTTGCCACTTACACAAATATGACATTACGTCACAAACCCATGTTTGTGACGTAATGTCATATTTGCCGTACTACGGAACCCTCGGTCACCGAGTCCGACTCGTCGGTCGACTTTTATATCATTACGTGTATCTCGCCTTAGACCACAAATAGAGTGTGATCGTAATGAATCACTTATGAAGCGTGATTAAGGTCTAGATATTGCTGACATAGAGGAAATGTGTTGTTTTGTTTTAGTGTGAATTTAAAGAGGTTTTGGTAACAAGCGGTCGAGATATTTTGCAATAAGAGCATTCAATTCGCTTCTTGTAACAAATTGTTTGTGTCTTTACCTCTCGTGAACCTTTTTGCTTCCTAACTTATAGAATAACGTATGTGATTTCAAAATGTGCATTTTGGTGCACATTTCGAAATCAAACACACTTCAGTAGTGATACTTAAGTTATGTTCAACTAGTATTTTGAGAAGCCTGCAAATAGAGGACCATAATGATTTGTTGTCGATATAGTTATAGTTATATCTGGCATTTCCGCCCTTAGCCTTATAGTTGGGCCATTGTACGTTGCGAGCGGTAAAGTAGACGAATACCTCAGAAACTAGGGTTTCCTCACGATGTTTTCCTTAGCGTAGTAGCAATACAAGTTATAGCGACTTGTATTACTTGCATGTGACTTAGAAAACATATAATCATCGGTACATGCCGGGATTTAAACTAACGACCCCTTGAATAAGAAGCCAGCGTTCAGCATTTCCGCTTCCACCGCTTTCCATAATTCATTAGTAAAATGCTTGAACAAAAAAACTTTAAAAAAAAGGAAAAAAATTCACAGCACATAATAAATGAACTTAAGAGGAAAACTTTCTTGACTAAGTGGCCTTTACAAGTCTACGATTGGTTTATTTATTACACTTAGCTGCAAAGTAAAACCATAATAGCAACTTAAGTAACATACAATGTGATAAAAATTACGTACAAAGGCGGACTTATTACAACAGAACTTTTTTCCAGCCCACCTAAAAAATAATAGGCGACCAACTTATAAATGAAAATTTCTTACAAATTACATTGAAATTGATGAAGTTGATGCGTTGATGAAGTTGATAGTTCTGTAAAGCATGCAAAAAGCATTTGCTTATACGGATCCCTATATGCGCGTGGCCCGGCTCATATTTGACCGGTTTCTTTCAAAAATGAGATTGTAAGACTATACTATGTTTACAGGCTAAAGAGATAAAAACTGAGAATCTTACTAGGCCTAATTTGAGGCTTAGGTTGAAAAGTAGTAACAAACATAGAAAATGCTTTGGTCGTATCTTACAGATAAAACAATAATTCCGGAGATTTTGTTCACATTGCATTCGTTATACGTGCATACGATCTCGATTTAAAGTACACACATGTCTCCTGAACTTATCATAACCAGTGTTACCAGGTTCACAATTACTGCCGGAGGATTACAGCATTTTTAGCTAGTAAACGGTTAGGGGTAATGTTAAATACACTACCGCGTTTAGTTCAAATAACAATAAAAAATATGGTTCGAAAAATATAATTCCGTACCCAAAGAGTAAAAACGGAGCCCTATTTCTAAGACTCTGTCAACTGTCCGTCTGTCTGTCTGTCTGTCTGTAACCAGGCTGTAACTCAAGAACCATGACAGCTAGAGAGTTGAAATTTTCACAAATAATTTATTGCTTTTGCTGGTATAATAACAAATACTAAAAAAAACAATATTTAAGTGAGGCTTACATACAACCAACGTGATTTTTTTTGCCATCTTTTTGTTTACGCTCTATCGTAAAAACGATAATTCACACAGGCATCAAAGTTGACTTGATTGTAAAACTAGTTATATATATTTTAACGAAAAATATTAACAAGTGGCTAGCCGTGGGTACGAGACCCTTATTGCTCTAGTCCGAATAGCACTAGACCAGTTTTTTTTGTAACCGTGTACACGAACCAAGTCGCCGGCGCGACTTGTCTACATTTTACGATAAAAAAAAATATCACTTTTCATTATCAACCCATTATGTCCCCACCGATGGGCACGGGTCTCTTCCCTGAGGAAGATATAGGCCACACTGCACCATGAGGGCCAAGTCCGTATTGGTGGAGGCTTTTGCAAGACTCGTGACTGGTCTTACTGTCAGAATTGTAGACTTTTAGTCCGGATTTACTTACGGGTGTTGTTATATCGGAAAAGTCCGACCAGGTTTCGCTCCGATTCGCAGAGCTTAATCATCAGAGCTTACTGTCAGAAGTTTTTCAAGCCGTCCTAAGGCCTCTGACTTGACTTAGCGACTGCCATCTAACGACGACAGCCGGCACCAACTGCTTAGCGTGCCTTGCGAAGCACGGAAGTGCTCGGAAAAATGCCACTAGCGTTAGTCATAGTGGGTCACCCATACATGCACTGAACGCGCCCTATGTTGCTTAACCTCGTTTAAGATCGCTCAGGCAGCCGGGGCTACGAGCGATTCTATCAGCTTTGCATAATATGAAGTACTTAAATATAAGTGTGTTTATGTCCGTATCAGCAGTGATTGTATCGAACCGTAGAGCGGAAAACCGAAAGTCCAATCTCATGTTTCATGTTATGTTTACGCACCTAACCCATAATTTAGTTCACGTTCTATTTATTCAGTTCCGTGAATGAATAACTTAGTATTTCCTTTCAACACTTCGACATGTAAATGTAACAAATAAATACCAGTGTAATATTAATATAATGTTTTAGTCATGTTCATCCAAAGGTTGTCTGGAAGAGATCACTGTTAGTGATAAGGCCGCCTTATGTACTCTTAGGTTAAGAAATATCTGTGTAATTTCCATTTTTATGTAAAACTAGCTGACCCAGCGAACTTCGTACCGCCTGACAGTCGATTCTTTAATTTATTTTTATTTTTCTCTCCGTAAGAACCATCCCCGTAGTTCAAGGAATATTCTAAAAAAAGTTTTAGCAAAATCGGTTCAGATGCTCTCGAGATTTGCGCTTACCAACACATTCAGCGATTCATTTTTATATTATAGGTAAAGTTTTCTTTATGCATCTATCTATAATATTATACTATTTTTATTTTTAATGCACTAACCCGTGCTAAGGACAAATTTAAAAACCTATTTAGAGGCTAAAAATTTCACCCATGCCGGGATTCGAACCCACAACCTCTGGCTATCCGTGCTATCTAATATTGTTGACTACTCCTTGGAATCATTTTATGATTTTGTATATTTTTTTGTTTTTATTTTTTCTGTATTGAATGACATGATAGAGAAAAGACAATAAAAGGAACTCCGTTTATTTATATATTCACTTATTTTAAGGTCCGTTCCTCAACAAGTATTCCTCGATACTTCAAAGACGAGAGGTAGAAAAGTGTATATTTACAGAAAGAAACACTATTCCACCTATCGTCTTGTATATTATAACATAAAATGTTCGTTCACTTTACTTACCTTAATTATTTCATCTAGCCTACTTACATGCTTGGAGACCGCGACTAGGCAAACGTAGTGTAGGACGCCCTCCGACTAGGTGGGATGACGATCTGCGAAAAACTGCAGGCAGATGCTGGATGCGGCAAGCTCAAGACAGGGCGCTATGGCGCTCATTAGGGGATAGCTATGTCCAGCAGTGGACTAGTATAGCCTGACGACAGCGACGACTTACTTGCTACTGAGATATTATCCCAAAATAATTTAAATGCAAGAAACTTAAGAACATTCTCATCCACCACCTGCGGTTGACTGGCAGAAAATGCTTAAGTTAGCCGCATTTTCCGATTTTATTGTTAAAATTAAGGTACAATAAAAGTATTGATAATAATATTATTACATACATACATAACCTCACGCCTGTATCCCAGAGGCGTAAGCAGAGACCAGGGACTGCCACTTGCCACGATCCTGACAGATCACCTTCGCTTCATCAACGTTCGATGTCGTCGTCAAGTCGTTGCATGCACGCACGCCGGTTCCAGGTACTTTCTATCTTTCCCTTTGCTAATACATCCCCTATCTGGTCGATGTATATCCACCTGGGACGACCCTTACCAACCCTTCCACTCACATTCGCAATATATATTAGTTTCGTCAATCTTTCTTCCTTCATCCTCTCCACATGTCCAAACCAAGGCAACATTCCTTTCTCGATAGCAGTAATTAATAATTACTGCTAATAGCATTTTCTTCTAGGACATCCGTAATTAGGTTAAACAAACAATCTTAGACTACAGAGACCGGTGTGAACCGCATTAACGCACAGTGTCCCATGTAAATACTCCCTAAGTAACACACGACTATTGTCGCCGCTGGATCTTTATTCAGGTCGATCGTAACACTCGATAGCCACGGACAGAGCCCGGCGACGGACGAATGCATCCGGCAATTCTAGTACACAGTCTAGTTACAAAAGAACGATCCGACGATGCGATCACATAACGTCACTTCACTGAAATAAATAATGCTATTTTGGGTGACTAGCGCCAAGTCACTGGATAAGTAAGTACAGTCTGTAGTTACTTATCCAGTCTGGCTTTTAGAATCCTCGTGTTACCTCGGCTGCTATCGGGTAGAATCGGATATATTCGTGTAATAGAAATATCGGAACTAAATGGAAAACTTTTATACTGAGCAGGAAGTAGTACTTCATACAGTCGTGTGCTTTCGGCGAAAACCGAAGCCTACTCTAGAGCCCGAGGTATGTTCTAAAAGTTAACAGACTGCAGATAATACTTATCCACGGATAATCGAATGTATCTATGTAATATAAAAGAGAACGCGTTACATGTTATAATAAGGCCCCACAAAACCAATTACTTGGTTTGACTGCGGGAGCAGTCTCGTTTACAATAGTTTAACCAGAGATTTTACATAGACTGCTCACATAATATTTGCACACTGGCACTTTCTGATAATAAGGATAACTTAGCTAAATTCTTGAAGTTATTATTTTCTTTTTAAGAACAAATAAATATCTGATTGACAGGATTGTCATTCACATGATTTATCTCTGCGAATGTCATGGTGCAAGACGTTTTTGTTTGATAAATGAAATGACAGTAAGCTTAGTTTTTTTTCTATGATATACTAGATGACGTCCAATTTAACTGTTTTGTGACTTCATTTATATGTATAGCCAGTGATACTCGCGTTGTCAATAGTGTTCTTACTCTCTCTGGGGTCGGTCCCTCATGTCTGAGGATCGTAGTCAGCCTCAGGGTTGCATCTGGAGCGGGTGATTTGCCTCCATCGGGATCTGTCCAACGCGTCTTTTACAACCGTGTAAAATTTGGAGGTCGACGAATCTTTAACTTGATCCGTCCACCTTGTTGGTCAGCGACCGCGCGATCTTTTGCCCTCGGTGTTTCCAACCACTACCAATTTTTCCAAACTTTCGTCACCTCTGCGCATTGTGTGGCCGAAATATGAAAGGATGCGTTGTTGGCATATGGTGGACAAGCGAGTTTTTATTTGGAGCTGGGTTAGGATAGATGCGTTGGTGCGTTTCGCTGTCCAAGGTATTCTCAGCATTCGTCTCCAGCACCACATCTCGAATGCATCTATTCTTTGTCTTTCTCGGGCCAGGATTGTCCACGTTTCTACTCCATATAGAAAGATAGGGAATACCAGAGCTCGTATCAATCTGATTTTAGTTTTGATACCTATTCCTCTTTTCTTCCAGATGTTGCTTAAACGGGTCATAGCATCCTTTGCCATACCGATTCTCCTTTTTATCTCGGGAATACAACTGCCGTCATTGCAGATTTGGGACCCCAGGTATATGTAGCGGTCGACGGTATTAATGCCAGGAATGTTGGAGGTGCTGTCTGTCAGTTTTCCGGCTCGATCCACTATCATTACCTTAGTTTTCGTCCTGTTCACTGCGAGACCTATGTTGCCACTTTCTAACTCGAGTCTTTGAAACAGTTCCCTCATATCTTTCATGGATGTTGCCACTAGAACGGTGTCATCGGCATATCGGAGGTTGGATAATCTCTTTCCACCTATGGGAAAACCGTTCTCCCAATTTTCGAGGGTCTTCCGAATAACATACTCTCCATATATGTTAAAGAGTGCAGGGGATAAGATGCAGCCCTGTCTTACTCCTTTTTTAGTTTGAAACATATTGGAATATTCAGTTCCTAACCTGATGAAGGATCGGTTCTCAGTATACAGACTCTGGACCAGAGCAACGAGGTGCTAAGGAACACCCGTCTCTAGTAGCACCTTCCACAGTTTGTCCCATTTCACGCAGTCAAAGGCTTTTGTGTAGTCGAAAAGCATAAGATCACGGGGTTGTTGAATTCCCTGCTCTTCTCGATGATTTGACGAACATTTAGTATTTGTTCCCGCGTTCCCTTGCCCTTGACGAAACCTGCCTGCTCTTCCGGTATCTGTCTGCTCTGAAAGTAGTTGAGACGTCGATTAATTACATGGAGGAAGATTTTACTCGCATGCGATATCAACGCTATAGTCCTGTAATTTCCACAGTCTTTTGAAGAGCCTTTCTTGTGCAAGGGTATAAACACCGATTCTGTCCAATCTTTTGGCCATATTCCAGTCTTCCAGATGGAATTACAGAGTGTTCTTACAAATTACCTATTATTTGTCAACTGCGGTCTATCTATTTGGCACGTACGTCATGATTTTTACGTACGTACGGCAGTAAGCATATGCGCTTGCATAGGGACCTAGTTTGCAATATAATGCCGCCGAAATTTTTACATACGATAACTACCTTCACTGACTAAACAAATATTATTTTCTTAATATATCTTTCCTTCTTCATTTTACTTTTCCAGTTCCAACACAGAATTCTTAAGCATATATCAAATGTTTTTATTCAAAGCTTCATAGAAACTGAGACTTTATGAACGTCGTAAGTTAAACTGGGTGTACTGTTACACCAAGACTAACTTGCAACAAAGGATAAAGTAAATTGAATTTAGAACATCGTGTGCACTAAGTTTGTGAATTAAAAAAATAATACACTCAATTTAAATAACTGTAGCAACGTTACTTTAAAATTTTCTTAATTATACCTTAGTATTATTTTGTTATAATTTAAAGATTGTTCTGCAATACTTACCTGTCATAATGTAGTAATTAATACTGTTGGGTAAACGACCCACTTAAATACTAATAATACTTAAAACTAATTATGAAGCAAATAACTTACAACTTCTGTCCGCGTCGACGCCTCTCGACTTGGCAGCCGGCGCCGCCCGGGGTGGGTGCACTGAGGTTTGGGGATCCCTAGACGTCCCCGTCTACCCCCAAGAGCTCTTTCCCCAGAAAGCTACGTACCTGCAGTGCACTTTCACGACAATTGTATGTCCACTATTTTGGGCGATCCGTCGCCTAACAAAAAATGTATTAACACTACGGGAACCGTCCCGGAACGTATCTCACACTTCACACGAAGATACAAGCCCGGCAATCTAATTGCCACACCAATTTGGGCCAAGAAAAACCACTCCACGTTTTTCAATCAAAAAAAAAAGTTGTCCACGTGTGCACAGACCAGTGTGACAGCTGTCAAATACAGTGTTGCCAAAATCACACTTCTATTCTAAACATCCCCCCGCTCCGGGCTGACCAGCTCAGGCCGCTAGCTTAATCAACCGGGAGGCGAGAGAGAGTTGCTATGGCTCGTCGCAGAATCGAACCATCGACTAACACATCCGCGACGCGTGGAGTTCCGTCCTCCCCAAAGAGCAACTTTAAAATGCGCCCCCGGCGCCAAAACAAGGATGGCCAATTGGCCTCCTTCAAAAGTACCAAATCCCCTTCCCTAGGAGGCTCGGTCCGGTCTGCCCACTTCACCCTTTGCTGCAACAGATGCAGGTATTCAACCGACCAACGCTTCCAAAAGTCCTGGCCCATTTGTTGCAACATTTGAAAACGTGACAACCGTGACGTACGTTCATTCCTCCATGGGTATTCTGGCAGCGCAGTAAGTGGCTGCCCATTAAAAAAATGGCCAGGAGTGAGGACCTCTAGATCGTTTGGATCAGGGGACAGGGGACAGAGAGGACGAGAATTGAGGACCGCCTCTATTTTACAAAACACAGTAGCAAGCTCCTCAAACGTCAGGACAGTCTCTCCGATCACGCGGCGGATATGAGTCTTCGCTGACTTGACGGCAGCTTCAAAGATACCTCCCCAGTGGGGGCAATTTGGGGGACTAAACCGCCAAGTTACCCCTTTCCGGGCGAGGATTTGACTTAAACTATCACCATTATTTTCTAAAAATACATTAACATCCTTTAGATAGTTTATGGTACCTTTGTAGTTTGAGCCATTGTCGGAGCGAATAAGTGAGGGCAAGCCTCTGCGCGAAACGAAACGATCCAACGCGGCGACGAAGGCCTCAGTAGACAATGCTGAAACTACTTCCAGATGGACAGCCTTGGTGGCCAAGCATACAAACACGCATAGGTAAGCCTTCACAACCCGAGCGTTGCGAAGGGTGGTCGTTTTTACGGAAAACGGCCCCGCAAAGTCCGTTGCGACTCCCTCAAATGGCCGAGACTGATTAACTCGGTCCGGCGGCAGATCTCCCATCTGCGGCTGCATGAGTGAAGCCTTCACTCTGTAACAAGGTACACACTGGAAGAGGACGCTTCGAATGACTCTTCGAGCTGACAATATCCAAAACTCCCGCTGTAGGATAGCTAATAATGCGCCACATCCGGCGTGGGCATTACGAATGTGTCGATCAGACACCAAGAGCTTTACCAAAGGTCCATCCTTTGGTAACAGCAAAGGGTGGCGACTTCCGTAAGGCAGGTCAGCTTTCCGAAGCCGACCCCCAACACGCAAAAGTCCCTCCGAATCCGTAAAGGGATTTAACCTGGCAACCGCTCCCTTGAGCTTGGCGCGACCCTCACGCAGAATCCAAAGTTCAGCCTCGAAGCGGTCCGCCTGCACGATGCGAATCCAGTGCAGCAGCGCGTTCCGACGCTCCTCTGCACTCACAACTGGGGACAAAAGTTTTTCACTCGGATTTCGACAGTTGCGAACAAATCTTTCAATCCAGCTGGTAACCGCCAGCAGTTTATCCAGACTGCTATACCGCCCAGGCAGCCAGTCGGGATCCAAGGCTGTCTCCACAGCTAGAGCGTGCACCCGCACGCCAGGTAAAACTTGAATGGACCTATCCACCTGCTGGACAGGCCACGAAGTCTCTGGTTCCTCCAACCAGGCCGGTCCCCACCAAAGTGAATGAGACACCAATTCGGGAGCTGTGCAGCCCCGGGATGCACAGTCCGCGGGGTTCCAATCACCTGGGACGTGTCTCCAGATGATGGGGATACCAATGTTCTGTATCTGGGAAACCCGGTTTGCCACGAAGATCTCCAAGGTATGTGGCGCCGCGCGCAACCAGGCCAGCGCGACTTGACTGTCTGACCATGCGAAGACATCCCGGATGTCAACGGTGGTAGCCAACTCACGAGAGACGTGGCTTAACAACCTGGACAACAGATGAGCTCCGCTCAACTCTAGCTTGGGTATGGTCAGACGAGTCCTAATTGGAGCAACCTTGCTCTTTGCCAAGAGTAAAGCTACGTTGACCCGGTCCTCCGAGTCAACCGTACGCAGATACACCACCGCAGCGTACCCCCGCTCGGATGCATCACAAAATCCATGCAGACTTGCCTGATATTTGCCCCGCGGCAGAATCCGACGAGGCAGGGCAACCCGGTTGACCTCCTCCATCGAGGATATCAGCGCAAGCCAGGTGTCCAGGGGTGGCCCGATGAGCGGCTCGTCCCACGAAACGCCCATAATCCAGAGCTGCTGCAGCAGACACTTGGCCAAAAAGATCACTGGACTGATCCACCCGTTTGGATCAAACATACGGGCTATGGTGGACAGCACTGTCCGTTTACTCCAGACCCTCTGGGGCTCCAGGTCCACCTGGAACGTGAAAATGTCATTAACGGGTTGGTACCGCATTCCTAACACCGCTATCATGTTGGGATCATCCACATTCTGAAACAGATTAGGGTTCTGTTGGTGATCCTCAGGAATAGCCTCCAACAGACCAGGCTCGTTAGACAACCATTTCCGCAGCTCGTAGCCGCCTGCTGCTAGAATGGCAATTAATTCGTCTCGCAGTATGAGAGCCTCCTCGATACTTTGGGCTCCGGTGCACACATCGTCGACATAAAGGTCGCGCGCCAACACAGCGGCCGCGCGGGGAAAGCGCGCGCGCTCTCGCTCTGCCAGCTCCAACAAGCAGCGAATAGCAATATAAGGGCTGGACTTCAACCCATATGTGTTGGTGTTGAGCTCGTAGACGGTCACTGGGTCCTCCGGGTGTTCACGCCAGAGAATCAGCTGGAAGCGCCTGTCATCTGGGTGGATGACCGTCTGCCGAAACATCATCCGGATGTCCGCTCCAAACACCACCTGATGTCTTCTAAAATTCAGTATAATGTCCACGACATCCCTGTGCAACTTGGGACCGGAATGCAAGCACTGATTCAATGACACCCCTGTCGACGTGGGGGCTGAGCCGTCAAACACGGTCCTCAGCTTACCTGATGATGCCTTCACCACCGCATGGTGAGGCAGGAAATAATGCTCAGTTGAGCTCCAATCAACTCGAGCCGGAGACATGTGGCCCAATGCCTCGTACTCGCGCATAAACTCGATATACTTCTCGCGAAGAACGGGGTCACGCCGCATGCGCCGCTCCATCGCGAGCAGTCGTTTCTCCGCCAGCGACCTGGATTGCCCTAGAACAGGAGAAGAAGCAATGAACGGTAACCTAGTTACAAATCGACCAGACGTCAGCCGCAACGTATTGGCTTGATAGAACGCCTCACACTCCTCATGGTCCGGATCCACCCTTGGAACCATGGGAGGCTCCTCAATTTCCCAAAATCTTTGCATCGTCTTGGCAAGAGATGCAGACGCGATGACCTTCAACTCGTCGGGAGTCGAGTCCTCAAAGACTGGCCCCATTACAGAAAATCCAAAAATTGTCGACACTGCCACCAATGAAGAGGGCCCCAGAACCTTCTGGGTGCCTAGTATGACCCATCCTAATACATCCGCGCCCAGAAGCAGGTCCACTGGAGCGGGATGGTAGAAAAGTGGATCTGCTAGATTTAGATCCAACGTGCACGACCGTACACCTGAGGGCAGATCTGTAGATGGCTGCCATCCTACAATGGTATCCATTACCATGGCCATGGCCGAAATCCTCAGCGTAGAAGAGTGTACCGACGAAAAGGTAAAGTACGTCTGCCCCGCCAGACGCGGAACCTTCACACCACCAACTCCCAAGAGGGGCACCGAGGGGGCACCCAGCCCTAAACTCAATTGCTCGGCCACTCGTGTTGATAGTAGACATCCCTGGGCCCCGGAGTCCAGCAGGGCCCTGACCGTAACAGAATCTCCCTGGGGGCCCCATACGCGGACCGCCGCAGTGGGCAGCAGAACCGTCCTCGGTTCTGCGCTTGCAGAGGGGCAGACTAGCTACATACTCCCCCTCCCATGGGGGTGCCCCTGCTCATAATGTGGCTGGCGAGTGCACATCGCCATCCTAGGCAGGGTATACCCTGCAGCCCTACCGTACCTATAGTACGGCGGGTGGTACTCCAACCGTGGGTACTCGTGGCACGGCGGAGAGAACCGCTGCGGCACCTCTGAGCCGCTCCGCTCCACGCTAGCGCGCGCAGGAACCGGTGCGCAGGAAGGAGAACCTCTCCTCAAATCAACCGTCGGGCCCCCGCCCATAGGGGCCCAACTCACACCCGTACCTGCTGTATGGTAACCGGCAGGCGCGGGGCCCCCCATGGGCCCCCGCGCAGGTACCTGATTCGGCTCCTCCCGGTGTGGCGGCATGCCTCGTGGAGGACTCCTCCTCCAGTCAGACGGGGGGCCTCGCCCTGAGGGGCCCCCGCCCGTAGGGCGCCGTTGCTGCGCCGTCGGAGAGTCCGCCCCCGACCTCCTCTCTTCAGACGGGGGGCCTCGCCCTGAGGGACCCCCGCCCGTAGGGCGCCACGGTTGTGCCGTCGGAGAGTTCACCCCCGACCTATTGGCACACAACAATAAGTGGTGCGGCCCACCGCACGCACGACAAGGCTGGGGCCTGGGGCAATGCCGTTGAAAATGGTCCCCCAGACAGCCAAAGCACAGGCTATTGCGCTTTACCATGCGCCGCCTATCAGTTACTGGCAAACCTTGCCAGTCATGGCACTGCAGCAGTGCATGCCCCATGTGGCCACATTGCAAACATGCCGAGTCTCTCCCGGCCGCCGCCAGTGCCGCCAAGCGCGCCGTAGTGCGTCCTCGCGGCGGCTGCGCTGGCTGGGACGCCCTGCGCCCCTGTGAGGCGCCCCTGCGCCCCTGTGAGGCGCCACACCCACACGTCGGCGCCGCTGACTGCCCCAAGTCCGGCTGTGAAGTCTCCACGACCCTGGCCTCAAACTCCAAAAACTTCATTAAGTCCGTGAACTTGGGCAATCCATCGCCGTCCCTTTCTGCCGACTCCCGTTCAAACCGTACGCGGATGTCGGCCGGTAACTTACTTAAAATTATGTGGACTAATAGAAAGGACCACTCATCCACGGGCAAATTTAGCGTTCGTAACGCGTTACATGCAACAGTGACCGGTGTCAACAGCTGCCCCCGCAAATGTGCCCTGTTGGTGACCTTTGGTAGGCCCAACAACTGCCCTGCATGTGCGTCTGCCAGCAGACGAGCGTTCTGGTAACGCTTGTTGAGCAGCTCCCATGCTGTTTCGTAATGGTCGTCCATGACCTTCAGATGCTGGACGATGGCCCTCGATTCGCCCTCCAGAGTCGACAAAAGGTATGCCATCTTCTGTCCCGGTGTCAAATCCTGCCTGGAATCAACCAGCGAGGTAAACATATTTTTAAAAGCAACCCACTCCTCAACAGCTCCACTGAAGTGAGTGAGCTGGAGAGTGGGAAGCCTGCCTGTGACCGCGGACCCTTCCATAGGTAGCGGCTTATTCGGTGCAGTACCACCTGACCGTCGTCTCCGTATGTCGCAGGCCGCCTGGACCACGGAGTTCTCAATCTCCATTATTTGGGCTAGATCCCGCTCGTATCCCGAGAATACCTCAGGGCTGGGCGCTGGATGACCATCTGCCAGCGCTATCACGGCTGCCTCAGCCGTGGCCGTGCGTTGCCCCAATTGCTGAGCTCGCTCAAGGATGGCATCATCCCTGTCAGTCCGAGACAGCAGTCCCTGAACAGCCACGAACCACCGCAGTTCATTGGCTAGTGTAGCCCTCGCCATCGCGTGGATCACCAAAAATCAAATCAAACACAGTGATGAGAACAAACCAATCAAACACAGTGATGAGAATAAACCTCGACAAATGCTCACACTAGCCGGGCAACCAACATACAACTTTAGTTGTGTAGAACTAGTTATCTATTACTACAAACTAGCAATGCAAACAACAATATTTACTTATCAATGCAAACAACAATATTTACTTATAACTACTACTAACTATTTGCTATTCACATACAACAACTGCAAATAATAACCCATAGATCAATTGCAAACAATAATTGCAAACAATAACAATAACTTTACTGTTACAAGTTGACCAAAATAACCTACAAAGTAACCTACAAATGTATGGGAAAACAAAGTTAATCATACAAAGTGTATGTTTCCCACAGGGTTAAGGGATTAACCACTGCTCTGCTACCAAAATGTTGGGTAAACGACCCACTTAAATACTAATAATACTTAAAACTAATTATGAAGCAAATAACTTACAACTTCTGTCCGCGTCGACGCCTCTCGACTTGGCAGCCGGCGCCGCCCGGGGTGGGTGCACTGAGGTTTGGGGATCCCTAGACGTCCCCGTCTACCCCCAAGAGCTCTTTCCCCAGAAAGCTACGTACCTGCAGTGCACTTTCACGACAATTGTATGTCCACTATTTTGGGCGATCCGTCGCCTAACAAAAAATGTATTAACACTACGGGAACCGTCCCGGAACGTATCTCACACTTCACACGAAGATACAAGCCCGGCAATCTAATTGCCACACCAATTTGGGCCAAGAAAAACCACTCCACGTTTTTCAATCAAAAAAAAAAGTTGTCCAAGTGTGCACAGACCAGTGTGACAGCTGTCAAATACAGTGTTGCCAAAATCACACTTCTATTCTAAACAAATACCTAAACTGAAATAAAAGTGTAGGTACCTATCTTGTGATTGTAAACGTTTTTTTTTTTTTCATTTAGTCATTTCCTCGCTGAGGTGGAATAAAAAGTTACGTGTTGCACTCGAGTGCAAAGATTTTTCACCTCGTGCTCTTTTGATTCCCTCGCTAACGCTCAGGATTCTAATTTTGAATCCTTCGCTTGCTCGGTCATCAAAATTTAACACGCGGTTAAAAAGCAACTTTGCACTCTTGTATAACAAATAACTATTAAGGTTATTATTATTACAAGGAAACATTTTGATCAGGCTCATTTTGATTTTAATGTTCGCTGGAGGAAACTATAAAGTGGTAGAAAATTGGACTCCCCAATTACGCTTCATTCGAGGACGCCCATATACCGCAAATCATATCTTCTGAGTAAAACCAACGTCATTATATTCTTCCAGCTAGAAAATAATACAACAACTGGAAGCAATAATTACCAACCAAATTACGGTCATGTTAATAATTTGTGCTGTAAATAAATAATTAAGTACATAACGTATGAATTAAATTGCGAGAAAGATGCATTATTCTAATAAAATTAGTGCACAGAACCGTTTCACATCTGCACTCCGACTTCCTAAGGTTTGTTGGAAGAAATCTTTCACAGAAATAAGCTCGCCTTTATACATGTATTTTCTTAAATTTTATTTCTTGTTTGCGTTTTTCGTGTGCAATAAAGTTTAAAGTAACGTAAATTACCCTTTATTATTCCCAAACATACTGCGAAACTGTGTTAAAAAGGAAACATCTGATCAAGCAGCAATCGCATACCACATTACGCGCTAGTGTGAAAACAGACACGCATATACGTATAGAATGTTTAATTATATCCCCTTGCCATTCACTACGCTACATTGATGAATTTTACTCAGACCATCGTCCAGAAGGCTGATACAAGGAAAACAAAATGTTTTCGTTTACTCATTAACCGCGGATTTATTTTACATTACTATTCATTTTATTATATTTCTTTTATTGAAAATAAACAAACAATTGTACAATATATTTACAAGACATAACAATTTTACATGGATTTATGTAATTTGTACAGTGGCGTTTTCTATAGATAAGCACAGATATGGAAAATAAAATAGTAGTCGTCCTCTGGCACGGTTAGCCAGAGGTCGCGGGTTCGAGTCCCGGCATGGGTGGAATTTTTTGCCTCTAAATAGGTTTTTTAAAAATATTAGTCATATTACAGGACATTATTACAGGTCATCTCATATTACAGGACATATGACAGATCACATTACATCAGATCATATTACAGGACATAGTCATTATTACAGGACATTAGGTACTCGTATATCGAATGTCCTGTAATAATGACTTTGGGAAGGAAGAAAGCTTCGCTTATTTTTGCTTAGTGGTCAACTGTACTAAAACTTTACATCCATGCACTCTACTCCGTGACATTACGACGGTCTTTCCAGCTCTTAAATGAAAGATTATGTACTCGACTGACGACTGTACGACCAAGCTACTTTCAATCAAACATTAAATGTTTTAATTCGTATCTCAAGTCACGGACACCTTTCTTAAGGAAAATCGTTATGTTCTTAGTGTAATCTTTTACTGTGCATCTCATTACTCTTTAAGCAACAGAGTTTTTAAATATGGCCAGCTAGCTAGAACATTCAAACACAAGTGTTATTTCACCGTTCCCAATACATTCGGTCCTTACGTAAGAATCAAAATATTTGACTTGTGTCGCTGGCGAATGAACCGATCGCAACCTTTCTTTCTTTCTCTTTTCCCTTGCCCGACCAGTCTCACTTGAGCCCGCCTCAACGCCTTTCTTTCTCACGCACCTTGTGAGGAATCCGGAAAGAGGCGAGGTCTATGTAAAATGGTTACTTTGCATGAATCGAGTAAAAACGCCAACTTCAATACGGAGGAAGTAATAAGTAAAAACATTAATTTGCAAGCAATTGTCTTTGGATCAGTAATTAATTGGTTTTATAGGTTTTTGCCTGGCGATGGGTTGACACTTTCACTATTTTGCTCGTAATAGATGCTTAGTAGATGATTACTGTACGGAGATACAAACTCCGTAAGATTAAAGTTACTTTAGAGATTATTTACGAGAGTTTCACTTGTAGAGTACCATTAACTCATTACGAAAATTTATTGAATTCAAAAAAGAACGACTCTTGGTGTACCAATGACGTCCTCGGTGGCGCAGCGGTGTGGCACACTGACTGTAAAACCGATGGTCTCGGGTTCGATCCCCGGCCGGGTCAAACAAAATTTTCTACTTGTCTCGGGTTTTGGATGTTATCTATATATTTATCGTATTAAATCTATTGTCGAGTTAGCACCTATAACACAAGTCATTTAGTTGTACTTAGTTTAAGGATAACGAGATCTGTGTAATATGTCCATGAATATTTATTTATATTTAGGCAAGGAGTATTGAGCATCGCCATACTTTGAAGCGTAATTCGAAATTTAGTCACAGAGTGTGAATCTAGATGTCGTTACTACGTTTGTACAAAGTTTTAAAAATGTTTATGGGGCATCATTTATTGTAAGTTAGCAGTCCTTTTAAAGAATACTTTGAATTTTTGATCAGCATGTTTAGTGGCGATCGCCCTAATTCAGATGATGTTTATCACCTTGTTTTAAATAACGTTTATATCGTCTCATAAAGGAATAAGACTATTGCTGAAATAAACGTACAAAGCCATCACAGAACACTTTTTAATACACCATAGGATATAATTTTTATTTTCTTCATATCATTTTGTGTAAAATGTTAAAGAATGAGAATAAAAATACTTTTATTGACCAAAGAATACAAAATAGGGCTGAGTTACACAGGACTGATACGTTCAATAACACAAAAACATACAGCATCTGCTACTGAGCTAGGCTTATTGCCTGTATTACAGTGAACAGTGCCTCATCCCAAAAGGTATGTTATGGTGTAAAGTGTAGTACAGTTGAACAACTTTTGATTTGAGAGAAGAAAACAATTAAACTCAGCAAAAGTTCCATGGTTACATGGGTACGATCAATATTTTTTATTTTCCTTTTATCATTTTGTGTAATATGTTAAAGAATAAGAATAAAAATACTTTTATTGACTAAAGAATACAAAATAGGGCTGAGTTACATAGGAATGATACGTTCAATAACACAAGAACGTATAGCATCTGCTACTTCCCACGACACAGGGTATCCTAGTGTGGGGCCAGAAGCAATGTATTACTATGTACCTGTATGTAAATGTTATGTTATGTTACTGAGCTAGGCTTATTACCTGTATTACAGTAAACAGTACCTCATCCCAAAAGGTTATGGTGTAAAGTGTAGTACAGTTGAATAACATTTGATTTGAATGAAGAAAACCCCAAGAAAGCAAAAGTTCCGTGGTTACCTCTTCTTACACATCAATATAACGTAGGTGAAGTACCTACACACATCAATATAACGTAGGTATTCTTCTTCAGGCTATATTAAGTAGTCCACTGCTGGACATAGCCCTCACCTAATGAGCGCCATAGCGCCCTGTCTTCAGCTTGCCGCATCCAGCATCTGCCGGCAGTTTTACGCAGATCGTCATCCCACCTGGTCGGAGGGCGTCCTACACTACGTTTGCCGAGTCGCGGTCAAGACTCAAGAACAATTTACTCCAACGGTTGACGATTCTTCGCGAGAATAACGTAGGTACTTACATCACAATTAATTTAAAAGCTTTTATAAAGTAGGAAACCTACTTAATATTTATTGTTGCATGTCAGTAGCCCACAGCCCGATTCGATCTAAAGAGAATCGATGGCTATCATTATGGATAATAGTTTTCTCGTTGTAACTGATCTTAACACCTGCTGAGGCTTAAGCGTCTGTCTTATGCCTAGTTTACACGTACAAAGTTATTTAATACAAGACTACTTTATTGCACAACATTCGTAAGCACTACACATATTAACTTAATTAATAACTTACTTAAGCAGAGCGAAACCTGGTCTGACTCTTTTCCCAAAAAACTCAAGAATATTAATTCGAAATTAAATTAATAAAGTAAATTTTAACTAAAATATCACAGGGTACTTAAAATAAGAAATAAGAAAAAAGTATTTATTGCCGTATCAAAATACAACTTACAATTAAATAAGACAAAAAATTAGTATTAGGATATTGATAATAAGCCAAAAGTTCGGGGCAGCACCGGCAGTTCCGGCACTGGTTTTTATCTTTAATTTAGCAATTTACCTACATTGAAATAAACAAGAAGTATTATTATTATTGAAATTCTTTATGGCATAATAATTTTGCTCATAGGCGGGCTTTATGCTAGTTAGCATTATCTACCAGCTCACCTAACTTTTGGAGACAAGATTAGCAGGTAGTGCAATATACAATATAAAATTTACTCATTACTCATTTACATCTAGATGTGTAGATTATACATGAAATTTAGTAATGTGGGGGAATATACTATAGGTTATTGTGTTCCGAATTGACTCATCGTTGCATTTAGTCAGAATTAACGATTTAGTGTACGTTTAAGTCATAAGAAATAGCCCGGCAAGTGTACAATATTTACTTGGCGCAGTAAAGAATTTTAATAATAATTATTATAATACTAAGGCAAGTTTCGGCTAAATTATTAACCAAACCCACTCAATTCTAAAGCAAGTTGGCCAATTTAGGATCAAGAACTTTTCTGCGGCGGTGGCGACTCTACTAAAAAAGTGTAAGTTCTATTTCACTTGTTCACTTAATCAGAAAACCGCTAACTTGCTACTAATTAGCTCTTTAATGATTGGTTCACCGCAGTCAATGGATTTTTAACTACTTTAGTTACCTAAAATTTAGCACGTAAGCAACGCGTATAGTATAACCTATAGTTTAAGAATATTCTTTATTGTATATTTTATCAGAGCACATGATATATAAAACATGTAAAGATACAATACTTTTGGCGGCTCTATTACTAAATTATTTTTTTTTTTTACATGTAAGTATTCTTTTTTAAAAACCTATTTAGAGGCTGAAAATTCCACCCATGCCGGGATTCGAACCCGCGACCTCTCGCTATTCGTGCCAGGCACGGATAGCCAGAGGTCGCGGGTTTTAAATACGTTTTTAAAAAAAATGTCCTTAGCACGGGTTAGTGCTAAAATAAAAATAGTATAATGTATGTATGTTCATTTTTACTTAAAATTTAGTTGACTACTTGTTAACTTGTGTAAACTAGCCATAAGATTGATCACCGTGACCCAGTTGCTTATGTAACACACTAGGATTACACACAATCTTAACAATATGAGCGTCTTATTGAGCATCCATTTGTGAGAACTCAGTTTGGTGTAAGGGGCTTAGTCTTTTTACTCGACTGTAAAAACAGCATGAGGATAGCATGTATGTACGAATGGTGAGTGTGTATATTCCTTCATGATGTACAGAGGATAGAGCTGGATGTTAGTTATACATTGAGCGGGTATAATCGCGATTATTTTTGAATTTGCGAAATGAAGTGACTAATGAAAGGTATTGGCAACATAAGAGTCATTGGGAGAGAGGATAGAGTCACGAATCAAATAAAAAGCGGTAACGGTAGTAGGACGACTCCTGTCGCGCGTTTTAAATGTGAAAAGTAGCGACTTTCCTGTACATTCATTGTCAAATTTTGACATCTTAGCGCTACAAAACGCGTGACTCGTGTCGTCGCTACACTTTAGAAGCAAAAGTCCGCTGCAAAAATCAAATAAAAATAAATTACATAATAATCGATGCTGGGGATGACCGGAACGAGACGAGAAAGGGGGTAAGACTTTCATTATGTCACAATTTTATAAAGAACATCATAGGATCCACTGGTCAGGGCAGACAAAACATTAAGTCATCCTTACATTATGCAACAGTAATGTATGATTGTGCTAACGCTCGCAAGGCACGTTAAGCTGTTGGTGCCGGCTGTCATGTAATGGCAGTCGTTAAGCCATGTCGGAGGCCTTATTATCAAGCCGCCCAGCTTGATAACTTCTGACAGTAAGGCCCGCCACCGTCTTACAATCCTCCACCAACCCGCACTTGGCCCCCGTGGTGGAGTATGGCCTAACCTTCCTGCGATGCAGGAAGAGACCCGTGCCTCAGCAGTGGGTGCATACAGGTGTTTATACCGAATATATAATTGGGTATTTGTTTTGTATCTGCTTTCGCTTACGTACTTACTTATTTCCTGGGCAATAATTGATACCTGATTATGGTGCTGACTTTGTCCGAGCTTAAAATAATATAATATTGGCCTTTTTTGCATTTACTTAATGAGATGATTTATACAGCATCCAGTGGTATCTTCACTCACACTAGATGGGTGAAGGGACCACTCCGACTAGTGCCTGGGACATGGTTTTATAGATGGTGTAGGCTTGCCCAGCACCTATACCATCCTGACAGCTTAGTCGGCCTAGCCCACAGGAAAGACTTGTCAATACGTGCGAAGCCAACCAAGCCGCGGGTTTCCTCACGATGTTTTCCTTCACGGTTAGCGTGTGGTATTGCGACTGCAAATTCGCAAATGTACGTAACTTTGAAATTAAACAAAGTCATTGGTACATGCCCGCACTCGGGATCGAACCTGGGGCTCTCGTTTGCCAGTCCATGGTTCTACCCACTGAGCTGCCACCGAGCTTGAAATAGTAAGTACAATACGATCGTTCATGTGAACGATATTGTATGCTTTATTTCTATCTACACAAGGTTTCAGTTCTTGCTTTAATAAATTAGTTAGTCTTGTTTAACTAGATTAGACAATAGTAAGTATTTGATCTCATAATTATGCACACGACTATGTAATTAAAATATTATTACATGTCCGTATCTTTTAATAACATAGGCTAGTTAACTGAGAGGAATTTCAGCACACTATCATAGTAATGTGAATTATACGCCATTACTAATTGCTAGGTATGTCTCGCAAAATATCTGGGTAGGTCTGGCGTACTTTAAGTCACAAAGAAAGGCCTGTCAATATCTGTCTTTCAAGTCACATTTGAAAGGTAGATATTAAAACTATCTTCATCTTGCAGAAGAAAGCGATTCCGTTTATTTACAAACTACGTATTACGGATTTAGTAGGAGATTTTTTAGAAAAATAACGTCACAACAGCTGCACCTACACGGGGACCAAGTCCAAATGTTACGTTATATACATTATAACATAACATAATATTTACAAACAGGCATATTGCTTCTGGCCTCACACTATGATACCCTGTGTCGTGGGAACCCGAAACAGTGACAACACAAACATGTAAACATCCAAGACCTGGGGTTTATTTGCGTCGATATCAACCCTATGTATGTCTCAACTGCTGGGAGAAGCGGCGTTTCTTGCATTGCAAGAAGTTTAGGCCATACTCCACCACTGGCGCCAAATCCGGTTTGGTGGAGGATTGTTAGGCAGTGGCTGGCCTTACTGTCAGAAGATATCAAGCCGCCTATAAGGCCTCTGACATGGCTTACCGGCTGCCATGCAGCCGGTACCAACGGCTTAACGTGCCTCGCGAAGTACTGAAGCTGTTGGAACAAATGCCACTAGCGGTAGTCACGGGATGGTCTCCCATCCAGCACCTGACCGCGCCTGTTGTTGCCTAACCTTATTGATTGATTCCAATCACTCGGTTCCACTAGGCCACGAGCGCTTCGCATTGGCGCAATGGTGGCGCAGTGGAGCATTGTAGTGTAAATAAAATATGTGCATTATGTATAATGTTTCATAAATGAAATCATATGTATAATGTTAGAAAAAATATCAACGAACAAAACCTTTTTTAAAACACCAGTAGCCTCAGTAATACCTTTTACTGCATGACCAAAGAAGTCAAAAGTTAAATTCTTACACAACAGAATCTCCGAACCCGCCGACGGCTTTCATAAGAACACCTTAAGCCTCCTTTTGTTACTTATTTAAATATCATCGTAAAAGTCAGTGAGCATTGCAGCAAAAAGTTGTCACGCGCGGTGATCGGTAGGCAAATATCACGTTAAAATTGAAAAGAAAGCGTGATCAATTGACTTATGCCTAGCAACGAGAAAGTAGGAAAGGGTTTTCTGAGTCGCCTATTAGCTCAGTTGGAAAGAGCGCTGGCACGGATAGCCACAGGTCGCGGGCTCGAATCCCGGCATGGGTGGAATTTCAGCCTCTAAATAGGTTTTTAAAAAAGGGTTTTCTGTGTTATCTATTTACATACTTGGAGAGATATGTACTTGTATGGAATAAAGTTTTTTGCTATCGACTTGTTCAGTACAGTCTACAAAACTTAGGTATTTGCATCTACTTAATGAGATGATTTATACAGCGTCTAGTGGTATCTTCACTCACACTAGATGGGTGAAGGGACTCGGACGTTGCAGTGCATGGGACACTATTTTAGATGGAGTAGGCTTTAAAACTAAAACTTCGGGAGGGACCCTACAAGCAGCCATACATCTGGCTAATAATAGAATCAAATGGAGAGAGCTGGTGGCGGAAGCTGCCCCATAGTCACGTCCCTCAGCCATGAGGAAACGACAAAGAAGAAGAGAAGGCTTTAAAAACCTGTTTAGAGGCTAAAACTTCCACCCATGCCGGGACTCGAACCCGCGACCTCTGGCTAACCATGCCAGCGCTCTCCCAACTGAGCTGAGCCAGCACGGGTTAGTGCAACAAAAATAATATAATCATGGAGTAGGCTTGCCCAGCACTTACACCATCCTGACAGCTGAGTCGGCCTAGCCTACAGGAATGACAAATCAATACGTGCGGAGCCTACAAATTTGCGGATTTCGTCACGATGGTTTCCTTCACAGTTAGCGTGCGGTGTTGCCACACAAATTCATAGGGAACGCCCGCACTGGGAATCCAATCTGGATCTCTCGCTTCCGAGACCAATGTTCTACCCACTGGGCCAATATTGGCAGCACATCAACTACTACACAAAGTTTTCTCCGCAGTATACGGTCTTTCTATTGACGAGCACAATTGGCAAGTACCCCCTGTTTTTGGAAGTAACGTACATGGGCACTTTTTTACACAGAGTTTTAGGCGAAAACCCCGTCGTGATAGGTGCATGATGGATGTATTAGACCCAACAATATAAACCACTTTTATTATGGGGCCAACACTGTTATCGTGAAAAAAAAACAAATAAAATAGGCCGTTAGTATTCACAAATAAACCGATTTCCGTAACCCACCAGCCTGGGTAGTACGATGGCACGAGTCACGCGGCGACGAAATGTCAAAATTTGACACTTAATGGGCTGGAAAGTTGAGATTTTGGACATTTCAAACGCGCGACTACCGTCATCGTACAACACAGTACCATGGAAAAAGTTTAATAAAAGTACAATTCGTTATTATGACAATTCGAGGTAATTGGATAACAGTGTCTACATGTAAATCTGTGGGTTAATCTCTTTTGCAACTTAACTTACATCGAATTATTATAGTAAACCACGAATAGTAGTTCTATGACACTCGGCCCTGGGATCTCAAGTTGTATCACCGCTATTCTTGCCCCCTGTTCACAAAGGCCGGCAACAAATCATGTCAGATGCCACTAATTAAGCCGGGAATCGTGCGAGAGCATGCGATGGGACTGATCAACGTGGAATATTCATATGTAGACATGCAATGTTGACACTAAGTAAAATGATTGTAACAGAAGTCCCTCTGTCGAAGTAAGCTGGATCCAAGCCACACAGTGAGGCAATGCCGCCAGCCTTCTAGGTACTCTACCACCCGACAGCGATCTGGCTCAAATATTTTATTTAAATCAGAGAGAAAAACTTCTTTGCATCTCCATAAAGAGACGGTTTATACAGTGTCCAGTGGCATCTTTACTCACACTAGATGGGTGAAGGGACCACGGGGACATGGTTTTAGTTGGTGTAAAATCAGAGAGAGAATACGGGCTTAATTACCACGGGTGCCCATCGTGGATTGGCAATTATTTATTTGTTAAATTATTTTATTGCTATTTAAGGCCCATCACCAGAGTCTACTTTAGTATATCAACGAATTACAGGTGAGCACAACATTAGTTATAACAGATTTTTGTTAATACTGTTACATTGGATGGTCTTGACACTGTACTAAAGCATCAGACGGTATTGGGTATACTAAAAACTACAATTAATTGTAACTATAAACAGTTTGGAAATATTACTTTTACTTGGGGGTTTTATTGGATAAGTGCACCTTATGCCCCTGTAATTATATAATTTTATAGGTGAAACTGTACCTTCTTCTTCTGATTCGAATGAGAGTGAGCAAGCTGCCGTTTTTGGTTTTGTCAGGTAATAGGCGTGACGACAATATGAAATAATCAATCATTTAACGATATTAGGGGAAAGTACAAATTAAAAGGATTTAAAACACTGTTTTAGATTTATAAAAAAAAGAGACATCAATATTTTCAATAAAATAAAAGATTATAAAACTGCTTTCAGCCATTTTGACTGAAACTCCCATGACACCGAGTGACGTCACGCTTAGGTTAACATCGGTAAACTTCACGGATGCTTTGTGACTACTAGTGATTACGATGTTTGTTTACCAGGGCGTGACGTCAGATTCAACGCCATGACACAGCGAGCTGTTCCCGCAGATTTAAAAGAATTTTAGAAAACTGGCTTTAATTTACATATTATCATACAGCAGGCACATACATTGCTTCTGGCCCCACACTAGGGTTCCCTGTGTCGTGGGTACCAGAAACAACTACATCACAAACATGTAAACATCCATGACCTGGGTTTTTTTCTTCTTTTGTCCCCAGCCGAGATTCGAACCTCTTGCACCTGCTTTTTGTAAATAATAAATGGAAGTGGATTTTAAAATCTTTCGTCATTCCTTATAGATATCTCACCACTTCTACCGTACAAGTGAATGGCCACTGTGGACATTTTCCCAGGTACAAGTGAATAGCGTCCAACGCCTGCTCCAAACCTGTACCTTTATGGGTATTTATTCTGTGCGCGACGCTGCCATGCATCACTAGTCGCAGTGATTGGCGAGCGTTTGTGTGAGAAATTGCAATTCAAAATCCTAGGTAGGTAGGTGGCTATTTTTTTACGTAATTTATGGCTGACATTAGAAAAGAGAGACTATGATACGTAGTTTATTGACGAATGATAGACGGGAATATATTTCTGGTACTCATATGTTCTCTATTAGGTATTAGGTGCCCCCTATACATGTAAACATACTTATGACCACCAATCTCCAAAGTTCAATATGTCGAATCAGATATGAAATCTTTTAAAGGTAACTCTTTAAAGGATACTCTAAGAAAACTGATATCCTTTCATTTCAATTACAAAAAAGCAATAAAAAGTAAAAGTAATATCAAAAATGTATTACAGTCGGCCGCACATCAACCTTTTACAGACGTGCACTAAGTTACGGTTGACATTGCAATAAAAATGTAAAGATTGACATGCTGTCGACTGCAATAAAATAGATAAACTATGTGATAAAATTTTCGGAAAGCAACGTTCTATGATTAAAGCTGTCCTCGACATTCTATGAACCCAGCTATAGTCCGTTGCGAAACTGCATTAGATTAAATTAAATTGGATGTATCTGCCTAGTCTCTGATTCGTGTACTTCTGTCAATACGCATACTTTACCACCTCGCTCATCATGTCAAACGTCATGAAACCGTTCTGAATTGAGAATTTCACTGAATAAATACTTAAGTAAGATAGTACGATTATAACCAGGGAAAAGCAACCTGTCAAAAAGACACTGGCTGGCGAGTCCTCTAGGCAGGTACCACGAGAAGCGCACCTAACAAGGTTGACGGAACGAATCATCGCAAGTGATTACTGGCTGGTAAACGCTCAGTCCCTCGCACCAGACGGGGGGACGGCCGCGTCCTGGCCGAAAAAGAACAATACGTTCGAAATTCGAATTTAGAAAAAAAAGGTTTTACGCGCGAAAAGTAATAAAACTTATTGTTTTTCTTTTATGTGCGAATGTTGTGCGTGATTAGTTAACTTTCAATTTACAATGTTTCAATAATATTGCAGTGAAAATATTTTTTTGTTTTTTTTAACTTTGTGTAAAGTGTAATGCGTTGGTCATTATAGCGTTGTTAACCTGAACCTGAAGTGCATAATTCCTACTTAGCAAGTGAGTCGAGCATTTTTATCATTTTACAGTCCTGAAGGTACAATGTGACCACAAAGAGTCGTGTCAAAAAATCATAGTTCAAACCAAATCCACTTTAAGGCAACAGCGATTACTTTAGCCAATTTAGATTTATATCAAAACCATATTTACTTGACCCCTTGTACTATCACACAAATTCAATTTAACATCCTGTCGAGCTGGGAGACGGGATGTCAAGATAAACTGGTCACCTCTGCATGTCCACACCACAACTCTCTGATACATCATTTCCGCCGTGTTCCCTAGGTACGATCGTGACATTCAATAACAGTCCTTTTCGGCGCTGACTCAAGGATTATATTTAGCCGAGTAGTCATACGAAAACGGATGGATATTTTTAAGAAAAGTGGTCCTTATTCATTAAATGCTTTTGGAAGGAACTAGAAGTGACTGATTCATACACGCTGAATAATTGAGGTTTAGGAAAGTCAACCATGGGCTTTATACAATGAAAATATTGGCATGGCTATTCAGTAGGGGCATTTAAGACAATGTCAAAGATGGCTGGGAGAGAAATTTGCTAGCGCAAAGTCTGCATTTATACCACTTATTTCAAAGAGTGTAAGAGGTATAATCGAGTATCTAACTAAGTAGGTACAAGCTGAATTTGTTCTCCATGTCTGGGCGTAAAGCGAATGCTACACGCAAGATATATATCGTGATCCGTCAATATAAACTGTTGGATCACGATATTTATTGACGTGTAGAGTAGTGTATTGAGGGATCATAATAATTATCGCTAGATTTCCGGAAATCCTTGTGATCTGATCCAAGATCCTGGATCGTGACATTTATCTTGCGTGTAGTGTTGCGCGTCAATATTGCGAGACGGCAGCAATGGAGGACGTCTATGACACCGCTTCTGCTTCTGAATCATTGACAGGCGACAAGATTGTCTTGAAAGAGCTTAAACTGAACTTAGAATCCCTTCCAGAAGTTCAACCATGCCGTCCATTTCATTGTGAAGGCAAAGTTCGTCCAATAAATTCAAATGTGTAGACATTGCTCTCTTTTGTAGCCAATTTTTCATTCAACGCTTTCTTTTTACGCGTTTTCTATTGATTAGGATATAATTAATTATCGCCACACAATCTCTTATTTTGCTCTGTCTAGGGTCCATCACGTCTGCTTCATATAAAAAGGCTTCAATACTGACGCGATCTGTATCTTTGGTGTAGGGTGTGCTGTGATCCGGCTCAAGATACTTGATTAAATATCATGATAATTATCACAATATATATTGACGTGCAGCGTTCGCCTAAGGGAGTGGAATGCTAGTTAGATGTAGTCAATCACTCTACTTTTCCAGAGCAACTAAATGTCCTATATGAAAGTGCGTTGAAAATTGTGCAGTACATAACGTAACTTGGAACTCGCTTTTATGTCAGAGAGCTAGCCAAAGACCAGGGACTGCCACTTGCCACGATCCTGACAGATCACCTTTGCCTCACCAACGCTTCTTTTTTAATTATTTTATGCTGCCTGTAAACCTCCCACTGCAGGGCACGGGCCTTCTCCTAGAGAGACTGAGAGAGAGAGAGAATACGGACTTAATTACCACGCGTGCCCACTGCGGATTGGCAATTTCATGCGCTGAGGTATTAAACACCTCAGACACTCAGGTTTCCTCACGATACTTTCCTTCACAGTTAGCGAGTGGTATTGCTACTAAAACTTCCAATTCTTGGACACTAGCAGTGTCCAAGAATTGACACGTTTTTGAATGACTAAAAAGTCCTATTCGAGAGCGGTAGCCCCTACTGTCCTACATGACATAAAAAAGGAATAGCCCGGAGTCCGTTCAGTACGAATTTGGTGCCTCCTGCCTCATGGAATGTATTATATATTATATAAATTTCTAACGCTGAATTCCTCATTTCAATATTTCTAAATTGCACCGACTACCCGTTTCTATTTTCTTTCTTGTCTCCGTCTATAGTTGCCTGGAAGGAATAGCTTTTAGTAATAAGGCCGCCAATTGCACTATATTTTTATATATTTTCTGTTACTGTAACTTCTGTGTACAATAAAGAATATTCTATCTATCTATGATTGCAGATAAATGACCTCAACCGAGCAAGATGGGAAGATGGCAAAGAAGCGGCATTATGTGCATTGTTTTGCCGCTTATTTTATATGGGGCACCTAAGACTGATGGCAGCTTGCCTGTGGACCTAACTCCGGAAGAAAAAGGTAAGTAGTGTCTAAGCTAGCATAATGTTATTTATTTACTTACCCATTTGACGTTCATTAACTTTACTAATCATAGTGTCATGCGGAAAAACTCCAATTGCGTAGAAATGTACTCGGTTATTTACGTCTTCATCGTGGTGGTTATGTTTACGTATTTGCAAAAGTGTATGCTTCAACGAAGATGAAATCAAATGGTTTCACATAGATGACTATATTCTTTTTAATGCTCTAACCCGTGCTAAGGACAATTTTAAAAACCTATTTAGAGGCTAAAAATTCTACCCATGCCAGGATACAGAGAATATCTATATCAGAGAATAGCTGTACGTAATACAGAGAATATTGTAAAGAGGTTCGAAATTTCACTGATGCCGGTGAGTCGTCCAGTTGGTAGCTAGCTCAGTTGGTAGAGCGCTGGCACGGATAACCAGAGGTCGCGGGTTCGAATCCCGGCATGGGTGGAATATTTAGCCTCTAAATAGGTTTTTAAAATAGATGACTATGTCGATAATTAATTTAATAAATAAATAACTTTCATACAATACAATCAATCACAAATGTCTCCACCTTAACTATGTATTCAGATAAAATTATAAATAAACTAGCTAATTTCGTTCGTAAAATTACTAAGTTATTTCCGGGTTCGAACCCCGGCTGGGGACAAAGAAAATCACACTTCTTGGATGTTTACATGTTTGTGATGTCTCTGTTTCTGGTTCCCACGACACAGGGTATCCCAATGTGGGGCATGAAGCATGTGCCTGTATTTAAAGATAAGATAAGATAAGAATATTCTTTATTGTACACACCAGAAATAATTACAGACACAACAGTTACAAAAGAAGAGGTACAATTGGCGGCCTTATTGCTGATAGCAATTTCTTCCAGGCAACCTTAAATCGGAAAGATTTAAATGTTATGTCAATTAACACTTTCGTAACTGCACGTAGACATAAATGTAGCCGCGACCATGGTGCATGCAAAAGGTGCCGAAATATCAGAAACATCATATATATTGCGTACAAGTCTACAATAACTGTGGCGACTTCTGTGGCGTAGCGGTAGCGCATCTGTCTACCAAGCAAGAGGTCCCGGGTTCGAATCCCAGCTGGAAACAAAAAAAAACCCCAGGTCTTGGATGTTTACATGTTTGTGATGTCGTTGTGTCTGGTTCCCACGACACAGGGTATCCCAGTGTGGGGCCAGAAGCAATGTATGTGCCTGTATGTAAATGTTATGTTATAAGATTCCTGTAGATACAATAAGCTTGCCAGAAACGTGGTTCGCTTTCTTTCCACAGCAGTACCGCTGCCAACGACCCTATCACTGACGTCTACATCACAAACATCCAGTTCAGTCCAGCCCAATTCTCCAACCTATGCGACGGTCATACCTCCAGTGCCGCCAAGTGATCGAGACAGGTTCCTGACCTTCGCGGAGTCCGGACACCATAGGACCTTCATGTTTGCTAAAGATAACACTTACATACAGCTCGACGGGGATATCATACAGCGATTTCAGCTCAGGTACGTTCTGACAGACTTATTCTCCATTAATCTATTAAACTATAGTTGCTTATGCGATTAAAGCTTTAAACATGATATCAACATTTTGTATGTCCCCACTGCTGGGGCACGGGTCTCTTCCTGCATCGCAGGAAGATGAGGCCATACTCCACCACGGTTGTCAAATTCGTGTTTGTGGAGATAAGATAGGATAATATAATAAATTATTCTTTATAGCACACAAGACACAAAACACATAAATATTTACAATCAAAATGCTTTCGCTTTAGTGCTACTTTGTACTATGATTACGTACCTGTATACAAAAACACAAAATAAATGTATCTACTATGCAACCAACTATGACGGCCTCGGTGGCGCAGCGGTTTAGCACGCTGACTGTACAACCGAGGGTCTCGGGTTCGATCCCCGGCCGGGTCAAACTAGGAAACGAACTTTTCTAGTTTGTCTCGGGTCTTGGATGTTATCTATGTATTTATTGTATGCCGAGTTAGCACCTATAACACAAGTCATTTAGTTCTTAGTACCTATAGGGCTAACGAGATCTGTGTAATGTGTCCATGAATATTTATTATTATTTTTTAACTGTCCTGCAGCATCCATGTCCTTTGGGTATTAATAAGGTAAAACAACATTATTGTAAATTGTTTAAATCTAATGTCACATTTTATTATTCCCGTTTACCTTAAGTCGTTACAATTCGTGAAGACCCTATAATGCCTAGTAGGTGTACCTATAAATATGATGCTCTTGTTTCTAAAAATTGCAGGCAGACAAACAGACAGACGTACATTGCTTTTAGCAATAAGGCCGCCAATTGTACTTTGTATCTTTACATGTTTTATAATAGTATGTACTCTGGTGTACAATAAAGAATATTCTTATCTTATCTTATACTATTTTTATTTTTAATGCACTAACCCGTGCTAAGGAACAAATTTAAAAACCTATTTAGAGGCTAAAAATTTCACACATGCCGGGATTCGAACCCGCAACCTCTGGCTATCCGTGCCAGCGCTCTACCAATTGAGCCAATGCGCGACTCACGGCATCAGTAAAATTGCGAACCTCTTTACACTATTCTCTGTATTACGTACAGGCAGCGACATCTGACTTAAGCAAATTGCATTACTTACGGCCCCGACCACCTACTTTGCAGTTAGGTTTTAACATCGGAACGATATCATTATCTTATCTTACGTACAGCAAACCACATTACACTTTTTTATACTCCTTTGCTGTTGCTTGAAAATGGTGGAAAGGTCTAACGCTCGAGAATACAATTACTTACCCGAGGCTTATAATAACGTATATCTCCTCCATTGATGTATGAAACTCAGGACACTTCAATCATTGGCACGTATCCAGCAGGTGACCTAGTAGCTATAAACAAGATTTATTGTCATGTGTAGGAAGATACCTAACAGGTACTAACCGTAGTGTGTGCCCACGCATTCTAGGAGACGAGGAAAGAGTCTGAGAATAGACGGCGAATTTCTAACCAAGTCACTTTACTGGGGAGTGGTAATTGTGGCTTAGATGCATAGTTTCTTAGATGCCTTCAATTCTAGGACGTTGACATATTTCAATACAAGTTTATTACAAAAAAAAATAAGCCTAGGAGACAGGTTACTAATCTTCGAAATCTTATTACAGAGCAAAGACCATATTTAGTTTTGGCTGACCTAGATATCTTTTCGTCTTTGCATCTACGTAATGAGATGAATTATACAGCGTCCAATAGGATCTTCACTCACACTAGATGGGTGAAGGGATCACTCGTACGTTGAGGTCCCGAGATATTGTTTTAGATGGTAGGCTTGCCACCTTACCATCCTGACAGGTTAGCGTAGTCCACAGGAAAGACTAGTCATTACGTGCGGAACCAACCAAGCCGCGTTTTTCCCACGATGTTTTCCTTCACTCTTAGCGTGTGGTATCGCGACTACAAATTCGAAAAAGTATTAAAAACCTATTTAGAGGCTAAAAATTCCACCCATGCCGGGATTCGAACCCGCGACCTCTGGTTATCCGTGCCAGCGCTTTTCCAACTGAGCTAATGGACGACTACCGGCATCAGTGAAATTTCGAACCTCTTTACAATACTCTCTGTATTACGTACAGGCAGCGACATCTGGCTGAAGTAATTTGCGTCACTTGCAGCCCCGAGTAACTACTTTGCAGTTAGGTTTTACATCGGAATGATATCGCTGTACCCACATGATCATATTCTTTTTAATGCACTAACCCGTGCTAAGGACAATTTTAAAAACCTATTTAGAGGCTAAAAATTCCACCCGTGTCGGGATTCGAACCCGTGACCTCTGGCTATCCATGCCAGCGCTCTTCCAACTGAGCTGATGGGCGACTAAGTATACAAAGAACAATCTAAACTCCAAACTGACGTGCATTCTTAACTTCAATACCAAATCGCACGAACTCATAGCTGAATTGACCACATAGGCTGAAATCTTTCTTTCTACAACCCTCTTCTGTTTAGCACAATACCTAGATGAAGACTGTGAATATTACTGTCAACCAGTTGACGGCATGTCCCAAATACCTCACGCCGGAGAGCATTCAAGAAACGTCGATAAATTCCTAGGGGAGTGTCTACTGCAACCAAACATGTCTAGGCTTATTATTAAGAGTTGTGTCACATATTTCCTTTGGCTTATGCAACCGCCTACAACATAAAACTTTACAGTGTAAAATATGCATTGGAGCTTATGCAAGTAATTGGTGGGTGACAAGAAAACATAGCCGTAGAAAATTGCTAGGCAACAGCTGGGTGTAAAAATAAACTTCTGCAGGTAGTGTTACCCAGTGACATTATTCAGAATAGTTCATGAGGTCAGTGATAGTCAACATTTTTATTTGCTTATGTTATGTAGAAGCTCCAACTGATATTTAAAATTTTTTTTGACAAAAAAAAGTGTGTAACTTTATAAGATGCATTTTCAAAACTCTACATGGGCAGAATCCTTGGGTAGCCATAGAAACAAGAATTTAATTGAAAGTATTTGATAGATCTTCTATACGACATGTGTATAATGTTAGGTTGGTAAGCTTACTACTGACAGATTAACAAACTAACTACACTTTCGATCCAGATTTTTAGGGGATCGGTGAGAGTTTTATATATTAAATAAAATCAAGTTTTGTTTTCTGAAATAAAATATACATAGTCTTGTTTTTAGAGTCCCTAATAAAATGAACAGTCGAAGTTAAGATACCGGATGTCAAAGTGATATCGTATCGTCTCCATAAATATTGCGCTGTGCTCTGAACTAGAAGGATTCAATGTTTTGACGAAGGGTTATGCGAATATAGTGTGTCTTTTGCTCTTCTTCTCTTGTTGGTAGAATTGCTCCGAAAGTAAGATATTGTATCCTAAAAAAACTTCACAATAGCCACACACCTGATACTTGATATCAACCCTTTGTATGTCCCCACTGCTGATGTACTAGTCTATTCGAAGGCCATCCACTACGGGGGCCAAGTCCGGGTTGGTGGAGGATTGTAAGACAGTGGCGAACCTTACTGTCAGAAGTTATCAAGCCGCCCATAAGGCCTCTGACATATCTTAACGGCTGCCATTCGTGACAGCCGGCACCAATATCTTAACGTGCCTTGCAAAGCATCTGATACTAGCACCATTTAAATTTGAAATTATTTGTTTTCCAGGTTATGCCGGGAGATCTCATTCAAGTTTCGTACGCGCTTGCCTCACGGTCTCCTAGTCTACCACAATGTCAAAAACCCTGTTTTTAAAATGCAGCCTTACGCACTATACGTCATTGTGGAGAAAGGTGAACTTAAAGGTAAAGTCGGAAAGTATTTTATTCAAAAGAAAACGAAAACGAAACTATTGAACATATCAATATTTATAAAAAGAGATCAGAGATTCTATCTACTTTATTTTCACTCATAAATACGTAATATGGATAGTGCAAAGGCATTAGCATATTTGTGTATTTTATCAAATCTCACTGCCAAGGTCGTCACTTTCAGAGTTTTACGGAATTAATTAAGTTACGTACGCATTCCACGTGTTAACATATTAATTTAATCAACTGAGCGTCCAAAATCACATTCATAGAATATGTCATTGGACAGTCGCATTAAAAAGTGCCAAATATACGATTCGCTTAAAGAGAATTATGTTTCGCTTGGCGAGGATCATTTGTTGACATTACGTCGCTTTGTATGCAGATCTAAAAACCCAACTAAAAACTCAGGACGAGCACAAAACTAAACTTTATTGAATCCGTAAATCGGAAAGCTGGATAAGCAAAATCTTTGCTTGGCGACATATTTCTATTTTCAAAATTCAAACTGAGTAAAATTAGTAGTTATACTAAGTTTGAACAAAATAAGTTCGAAAATAAATAATTAACCAAAAAAATTTAGATTTACATGATATTTTATTTTATAAACGATATCCTTTGTTGTTCAATGTTTTTTTTTCCCTTGTGTACAATAAAGAGTATTCTTGAGCTATCTCATTTATAAAATAAAATATTACTATATGAAATATCAATAAAACTCATCTTTTTTTACTACTATTAGTACGATATTATTATTATAACAGTAGATCTTATGATTATGGTAGGTAGTTTGCTATTTTGAAATTTATTATTATGTCCTGATTTTTACGCATACGAACCATAACATATTTTTTTCGCCTAACACAATTTCACATATTTTTCTAACAGGATACTTTTTTGATTGTATCGCTTTTATTCAACAGTGGTCCACGTGTTTTGCAAGCACCTGACCTCAGTGACCGTGGGCCGAGCCCTGAACCGGGACCATTATATTTTTCTAACAGGATACTTTTTTGATAGTATCACTTTTATTCAACAGTGGTCCACGTGTTTTGCAAGCACCTGACCTCAGTGACCGTGGGCCGAGTTCTGAACCGGGCCCATTATATTTTTCTAACAGGATACTTTTTTGATAGTATCACTTTTATTCAACAGTGGTCCACGTGTTTTGCAAGCACCTGACCTCAGTAACAGTGGCCCGAGCTCTGAACCGGGACCATTATATTTTTCTAACAGGATACCTTTTGTATCACTTTTATTCAACATTGGTCCACGTGTTTGGCAAGCATCTGACCTCAGTGACAGTGGACCGAGCCCTGAACCGGGACCATTTTTCTAACAGGATACTTTTTTGTTTGTATCACTTTTATTCAACAGTGGTCCACGTGTTTGGCAAGCACGTGATCTCAGTGACCGTGGGCCGAGCTCTGAACCGGGACCATTATATTTTTCTAACAGGATACTTTTTTGATTGTATCACTTTTATTCAACAGTGGTCCACGTGTTTGGCAAGCACGTGATCTCAGTGACCGTGGGCCGAGCTCTGAACCGGGACCATTATATTTTTCTAACAGGATACTTTTTTGATTGTATCACTTTTATTCAACAGTGGTCCACGTGTTTGGCAAGCACCTGACCTCAGTAACCGTGGGCCGAGCTCTGAACCGGGACCATTATATTTTTCTAACAGGATACCTTTTTGATTGTATCACTTTTATTCAACAGTGGTCCACGTGTTTGGCAAGCACGTGATCTCAGTGACCGTGGGCCGAGCTCTGAACCGGGACCATTATATTTTTCTAACAGGATACTTTTTTGATTGTCTCACTTTTATTCAACAGTGGTCCACGTGTTTGGCAAGCACCTGACCTCAGTGACCGTGGGCCGAGCCCTGAACAGGGACCAATGGCACAGCGTGGTGGTGACCATCGACGTCCACGGCGCAAGACTCATCGCCAAAGTGGACAACCTGAAAGAGGAAGTGTATCTGAAAGGGCTGAGCATCGATACTAACTACGGGATCACTGACAACTTGACCTCCGTCATTCTTATCGGGGGTGAGATAACTTCGGCTTGTATCTACATTTTGTACAGTGGACAGCATGTCATTTTCTTGACTCGAATTTCAGTTGACTCGAATTCTACTCAATTACGTTACGGGCGATTTTGGAACTAAAATATAAAGGTGGTTGGTTTCGACTGTACCTTTGTCTATACGGTGTAGTGGTAACTCCAGAGTGCTTAGTGCGAGTTTGACAGATCCAATCGAATAACTTTACTACCGCGTTAATCGAGCATTGAGTAGTGAGTATGAGTAAGTTAACCGTTCGAACTGGCAAAACGCTGTCACAGTACAACTCGCACTCGCGTTTATTCGTGTTTTGGCTGGTAAACGTGTTCACTTCTCAACGTAAACCATTACAACTCGTACTTAGCAATTTTAATTTCCATACTTGTCGCTAGGTGGCGCTTCCACGATGCCATAGAAATATGAGTTTACGTTAACGCGATCGAGTAGTTAAAAACTCGCACTAAGCACTCTGACAACACTACATAATTATGTGAAAAGACCACTGACACTGCCTATGATATGACCACTGATATGTTTTCCTAGTATCTCTCATTATCGCAGTGTAGTGTGATTTTTTTATATTATCTTTATTACAGAAAAACAATTTAGTTTCATTCAGTATCTATAAGAAGTCATATACTAGTCGGGCTCAGGTAAAGATAGGATTCCGTGCTGTTTCGTTTTCCGTGGGAAATAAAAGACTTGGTATTTTCAATAGGCGTAATCATATTTTGATTTATTATTAGTCGCGGAAACAAATATGCAATAGACACGGAATTCTTAAAATAAAACTATTCACTGCTAACAGAAGTCGCCTTAAGTAAAACAAATATTTTCTAAAATAAAAAGAAATCAAAAAAAATTATAGCAACGTTAACATTCTGTTTTCTGAATGTCAATGTAACATATTACTCTTTTCAATTTTAGAAAACCTATTTAGAGGCTACTCGGGGCTGCAAGTGATGCAAATTATTTCAGCCAGATGTCGCTGCCTGTACGAAATACAGAGAATATTGTAAAGAGGTTCGAAATTTCACTGATCGGCGCGAGTCGCCCATTAGCTCAGTCGGAAAGAGCGCTGGCACGGATAGCCAGAGGTCGCGGGCTTGAATCCCGGCATGGGTGTAAATTTTAAAAATTGACCTTAGCACGGGTTAGTGCATTAAAAAAAGAATATAGTTATCTTAGTATATTACGGCAGTAATGTTTTTGCTGCTTCAAATAATTGTCTGTTCCACTCCAGGCCTCAGCTCCGAGGAGAAACTCCACGGTGTGAAATACATCATAGAGTCATTCGTTGGCTGCATCAGCGACATGGTACTGAGCTCAGGGAAAGCTGCCTCAGATCTGCTTCGTATTGTGCCCCTTATCGCTACTAAACACGAAAACGTCAAAGAAGGCTGCATTGACAAGTGTAGGACGGACGAGAACCTCTGCTTTATGGGCTCCAAGTGTATCAATGAGTACAACGGGTACAGGTGTGACTGTTTCGGAACTCTCTATGAGGAGCAACTCTGTGATGTCTACAGTAAGTATCTTAAGGCCGGTCTTAAGAGCATGCAGTCTCGCTCGCACAATCTCTCATTTTTAGCGATTGTAATACTTCTAAATTGCTTCAGAATATTCTGACCGAACCTTATAGCGGAAACTGTAATATAGTATTATTTTTAAGATCTATGTAGTTTTAATAATTGTATGATTAGGTTACGATGGGCCTTACGTGCTCGTTCTGCGAACAAAGCCCCTAAATAAATAATTTAAAAAAATATGTATTTAAAATATCCTCAATTTAACTATCTATCAAACTCTCAGATCAAATTTAACTAAAGTATACTCAATTTATTACAATTACGAAAAATGTTGGATTGTGCGAACGAGACAGCACATCCGATGCAAACAGCCTTAAAGGCAAGGCTTGAAGTTTATCAGCCATTTACTAATGTTGATATTAAAAAACAAATGTAACCGTAAAATTCGAAATTAGAACATTACAACACTCTTCGTATTTGATGCCGGTTTTCAACAATCAATTTAGCTAAGTCACGATTTACCAAAGAACAAAACAAAGGTGTTTGTTGCCCACCTCACTGGTGCAGCTAAAACGTACATTTCACAATCCAAATTAATTCGCTGTATTCAAATGTTCGCTCCACATTGATTCTAACTAATTGAGTTGTACAACTTACAGCAGTCAGACTCACTAGACAGTAAAAGAGGCCTTTTCGGGCACAATATAAGTTTGATAATCGAACAAAATTATGAATCTCGTATCGACTTATTTTAGTCATGTCAAGTATATCTTCTATAGAAAGTAAAAGTATCTATAACCCTAAACCAGTTTCAATGAAACATCACAGTCAATAGCGGGTAATCCCTTTAATAGACTTGCATAATCCAATTAAATATCCCAATCGCTGTGGCTGGCTAGTTACCGAACTTATAGGTATAGAAGTAGATGTTACCATTCGTATCAGCGTCAGTGGTTCTATCTGACAAACAAATTGCACTAATCTAAGCCAAAAAATAGGAGAAAATGGAAAGAACGCCCAAAAACGCGGCAATTGTTTCCTGTGGAGTAAACGTGCATCTGACAGAGAACCAAAGTTATCGACATAGCTCAGAGAATCAGCAAGCTGAAGTGGCAGTGGGCTGGCCATATCTCGCGAAGAACCGGCCACCATTGGAGTAAACGTGTTCTAAAGTGGAGACTGCGACTCGGCAAACGTAGTGTAGGACGCCCTCCGACCAGGTGGGATGACCGTCTGCGAAAAACTGCAGGCAGATGCTGGATGCGGCAAACTGCAGACAGAGCCCTATGGCGCTTATTAGAGGAGGGCTATGTCCAGCAGTGGACTAGTGTAGCCTGAAGAAGAAATAAGTTAACATAAAGTATACGTCTTACTGCAAAGTACAGCTGTTTCATTTAAAAAGAGAGTAAATGTTCACATTTTCACATTATTAATCTGAATGAAGTGCAGGATGGGTGACCGTCCCGTGTCTACCGCAAGTCGCATTTTTCCGAGCGCTTCCGTGCTTCGCAAGGCACGTTAAGCCATTGTTGCCGGCTGTCATGTAATGGCAGTCGTTAAGCCATGTCAGAGGCCTTCTGGGCGGCTTTATAACTTCCGACAGTAGGTAAGGCCCGCCACTGTCTTACAACTTACAATCCTCCACCAACCCGGACTTGGCCCCCATGGTGGAGTAACCTTCCTGCGATGCGGAAATAGACCCGAGCCCCAGCAATGGGGACATACAAGGGTTGATAACTACGAATTTGAATAATTTTTATTATATTTATATATTTCAATGAAAAATAGTGGCACATGAGTGGCTGAAAAACGCACTTACCTCATAATTACTAAATTGCCAATCCGCGGTGAGTAGTAATCAAGCCTCTCTCTGAGAGAAGACCTGTGATTTCCCCAGCATGATGACAGCATTTCCACCCTGAATGTTGCAGATAAATTGAAATTCTACTTTAACGTACTTCTTCTTAAGGCTATATTAGTCCACTGCTGGACATAGCCCTCCGCTAATGAGCGCCATAGCGCACGGTTGTGCCATCATTGGGGGGGTAATGCCCATAATCCCCACACTGGGCAGGTGGGTTGGGGATTGCAGTTTGGTGGAATTGTACTGCAGGGGGCGCTGCTGCCCACCCCCCGGTTTGCGTCCCTTAGTCGCCTTTTACAACTATCGCGGGAATAATTTTGTTTGGTGCTATTCGCGTACTTGAAATATATAAAAAAAGAATCGTTATCAACCCTTGTATGTCCCCACTGCTGGGGCACGGGTCTCTTCCTGCATCGCAGGAACGTTAGGCCCTCATTAGGCCATACTCCACCACGGGGGCCAAGTCCGGGAGGATTGTAAGACAGTGGCGGGCCTTACTGTTAGAAGTTATCAAGCCGCCCATAAGGCCTCTGACATAGCTTAACGACTGCCATTATATGACAGCCGGTACCAACGGCTTAACGTGCCTTAAAAAATACGATAAAATAATCGATTATCGATAAGAGAAATATCCGTGTGTCTAGCAATAAGTAACAAAAAAAACCACCCTGACTGACTTAGAACATTCTGTGATTAGATTGCCGATCGCTCTATGAAAAAGATTGTTGAGTGATTGTTCTGTTTTCGTTTTTTCCAATCATATTTAAGTACTAATCCAAACCAAGACATCAGTGCGTTGTTGCATTACTTTTATGTAACTTTCATTAACTGGCGATCGAGTGTTGTCTTAACTTAATTATAGTTCTGTTCTTGAGTTATCTTTTATCGCTTACCAAATTCCGTCGTCGCCTGATTTTTGTTTTGTTTTTTATTAATGCCTTTCACTGATTCTGATGCCTTTTAATTGCATTCCCTTCTTATTACTAGCGTACTTAATTTCTCATTAAGGTCAGATTTTTTATGTTATCGACCGGTATTGTGATTTAGAAGATACGGTAATCTCACTTATTGTCGACGGCCTTGTCAGCAATAAATTTAAAGTATGCAGCTTCAATAGTTATTTTAGAGAAAACAGGAATATGTTTTTTTTTTTTCAAATAACTGATATGTAATTCCACTTTGGCCCTATTTTTTCTGTATATTTCGGAAATACTTAGTCACATAAGGAACTCTTTATTGCACACCAGTGTTACAAACTTAGGTATTTGTTACTTAAATCTATGAATATAATTTCTCATTAAGGTCAGACTTTTTATGCTATCGAACGGTATTGTGATTTAAGAAGTTACTGTTATCTCATTTACTGTCGATGGTCTACTTATTAATAAATCTAAAATATCCAGCTTCAGTAGTTATTTTAGAAAAAAAGTTTTTTTTTAAATAACCGATATTATCATTCCACTTTGGCCATATTTTTTCTGAAGAAATACTTAGTCACATAAGTTACTCTTTATTGCACACCAGTGTTACAAACTTAGGTATTTGTTACTTAAATCTGTCAATAAACTATCTAATCACATAGCTTAGAGCACGAGATTGGTGCAGTTACCTATAATTCTTATAAAGTTTCCCAACTACTTTCCTTTACAAATCAACATCTAACGTACAGTCTGTTAGCTTTTAGAATATACCTCGGCTACTATCGGATAGAATCGGATATATTCGTCTAATAGAAATATCGGAACTAATATGACACTTAACTTTACTTAACTTTTCAAAATAGTGAAGTTTTATACAGAACAGGAAGTAGTATTACACTCATGTGCTTTCGGCGAAAACGCAAGCCTACTCTAGAGCCCGAGGTATGTTCTAAAAGTTTACAGACTGTATAGGTATAGATTTTTCCGCAAACTTGTCAATTTCTCTTACAAACCTTTATTCCGTTGCAGCGGCAACTATTTTAACATTACGAGGTTCCAGCTACGTGTCTTATCGAGTTTATGACTGGAAAGATCGCGTCCACTCCACCAACACCCAAGTTAGCATGCATTTTAAGGTAAGATTCCGTTTTATGCACGAATACTTCATGAAAATGCGAAGGTCAGAGATACATTTTGGAGCGACGTGCAGAGATAAAAGACACGTAATCAAATACCTATATTTAGGTATATTATAAGAACCTGAAAATTACGAACCTTCTCCATATAATACAGCAAACCTTACAGGATAATATGTCTCGAGTCAGACAATGTTAATATTTATATACTTTGATTAATTTTCATTGAACATTTTTTTCTCCTACTTTAAAACACTTCTCCTAGAAACCTGCATGGGCCTATTCATTAACTACGTAAAACAATTTCAGTCGTACTAACACGAAATAACGTTTATTTCAACCCAGTATACAAAAATTATGAGTTATTCGATCCTCTTCACCATCGTATACTGTGGAGCAAACGAGGAAAAAGTAAAGTTTATTCATCTTCCATTTAACTCCAAACAAGTTGTATTAAATTCAAACCAGCAGTGTTTTGACCAACGTATTTTATGATTACTTTTGGCAGTAAATACGACAATTCAAATATCTTATTATGTTTACAGACGCGCTTTGACGATTCAGCACTCTTCTATGCGAGCGGTCAAATTGACGAAAAGAACCACTACATTGCTCTTTCCATACATGATGAAAAAGTGGCCATACAAATCAACCTAGGAGATGGACCAGTGGAAGACTACATCGGAGACAAAGTTAACAACAACAAATGGCATAACTTAACAGTCACATTACAAGAGAAAACAGTAACCGTACACTTAGACAATACTACACAAACATACGAGGTGCCTGGAGAAGCAAAATTCGTCTGTATCGACCCAGAAATTTACATCTGCGGTGGGCCAGACCTCTACAAAATGAAAGGACTAAAATCCTTTAACAATTTTGCTGGAAACCTGAAATATGTTTACTACAACGACGTTTCCATTCTCTACGAGTTAAAGCAAAATAACCCTAAAGTCCACTACATTGGGGTTCTAGATCCGGAATTCGAAGAGATAGATATCGAAGTAATCCCAATAACGTATCCATTTGCGACTTCCCACATTTGGTGGCCCTTGAACCAGAGCTCGAGTCTGAACTTGTTATTTGACTTCAAGACTACCAAGAATATGGCTGTTTTGGCTTACAGCCAGATTGCTTCGGGACTAGGCTACTGGGAGGTAAGAATGTTTTCCCCTATTATTGTGAGACATTTGACTAATACTTTGGCATTTAGGGTTGTTAATGGCAATCATGAAATCTTTACGTATGGCAACTGATGTATTTGGTTTTAAGATGATTTGAAAAAAGATGGTCAGAGTGGAGTTTTTTTTTCCGCTGCCTCTTTCTCCACTACAATACGGTCCGAAGGCAGCGGCTTACATTTTACATTGTACATTGACATTCAGCAAACAGAATGTAAATTCTTTACGTTGAAATAAATTTATTTGAATTTGAATGGGCAAAATCTGTCCAGCATAATTTGACTTGCTTCACTGATTTACAAAATTGTAGCGAGTCAGCAGAATGCCACATCGCATTAAACATTTCGCTTAAGATAGCCTTTAGCAGGAAAATAATTTAAGAAAATACTCAGGTCACTGGTAAGTCGTAAGCAATATTCTGTAACTTTATCGATAAGGAAAACCACATCAAAATATATGAAGATCTGTAAAAACTCCATAAGTAAGTACATCCATCTGATTGTATTAGGTATCTTGACACTCACGACCAGAAGGTATATAATTATTAATCACACATAAGATTAGACAAACACTGATTATTTTTTGCTGTTGCTATGTACTTACATCATCGATTACTGTAATTTCTGTGTACAATAGAGAATATTCTATCTTAAAAGCAGCGATATCATTCCGATGTAAAACCTAACTGCAAAGTAGGTACTCGGGGCTACAAGTGATGCAAATTACTTCAGCCAGATGTTGCTGCCTGTACGTAATACAGAAAGTATTGTAAAGAGGTTCGAAATTTCACTGATGCCGGTGAGTCGCCCATTAGCTCAGTTGGGAGAGCGCTGGCACGGTCAGCCAGAGGTCGCGGGTTCGAGTCCCGGCATGGGTGGAATTTTGAGCCTCTCAATAGGTTTTTGAAATTGACCTTAGCACGGGTTAGTGCATTAAAAATAATATAATATTCTATCTATCATCATAATTTCTTATTGTCCCTTATCATAAGAAGTATATGACAGCAAAAAACATTCCAGGTCCGCATGGTCAAGGAAGAGATACGATTTGAACTGGTCCCGGACGTTGGAAAGAACGTGACAGTACTGAAATCTGTAAAATTCAACGTCAGTAATGACTGGCACACAGTTGAACTGGACTATCGGAAAGGGAGGATCAAGTTGACTGTTGATCGTCACAACAAACATGCCCAAATGTTTGGTAAATACCTCATAAGATAAATGGATCATAGAAACGAAAAGGTTTTCCTGTGAACTAGTGCTGTTTGTGTATCTGGCCGCACAGTAATGTTTTTTCCTATTTTTTGGGAAAAATTAACTAATGTTTCACCTTTTTAATTTCTTGAAAGATGGCAATCATGGAATCTTATCATATAGGGTCTGTTAAGTTTGAGGTGATTTTGGAAAAGATGGTCAAAGTAGAGTTTTTTTTTCGCTGCCTCTTTCTACACAACAAATACAGCCTGAAGTCTGCGGCTAACATAGTATATTGACAGTGAAACAGAAAGTAAATTATTTACATTAAAATAATATTTTGATTTCCCACTTCTGAATTCTAAAATGTTAAAAACTTATACACCTTAAATACCTTTGTGAAAACTTAAATACTCAAGTACGTAAGTACTCGAGTTTACAGTAAAAAAAATAACTTCCATACAACAAGATGATTTATCCTAAACTAGGAAATGCTGTGCTATGGTAGCCAGGCATGGACATCACAAACTTGTTAATACACCCGGACTGAGGCCATTTGTACAAATTAGCGGCCTCCACCGAGAATCGAGTCCACAACATTGTGGTAAATAAGCGTTTTACCGCTAGACCAACAAGGCAGTATAATCTTTGGAAACTATTATCAGATTAGTTAGAATCATTCATTACATAAGGCGGATCTCGTTAGCACGAAGTCAAGTGAAAAAACAAGTTGCGCAGTTGAGTTGATTTCAACTTCATTAGGCGATTACAATGACCACACTTTATAAGTTCGACAACAGCGTTCTAAAACTACTTCGTAATTTATTCCAGGCCTCGACTTCCAACTACAAGATAAGATTGTCATCGGAAGTGGCTTGAAATCGGCGAACTTGGGTCTGATCGGCTGTATGAGAAACATCAAAATCAATAGACTGCTCATTGAACCGCGGTACTGATTAATTAACTTACAATTATAATTTAATTTGTATTGTTAGCGTGACCAAGTTCGATAAACGCTTTGAATTCACGATAATGTTCATGATTGATTTGTTGCAAGGAAACCTACACGACCAATTAACGATGCACGTTGGTTACTTAGCGTTATGGGTCACTTGATGAAAACCAAATTAATGTACCCAAAAATAAGGAAATAATTTTCGTAGTTGTTCGTGATCGGGATTCTTGTTTCTTATTATTTTCTTAGGTAACGAATCGTTTTTAGGAATCTCTAAAACGATACTGAATCATATATTAAAAAACACATATATACCTATAGACCACCATTCAACCGTTGCCTGCATGCACTCTACTCTTTTACATTACAAGCGACTTTGCCACGAAAATGTAGAGTTTAATCTGCTTCTAACTTCAATCTGGGAACTACAAACGTTCAGATTCCAAATGCGTCTGTAAGACGATTCTAGTATTGGTAATGCAATGTGTTGTCGCGTAATGTACTCCATTTGAAAATGAATTCAATTAATAATTCCAGATTCGTCATTAACACAGAAAGAGTAGTTGGTGAAGTGGCAATAGACGACTGTCGATATGTAGACCCTTGCACCAGACCAAACACTTGTGAGCACGGCGGCATCTGCTCCATTAGAGAGGATAGAGTCATTTGCAATTGTGACAACACAGGTAAGATGCCTTGTAGTACTTGCAGGACCATGTAGGTAAGCCGAAAGTAACAACTGACGCTTCACACTTTCGTTGTTACTTTCGACTTATATACTTTGTCCTAAAGAACATTTCATTCTAATTTACGACTTGAGTAGTAATTATTACAATCCATCACTAATCCTCAACTACGGACATACTTTCAGGATACATCGGAGAAAACTGCCACTTCGCAACTTTCCGGAAGACATGCGAAGAGCTAGCTCTACTCGGATACACTAGGAACGACGTCTACCTAATTGACATCGACGGGAACGGCAAATTCCCCCCAGCTCATGTGAAGTGCGAATTTCAGATCGAAGCCGACTCCTCTACAACTGTTGTGGAACACAACTTGCCTAGTCAAGTGGTGAGTAAAATTGATTTTATCTTGGACATCATTTGCTTCTAGGTTCTGTGCTATTGTTTCTTCTCGTTGTGTTTCATCTACGTCATTTAATTTAGCCTGCACCGTTTTTTTATTACATTTTTATCTTTTTTCTTTGTCTTTTTCGCTTTTGTGGTCTTTTAATTATTCAATAGTAGTCGTCGCAGTCGTGAATTTGTTTCTGTTTTTTTTATATGAAGCAGTAATTATTTCATTACTCTCTCTGACAGAAGGCCTGTGCCTTGCAGTAAGACGTATACAGGCTAAGTAAAAAAAGTTATTGTTTGTACACCGTTAGTGAGTAAAACATTGATTTAGTAGGAATGGTAATTCGAAATGTGTTTTTCTAACTACACTGACATGCAGTTCAAAGTACTACAGTAATCATTTAATTTTACCATAAACTAGCCAAAATATGTTTTTTTCAGCCACCTCTTAAAAGAAGGTTACCTACTATGAAGATTTAATACCTAATAAATTTTATCTTTTTTTCGAGTCCTTTTTTATTTTGAAAATATATATTGTGCACTTAAAAAGTTATTGCCATTTTAGAAGTGTGATACATAGTTTTGCAGGCCAGTGTAGTCAGTGTACCAAAAGAAGGCACAATAAAGTGTTCTCTATTTAAAGATAAATCTTCCTCTTAACCTCATTCTAGGATGTACGCTCAGCATCAGGCCAAGACTTCAGCTTCCGCATCAAGTACCGGGAATTTTCAGCGGAAATGCTCCAAGAACTCATATCCCATTCGCTGTACTGCCGTCAATATATGAAGTACGATTGCAACATGGCTCCTTTGGAACTACATAGCGCTACCTGGTTCATATCTTCTTCAGGCGATACTGTGGATTTCTTAGGCAATGTCAAAAGGTAAAATCAAAGAACAAATAATTATAAACTGGTACTTATACCCGCTAGAAGGGTATACACATATAAATTGAATAAATCAATATTCTTTCATTTCATTGAACCTCTAAGTCCTTTGTATGACCTAGAGGTTCTCCTACTAATATCAGATGGCACGGCCTAACAAAAGACTTCTTTAAAAAATAGTTTTGCTTGCCCTAGGTCTTTGCCTATTATTTTCAATCTTGGTATTTTAGAGGCTACTGCCCATGCGGCGTCAACGCAACCTGTGTAAACCCCACCCAGTCGTGCAACTGCGACGCTAACGACAACAAATGGCACGCGGACGAAGGGATCCTCTCCCATCCGAAGAGTTTGGGCATCACAGAGATGTTCTTCCTTCAGCAGAAGGACTTGACTGAGGAAGCCCAGGGACGGATCACGTTGGGGCCTTTGGAATGTGTCGAGACTAGTAAGTTTTCATCTGTAGTGTAGGAGTCAATTTCAGACTCCACCAACGTGCACAAGATATTCGTAATCTACATTATTTTATTTTGAAAATATTTTTTGCGAGCGACGGTAGCCCAGTGCAAAGAAAAATGGACTCGGAATCGAGAGACCCAGTTTCGATGCCCAGTGCGGGCATGTACCAACAATTTTTTTTATGTGTATTTGTGAAGTTATAGCAGTAAGACCACTCGCAAAGGAAAACATCGTGAGGAAACCTGAATGTCAGAAGTATTCAAATATGTACCTTTATGCTTGAAATTGCCAATCCGTAGTGGGCACGCGTGGCAATTAAGCCCATACTCTCTCGCTATGTCCGAGAGATGGCCTGTGCCCGGGACGTTTATACAATACATAAAAAACTTTATTAATTAAAAAAACCGATTCCTGATTGAGGGCAACGGGTAACAATGATATTATAGTAGGTAACTTCCACAAAACAGAAACACTTGTTCTGCTCGCAAACCAGGATGTCGTGTACTAAATCAACTAGTCAAAGAAATACATATTGTATGAAATCAGGCGTTACTTTGGGGAAATCCATAATAGCATTAAAATGTGAAAATTACTTTGCTAAATTCCTCAAAAAATGCAAAGAAATACAGTAAGGCTCAGGCCATTTGAACAAATCAAGTAAGACAGAACCATACGAGTACCAACAACCTCTGGTTAGGTAGTCATGCGCCTTACCTCTAGGACAGACCAAATAGGCAGCCATATGCTAACAACATTGGCAAATAGTAGTACATTTAAGCAGGTTTAAAGTCAATAAACTTTTATCCTCAGATACTCAACGTTACGTAGTAACCTTCACCACATCACAGTCTTACATCGAGGTGCCGGGTTGGAGAAAGGGCGACATAGCGTTCAGTTTCCGAACGACTGGAACCAGCGCTATTTTATTGTTCCAACCACCCATCAGACCTAACTATCCTTCTTTCATGGTAGCTTTGACCAGCGGTAAGTAGGCAGCCACCCTTTTTGCTTCCGTTTTGTGATAAATCTGATTAATAATCAATCAGATTGTTTCATGGTGAAATGTTTGGTATATTTTTCTTATAATCGTATATGAATATACCTATTTAAATGTATTGTCGAGTTAGATGTCATTCAGGTTGTTGTACTTAGTATGGCGCTAACGAGATCTGTGTAATATTTATTTATTTACCTACGTTTATTACTTAAGGAATGAAGTCTCATTCTAAACTTGAATGGTTGGAATTTAGAGATTAACATAAAAAATGCATTCAAAATCACGGTATATCCATTTTCCCACGTGTCTGACTATTGATCATTTGCGAGTACAAAAGTCAATACTTTTTATAATCAAGGATGGTAAGACCTTACTTAATAAAATGTTATTCCAGAACATGAGCTAACATTCAATTTCACACTAAACACTGGGACCACTCGAAAATTGGTCATCAACTCCAAACGCAAACTAAACGGAGGTGAATGGCACAAAATATGGATCGATTACAACTTCTACCACGTCCGATTTATGTTGAATACTGAATACCAGATGCTGAACCTTTTGCTGGAGGAAGAGTTTGGCCCTTTTGAGGGGTCTATGTTCATTGGCGGAGCTACAGCGTAAGTTATTCAAACCATACATTAATATATACGTTTCAATGCAGCATAAATACTTTACTTATAATATGTATATCCTATTGTAGTGCACATTTTTTGTATGAGTGATAGAGAGTATAGAACATGCAAAAAAACCTCAGATATACTCAGGCTTCCTCACGAAGTTATCCTTCGTGGTTAAATTCCTCACAATATATATTTGAAAAAACCTGTGATTGTAACCCTACTCGTGTCCGTAACATAAACGTTCTATTCTCACACTAACTCCCAATTTATTTGTTTATTTGTGCTCCGCTGTTTTAGCCCCAATCGAAATATCATCGGGCTATGAGGTTGAAGTGTAACAAATGAACGCCAGTAGTAGCAATCAAACTCTTTAGCAATCATTATGTACCTACCTACAGCCACCGTCTATCTTTCCGTGCGCCTAACCAAAAGTTCGTATCTGTACTTCAACGTATTATGTCATCCTACTCAAATAGGAACAAATTCCAAAGACATTGCTAGTAATAAAAGTGTAAAATAAGTTCCGCAACTATTTTCCAGAGATCATTTGAAGAAATCCGCAGTTAACCAAGGCCTTATCGGTTGCTTTCGTGGTTTAGTCGTAAATGGAGAAATACTCGACATTTATAGTTACATGTCAGTTCATCTGTCAGAGATTATTAAGGATTGCAAACCTTCATGCGTGCCGAATCCTTGTCAGAATAAGGCCACCTGTAAAGAACTCTGGTCCACCTATGAATGCATCTGTAAAAACCCTTGGGCTCATTTGGGAACGCATTGTGAAGAAAGTAAGTAACTTAAAAACTTAATAATCAAGTAATCTAAATAAAATTTAACATGACGTCTTTTTTCTAGATATCAATCAAAAAGCCCTGACTTTCCAAACAAGAGAGGCATACTTAAAGAAGAACTATTTAGTGGACAATGCAACGGACGTAGAAAAGATTAGACTAAAGAAGATGATGACAAATAATGTTCTGATGAATCTTAGAACATATGATGATCATGCGTTGGTTCTCTATGCTAATGATAACTTGAATAACTTCATACATCTCTTCATTCACAATGGAACTCAAATTATATATTTATTCAATGAAGGAAATGAAATAGTCCAAATGAATGTTACTTACGAAAAGATAAACAAAGGTGGAAGTGTACAAATAGCGATAATAAGGACTGAAAATACGACAACTTTACATGTTAACGACAAGAACACGACTGTAAATCAGGTGGCTAAGCTTCTAACAAACTACACTAATAAGCCTTGGGTTAATCCAGACTTAGGTAAAGAACGACTTTGTTTCAAAATATGTTACACTACCTCTTTGCAATTAAATACATTAATATGATTTTATACTGCTTGCTTTACTTCTTGGTCTAATCAATTTAACCTTACAAGTTCATTCGCGCATAATATACTTATGTTCTATATTTACATAGTCTAAAAATACCCACCAAAATTTTTTACTAGATTTGCAATGACTAAATATTCTTATCCTCTAATATGTAAGCTTACGTTTTGATAACATTTCAGAGGTAATTCGGCCACAAAGACCTCCAGCTCCACCGACCGACTACTTTCAAATGAATCTAGGCGGCTACGATCCGTATTCTCTTCACCTAGCACCGAGAGCTATCTTTCTACCACAAGGAGGTTACGTAGGATGTGTGAGAGGATTCAAGATTGCGGATCACGTTGTTGACTTGGCTAGAAAAGTTCAAGAGAGCAAGGATTTTGATCCAGGTAAGTTAATTCAAAGAATATTGTGGGGAAGAATAGAGTTTTGAGTGAGATGGTTTTTGCTTGAAATTTTGATGGGCAAAACGACTATGATAGTGCACAACCTCCAATCCGTAAATTAATCTAATTGAATAAAATAATAGAAGACTCCATTAATGACAAGCTATCAACTTATCGAAGACACTGTAACTTATGACAACAGTACATACTCGTACATAAAAAATCTCTTCTCCTTCTTTGTTTAACCCTCTTCCCAGTTATAAGGTCGGACAAATTAAATTGGTTTCAACAGATTTGACAGGCGTCCTACCAGAGTGTAACATGAAATGTGACTCCGAGCCCTGCAAAAATGGCGGCGCTTGCACGGAAGACTTCAGGAATCAAGAAAGTAGTTGCGATTGTGAACTAACTAGTTACTTTGGCGAAAATTGCATGGACGAAAAAGGTGCAGAGTTTAACGGCGAAAGCATTTTGCAGAAGAAATTTGTATTGCAAGGACCTGTACTAAAGGTACATAATCGTTGGAAATAATAAATAGGACTGGAGAAACGGATTTTCAGGCACAACTAAAAAATAGAAGATTCCGCTTCAGTGAAGGATCATGCGGAAGAGATTCTATTTTAATTTTACAAATATTTTATTACAGGTGAAAATTAAAATGGCCTTCTCAAGCAACGATCTGAGGCAAAAGAACACAGTACTTTTACTTGTACAAACAGAAAACCAGTAAGTGTAAGCCATAAAAATCACTATTTATAACTGCATCTAGTATCTAAAATATTGCGACCTGTTTTTCAGACGAAGCTTTTATCTATTGGTGGCTATAACACAAGATGGTTATTTGAAATTTGAAGAAGATCGAGAAGGGTCTTTCTATGGAGCCGAAGTGAAGAACAGAAACTTCTTGAATGGTAACGAACGCCCCAATCTACAAGTGGTTAATTCTCAATTTTAACGGCACTAATACAAAGAAGCATTTTCCAGGAGCTCGTCATACAGTTTACTACACGAGAATTGATCATGAAGCCAAACTACTTATTGATAGAATCGAGATTCCTCTAGAAAAGCTGCAAGCTCAGGACCTATGGGATGCTCTCGATATTGGATCGAATGAAGTCCAGATTGGTGGTCTTAACACCACTGATCCCAGATTAAAGATCTACAAGGGTTATAATGGCTGTCTCTCTAGTAAGTTTTTTATTGCTATAATCACAGCGAGAATAAAGATTTACATTGTTCTGAGTCATAATTTAAACCCATGATTAGAAACTACAAACCTTATTTAGTTTAGCTTAGAATGAAGTGATATAATTTTGTTGGGTCTCCTTGTACTATGTAGATCTTTGTTTGATTTTTTACTAAGTATATATGCTCTCCATTAAATAATTTTCTTATCTGAACTCCTTACTTGGATGGCATAACGTAGCGCTACTCATATTAGTATAACTGTACCAATCTCAAACAACAAAAACATCGAAATTCTTACCACGATTCATTAATCAATTAAAGTTACACTAAATTCTACATCAATAAATCGATATAACTGTATTGAAGACTTTTATGATTATTTTCAATTACCTTTCAGATATCTATGTAGAGATAAACAATTACACTATGGCACCACTCGAGGAGTATATGCTGTTTACTCGCAGCGACTCTGAGCAAGTAAATGTGGTGAATGCTCAGGGCGTGAGGAGCGCTCAGTGCTCCGCTGACTTCGACGAGGCCTGGCCAGAGTACGATCAGTTGGGCGCTACCCGTAACGGGAGCTTCCTTATTGTAAGTCAGCTCTTTGAATACTTTTCAGTACATAACCTCATCCCGGCATCCCGGAAGGGTGGGCGTGATGAATAAATCACACTAATATTACAAAGACGAAAATTTGTGAGAGTGTATGTTTGTTGCTTCTTCACGTCTAAATGGCTGGAGCGATTTTAATAAAATTTGTTATGGAGTTAGCTGACACCCTGAATTAACACATATTCCAGCTAACAATCTGAGATGCACGAAACATTGAATACACCTGCGATTGAAATATTATTTTCATCAGAATCTTTGAGAGAATTTATTTATTCTTTACATTGCACTATGTTATATTACAATACACTAATATTACATTCTCAAATTTCGTCATGTATTAGGTACATATAATACATGACGAAATCTGAGAATTTAAAATAGCGGATGCATGTTTTGTTTCAGAGTGTGGACAAAACCTGGGTAGAGGACCCGCCATCACGTGTGCCTTACGACTCCCTCTATCAGCAACCTGATGCAGAGGAAGAGAACACGGATAAGTTCTTCATTGCGCTGATAGTTGTATTCTTCATTGGAGTGTGCTATTGTGCGTCTCACGTAAGTAAAATTGCAATGAGTTTACATCAGGGATGAATAAGTTAACGGACAGGTTTCGAAGGTAACATTTATAATCCAGTTTGTTTGTCACTGTCAGATAATCATCAAGACATTTTTGCGAATGAGCACTGAAAAACTTTACTATAAATCGTTTCATACAGCTTGATATGGATGTATTTTTTTGATTGAAATTGGTACTCTCAAAGGCTAATCGTTAAAACATTTGAATGCAAGGTTTTTAATTATGCAATAACTTTTTCAGATGTGGCGAACACAGAAGGCCTACAAACTGCGCTTGGAAAAGGAAACCGACGAAAATATATTGAAGAGCAAGGAAAAAGCTTTGAAATTACAAGAGCCGTCAGTAGCATTTTCCCAGGTAAACTGGTAATTTGTTGGTCAAACTAGAAGTTAAAACAATATTTGACGATCTTTTGTTTTATCCATAGTCTGTTTGTTTCCAGCTAAACGGTAATGCAATAACTACGGAAGAAGGGGAGCTAAAAAGTAATGGCGTCACTATAGAAGAAGGAGCAACAATTCAAGTTGAAGTGGAAAAACCGACTTCCAGGCGTGGATCCTTGAGGTTTAGAGGTAAATACTATTTTTATTTTTAATGCACTAACCCATGCTAAGGAGAATTTTAAAAACCTATTTAGAGGCTTAAAATTCCACCCATGCCGGGACTCGAACCCGCGACCTCTGGCTATCCGTGCCAGCGCTCTTTCCAACTGAGCCAATGGGCTACTCACCGGCATCAGTGAAATTTCGAACCTCTACACTATTATCTGTATTAGGTACAGGCAGCGACATGTGGCTGAAGTAAATTGCATCACTTACAGTTTAGAGGTTGGTAAAGTTATCCAACACTCACAGTTTATGAAGTAACTATAGCTTTCTACATCTAAGGAAAGATCACTCCCTTCTTACGCATCTCTCTTTTATTCAATTCATCTACATGTCGATATTGAACGAACGAAAGATATATATGTAGTTTTGAACTGATTTTTAACCTCTTTACATTAGACATGGTGGACAAAGAGCTGATCTGGCAGACTTTAGAAGAAACTGACGAGCCTCAAGAAAACGAACAAGAGAACACCGAAAGTGATAAGCTGAGTATTGAAAGTCATGATGACAGCAAAAGCGTTGAAGACAGTGATGAAGTTGTTGAAAGATCTGACCATGAGGGTAGCAGAGAGCTCAGCGAAATTGACGAGGGTGATGATGAAAATGAAGATGACGAAAATACGGTTGGTCGCAACTTCATTTATTTTATAAATATTATGCCAAGGAGAATCTCGAGAGCAGCTGAACCGATTTCGCTAATTCTTTTTTTAGAATATTCCTTGAAGTACGAGGATGGTTCTTACGGAGAGAAAAATAAAAAAAAAATTAAAGAATAGATTGTTAGGTGGTACGAAGTTCGCTGGGTCAGCTAGTTAAAGATAAGGTTAATGTTGTGACGTACAGTACTACACATCATAAAAGTCTTTTCGGGAATCTACGTTCGCGCAGACAAGGAAGAAGTGTAACGAAAGTACCCGAAGCTATAAGTACATTCAACATGATCTTTAACCGATACGGTTAAGGTGCAGAATTGATTGCCGCAGTAGCGCTACCTATTTCGCTCACGCTAATATTGCCAAACTAATAGTCACCTGCATCGATGGCGTCGAATCAACCAATAGCAACAAAGGCGCGCGGCCTGCCATAAAATAAAACTATCTGATTGGTCGATCAACTTTCCGCACATCCAAAATTTGGTCATCTGCGCAGGTACATCCGCGAGACTTATTTCTTGTGTAGCACTGTACCAACAAACTGTATCAGATCACTGCAGTATATTCGCCGAAATCATTTCGACTTATTAATACCTACTCGTATTCATGAGTTGGAATGTTTTACGTGAAATAAAAGCGAATTGCGAATTAATATGCATTTTAAGAATATTATTAATTATGCAGTTTATTAACTTGGTACCCTTGGTAATGAAAAGAGCCTAGCTGAACACGTGCTCACGACCGAACGACTGGCGCACCCTGGGCAACAATTAGTCCCTAACAGAAGAACTTGGCACCGCCATTTTTAGTCACTTTAGTTTTATTTTTACAGGAAGTACGAAGAAATTCGAAAAGTAACTGGCAGACACCACGACACACTCCCATTCCTTTTAAAACAGATGAAGAAAGTTCAAGTGAATTATTAACGTCTATTGCTTAGATATAATTAAACAGTTTTCTACATTGTTTTTTATTTTATTTTGACCTCTTTGCTAATTTGCGAAATTATATTTTTTATATTAGAAACCGACAACGCCGAGCGAGCTTCGAGAGTACCAAACCATTGAAGATGAATGAAAGATCGACATAGATAATAAAATTAAAAAACCCTAATTTTTTTTCATCGGATATCCGGTAAATTATAATGACCAACCGGATTTCCGAAATGAAAAAAAATATCAACATTTTTTATAACCGCAACACCAACACAATTTGACGTTTGAAATTCTACTCAGGGATGTTCTACGTGTCATAATTATGGTACATGTACCATAATTCAGTTGTTCGTACCATGTACCATGATACATCAATTATGGTACGCGAAATTACCATAATTTTGCCATTTTTTTGATCACAAGCACTTTTGCATCACACATTTTCATCTTTCGCTTTTGCTGTTGACGAGTTTGTATTATATACCGATATCTAGCAACACTAAAAATCATTCATTCAGTAAGTTGATAAGAACGTTTATATCTGTGATGAACTTCACAGGTGAATCTTCAAACAGTTGAACTTACTTATGTAGTCAGAAGTAGCGAATAGCACAGACTAAAAAGAATAAAGCGAGTAGAGTGTTTGTTTAAACAATTTATGAAAATTTGAAGAAATTTTAATACTTTTATTAATAGGACCTGCCTAATTTATTAAATCTGTAAGAGTTTTCCTACCCGTACCTTATTTTTTTCAAAAATACCATAATTTTGAGCGTCTGGTGCCATAATTCAAAAGTTGGCATCTAATCTAACATCCCTGATTCTACTTGTCTTTGGTTGGACAGTCATTCAATTTGATTTCGGAAGCTTGTTAGTCAAAATATGGACGATATAGAAAAGGAGAAAATAGCGGCCCTGCCGTCCCAGTTGCTCGTTACGACAATATGCCATCCCATGGAATATGCCAAAGTTCTCATTCAGCTCGGTTACGAGCCTATGGCGCCGCGCCGGTCGACAACACTATTCGGCCGACCTGCCATGATATTACCTAACGTTTTACAATACATCAAGTATATCAAGGCTTCGGACGGCTTCATCGGTTGCTACAGAGGTCTATCAGCACGAGTGCTTGGCCTAGTGGCCTCCAGCCAACTTACCTCGAAGGTAATTCACGCTTGTGGTATCGAACTGGCAGAAATCAATGACCCTCCTAACATCATCACTGACGAGGAACCGAAAATTGAAGACTACATAAAGCTGGGTCGACGAGATATGCTCATGCACACAGCCTCAGTCATCGTGTCTTACCCATTCCATGTTGTGTCCATCAGAATGATGGCCTCTTTCATTGGCAAAGAGGAAGACTACAGCTCACTCATTGGGGCCATAGTGTCTATCTACCGTGACGATGGCATCCGCGGCTTTTTCCACGGAATCGTGCCTAAATTACTCGGAGACTTGACCTGTGTAGCTGTGACAGGAGTCCTAGCCTACTATGTAAACAAGTACATTATTAAAACTAAGGATCTTCGCTTTTACACAGTGCCCCTTCTGACTTTCATCACAAGCACTCTGACCTACCCACTAGTGGTGGTATCGACTTGCATGGCCGTGGCAGGGAGCAGTTTGAAGGCTGGCAACCCCCCTATAATGCCTCACTACACCTCTTGGCAGATGTGTTGGAAGGAACTTGTGAAAAACAAGCAGCACAAGAGAGGATCCTCGCTTATCTTTAGGTACTACATAGCCCCCATCGCTGCACTGCAATAAACTCCCTCTAGTCCTTATTCATACTTTTTGCATTTATCTATTCAAATTTTTTGCTGTTAAGTGTTAAATTCCACATTCACCAAAAGTAGTTCCAAGGCTCTGCTAGGGGGCAATAATGTTATGTACAATTGAGATGTAAATAATTTAGTATAAATGGTGTTTTATGTGGATATTTGTTTTGCTAGATTGTTGATTAAAAGGTGTGGTTATTGCAATACAATAAATAAAATATTTAATTTGTAAATGGACTTGTTATTGTGATTAAAATAAAATCAACATTTTTAACTTAATCAATATTAATTTATTTTAGATAATGTTTGTGCTTTTATAAATTCTTCCACAAATTCTTTCTTGAGCATAGCTAGAGCCCTTCTGTAGATGGCTGGGGATAGCTGTGCATTGCCATAATCAGATTCAAACTTCATGTAGTCCATCCATACTTTTACATTATCAGTACCACAATGTTGCACTAGACACTCAAAGCACTTCCTCATTTGCTTTAAGTTTGGAGTATCTTGTTGTTTCTCAATGTTAATCATAACTGTATGTAACTCGAGCTGAATAGGTGGAGTTCTCAGAAATGCTTCATACATTTCTCTAGTGACTTTCAATCCGCTATGCTCATACATTTTCTCAAGCAACTTAGGCTTGATGGACATTATTGCTTGTGTGTCACATTTTTGGAATTTCTTGTAGATTGTCATGAGCTGAAAAAAAAGTATGTTAGACTAAAACAGCAAAGAAATATGATCACTTGGACATGAAAATAAGAACTATAACCTACAGAATCGCTTGAGTCCACATTATCAAGCATGAGCTTCCAAAGGTGAAGCAAATCATCACCCTTCAAAGATTTATTAGCTTCTTGTAATACTGCGAGCATTTTCTTGTCATCTGATCTGCTTAGCACCAGCTTTTCCTCCCATAAATATCTCATAAAGGGATTGTTCTTTATTGCGGAGTCCAAAATCTGAAAGAATAATTTACAAAAAATTTGTAATTCATAATTTTTGCTGACTATTCCTTACCTAATTCCTGTTTTACTACTTATGACCTATAAGCAAAAAGCTTTGTTCCTGCCATCTGACTCGCCATGCTCATAATAGTTATTTATTAATTTCAGGAACTAAGGTAATTACATTTTACCTAATAATCATTTAAAGTTAAAAATTATTTGACATCTTTAATATATAACAATTAAGGAATCTTCAGAATTGGCACAGAGTATGTAGATGCACCTGGCAAGGGATCATGAGATGGCAATTAGAGCATAAGGCTTATATCGGTGGCTACCCGGCGGATGATGATGTTGAAGGGATCTTACCTTTTTATGTGTTCTGTTTTCTGGTGTGTACAATATAGAGTTCTAATCTAATTTAAGGGAAATTACTCATGAACATATAGAATTTAGGTGAAGCACAGGTCCAGACCCATATATTGTGCTTCCGAGTTAAGAAACTAAGTTATTAAAACATAATTACCTGTAAAAGTTCGTCTGTGGAAGTCTCATTGTCCAACTTTAGCATTTTGATACCAAATTCATACATGTCACTTGAGAGCAAGCCATGCTCGTGACCAAACATCCAGGCGCTTTTCACAGCTGCTACTTTTTGAGCACCTGTGCATATCTGATCAGAGACTCCAAGTAACATGTGAATGTATTTTGTACAAAGCTTCCCATCTGGAAACTTTAGCAGAAAATATTTCTATTAAATAGAAGATTCGTACCTACAAAATAATGTAGAACTCTTACAGATATAATTCTAGATGACTTATACAGTGTCTAGTAGCAACTACCTACATCAGATACCTGAAGTGACGGCTCAGATGCTATTCTGCTGAGGACTTTACGCCTCCGTAACTTCAGTGACAAATAAATGGTGATAGAGACTATCTAACAGATTCTGCTGTCAAAGTGAGAACTAATCGCACGCTTTTCAGTGGAATTTCGTTTTTCTTAGCATTATTTTGCGTTATACAGCCAAACGCCCTCTGTGGTGCTTTTCCCTGTGTAGTGCATGTTGTGTTAAGTGTTTATTAGTGTAAGTCCGAGTGTTGTCTTAATTAGCGAGTGAAGAAGTTAGAATGGGTGACGAGCCACCCGACCCGGGTGGCTCAAGCCGAGACGTAGGCGGCGGGTCGGCCGTTCTTATGGATGTCACTGTAACCGAGGTACCAACAGACTCTAGAAAACGTCCTTGCGCGGAGACCGGTCTCCCAAATCATGTCGCGGAACTACCAAAAAAACATATCAAAGATCCGTCATCATGCACTCCCTCGGTTCAGACCGTTTTTGTCCACCCGGAAATGGATGAGATCAAAGTGTACACTCCTTCCGATTCTGCACCGTTTGTTGTACATGTTCAGCGTAAAGTACCTGACCCCTCTGCTGGATCCACTATTAGGCCTATCAAATTTGGGCAATTCTTACACGAAAACAAGATAGAAGACATTGCCCTTGATGGAGTTAAACCTATCGGCCGAAATAGAATTTCTGTTGAGTTTCGGTCAGCGACTGCAGCAAACAAATTTCTTTCCCACCCAGCTCTGGTCACTTTTAAATATGAGGCATCCATACCAGCACATATTGTCACCCGTACGGGTATTGTAAGAAATATCCCTGTTGATTGGTCAATGGAGGAACTTGTTGAGGCAGCGTCTATCAGGGATATCGACTCTTGCATCCTCAAGGCTCGTAGGCTCAACCGCAAAGTATTCCGTGAGGAGGGGGGCCCAGTTTGGGTACCTACTCAATCTGTGGTTCTTACCTTTTCAGGGCAACAGCTTCCAAAGCGTATTATATGTTTCTATACGTCAATTCCAGTTGAAACTTACATTTTCCCCACTATACAGTGCAACAACTGTTGTCGTTTTGGGCATATAAACGCTCAATGTAGATCAAATGCACGTTGTTTTAAGTGTGGTCAATCCCATCCCGGGGACACTTGCAATGTAGCTCAGGTGTCATGCCTGTTATGCTCTGGCCTTCATATGGCAACCGACAAAAGCTGCCCAGAACACTCCCGCCAGAAAACCATCAAGCTGACTATGGCTCAAGAAAGCATTAGCTATGCTGAAGCAGCAGCTCGCTTCCCACAAGTACGGAGACTGTACTCAGACTCTGCCCGCAGATCAGTCTAGCTGTCTCCCAACCCACTACCTACAAAAGATGTATCAAACACTCCATTAGAACCAGTTTCCCATTCATACAAAAGAACCCTATTTACCCCAAGAAAAAGCCCAGCTCCCGCTTCCTCCCATGGCTATGATAAAGAGGTTCATACAAAGATTATTAGTTCTCCCCCATCAGCACTCCCTAATGGGTGTGCCCTAAATCCAGCATTCCAAACTAGTCCTAATGACAATCTACTGGAGCTTCTTGCTAAATGCCTGGTTAATATATGCACTCGACTTGACAATGTCGAGTTACCGAACAACGTGCGTGAATTACTTGCATCTCTAGTCAGTCAGTCCGCTGATCATGGACCTGGTTCTCATACAATGGAATTGTAGAAGTTGCAAACTAAAAAAACAAGAATTTATTTCCTTAATTAATCAACACTCTCCATCCATTGTGGCCGTCCAGGAGACATGGCTTAAGCCTGAGTCTATATTTAGGCTCCCTGGCTTTGCATGCTTTCGGGAGGACCGCAGTGATGGATTTGGAGGGGTTGCTCTATTTATTAGTTACAATTTGGCTTTTCGAAAAATTAATATAGCTGACCATTCCGCCTCATTTAATATAGTTGCCCTCAGATCTTTAGATACCACTTTTGTTTCTGTCTATATTCCACATCCTTCATCAGCAACTTTGGTTGAATTAAGCTCTATATTATCTTCCATCCCAGGCCCTATGGTCATGATGGGAGACCTGAACTGCCACAACAGCCTCTGGGGGTGTCATCATAATGACTCAGCATCCTACGATCTACTAGATGTCATGGACCGAATAAACCTATGTATCCTTAATGATGGCACCCCTACTCACAGGGTCTTCCCTAATCAGGATCCGAGGTCTGCTGTAGATCTTTCTCTCTGTTCTCCTTCCTTAGCTCCTATATTGTCATGGCAGGCCTTGTCATCATCCTATGGTAGTGACCACTTCCCTTTATTAATTTGTTTTCCCTCCAAATCGGTAATGCAGAGACATCATCCACCACTGTTAAAATATAAATTGGAAGAATCTGGTTGGGACAGGTTCTCCTCCCTGACTAAGGAACATGTTGCTTCTCTTCCTGGAGTCACAGTGGCTAATGCCGGCTTCTCCTATCAAAAGGTGGTGGAGATACTTGATGTTTCTGCATCCTCAGTATTTAAAAAGAAAAAAATGCCAGCAAAGAAATTCTTAGCTTCGCCACCTTGGTGGGACGCAGAATGCTCTGCGGCTGTGGATGGTAGGAAAAAAGCAGAGTTAGCATATAATCAAGGCATGACAGAACAGAATTTTGTTCACTACCAGAAGATAGCAGCAGAAACAAAAAGGCTTTTGGCAGACAAAAAAAAACAAGGTTGGATTCGCTTTACTGAAGGCCTATCCCCTAGAACCCCCCCAGGGCTAGTCTGGAGGGGAGTCCGACGATTTCGCAGTTCCAGGCATTTCCAGGACGACATCTCTAATGATCCTTCTACTTGGCTTGAAGGTTTTGCTATGAGGCTTGCCCCTCCCTCTGCCCCCCTTCCAGAATGTGTGTTACTTTATAATTCCCCTAACATTTCCCACGGATTTAATGATCCTTTCTCTATGGAAGAGCTTTTGTGTTCCTTGGAACCACTCACAGACTCAGCCCCAGGTTTGGACGGCATCCCTTATTCATTTCTTAAAAATTCCAACCATGATTTCAAAATTTACTTCTTAGACTTAATTAACAGTTTCTTTCTGTCAGGATATATCCCAGATAGCTGGAAGACACAGATCATCATCCCCTTAAAAAAAGCCGGTAAAGAAGCCAATGACCCTTCGTCGTATCGCCCCATTGCTCTTTCGTCTACCCTAGCCAAAATTTGCGAACATCTTATCAAGCGCAGACTTGAGTGGTTAGTGGAATCGAGAGGTCTTTTGGCAAAGTCACAATTTGGGTTCAGGAAAGGATCAAGTACCATGGATAGCCTTAGTATTCTTACATCAGAGATCCGGGTGGCCTTTTCAAAGAAGGAATCTGTAGTTGGAGTTTTCCTCGACGTTGCGGCTGCATATGATAATGTCCTGCTTCCCATACTCAGAAACAAATTGTTACAGCTGAGTATTCCAGTGAGGCTAGTAGACTTCGTCTGCAACCAGTTGATGGAGAGGACAATTCTTGTCAGAGGTTTTACTGGCTTTCTCCCTCCTAGAAGAGTATGGAGAGGTTTGCCGCAGGGGTCAGTGTTGAGCCCGATTCTATATAATTTATATACCTATGACCTTGAACTTTCAGTCACATCATTCTGCAATATCCTGCAATATGCAGACGACATTGCTCTTTATCTACCATTCCAAGATACTGAAGAAGCGTCTAGTCGTATTAATGACGCAATGTATTATCTAGATGACTGGCTCGACAATCATGGTCTTTCTCTGTCCATTGCGAAAAGTAGCGTCGTAGTTTTTAGCAGAAAAAGAACCCCACCTGGCATCGAAGTCTATGTAAATAATGAACAAATTCCAAATAGCTTAGAAGTTAAATTCCTGGGAGTTATTTTAGATTCCAAACTTACAGGTATTCCTCACCTTGATTACATCGTAAAAAAGTGCGAAAAAGGGTTGAACATTCTGCGATGCCTGGCTGGTGTTTGGTGGGGAGCCCATCAGTATTCTCTTAAGCTCGTATATAACGCAATCGTTCGTAGTCACTTTGACTACGGCACATTTCTTTTAGAACCGTGCAGCAAGATGGCTCTGACCAAATTAAATAGGATCCAATTTAAATGTCTTCGTGTGGTGATTGGGGCCATGCGATCCTCTCCTACGGCAGCCCTCCTTGTCGAATGCTGTGACCCACCCCTCAACCTTCGCCGCCAGTACCTGTCTGATCGGTTCTTCTATAACGTCGTACAATTCCGAAACCACCCCCTATTGAAAATTTTACGTGAACTCTCATCTCTTGCCAATACGTCTAGTTATTGGTCCCATAAGGACATCCCATGTATGCTCAAAAGTTACCTAAAATTTTGCGATCTACAAGATCCAGTCTCGCAGACTAATACTCATCCCCTTTTTGCTGTAGATTATCGAGCTCTAACCTTCTCTCCTAAAATTATTTCTTTCGATATCTCCAAACACTCTCCAGATGCAGCTACAAGGTTTAACGAAAAACTAGTTGACCAGTGGACAGGTTGGGTGCCGGTTTATTGCGATGCGTCGAAGTTGTCCGATGATGGCAATGTAGGTTCCGCAGTGTGGATACCTAAGTACAATATCATCCTGCAACATAAATGTCCACCTTTGTCATCAGTCTTTTCAGGTGAGGCAATCGCATTATTGGAAGCTATTAAGCTTGTTGAAACCCACAAAAATCTCATCCAGAAGGCCATCATTTTTTCGGATTCCCTCAGCTGCCTCCAGGCTATTATGACCAACCCGTTTCATTCGAAGACCAAGTTTCCCGTTATTTATAATATCAGAGAGCAGCTTTATAAATGTCACACCAATGGTTTAGAAATAGTGTTGGCCTGGATTCCGGGTCATTCAGGAATCCAGGGCAATGAATTCGTAGATTCCTGGGCCAAGAGGGCAGTTCATGACGGAGAAAGGACGCATTTTTTCAACTTTCCAGCCGACCTTCGAGCCACAGCTAAGTCAGATCTTGATAAGGCATGGAAAACGGAGTGGGCATTGTACCGTCAAGCTAAACCGACTCAATATGGGAACATGCAGGACTTTATACCGACTCGCCCATGGTTTTTCAAATTTCGGGACGCTAGCAGAAGAGTCACCTCGACAATATGTCGTCTCCGATTGGGGCATGCCTCAACGCCTGTGTTTTTGGCCAAGATCCGGGTCAGGGACCATTCCTTGTGCGAATGCGGTCTGGCCGAGGGAACTGCAGATCACATATTTTTCGATTGTGTAAAATATGGTTCCTCCCTGTACAGTATTCTTCCGGTGGATCTTCCCCGTCCCGCCAACCTCCGCAGCGTACTACCATTGGTTTTCTCTTCATTCGCTAAAATTCTATGTTCATATGTAGAAATTAACAAAATTAGTTTGTAGTTTGTGTAATTGTACCGACTAACACCATGTAAATGTATATATTGTGTTCGTCTTTTGTTGCAGGTAAAAAGCTCTACAGAGCTATAGTAGTAGGCATTAAAAAACCGTTCTTGTCATTCCAAGAGGTGCTATTCTTTCGTAACTCAGACATTGGCAGAATCCTTAGGGAAGCCATCATTACAAAATTAAATTGAATTGACTATCTAACACATTAACAAATGTTACCTTTTGTAAAGCCTCCTCATAGACGCCAATGGAATATTTCAAGTTATTGGGAAATGGACTGTCTTCATCTACATACTCCTCAATTTCCACCCAGTGGCATCCCTGTAAATTGAAACAGTATTATTAAATTATCATAATAAGACTCCAGTTACGAACTTGGTATAGTATCATACATTTTAAGGTGATTCAGGGTGCTAACTAGTGCCACCAATGAAACATAACATAACTTGTTTTGTACTAAGTTTTTATCCAAAAGTGAACATTAGGAATTTTAGAAACTGTGACACCTATTTTTAGAACCTACAGTCTAGAACCTAGGAACAATATACTAGAACTCTAATCGATTTCCGCTGAAGACGGCCGTTTTTGCAGAAACGGCAGAAAGTTATTTCTCATGTTAAATCGATAAAAATGTAAGTGCAACAGCCCTAAGTGCCTAAGGAAATTATGAGTTGTACCTAAAATTAACTATTACAAATGTCCTTCTCTTCTCATTGTATTCCTAAAATGGCAAGTTCTTGATTCTTCTTCTCTGCCTTGACTCGCTAAGATCTGCTTATTTTCTGATAAATTTACTGCAACTACCATTACAGATACTACCACAGTTCATTTCAAGTGTCTAACATACCTCTAACTCCTTCCCTGCAATGAATGACCATACATCTTTATCACTGTTTGTGGCCCATATCTCTGCTTTTATCTCTTCAGTGATAGTCTCTGCGATGTCATATTTCAATGACAATTCAAATAGTTTGAACAGGAATGTCACATCAGGAATATTTTTTTTCCCATTCCTCCAAACAACATCAGCTCTTTTGACTTGTTTCTCCTGGAATTGTATAATAATTTTTATTAGATATAATCAGACATGATTTTGAATAAAGTAGATGCATTTGTATTTTTAAAGTACCTAGTGGTCATCATTAAGTATAAATTAAAATTATTTTTTTCTCTTTGTGATGAAGTCAAAAGTGTTTTAACTACCTTAGATGGAGTATAAATTATGTACCATATTAGAAAAAGAAAAAAAAAATGCATCAACGTGAAAAAAAAACATTTTTTTTTTATGTAGCCTATAAACATCCAATACAGGGCACATGCCTTCTCTTAGAGAGAGTTTGGGCTTAAATATCACGCGCGCCCATCGCACGGCAATTTCAAGCACTGAGGTATTTGAACAACTCGGACACTCAGGTTACCTCACGATTTTTTCCTTCACAGTTAAATTTTATTAAGTTCTACTATGGAAATACTTTGAAATTACAAATATTGACAACTGTTTCAAACAAATGTTACAGCTGATATTTTCTTAATGACTTCAAAGTTTTCCCTATAGTAAAAGTTATTCTTATTGACCCCCACTGTTCTTTGGACCCTGCCATCATCCAGCATGGTGTGTAGGTAGTAAAGTTTTTGGGACATCCCACCACTGACGAGATGCACTCTTAGCAGTATAATGTCATTACCTTATCTTCGTCAGACTCGGCTTTGTAGGCCAAGAGAAGTTCTATCTTAAATAGATCTAGGTACAATATCTCAGCCTCAGGATGTCTGTGGAGGCCCTTTAGCAAGAAATGTCTGGCATTTTCTAGGTTGCCCTGCTCTTCATTCTCGAATTTACTCGCCATCTGCCACATCTTGGGCTTGTCACCATAAATCTGAAAGTAAAGACATAGTATGAATGAAATTTAATGAACAAAGAATATGAGCCTTTAGAGTATTAGTAGTTGATTCATGGACAATAGAAAAAACAGTGGAAAAACTAATAAAACCTATATTTTTTCAGTTTATTGACGTCTAATAAACATTTCTGCATGTTAATTAACAGAATGAAATATCGAGGAATTGCAGTGGTAGCATATTGGTAGAACCCTTGTTTCACTTGCGAGAGGTTGTAGGTTCCAATCGGCTTGTACCTAAGACTTAGTTTTTCTCTATATTTGTTAACTGGCTATAACATTGCCACTCATAGTTTAACAGGTCTAATTGTGATTGTTTATCTGGTGAAGTATGTATGAGCATCACTAGTCATTAATAAATACCTATAATGCCACTCACTAACAGTGAAGGGAAGAATTGCAAGGAAACCCACAACTAGTGGAGTTATTATACTATTTTTATTTTTAATGCACTAACCCGTGCTAAGGACAATTTTAAAAAACAATAATACAGAGAATAGTGTGAAGAGGTTCGAAATTTCACTGATGCCGGTGAGTCGCCCATTAGCGCAGTTGGAAAGAGCGCTGGCACGGATAGCCAGAGGTCGCGGGTTCGAATCCCGGCATGGGTGGAATTTTTAGCCTCTAAATAGATTTTTATAATCGAGTTATGTTTGCAAGTGTACTTATTTTTCCTGTAGAATAAGCTGAGAAGATAGAAGCTAGACTAGCCAACTCCATCTAAGAAATATTTCCCAGGCACTACAGCGTCTAGTGGTCACTTCACCTACGTAATTTATATGTAAAAGCCAAGTTGAACTTAAGCCTAATAAACTTTTACCTGCAGCATCTGTCCAATGATAGCAGAGATGGCGAAGTCAAAGCCCACATTCTTGCAAAACTTGATGTACTGAAAATAAACCTCTACATCATTCTGGAACCTGTATATGAACTGCTTGAATATCTTATTAAGGCGTTTGGCAATCGTGTACTCAAGATCTTTCTTCTTCTCAGAGACTTTAGTCTGTTTTCGGCGAAGTGAAATGTCTTCGAGCAGCGCAAGTTCATAGGCTATGTAATGGACGAAATCTTCTTTAGACTTCACTCGCCGCTGTATTTTATACTCGAATTCTTTGCGTTTACGTGCTATCTCTCTGTAAAACGATATTTAAGATATAGAGAATGCAAATAAACACCACTAACAAGTGACAAGATTTGATCTAACCTTATTTCTTCTTCGTTGTATAGTTCCGTTCTTCTCATCTGCTCCAACTCATTTATCATATCCTCTATTCGTTGGTTCACTAATTCTGCCATGGCTGCTGTGTTTTAGTCAACTTTGTAGACAAATATTATTTTATTTACAATAAATAGCGACGTGTTAGCAAATTATTTTGAGGTTAAAGACGTTATAAACATCACAGATCACTGAGATAAAAAGTGGGTAATGAATGAATGTTAAATGTGCGTGTTCTGTGGTTAATGTTTTGTTTTTTTTGACAGCTTCCACAGACCACCTTGCAAATACCATAAACTCCCGAGGCGTAGATAGGTCTGTGGTGCCAACTTGGGGGTTTTCCCCCTAAATTTAGGGGTAGGAAGTATTAAAAGGGGGATTTTTAGGGGCAGGAATTTTATGGGGTGTATTTTAGGGGTTTGTTCTGGCGATTGAAACTTACAGTAGCAGTGAATTGAATAACTTTTTTTTAGTCCTATAAGAAGATGGCATTTTATAAAAGTAAAACAGTTCTTTATTTTCGAACGCAGCCGAGAACGACCGACCGAACGGCACGCAGCTGATGGTCTCATTCATTCATTCCTTCATTCATCATCATCACTCATGCATGAGTCCATGCTAAACTCACGATTTCATTATTTTCTATCATTAAAATGTCTTTCAATTCGATTTCGAAACTAATCTGGTTGTAAGATTGTGCGATGATACGAGATATACATTTTTAAGATTTTTGATTGTTTTTATATTACCTATCTCAATAATATAAAAAAATATAACAAATAACTTAGAATACAGAGGGATTTTTCATAAAGATACATAAATCCGAGCCCTAATCATCATCATCGTCTTCAGTCAACTGCTGCCCACTGCTGGGTATAGGCCTTGTCCCCCTAATAAAAAAAAAATTTAAAAGATGCGTTATATTTTATGAGTGTTAACTACTTGTTAAACCTGAACATACCAATGTTATTGGCGGATATAACAGTAATAAAAAAAATTGGGGGTTTTTAAGATTTTCTTGGGGGATTTTTTCTATAGGGGTTGGCAACACTGGTCTGTGGAGGACGCGCGCCGAGTGCGCCGAATGTGGTATGAATGGACCCATGGACGTGACCTCTTGCTTATTCGCGCACAACAAATTAGATTTGCGCAACTTTTTTCCTGTGAGAAACTTGAGTAAAGTTTAAACTAGAATAACCTTGAGTACTTTCTCAGGTTTAGGCGAAAAATTGGGACTGCCTTGATGGTCTAGCGGTTAACACGCTTGCCTACCGAAACAGAGGTCACGGGTTTTATTCCCACTGTGGGCCACCGTACCACATCATTACAAATGGCCTCAATCTAGGTGTATTTCCATGTTTGTGCTACCCTTGCCTGGTTACCATAGCACAGGGTATCCTAGTTTTGGACCAGCCCCTAGAGTCTAATACTTACAGTTTTTCAATAGTAGGTATTATATAAGCATGACAATGGTTGTTATTTTCCGCAATTTGGTAGTCTACAAAGCAATAGCAGTACAATGTTATAACCCGCTCTAATTAAATCGGCACCTCTCGCGAAGAAGATCGAATGGCGAGATAAGTATCACGGGTTATACCATGGCAATACGATTGGTTACATATAAACTACCATTACCGGACAACTATTGAACAACTAAGACTTTTCAGGAACGTTGTGGAATACGGGTGTTAGAATACGGGTACCAACGCCCAGAGTGATTGTATTTTTGAGACAAAACATTTACAGAAATAATTTAATTCAATCTTAGTACTTCCTATAATCTTATGTACATTGCACCTAAAAATTAGTATCCAACTAATACTCAACTAACCCAATACTCAAAATTACATACACACATAAGGCACTCAGAAAACCAGTTACATGTCTGACCAAAATTCACAAACCTAATCATTGGCAGACTCCGTAGGGAAGCCAAATGTCACACTACACAAATCATCTAGCAGTGAACCTAATAACTCCCTCGTCACCATGCTCAATGACCCCCCGTCCTTTGAAGCAGTTGAGCCACGTTTTCGAGAACGCTTTGAATGCTTCTCTTTCATCGTCGGTCCTAGAAACAGGTGTGACGTTTATCTCTGGTATACATCGGCCGAAGTCGATGGCTGGTAGCCAGACATGGAAATCGGAGTCCGGGGAGTATTTGAATATGTCCTGGCAACCTTCTAGGTTGATTTGAGGTACGGGCGGCTGTCGCTGGAGTAGTTTCTTGAGTGTGATGAAAGTCAGCTGGTTGTCTTTGAGTATAACCGTTTGTAGGCGTTTGGCGCGACCTAGGCATCTGGAACAAACGATGGTTAATTTTAAAGAAACTAAGTTTCTAGTTGAGTGACAAGGTTTTCACGAGTTACAAACATTGTGATGTCAGAGAAACTTATTTCGACTATAACGGAGTGTTTGAAAGGAGAGTTTTTGGAAATCGTGTTTTTTTATAAATAACACTATTAGAATATTACAAATTCTATCACTATTAAGCCCTTATTAAGTGTTCGATTATTGTTAAGTTCATTGAAAAAAAATGGAATAGGTTGATGTACTGCTAAATTGTTTAACATCCAAATTAAAGATAAAAAATATTTATTGTTTCATCAAAAAACAACTTAAAACAAAATTAGACTTAGACCTAGGTTGTGGTGTTAAAAAATAAGGCAAAAGGTAGTGGCTGAGCTGGTCAAAAATCATAAAATTCGTGTAGTAGGTTATGAATACAATGACAAATATTATATTAGAACTTTAGAACATTACTTTGTCAGAAAAAAGCTAAGTTTTAATGTAAAAAGTATTTAAATTATTTTCGTAACAGTTCAGCACTCTAAATATACTCAAAGACACAAGTTTCCTTATATGTTTTCACATTTAATTACCAGTCTTGTTCTACTAAGATAAATGAATGATGTTCTTCTTACCTGAAGATCCTCATAAACTGTCCATCAACTAATTTACAATTCGACAGATTGAATCTCCTCAGTTTCAACTCTTTCGCCGAATCCAAGAACGCCGCAATATTTCCAAGAACATTACCCTCGACGCCAACATTCTCCAGCTCCAAATCTGTGATGCAATTTGGACTCAACGCCGTGACAATACAGCTCAGAATACCCTGTTTTATCTGATTGTTACCGACGTCTATTGATTCTATAGCATCTAAATTCATTGGCGGTTTGTTCGCTTCAGTAAAAGCGTATTCAGTTATACTACAGCTGTTCAATCTTAGTACTTTTAACTTCACATACTGTCCCAATTTCAAAACATTTCTGAATCCTTCGTTTCCAATAGGATTGTCACTTAGATCTAAATGTTCCAGCATTTGGCATACAGGCCTTGTGGCCTTTTCAAACATGTTTAGTAGACTTTTCGTCCCATCTTCGGTTACACTGTTCTTACTGACGTCTAGTAACGTAAGCTGTTTCATAGTACACACACATTCCATCAAATGTTTCATGCCATCGTCGCCTATGTTGTTATTTGATATCATGATGGCAGTTATGTGAGTTTGGTGCGTGAGCGCACGGAATAGTGGCCTTAATTGCGTTGAGGATAGAGTTTTAGATCCTAAAGCTAATCGGTGGGTCGTGTGACTTCGGCCAACTGCTTGCTGGATCTCATCTGATGTTGCTGGAAATAGGATAAAAAGTATATTGAGCAAAACATACGCAAGCACTGATTAGCGAAAAAAAGGTTTCTCAAATATAACCTGCTACGTCCTTATTTATAAAAACACGATCGATCGATATCAACCTTTGTATATCCACACTGCTGGAGCACGGGTCCCTTACTGCATCGAACGTTAGGACATTATCCACCACGGGGGCCAAGTCCGGGTTGGGACCAAGTTGGGGGCAGTTGGGGGCGTTTTGTGTGTGGAAGTTATCAAGCCGCCCTTATGGGCGGCTTGATAACTTCCACACACAAAACACAAAACGGATTGTGTTTTTATGTCAGAGGCCTTATGGCCTCTGACATAAAAACACAATCCGTTAAAATAATGTGTGGTGTATATTTTACAAGGAAAAACGTAATCAGAGATTAAATAAACTAACTCTATGAAGTGCTTCAGGGGAATCGATAAGGGGAATAAATAAGACCGAAAGTGTTTTAAACACTGTTTATAATAGAACCTACCTAAAACATGTTTCTAGTTGGAGTGTTTTATAAGTCTGTGCCGAATTTGATGTGAATGCAACAAAAACAAACTTTTTAACTTACAAATGGCCAAAGCGTCACAGCACTCGAGATATCGCTCCTCGACCTTGAAGCTATGGAAGCGGTGCAGTAGAACGCCGGCTTCTCAGTCGGAAGGTCGAGGGTTCGAATCCCGGCACGTAATTTTGACATTGACTTTGATTTTAATTTATGTACTTTGTGAAGTTAAAGTAGCAATACCACTCACTAACTGAGGAAAACATCGCGAGGAAAACCGAGATTCTGAAGTTTTAACATAGCTCAACGCTTGCTACATGCAACGACCCAACTATGAGGCTAAGTGCGACTATCTAAGGTCTAACTAACGCTCCTCGACCTGACTCGCCTTCCACTATGGGTGACACACGTCTTGAGCTCGGCTAAGTTGGTAGATATAGACAGTTTCGTAGTCACTAAGGGTGTTGCTGGAGAAGGGTCGACGACATTGGCGAAAGAGTCTCGAGGTTAAAGTGGAAATGGGCAGGACACCTGGCAAGGCGGGAAGACGGCAGATGGAGCAGGGCAACCACAAAGTGGCGGCCGAGATCAGGACGACGGTCAGTGGGCAGACCAGCAGCCCGATGGTCCGATGACATTGTTGAGTCGGCGGAAGGTCCGTGAGAGATGGCATCCGTGGGAAAACGCCTATACCCAACAGTGGGCATCGGTTGGCTGATAATGACGATGACGAAGGGTGTTCTTCTCGTTATCAACCCTTGTATGTCCCCACTGCTGGGGCACGGGTCTCTTCCTGCATCGCAGGAAGTTTTAGGCCATACTCCACCACGGGGGCCAAGTCCGGGTTGGTGGCGGATTGTAAGACAGTGGCGGGTCTTTTTGTCAGGAGTTATCAAGCCGCCCATAAGGCCTCTGACTCTGGCATAACGACTGCCATTACATGACAGCCGCCACCAACGGCTAAGCGTGCCTTGCGAAGCACGGAAGCGCTCGGAAAAATGCCACTAGGGGTAGTCACGGGGCGGTCACCCACCCTGCACCAGACCACGCCTGTTGCTTAACTCAAGTGATTGATTCCAATCACTCGGTTTGCCTAGGCCACGAGCGCTTCGGGGTGTTCTACTTACGAATGCCCAAAGCGTCACAGCACTCGAGGTACCGCTCCTCAGCCGGACTCGCCTTCCAGTTGGTTACACAAGTCTTAAGCTCGGGCGAAGAGAGTACCAGACTCAGCGGGTCGTCTTCAGAGAGGATCGCCCCGTCTGACGTCATCAGGCTGAAGACTGGACGTACTCCAGTTAGTCTGAAAATTGAAACTAAATTAAAATGGCGATCCTGCCTGCTAAGAATCGCTTGTGGGGGTTTGCCACAGCAAATATTCAGTCAACAATTCGCACCTTCGGTGGTACAACGGCACAACTGTACTTTGTAATTTTACAGGAGAGCCATTTTTAAGGTTTTTTTTTATTATTTTTTTTGAATTACTTCAAAGTGATTCTTTGCATAAAATACGACCCATATATTTGTGAATATGGCCATGTACTTTTCAGATGCAATTTTTTTTTAGTTGTGCCCCTGTAGTACTCCGAAGGTGCGATATGTTACAGAACTTAACGCCAAAAGGTGTAAACATTAATAATAATTCAGCGTATATTTACGCTGAGACCTGTTGGTCTCAATGTAGGGCACAGGACTCGGAGAGAGAAAGAGTGTGGGCTCAATCACCACGCGTGCCCACCGCGGGCATTTTTAGCAATTTTAAGCGTTGAGGTACGTGAACACCTCAAACACTCATTTCCTCACAATGTTTCCTTCACCGTTAGCGAGTGGTATTGCTACTATAACTTCACGAATGCACTAACCCCCAGTTTCTCGTACACTAACAATCTGTTAATCTACTGTTAACAGCTGTCAAATGTTTTTTTGTATGCACTTTGGCCAACTGACAGCTGTTAACAGTAGATTAACGGCTTGTTAGTGTACCAGAAACCGGGGCTAAGTCATTGGTACATGGTGTCAACATTACTTACTTGTAATACCTCGATTTCACTTCATCCACCAACCAGCTGATCGTCAGCCTGTTTATAGTATCCAGTTTTAAAGATATCAGCAGTACTTTGTCTTCAATTTGCACTTTCACCGCTGCCGGAGGCACGATTTGCGTTTGCATAGTGCGGCCGTTCTTCGCCGATTGTACAATGTTAATTGGCTGTATAACGTTCATTGGTTGAACTATATTTGGGTTTATATTATGCACCAAGTTGAAGCCTTCTTTCTGATAGCCGTAGTTGAAATTCTCTCCGGACGATTTGCGTGAGAAGGAACCAGTGGGCGTTAAACGATTTTGGTCCTTATTTAGTCTGTTAGGGTAGTCGCTTTCGCGGGACGATGAGAGAGTTGGTGTTAAGCGATTATGATCCATGTTCTTTCGTATTGAGAACTCGTTTTCGCTTCCACTGTTACTGGAATCGTCGTCCCTTTTTCTGTGGAAACCAGCCTTCAGTAACGTGCTTTGAGTCTTCCATCGCTTTCTCATGTTGTTTCTACTATCTCGGCTCTTAGATTCATTTAACTCGTTAGATATATTCCTCATCGATTGTATAGCTCTGTTCGTTCTTGGGCTTGTGTTTTCATTGCTCTGAAACTGGTCGGAGTCTGAGCTATTTTCGCTAATATTTACAACGTCGCTGAGTCTCGATTTGGTTTTATTTTTCACAACATTCGTCTTGTTGTTACCGTCATTAAGAGGCTCCGTCAGTTTGTTTATGCTATCAATACTATCTCTGACACTTTCATAGGTAGGTTTCTTGGCTATTGTTGTCAAGGGATCGCTCAGTTTTCTTTTGTTACTAGTATTTCTCGTGCCCAAATCATCGTCCAACCAATCGTCGTCGACTTCGTCGGAATTCAATAGAGCTGGCTTCTGCTTGGTCTTCTTAACAACCTCTATGTCGTCCAAATCAGTGGCACTTCTATGTCTCAACGCCGAAATAGCACTTCTATAGGCAGTGACGCCTGACACATCAGTCTTCTTCTTGGAAACCCTTGCTGTACCATCAGAGGAATCATTCGAGTCATCAGAAGGGAACGCAGCTTCGTCCCTTACATTTTGTGATTGGTTTATCTCGTCGTCACTGTCGTCGTCAATGACGTTGCGTCTTTTGAAAACAGGAGAAGCCAACTCCTTTATTCTCGAGGTCATTTTCGAGGTGCTAGGCGGGGTTGAGTCCTTTACTGGTTTGACAGGAGTTTTTGATTTGGAACGGTTTAGATTCTCAGCTGCGTTGGTCTTGTCAACCAGCATGTGGATTTTGTTGCAAATGTTGTTGTATAGGGTCTCCTCGTCTTTCGTGAGGATAGTGCCAGTCCGCCATTTTTGCAGCACGTGCAAAGGAGTTTCGCCGAAGTCTGTCTTGAGGGACGGTATGGCGCCTCTTTCTAGTAAAAGCTGTACTACATCCAAGTGGCCGTTGCTTGCGGCGTCGTAGAGGGGTGTTATACCTAAGAAACGACACAAAGGTTGCATGTAAATTAATCAGGTAGGCCAGATAAAAAAATGTTTGAAGAACCGACAGGTATTTTTGCATTAGAGAAAAAAATCACATTTACATTTATTCTTTAGAATTGGAATCGACTCCCTACAAACAAGACCGTTATTGTTTACATGCATCCGATAAAATGTAGATATCTTAATTCATAGCATAGTACAGTTATTATTAAAATATATGCCACTAGCAACAGCCAAAAATATACTACTACCCTCCGCCATAAACATCATCCACTGTTTTAAAAACCTATTTAGAGGCTAAAAATTTCACCCATGCCGGGATTCGAACCCTCGACCTCTGGCTATCCGTGCCAGCGCTTCATCCTTTCCAACTGAGCCAATGGGCGACTCACCGGCATCAGTGAAATTTCGAACCTCTTTACACCACTCTCTGTATTACGTACAGGCAGCGACATCTGGCTGAAGTAAATTGCATCACTTACAGCCCCGAGTACCTACTTTGCAGTTAGGCTTTTACATCGGAATGATATCGCTGTACCCACATGATTATACTATTTTTATTTTTAATGCACTAACCCGTGCTAAGGACAATTTTAAAAACCTATTTAGAGGCTAAAAATTCCACCCATGCCGGCATTCGAACCCACGACCTCTGGCTATCCGTGCCAGCGCTCTTTCCAACTGAGCCAATGGGCGAATCACCGTTAAAATAATTCATCAAATTCATAAAACCCGATCAACTGTCAGAAACTCTCAGAAGCAACTCACATAATTATTAACTTTTAACAAAACTCGCAACTTACCATCACAATTGGCCCCGCCCCTGTCATTGATGTTGGCCCCGTGGTTGATAAGTACATTGGCCACCTCGAGTCGGCCGTGGATGCAGGCCTCGTGAAGAGGCAGCCAGCCAGCGTTGTCCCGGACATTCACGGGGTGCCCTTTGGCTAGGAGGCGCTCGACCAGAAGTTTATTTCCGGATATGCATGCCTGACGAGTATTTATGTAATTATTTCGATATCAACCCTTTATATGTCCGCACTGTTGGGGCACGAGCCTCTTCCTGTATCACAGGAAGCTTAGGCCATACTCCACCACGGGGGCCAAGTCCGGGTTGGTGGAGGATTGTAAGACAGTAGCGGGCCTTACTGTTAGAAGTCATCGAGCCGCCTATGAGGCCTCTCACATGGCTTAACGACTGCCATTACGTGACAGCCGGCACCAACGGCACAACGTGCCTTGCGTAGCACGGAAGCGCTCGGAAAAATGCCACTAGCGGTAGTCACGGGACGGTCACCCATCCAGTACCTGACTGCGCCTGTAGTTGCTTAACCCAAGGGATTGATTCCAATCATACGGTTCCGCTAGGCCACGAGCGCTTCTGTCATTATTTATTATGTACTTATTTATAAACATGATTTCTTTTATTATATAACGTCGTAGACATCGATAAATGTCATAACATATGTAAAAAACATAATTTTCGTTTCTCCTTCTAAATTGAAGGAAAACTTTGTTCACAATGTAAATGTAAGTCATTACAACCTCAGCCTGAATGAGTAGGTAAGGACTATTGATGTCGTGCTATCTTTCAAGTTTTAAATTTTTCCTACAAATTTTGTGCAAAAAATAAAATATTTTTCTTTGACATGTAAAAAATCATGTATACCATGATACGGATTTACTCTAGTGCGAGAGTCATAATTTTATTTACCATGAAACAACTCTATTGGTATGTTCACCTATGCAAAACTAGCATTAATTAGTAAACACAATATACCAACTACTGCTTCATGCGAGTGATCCCATCACCTATCTAGTGTGAGAGAAGGTTACACTAGACGCTGGAAAAATCATCTCATTTTGTAGATCTAACGAATTGCCTTTTCAAATCCTTTCAATTTATACCTCATCTACTTCTATCTAAACCAATGGTTGGCAACACTGAGTTTGTTGGCAACACTGAGCCCCTACAAGTGTATGTAACCATAAACATATGGTTACATACACTTGTAGGGGCTTATCGGATTTGCTGTCATCTAAAAATGTTAACAGAGGTACGTGGAGCCGTAACTTTAGAAACACTGACTTACAACATGCAACTGAGTCTCCCCTTTCATGTTTTTCTTGATAGCGAAGCCGCGGCCGCGTTTCCTCGACTCACGCTTCGTCTCCGTCACGTTCTCCTCGTTATCTGATAAGTCTGCAACATGAAATAACCTTTTTATAATAATTTGAACATTTACATACGGGCACATACATGGCTTCTGGGCCCACACTAGGATACCCTGTGTCGTGGGAATTAGAAAAAACGACATCACAAACATGTAAACATCCAAGACCTGTGGTTTTTTTTATCCCCAACCGGACCTCTTGCAACGTAGGCAGATGCGCTACCGTTGCGCCACAGCGCTCGTCAACCTTAACACAGAGTGCTTAGTGAGAGTTTGACAGATCCAATCAAATAACTTTACTACCGCGTTAATCGAGCATTGAGCATTGAGTATGAGTAAGTTAACCGTTCGAACTGGCAAAACGCTGTCACAGTACAACTCGCACTCGCGTTTATTCGTGTTGTGGCTGGTAAACGTGTTCACTTCTCAACGTAAATCATTACAACACGCACTCAGCAATTTTAATTTCCATACTTGTCGCTAGGTGGCGCTTCCTCGATGCCATAGAAATATGAGTTTACCTTAACGCGATCGAGTAGTTAAAAAACTCGCACTAAGCACTCTGGTCTGCTTACCGGCACGGGACACACGCGTGAGATATGTGATAGGCATTGTCCTAAAAATAGTTTTGTTTTTAACATAACCTCACGCTTATATCCTAGAGGGGTAGGCAGAGACCAGGGACTGCCACGACCCTGACAGATCACCTTCGCTTCATCAGGTTCATTAGTTTTGTTTTTATTTTTCGAGATAATTGGTAATTTTGAGAGCCTTGGCTCGAATCGATTTGATTTGGACAGTTTTAATTAATAAAGCGAAATAAAGACCTTCCTCTTTGTACCTAACAGAGTTAAGTTACTAGCAATGTATAAATAAAAAAATACAAACAATAAATATAAATTCTTCGCACATTACCAATTACAATGCCAATAAAATACGCGGAGGTAAATAGTCTTCCTACGTAATTGCTATTAGCAATAAGGCCGCCAATTGTATTTGATCTTTTATATCTGCCGTTTCTGTAACTATTTTTCCGGTATACAATAAAGAATATTCATATCTTATCTTAACACAGTAACATGTCACATTTATCAAAAGATTGCTTATTTTGGAAGATCGGCTGAAACAGCTGAAGAGCGGGCTCAGTGGCGTGTCTTGGGAGAGGCATGTCTCTATTTTATTCCAATTATTAAAAATGTTAGTTTGTGCCTGATAGACAGCTGTTTGACGTACCAGTAGCCCTAATATCATACATTCCTATTATGTACGATATTAGTATTTCTTAATGATTCGCGATACTCATACATAGCTATAAATTAAATGGGTCTAATCGCGATTATTTATTAGGTAAAACGTAATTACCTTATTTCCCGACGTTTCGGCAGCGTTATAGTTGCCGTGGTCTCGGGTAGACTGGGAAATAAGGTAATTACGTTTTGCGTAGATCGCGATTAGACCCGTTTTTAATATATAACCATGCACGATATTTTCATTTCGTCAATACCCCGTGACGATAAATTACCAAAGAGAATATAACCACTAAATTTACGTGGGAATAAGGACCTTATAAATGTCAGACGACAAACTTCTTTGCTACAAAAAGCCTTTAAAACGCACCTGTCAAGTCATCCAAACAGATGTCGTCGCCAATATGCGTGGTATCCTCGCCGCCGGCCGAGCCCTGACTCTGTTCATCATCAGAGTTATCCAGGCTGTCAAAGTTCTCGTAGCCCAACGCCCTGAGCTCCGCCTTCGTGTCCTCCATTTTGTCAGTCTCGTAGTACTCCTCTTGGTACTTGAGCAACGCTTTCAAGGCGCGGATCTCGTATTTGCGCTTGTTCCAATCGCGGGCCTGGAATGCGCTAGAATGTATCTTAAAGTAACGCCTATTATTTGCGCCGTATCGTATTCGACAAGCGAAATTTATAATGATCGATCTTATACGAGGTATTTACGATTAATTCGGCATGTTTAACGTCTTCGCCTCGCTTAAATGTGCTAAATAACTACGTAGATTGCCGAGTAGCTACCGAGGCAGGTCACTCTGTCCGACGGCACTAAGAGCGTAAAAACGCAGCTTTATTTTGCTTCTGTACTTATGTAGCTTTATTTTTTATTTTCGTAGGTGGTTTTAAGAACTCTCTAAATAGACCAAAACAAAAACCGGCCAAGTGCGAGTCAGACTCGCGCACCGAGGGTTCCGTACAAACCTGTATTATAGACCTGAGTATTTGGTATGAATTTCAATTTAATACCTCTACGCGTTTATGAGGAAATGGGTAGTAAGTTTAAAATTATTAAAAAAAAATATATTATGTGATGTAACTAAAAATTTATGGTTTTCGTATTTTTTCCTTTATCTATGCTATAAGACGTTGCTTCGTACCAAATTTCAAGATTCTGAGTTCACGGTAAGCACCCTGTAGGTTTTGATTCCCTTGCAAGTGTCGAAAATTTGCGGCATAAACGGCTGTATCTTTTGATTGCGTTGGCTTAGAAGTTTGATTTTTTCACAGCTTCAAGGGACAGTAGACCTGAGTAATTGATATAAATTTCAGCTTCATACCTCCACGCGTTCCTGAGAAAAAGGGTCTTGACAGACGGACGGACGGACAGACGGACAACAAAGTGATCCTATAAGGGTTCCGTTTTTTCCTTTTGAGGTACGGAACCCTAAAAAGTTTGGTTTTGTATTTTGTAAGCTTCGGCTGGCTCCGAAAGGAACCGCATTATAAGTACGACTCCATAAACATGCATTATGTAAATACTCGGAGAACTACCATATTTCATAAAATATTACACATGTATTGTGTGTCAAATATTATGCTATTTAAAAGCTTTCGATACCGTTTTTTCCCATACAGAAAATGTAACTTACAGCACTCCTAGCGTCCAAACACGCTTTTTCCACATGATCGTAAGGTTTCTTTGCCAAGAACAGCGTTTCGGCGATGTTGTAGAGCGTTGTAAAAGCCTCTTTAGGGACGTCCTTAATGAGTTCGTATTCTTTCTCGTAGTAGAGGAGAGCTTCGTTGTAGAGGCCCATATCCTTGTACGTCTGGTAGAGGCTGGAAAATAATTACACATAGGGTGCGGTTGGTAGAATCGACACCACACAACACAAGTACACAACGTTTACACTTTACTCGCTCAAGACTTTCGCAACAAAAATTATGCTAGGTCCCCCAGTGGGCTTCAAATGGCTGATGATGATAATAAACAGAAATCAACGTCTTCCCAAAACTTCCTGATCTAGGATAGTAATATATGTACAGTATATCCATAAGGGTGGTATTACACTTATCAAATATCTTTGTCCAATGTACGATTTGATCACAGAAATTGGAAGAAATTGGACGACTTTATCACATGTCTTGGAAACACCGATATTTGATCAAATATTAATGACACTAAAATCAAAATGGCTGCAAACAAAATATCGTGGACGATTCCAATGACAATTTTTTTAATAAATACTTTTTTTTTGTTTTGACTTTTGGTTTTTCATTAATAACATAACGATAATAATAGCACCACTTAAAGACGCAATAGCAGCACATGAAGACGCTCCACGTTCCTCCATTTTCTTAAGACTATGCAAAAAATATTGGACACAGTTATTGGACAAGTGGAATGGGCTTACCTCAAAGAAATTTTATAAAATATTTGACAGCAAAATTGGACAAAGATATTTGATAAGTGTAATATCACCCTGAAGCGCTCGTGGCCTAGGCGAACCGAGTGATTGGAATCAATCACGTGGTTAAGCAACAACAGGCGCGGTCAGGTACGGGATGGGTGAGCGTCCCGTGACTACCGCTAGTGGCATTTTTCCGAGCGCTTCCATGCTTCGCAAGGCACGTTAAGCCGTTGGTGCCGGCTGTCATATAATGGCAGTCGTTAAGCCATGTCAGAGGCGTTATGGGCGGCTTGATAACTTCTGACAGTAAGGCCCGCCACTGTCTTACAATCCTCCGCCAACCCGGACTTGGCCCCCGTGGTGGAGTATGGCCTAACCTTCGTGCGATGTAGGAAGAGACCCGTGCCCCAGCAGTGGGGACATACAAGGGTTGATAACGATAACGATATCACCCTAAGGAAACATTCACTTCACGTACTAACGTCAAGTGAATGTTCATTCATACTGATGAATAAGCGTCTTAATGCATTCATCACACTCAACAGACACATTTATCACTAGTCATCAGGAACATTTGATTGAGCGGGTGACCGCATTCTCCTTCTGCATCATGCATGACCTAGCATTTTATATAGTACTATTCCCATTAAAGACCTGTCTTTCATGTGGGCCAGGCCGATTAAGCTGTCAGGATGGTATAGGTGCTGGGCAAGCTTACACCATCTATAAAAACCATGTCCCAGGCACTACAGCGTCGGAGTGGTCCCTTCACCCATCTAGTGTGAGTGAAGATGCCACTGGACGCTGTATAAATCATCTCATTAAGTAGATGCAAAAGGTCAATATTATTATTCCCATTAAAAATTATATTCTCCAGCCAGTACAGAGTGACCCAGCATCGTCTTGCCACGACGGTAACGAACATGGATGTCTGTTACTCAATCACGACAGAACGGCTGATGGTATGGTATAAAAATTTGGACAGAAATAGATTAGTCTGAAAAAGTACTTAGTACTGCATTTTATCCCGGAAAATACATTTCAAAAATTCATCGCGAAAGAGATCGTGAGTCTGTCATAAATAAGAATTGGGGTCTCCCTGAAGTAACTAACCAATAAGTATCTGATCACTTCGTCCTCTTATCGTCCTCTTCGTTTAAAACAAATATTGGGCGTGCAGTAGTGTTCCCTAATCTAATCGTTATCAACCCTTGTTGTCCCCACTGCTGGGGCACGGGTCTCTTCCTGCATCGCAGGAAGGTTAGGCCATACACCACCACGGGGGCCAAGTCCGGGCTGGTGGAGCATTATAAGACAGTGGCGGGCCTTACTGTCAGAAGTTATCGATCCGCCCATAAGGCCTCTGACAGGGCTTAACGTCTGCCATTATATGACTGCCGGCACCAACGCCTTAACGTGCCTTGCGAAGCACGAAAGCGCTCGGAACAATGCCACTAGCGGTAGTCACGGGACGCTCACCCATCCCGTACCTGAGTGCTTAGTGCGAGTTTGACAGATCCAATCGAATAACTTTACTACCGCGTTAATCGAGCATCGAGTAGTGAGTATGAGTAAGTTAACCGTTCGAACTGGCAAAACACTGTCCCAGTACAACTCGCACTCGCGTTTATTCGTGTTTTGGCTGGTAAACGTGTTCACTTCTCAACCTAAACCATTACAACTCGCACTCAGCAGTTTTGATTTCCATACTTGTCGCTAGGTGGCGCTTCCTCGATGCCATAGAAATATGAGTTTACGTTAACGCGATCGAGTAGTTAAAAAACTCGCACTAAGCACTCTGACCGCGCCTGTTGTTGCTAATCTAATACCTGACATAAATAGGAATGAGCGTCTTCCCGCAATCCCCAGCCAGCACCGCGTGATCCAGCATCTTGATATAGTACTCAGCGGCACCGGCGTAATTGTGCAGGTGACACGCGCCGTCGCCGAGTTTCTCGTAGTGCTTCTTGAAGGTCACGTGATCGAACGGATCACTTGTGATGAGGAGGTCTTCCGTGTAGCACATAGCTGCCACTGGAAGGAAGAGTAGAGGTGGAATTTGAGTCATGTCCCACTAGTCTCGCCCTAAAGGCGACTCAGACCCAGCAAGATAATTAAGAAAACGGTGTTGTTGCATATTATTTTAATGCCGCAAGTGATAACTCAGAATATTTCGTTGAGTCCTGTATAAATTAAAGTCACCGCCAGACCTGTTAGTGGGTAGGAAAAGTGGGTGGCAGTAGGAGACTCGGGTTTTGACTGCGCTTAAGAGAAGTTCATTGGCAAACATTTGTTGCGTTTACTATCTGGACAACTTGGGACAAGCCACGATTCCTTGGACCGCAAAGGAATCCGCTTCAGTTCTAATTTGAAGCAAATTTTATTCGTAACCACCTTTCTGATTGCAGTTTTAAATATTTGGCGACCACGTTTTTGCCCCTTCAACGCACATTCATGAACATGAGTAGAGCGCTTTTCTCGACAAAAAATCCTACTACACTAAACGAATTATTTTTTATAATTTTTAGTGTCTATATCCATCCATCCATCCATCCGTCCGTCCGTCCGTCCGTCCGTCCGTCCGTCCGTCCGTCCGTCCGTCCGTCCGTCCGTCCGTCCGTCCGTCCGTCCGTCCGTCCATCCATCCATCCATCCATCCATCCATCCATCCATCCATCTATCTATAATCAGCCCACATCAATTTTTAGTGTAGAATAAAACTACTAAACCATATGATTACTTGGTGGGAAACGCGGTTGTCCCAATGAAAAATTTGTTGCGAACAAAATTATTCGCGCGTCTCTTTATACTTGAAAGGCATCTGCGCGGCTTGAGAAAAGACATACAATTTACTTTAGTTTTTGACGTGGTCGTCGTCAGGCTATACTAGTCCACTGCTGGACATAGCCCTCCCCTAATGAGCGCCACGTTGCGCTATCATAGGGGGCAAAGCCCATAATCCCCACGCTGGGCAGGCGGGTTGGGGATCGCAGTTCGGTGGAATTGTACTGCAGGGGGCGCTGCTGCCCACCCCCCCAGTTTGTGTCCCTTAATCGCCTTTTACGACACCCGCGGGAAGAGTTGGGTTGGTGCTATTCTCTAGGCCGACACCACACAGCAAACGTCGTAAAGTGGACAAACTAGGGAACCCTGTGCTATGGTAACTGGGTAAGTACACCACAAACAAGGAAATAAAGCCAGAGGCCGTTCATACAAATGTATGGCGACGGCGATTTATTTTCGTTATCAACCCTTGTATGTCCCCACTGCTGGTGCACGGGTCTCTTCCTGCATCGCAGGAAGGTTAGGCCACCACGGGGGCCAAGTCCGGGTTGGTGGAGGATTGTAAGACAGTGGCGGGCCTTACTGTCAGAAGTTATCAAGCCGCCCATAAGGCCTCTGACATGGCTTAATGACTGCCATTATATGACATCCGGCACCAACGGCTTAACGTGCCTTGCAAAGCACGGAAGCGCTCGGAAAAATGCCACTAGCGGTAGTCACGGGATGCTCACCCATCCTGTACCTGACCGCGCCTGTTGTTGCTTAACTAAGTGATTGATTCCAATCACTCGGTTCGCCTAGGCCACGAGCGCTTCGATCTATTTTACGATAGGTATTTTTTTGAACTAAATCTTTCGTAAGCACAACACATTCTATGCACAACACATTGAAACCTGGTCGGACTCATCCGATATAACAACACCCGTAAGAGGATCCGGACTAAAAGTCTACAAGGTATTTTTTGTATTCATTTTTTTTGCATAAATGGAAGATTCACGAGAAGATACACTAGAAGTTTTGTCCTTACCAACTCTGAGGTTAGACTCAATGTTTTCTCGCTCCTCCTCGTCAGGAGTCTTCATTTTCCAGGCCTTCAGCAGTACCTGTTTCGCGCTTTGATAATCAGACATTTTACACAGAATATCTGCCTTGGATGACAGGGTCTCGCACGATTTTAGGACCTGAAATTACAAGAAACTAGTTACAAAGTTAACTCAATTAAGGCAGAGGTTAAAGGCTTTCTCGGACTGCTATATATTTGATGTGAACAAATGGGCTCCATCTGGCAGTAGATGTGATCTTGTTATAGCTGGTTAACAAATCATTCATTCATCTTTCAATAAATCAACCCCATCCAAATCAGTAAAAATAAAAATGGTAATTAATTTTAACAATCACACGTAGGATTTCAGTCATATTTATTCTACTAAAAATCAATCAAAATCAAAGTACTTCCATTTAATTATATTCTTTTTAATGCACTAACCCGTGCTAAGGAAAATTTTAAAAACCTATTTATTCGAACCCGCGACCTCTGGCTCGGTTAGCCAGAGAGGTCGCGGGTTCGAGTTCCGGTTTTTAATTTTTTCATTTAAACTAACTCTGAAACTGTGAGTAAAGTTCATACTAAGATTTATTCTGGAAGGAAAATCAACAAAAAGCTTACCTTATCCTCAAGCCTACTAGCAACCTCCAGAGCTTTATTCAAGCAAGCCAACGCCTTGGCGTAGTCTTTTTTTTTATTACTGTACAATAAGGCTTCCGTTGTGTAACACTGATGTTGCACGTCATACAAGTCCTGGCTGGAACAGATGGCTATGGCTTTGTGGATGCAGTCGATGGCCTTGTCGAGGAATCCAAGGTGCTCTTGGACTACGCCAATATTAAGCAGCAAACGTGCTCGCATGTCCATCAACTCGTGTTTGTTTATCTTGCCGCTCAGACTAGGAAGAACAAAAGTTGGGTTGTTAGGTTAGACATTTGTGACAATTTATGTCATTTGGATTTGTCAATTTTTGTCAGTTGCAACCGCAACCTGAAACTCGTCACAAGATGTCGCTTAGTGAGGTGCTCCGTGTTTTCGTCCTTTCTATACGGCGTCGAAGCTTGGACTTTAACACAAACCTTATGCAAAAGGTTTGAAGCATTCGAAATGTGGGTGTATAGAAAGATGCTGAAAATATCATGGACTGACAGAGTTACGAACGTCGCGGTTCTGCAGAAAATGAACAAAAAGGTAGAGCTCTTAAAGACTGTACAGCGAAGAAAGCTACAATACCTTGGTAACATCATGCGAGCTGACAAATATAATCTGCTGCGACTTATTCTAGAAGGGAAAATTGAAGGAAAGCAAAGACCTGGCCGAAGAAAAACATCATGGCTCCAAAACATAGCAGAGTGGTTCAACACCAGAAATAAAGAACTTCTGCGAGCAGCTACATCACGTGACAGTATAGACAAAATTATAGCCAAGCTCCGATAAGAGATGGCACCGGAAGAAGAAGAAGATGTCATTTGGCCTAATTTAAGACTTACTTCTCACAAAGTACCAGGCCCTTCATGAACGCCTTCTCAGCTGCCTTTAAGGAGACCTTCGCCTCTTCCTCATTACTCGTGCTCTGTCCCTGTAGCAAGTAGATCCTGCCCAGAGTAGCCATTGCCCTCTGCTCCTCCACTTGATTGCTTAATTCCTTAGCCATTGCTGAAAATTCAATACAAACCAAAAATTATTTGTATGCAATAGAGAGCTAAGACAAGTGAATTGATTATTCAGATGCCATAGACAAATGTCATAAGTAAAATATTCTTTAATTTTTTGGTGGTGACTGGTAATAAAATCAGGTTTGCTGGTATTGTGATGTTTACAGCGAACACCAGCAATGCATCCTGAGATGTTAGGTATGTGAACACCTCAGCAATGTTTTCCTTCACTGTTAGCTGTTAGTGAGTAATATTGCTAAACATTTACAATCATAAAACAAAATACAAGCTGTTATGCGTCCAGTCAGTGAAACACTATTGCATTTTAACTCCTGTGTTGAATAACACAGTCAATTGAAGAAATTTATTGAGCAACTATGTTATTGGATCACCAAAAGGCCATTAAATATAATAAAATGAGTTATCCATAGCCTTAGCGGAAATAAGCAGAGATATAGGTCTGGAAACAAATGCAAGTAAAACAAAACTGATGACCAACTCCAACTCAAGAAGTCAACATAGAGGTGTATGGAACAGGCTAGAATATGTAAAAGATTATGTTTACTTAAATTATATCCACTGAAGACTTATGTCTAAGGAAATACATAAAAGGACAGCTCTTGAGGTTGGAAAAAATACTGGTCTCTAAAAGAAATAATAAGAAACCCAGATCTAAGTATGTCTGAATTATTTGTAATAATAAAGAGGTTTTTAAAATTATCCTTAGCACGGGTTAGTGCATTAAAAACAATATAATCATGTGGGTACAGCGATATCATTCCAATGTAAAGATGTAACTGCAAAGTAGGTACTCGGGGCTGCAAGAGATGTAAATTACTTCAACTAGTTGTCGCTGCCTGTGTGTAATACAGAGAATATTGTAAAGAGGTTCGAAATTTCACTGGTGAGTCGCCCATTAGCTCAGTTGAAAAGAGCGCTGGCACAGATTCAATTCAATTTATTTCAACGTAAAGAATTTACATTCTATTTGCTGAATGTCAAAGTACAATGCAACATGAAAGTGAAAGCCGCTGCCTTCGGGCCGTAGTGTAGTGGAGAAAAAGGCAGCGGGGGAAAAAACTCCACTCTGACCATCTTTTCTCAAGTCCTCTTAAATCTATATACATCAGATACACATATACGTATGATAAGATTCCATGATTGCCATTAATGACTTTAAATTCCAAATAGGTTGTGAAAACATAACCAGTGCTGCGGCCAGACACACGAACAGCACTCATTCACTAGCATAACGCAGAGGTCAGCCATCATCAGTTTTAACCATTTTGGAGGGAGATAGATGACCCGGCCATCACGCCACCATTCGAATGACCTTTAGCAAACCTGCAGATTAAGTTTTTGTCAGTTTCTCGCTGGTTCGAATCCCAGCATGGGTGGAATTTTCAGACTCTAAATAGGTTTTTTATAATAAAGAGGTGCCTGTAGATGCTTTATTTTTCGTTCATGTAGATCATATTTTTGTGGACAGAAAAAGAAAGAGAAAATAAACAATTATGTGAGTGAACATTCCGCCGAGTGAATCACCTGGCCTCTACACCACGCGCGAAGCTCCATTGGCCTAGCTAGTTACTAGTTATTACTTACTGGTTACTACGAGTTACACTAGTTACTTCAGTTACTTTTTTATTACCAACTTACCCAAATGCCGCTCTTCGTACTTTAGAGCCTTGTCAAACTCGGCCATGAGCATGAACATTTCACCAATCATTCTGTTACATGTCCCCCATTCCATTTTGAGTCCCAAATCTTTACATATTTTTGCCTCTTCTTTGTATTCATCAAGTGCGTCACTGTAGCGATTATGCTTGTAGTAAAACGTCGCGAGGTCATTGTAGGCTTCCGCTAAGAGTCTCCGATTGCTACCATTCAAAGCCTTCTTCTTTCTCTTGAGGAGTTCTGTAAATATAACAAGTTTCGTGAAAGTAGAGGTTATGTACGAATAGATTTTTGTACGGGAGTTCGGGTACTTACTTTCTTCTTCCATTATTGATGGTTAGAAAATCATGGCTTTAATAAATCTCGGCGGGACTAAGACTTCAGTTTTTATGGATTTACAGATCCAGTAATACATGTAAATAGTAAATCAAAACGTCAACAATTTACAATACAAAACAAATGGCGCCATTACTTAATCTGTGGCCATTACTTAATTTTCCACAGATTAGGTTAAAGTCAAAATCACAGAGTCTACTTGTTCTGTGGAGTCTATTGCTTTTTTACCTCCAACTAGAGATGTGTAATGAGTTTCCCCCCTATAGGTTAAAACTAGTAGAAAAAATAATTAAATTAAAGAATCTTAATTACCTATTTAGAGGCTTAAAATTTCACCCATGCCGGGATTCGAACCCGCAACCTCTGGCTATCCGTGCCAGCGCTCTACCAATTGAGCCAATGGGCGACTCACCGGCATCAGTGAAATTTCGAACCTCTTTACACTATTCTCTGTATTACGTACAGGCAGCGACATCTGGCATAAGCAATTTAGCAATTTTTTATCCTCTAAGGTCCACTTGTGCCAAGACTTGGAGTTAAATAAATAACTCGAGGTTTATTAACTCAGTGTTAATTTTTCAAATTTTAGACTCACAGTTTATATTGCACCAGTACAAAATAACCCAGAGTCAAGTAACCCGAGGTTATTGTCATGTTCATCCATTCTTTTTACATCCGGCCAAATATAGTAGGACGAATGCTGAATGATTTAAGTGTACTTCTCTCTCTCGCTCTGCAGTACTTTGAATATGTCTATTCCTTTCTGTCAGATTTGAAATGACATATGGTTCTTAGTCGCATTATAATGACTGTTGTTTACTGTCAGTCGTCCTGTCTGTCTGTCTTGTCTTGTGTTGTCATAGTTGTCATTGGTTTTGTTTTCATTGTTGATGCGTGTGGTATTATTTTAATTTTACAATGGACGGAAAAATGGAAATTAAACCTCGGGTACGCGGCCCAAATTTCACAAATTAAGATAATCTGCTACTGTGCGACGTAGTAGCGAAATTAAAGCAGATAATAGAGGACAAAAGAACTGACGGAGCCATTTTTGACATTACTAACCCGGAGTTAGTTGACTTAACCCGCCCACATCGGCGGGTTAAAAATTTACAAATTTAACTCGTGGTTATCTCCTAACTCTTGGTGGTACAAGACATAATTAGAATTTAACTCCGAAGTAGTTTTAAACTCTGAGTTAACCGTGTTAACCCAGCCTGGCGCAAGTGGACCTAAATAGGTTTTTAAATTTGTCCTTAGCACGGGTTAGTGCATTAAAAATTAAAAAAAAAAAATAGTAGAATCTTAATTAGTCTTTTTTCACATTGAAGAACCCAAACATAATAAAATAATGACATGAATATGATTTAAGTCATTTTGACCATAACAAAACCAAAATTTAGGACCCTTTCCTCTTGCTGAACATAGGAATCACTAAAATCATAATACTTATGCTCATTATAATAGTACCATCATGAGAGACTAGTTTAATTCAGTACTCGACTTAGCTTATTTATAAAATATGTTGTTAATTATTGCAAAAGTAGGGGTTTGGCTTATTATAAATATCTCCAATTTAAGTATTTTAACTAAATAAACGTTCCTTCAAACATACTTACATAGTAGGTGACTGGAAAACGAAATCTTTCATAGTCAGTTAACACGTCATTACTTTTAGGTAGGTAGGCTTATCAAGTAACTTCTACGGTATTCAACTTAATAAAGCTCTTATTATATTCTGTTTACCAAACTAATCTATAAAAAATAGGTATCAAAATATTACAAAACATTTTAAGAAAATATAAAAACTTTAACTGAATACGAGATCTTTTGTACTTACGTTTTAATGTAATTCTAAATCCCTATACTAGAAATGACAACTTTGGATTTACTTTAATAATTGTCTGGAATAAATTACGTTTAGTAATAAGGCCGCCAATTGTACTGTACTATGTTATTGTTTAAGTCTCTTGCGTAATTCCTGGTATGCATACAATAAAGGATATTTCATCTTAAATCTGTGCTGGGTGACTGATCCGATATCAATGGTTTGAGGATTATTGGGCTTTTCCGTCTCAATGCTGGGTATATGCATATCATTGTCAACTAACCTATCAAGCGACTGAGTGTCTCTAAATCATAGCCCGTCGTCATCTTCGAATGGTAATTTAACACGAGAAGGTCCAGGTTGCGGTGAAGTAGAAAAGACATTGACCCGCTTTGACCTTAGGTGTTTCTCGGAGTGTTGTTGATAATCTAGATCATTGACACTATCGTCTGAGAAAAAATCTCTGTCATCGGCTTGACTTGATCTGCTTGATTTGCTGGATTCACTAGGCTCGGCTAATTTGAGGGCACGTTTATATCTTGAAATCCTATAACAGATTGTACGTTTTCATTTTCTAGAATTGAAAACCTGAGATCTAATTGACTGTCAGGCATGGAGTTTGTACTGTCATCATTGAATGTAATATTTGATTGAATGAGTGATGAGTTGTCTTGAAGAGCATCTTCTAGTTTACTATTACGTTTATCTGTAGTCTGGCTTCAACACTTTTTGGCAGCTTATTAGTAGTTGCGACAGCCATGTACAAAATAGCTAAAATTACGGGTGTCTTCAATTAATCAGTATTTAATATTGATTTTAGACTCATTTTTGTTAAAAAACTGTTTTTGTTAATTTTTGACTTGTGGCCCTTTTGCATTCAATGAGCGATGTATATGTTCGCTGATATTCCCTGCTATATTTCACGAATGATTTTTCTCTCCAATTACTCAGCTGGCGACACGAAATCGGTCGATGAACCGACGAAAGTGGGGCAAGAAAGCACGCTGCTCGGGATATTGTTGCATGCGAGGCTCCTATTTCTTCATTTTGGCAAAAGCCCCAGCTGGAAACGAAGGCATGTACTAAAAGAAACGGAGCAACACGGGAGATAGATAATAGTGTTCTCCGCAGCATAATCCACACCAATTAATATGCAGTGTAACACATTCATGCTCTAATGCGAGATTGAATGCCCCACTGCGAAGCGCCTCAATCGTAACACATCAGTGAAAAGAGCGTGACGAAAACACATAAGCGCTGAACGCAGAAAGTTGTTTCTGAATGATTTTTAAAATCTTTTTACTTATCTTTCCTCTACTACAAAATGTTTGAACCTTGAGATGGGTAGTAAGAATATAGAAAATGAAGTTTGTAATGAGAGCACCTTCTCTTTCGTAAATTGATAGCACGAACTCCATCCCGTTCATGAATGGGATTCCAATTTGAGCAAGACTGAATCAGATTGCTCCGCGCGAAAGTTTTTTGATCCACACAGTCCAGTGTATACTCGTATGTTGCGCTTCGCAGAACTGGAATCATTTCGCCGTATCATCGAACTCTGGAGAAGAACATTGTTAACGAAACGGTATCTGTATTCCGGTTCTAATTAAAGACAACGAATGAATCAGACAGCTCACTGCCCATGTTAATTTTCCTAAATTCGCATCAGACAGAAGTAACGGAACATTAAAAACTCTATATTCGTAACACATACTTTTCGTGCATTAAAATTAAATAGGGATTTTTTCCAACGTCCACAAAGGGATTTATGACTTAATTTTTTCCCCCATTATCGGAGCGTGAACGCAAATGCTTTCAAACATGGATTTTATGTAGGAAATAGTGCTCTTGCATAAGCCGGAGCGTAATGGCGACCTATTTCCCTACTCCATAAGCTAGGCATTAAAACCCGTAGCTGATGTGCCTCGCTGGCGAATACCTACCTACGTGCACATGACATGGTGCAATGTTTGTTCAATATTGACCGGCTGGTTCCTGAATTAACGCCTTGTTTACAGACAACCGATTCAGAACGATGGAATTGACTTATTATGATCCCATTGTAATTTTTACAGGGTATGTACATCTTATAATGTATCTTGTATGTAAATAGTACTCGGAACCGGCGTGCGTGCTTGCAACGATTTATGAACGTTGATGAAGTGAAGGTGATCTGTCAGGATCGTGGCAAGTGGCAGTCCCTGGTCTCTGCCTACCCCTCTGGGATACATGCGTGAAGTTATGTTATGTACATCTTGAAAGATAATAATAGTTATTGAAACAAAATAAAGCCAATAAACTTATTTTGCTCCCAAAAATAAACATAAAAGCCGAGATCTAACTGACGCGATACTCTGTAAAGCTTCTACACCTACATACAGCCCATTCGCAGTCGCCACTTTGGATTCCCTAAAATACCAAACCTATATGTGGAGCAACGAACCGACGAAGAGGTTGAATGGATCTATTCTAAAACACATATATTATGCATGTAACAGTGCCCAATCACGATCCAGGGCCACTAAACGAAAATCGTTACCGATTCGCCAAAAATGGCACTCTCGGCAGATGGAACTGACCTGCCAAGATAAAAATATCCCAGCCGATACCTACTCTGCTTTTACGGAAATGAACGGACGTTCATTTTGAGTTTTGAACAACGCTTTTATCTAGTTATTCCTTTGTTTGGAATTATAAATACTGTTTTCTTTAAGGTGTATAGTGTAACGTAGTGGTTATATACTCTTCGAAGGAGACTTAAAATGAAGAGCTACGTGGTAACTTGTGTGGTTCATATGCGCGCAGGCGCAGACTGGCGCTGTTTATATTTCAAAGCAAGTTTGTTCAGCAATGAGACTAGGTACTTAGTTTTTAAATATATTCATAGCGTATAGAGCAGCTCTTATGTTTATTATCCGTGTGTTATTTTTAGAAAGTGTAAGCGAATATGACCCGTTCTTGCTCTTGCTTGTAATTATGCTACGTACGTTGTGTGGTTTGACGTCCTACGCACTGATATTATGTTAAGGTCTCATTACCATCGCGTGAGGTTCTGCTCCAAACCTTCTAAGGTGTATTGTATCGTCGAAATGACAAAAATATGTACATATGTATTTGACAGCGGATTGACAGGGTATTTTGCAACAGCGCCCCAGCCCGGGTAGGATGGCATGAGCCATAAATTGTCAAAATTTTTAACATTCAAAACCAGTGACTAGCGTCGTCGTGCAGGCAGGAGTCCACGGATAGTTTGATATCTGAAAGCAAATAGACCAAAGGACCCCTAAAAATAATTGCTGAAACATTCACACAGGTAGACGGACGGACTATATTGGTACTGCAGCACTGGGTCAAGAAAAACATTTCTTGTTGTCGACTGGGGCTGTAGAATAGACAGCCGATACTCATGGAAATAAAAGAATATAAATCTGTGATTTCAATTTAGTGAGTTAACTCCTCAGAACATTAGAACTCTAACTAAAAAAATCACTATAAAAACCACAGAACAATTAGACCAATAAAACACAATAAAAACAGAATGTTTACGTACTTAAGGAACGTCAAAGCTGTTTGACAATTACTAGATTAAGTGGAGATGAAGCTAACAAAGGAACTCTACTTTCATTGGTTTCAAAACAAGTTACCTAATAGAACTTAACGTTAACACTAGACACAATCATCCCCAACCATTATTTGTAAACCAGACATCTTTAATTTCCAAATAATATTGATGTTATATTATAATACCTACTTATAATAGGCTGTTTGGCTCAGAGTAACACATTTTTTAAACCGCGTTGGACTGTGGTTAACTTAAAATCTCGAGAAATCTTATTGCAGAACCGTGTTAGTGCCCCTTAGATAGATAGAGTTCGTTTATTGCTTATTGTACAGAATAGGTTAGATAATTTTAGCCCCTTTAGAGCACTTTTTGACAAAGGATATGTACGTATTACTTTTTTCAAGTCCAAATCATGAATATATGACCATTTGCTTTTGCTCCTAGTATTAGCATTTTGGTGGATACTAATATTTTCGAAGTTGCTGATAATTTTCTCACAATGCCAGTCTTAGGAGAGGCCTATGTCCAGCAGTGGACTGGACTAACACCGGCTGATTATGATGATGATAATATTTTTTCAATTGACAATAATTCAAAAAAATATTAAGTGAAATAAAAAAACCATTTGGAGATTAAGCCTCAACGAATACAAGAAAAATACTCAAAGTTTTTCTGTAGTTTTATTTTATTACAGAGAAAATTTAAATCTAAAAAAAAAGTTTTTTCTTTCAAGTAAAGTAAAGTAGAGGCAAAGATTTGTTTTATGTTGCCTTCTAGCCTACGTCAATTCCGGCTCTAAAAAATCAATTTTAACTTAAAAATTATTTAAACTATTATTTCCAAATAAATACGACAAAAGAAAAAATACGTGTCCCCTATTTTTCTGTTTTCTTAAAAAATCAATAAAATCATAATGCTTTATTTTTGCACTGTTGTCCATTATAAATAAGTACAATCTACTTCAGCCAGATGTCGCTGCCTGTACGTAATACAGAGAATAGTGTATTCGAAATTTCACTGATGCCGGTGAGTCGCCCATTAGCTCAGTTGGATCTCTATCCAACTGAGCTAACCCGAAGAACTGAGAACCCGCGAAGAACTGAGGTCGCGGGTTCGAATCCCGGCATGGGTGGAATTTTTGGCCTCTAAATAGGTTTTTTAAAATTGTTCTTAGCACGGGTCAGTGCATTAAAAATAAAAATAGTATGAGTACCTACACATTGTAACAAAGTAGATCAGTGGCTTGGCCACGTTATATCTAACTTTGCCTACCATTCCGCCGAGTTAACTTAGATGGAGAAGGGAGTAGTCGGCAAGTCAGAATAACCTCGGGCTACAAAGTTAGTGTGCCCGACTGTGCCAGCCACAACGCGTGTGGAAGTCACCGCACACGCTAACTTTGTAAACTAGTGTTTCACTTTGTCATAGTTTAGGCGTTTAGGAGAGGTATATCGAGTTACAACTATATTCAGCAATGTAAAGCTTTTTTTAAACGCTAATGGCCTCTGTCTGTCCAGAGAAATAAAAAAATACCAGCCTGTTGGGACCAGGGGCATTATTACGTAAGTAACCACTGAATTGAGTGACGTTGGTTTTTACTTTTTTTAAGCTACTCCGGCTGTCAAACGCATACATTTTTTGACACTTACTAGTCGTCTAAATGCTTCACTCGATAGAGTGGAGTGCTACGTAATAGGAGGGCTGTTTCATAAAACTTCGTTTGACATTGCAAAGTTTATTAACCCACAGATTTAGAAGTAGACTCTGATTGTCATAATAAACTCCGGATTGTAGTTTTATGACATTAGGCCCTGTAGTATTGAATTTTGCAAGCCATTAGGACGAGATCCGAACGACTTCTTTTTAATTTATATAAGATTCAAAATATGCTTTTTGTCGAAGGCCGATTGTTTGATAGAAAGTGGTTCAAAATTGCCTTAGATAAATATAATTTATTGAGAAACAAACATCGGTAAACATGAGTTTATGGTTGACTTTGATGTTGAGTGATTTGTATCTCGATCGGCGCTACTAAGTGCCTCCACTTTATGGTATTGTCCAATTTAACCTACTCCGAACGGTTAGATACTCGTACATACATATTTTGACATTTTGGAGCCGTCAAAATGATTAGAGATATGCCGATAGAGATACCTACAGATAAGTGGAGAGTTACATGATACAAGATACAAGGGAATCTGCAGTTTTGGTTATTGTATTGAGGTAAATGTAAATGCCACAAAGCACTGACACAGCCTGTGCCTGCGAAGTGGTTTTTTAATAGCCAGTGTAATTTTTTTTATAGCATATTTACGTCCCACAGCAAAGCACAGGCCTTCTCTCAGAGAGAGAATACGGGCTTAATTACGGTGGATTGGCAATTTCAAGCGCTGAGGTATGTAAGCACCCCAGAACGCAGGTTTCTTCTGTTCCTCACGATGTTTTTCTTCACTGCCAGCCTATGTCACCAGCTATTAAAAAGTCCACTTCATACAGAACTTAGAGAAAGGACAAGACAAGGAGGAGGATATTTATAGGACAAGAGAAGTATTCTTGTCCTATAAATGAACCGTTTACCATGGAATAAATAAATAAACATGGCGATAAGATCGCGAATGCTTTTAATGTGAATTAATAGCTCGCAAAAGCGATTGATGATCAATTATGTCTATTCTGGGAATGACATATCGAATAGATTAGAGTGCGATCTTCTCTTGTATCTCAAATAAGGCACCGCAGCGTTCCCCTTTTATGGGTGTGCCTATGCAGATATTTTGGCTATATTTTGCTAGGATTAGGAAGCAAACGGTACTCGCAATCAGTCAAAGATTAGACAACGCATACATACTCATAAGATCTTCTACATCTTAAGTGAGTTATTCGTCTCATTAATATAAAAAAAACATTTAGTAACGGGAAATTTCCCCATTGGCATTGTTTTCCAAGAATGTTTAGCCTAAGTGGAAATAACCACAGTTAAATACATTTTCTGGGTTAAAATATGACAATATGTAGTGTAAAAGAGATGATAATATTTTCGAGATAAAATAGTCGATCCTATAATATCTTGATCGTATTGCTAAGTATAATAATTCTTAATTAAATCCGTATAAAACAGTTTTAATTATGTCTACTGCTCGTGTTAAACTTAGAAAATACTATATAATAATTCTCTTAGATTCTGTCAACCTTCCCGTAAGACCCCGTAAATAAAATTTGTATCAACCATTTGCCAAGCGTTTGCCACCCCAATGGAAAAGAGTCTCCGCATCGTGTTACTTCCGGAATCCGGTTTCGAACCTGGGAACAATAACTAGGCCACCGGAACGTATCCGTTAACAATCGGACCTGTTCAAATGGCTAGAATAACCTGCCTACAGCGGATACCGTGGAGAAACGAACATTTTAAAGGTGAATGATTTCCATTATGAGGTCTTTGTTCGCCAGATAGGTAGATTCGTAGCTCCAAAAGGAGTTCCAATTAAAATTGCTATTTTGTCCGCATAAGTAGGCAACTAAATATAGTTAGTGGCAAAGACGTTTCCTCTTGTAATCCTTTTGTAATTAATCTGAGATTAATTCTTGGTTTATTAGGTCTATTAATCTGTGAGGAGCAGAAACTAAATAGAAGATCTGCCCTTCTATTACGTAACATTCCACTCTATCGAGTTAAGCATTTAGACTACTCCAAGGTGTCAAAACGGTATGCACTTGACAGCTGCTTAGCACAGCAGCTTAAAAAAAGTATGAATCAACGTCACTCAACCCACCACACTTGGTCGTTGGTCGTTGATTTTACTTTTTTAAGCTACTCCAGCTGTCAAATGCATACATATTTTGACACTTTGGAGTAGTCTAAATAGTTGACTCGAAAGAGTGGAATGATACGTAATAGAAGGGGGCCGAGTTTCATAAAACTGCAATCGTAGTTTACATTTCGATGTACCTACGTTGCGTAGCAGTCTTCTTACTTGTTAATCAGTATTCCCACAGAACATATTTTTTATGTTCTGTGAGTATTCCAATCGAATAGTCATTCATAGTAAACATTGAATTGTAGTTCTATCTATGGTCTGCGGTTCTATCAAACAGGCCTAAGGAGCCGTCTCATATGGTGTACGCGAATTCTAGTGATGGCCCGCAGGCGTCTTGTGGATTCTTAGAGTATAAAGTACCTACTATTTTAATTTATTTAATCGTGAACGCTGCGTTAGCCTTTAATTGGCAACCTTATAAGACTAAAACTGTTAAAATTGTTTTTATAAGAGGGCCGTAGCTTACCTATTAAAATAAAAAAAAAACTCTGTGCTTACTACGAGTAGATACCTTCACTGACACCTGCTATTTAAAAAGCTAGATTTATATTCCGATGGCGACTATTAGATAGTGTGGCATGAACTATTAGCCCCGCTGCCCGTTAACATCGTTACATTTTGGCACTACATTTACATAGAGAGGAGAGAAGCGGTGAAAATGAATTTTCAGTTACGCTCGAATTCTATGCAAATTCGTGTCAGTGCGGTCCCAGTGAAATAAATAAATGCTGAAATCGACTAATTGCAAAACGAAGCGACGATTATTATAATGAGGCTCTTGTTAATCATTGGCACCTAGGTATTTTTGAGGAGCGAATGGATCCAAAATGAAACCATCCTCCCCCTTTTTATTAATTAATTAATTTTCGGGATATAATTGTTTGTTTTTATAAGTATCTTCATATTACAGGACCATGTATGAAAGTTAAGTCCTAAGTTATACAATATGAAATTAATCTAGAATTAATCTACTAACACAGCTAAAACACAAAAAACAAAAAATAAATCCAAATGTAGGAACATGTAATTCAACGCAAGGTGAACATTTTAGTGCGAAATAGTTTATTGTAATTTTAGAAATAAATTATACATATAAAATTAGAAACTAGAACGAAATAATTGATTTAAAGTAATTGCCGACTTATACATATAGTAGATAATAGAAACTATTTGTTTATAAGTATGTAGGTACTACATACTTATAAACTATATACTTGCTGTGTGGTGTCAGCCTAGAGAATAGCACCAACCCAATTCTTCCCGCGGGTGTCGTAAAAGGCGACTAAGGGACACAAACCGGGGGGTGGGCAGCATCGCCCCTTGCAGTACAATTTCACCGAACTGCGATCCCCAATCCGCATGCCCAGCGTGGGGATTATGGGCATTACCCCCTATGATAGCACAACGTGGCGCTCTTTAGGGGAGGGCTATGTCCAGCAGTGGACTAGTATAGCCTGACGACGAGGTACTACACATTCAGTACGTGAAATGCACGATTCCATTTTCGTAATAAGTAGGTACGCATATCATGTACCTACTCTGTTCTTTTTCTAATCGGTAACTCAAGACTCCCCGACAATTTTCATCATCATCAGGCTATACTAGTCCACTGCTGGACATAGCCCTCTACTAAGCGCCATAACGGCCTGTCTTTAACTCGCCGCATCCAGCACCTGCGATCGACTTATTTTGGTGTTATTTTTGTCTACCTTTGTTCTAAATGCTTGGTCTGTTCATTATTTGAAAAAAAATTACCGTATTTTTTTCTTAAAAAATGAAAGAGGGCGGTTATGCCAAATTGTCAAAAGGGATCCACGTCACTTCGGGGGGCGTCAAAAAGTACAAGTTGGGCTAAGCGGAAACACCGCTTGCCATGGAAACCCCTCCCGGGAAGAGGGTGCCTGCAACGGATGTATTCAACACGCCGTTTATTTATTTTACTCCAACTTTTCCCTGAAGCGTCCTTTGAAATACGTAGGCGGTGCGCAAAGCGCCCAAAATTCTCTCCTTGGACAAAATAATTTTATCGTTATGGGTTTTTTGATGTTTTTATTCATATTTTATTTATTGGCTTAAACTGGGGCACTACTGATGTACTCGTTGGTACTATTTTCGACTCAGCTTTTTCATAATACTAGGACCATAGAATGCTAGAAGCTCTATAAATTAGTGGTTTATGTTTGAAGTTAATTCATCGTCATCATCAACCCTTTATGTCCCACACCGAGGGGCACGGGTCTCTTTCCTGAGGAAGGTATAGGCCATACTCCACCACGAGAGCCAAGTCCGGATTGGTGGAGGCTTGCAAGACTAGTCGCTGGTCTTACTGTCAGAAGTTTTCTAGCCGGCCTTAGGCCTCTGACTTGGTTTAACGACTGCCATCTATCGATGGCAGCCGGCACCAACTGCTTAGCGTGCCTTGCGGAGCCCGGAACCGCTCGGAAAAATGCCACTAGCGTTAGTCATAGACGGTTTACCCATCCATGCACTGAACGCACCCTGTGTTGCTTAACCTTCGTGATCGTTTAAGATCACTCAGGCAGCTGGGGATACGAGCGACTCGTGCGTGAAATTAATTACTCTAACATAAATACTCCTAGGTACCGTACCGCCCTGTGAAACAATGTTACATTGCAAAAACAACCCACTTTGTTATCGGATACATTTTTATAGAAAACTTACAGTCGACTACGGAATAATTTCCGATGCTGTAAATTGATGAACGGCTATTTAAAACCCAAAATATTAATATTAAAATTTCAAAGTGAGCAGTTAAGAGAATAGTAATAGTTTAGCAGGAGAAATAAATGTTTTATTAAGGTCCATTACAATTATCAAAATTCTTTATTGCACAAATAAAATTAATTAAAAACTACGAAGGCGAACTTAATGCCATCGTTGTAAACGCTACATCAAATGAAGAATCCATCAGATTTCCGCCCTAGCAACCGTTGAGACTTTGAGAGGGTATCGATTAGCGCGATTTTCCAGTCAGTTCATCGAAGATGCAAGATTAGGTGACTCGTGCCTTGCCGTCACCTACCTAACACGAGGACGGGCTTCAGTCAGCACATTGGAAGCTTAAGAGTAATCGACTCTACGTCATAGTGATCGACTTCGCAGAGGTGAGCCTGCAGGGAGTAGGTCAACAGGTTCAACGTCGGTCGAGGAGCGTTGGACTCGAATCGCTAAATTACTGTACAACTGTGGCACAGACTTGTCTAGAATTAGTGGTGGGCTACTAATAGGACTAAGTTAGATAATTGTTTTCTTGTAGTTTCACTTGTCGTCGCCCTACTTTGGCGGTAATAAGGCGTTAGCGTTGGTGTTGGAATTTTAGTTTACCGTTTTATTTATTAGGCACACAAAACAGGTATTAGCCAGTACATCATAAGAATAACATTAATTAACATGTAAGATCCAGACTAATCTCCAAAACATGTGTAGGTACACAGCATGGTTACAATAATACGAAACTTAGACGAGTTACTTAAATCAAATAAATTGCATTATGCAATAACGTGCATTTTATGTATTATTTTAAATTCAATGAACGTTTGATCAAGCTGAAAACAAAGAAAAATAGTTACCAAATTCAGACTTCAACAATCCGTCAATTGAACAAGTCTTAGTCGTCAACCAACTCCTAATGAAATTACAAACGCTCACCGCTGCTTATAAACAAAAGTGCCACATGTCAAAATTATAGTTTTTTCAGGAGAACACATTGAAAATTTCATTTTCGTTTTTCTTAATTTTTTTGACATTCCTACTTTCAATACTTTTGTGTTATATGTCCTTCGACGAGTAATTTTATTCCCTTTCTAGTAGTTCTTTTGACTTTATGGTAACTTTATTCTATAGAACATTAAAAGCAGATAAGTCCCTTTAGTTTATAAAATATTTTTCATAGGTTAACTAATATGTTGAGAAAACGGCCACAAGTAAAAATTATTAAGATATTTTATTGAAACTTTTCATCACAACTTTGTTGGAAACAAACCATATTTATATCTAAAAAAAGAACATAAAAAAACCTCACCTTGGCAAATTTATATGTTGGACATAAATCATCGTGTGCACTTTTAAAACAAAAACGCGTTTGGTCATCATAAAAAATCAAGAACTAACAAAAATAAATGCTTCAAAAACCTTATAAAGCATAGATTAATGTTAATTAAGGATAAAAAGATAAATTCTTTCATCTAATATCATCAAGAAATCAACATGTTTACTAAAGTTATAAGTTTATAACATAATATCTTTGCAAATTCTAGGTAATTAGTTAAAATTATGTTTAAACTATAAATATCGCATAAAATCAGTCTGCATGAAAGGCAAATAGAATAATCGTTTAAAGATTAGTATAACCACTTTCATAGTACTTTGATATCCCTTTTTTTTCTATTAGGTTAGGAATACCCCGTATTTTTGTTTCAGGAACTTTAAGTTTTTTTTTCAGACACTTTATTGAGTGTTGGTGCTGCTGCAGCGTTAGACTTGATTTATCTTTTGGTCAAAGTAGACACCGAAGCGCTGCGCAGCGAATCCTTTCACATTACAGCGGCTGTAGCGCGACTAAGTTGCGGCGTCAGCGCTAGCGACAGTCGCGCTGCAGACGCGCGTTGGACTTGGGGTGACTAGCTCATTTCCAATATGGATTCTAATGGAGACACGATGTTACTGCTGCTCCTTTTTTTACTTCTCCCACACTATCGTCGTAGTATACAAAGACGAAAAAGGCAGTACTGGATAGATCCATTACTTAAAAATCGATATTTAAATGGTGATTAAACGACAGTGTTCAAAGCGATAAAAATAATAAACGATTTTTTTAAACTATTTCCGAATTATGGCTTCTCCTTGAAAACAGGATCAAGCTGCTGTATTTTTTTATGCTGCGGTTTTGTTTTCAAAAACTACATGACTGACCGAGACTGGATTTCCGCTATAAATTTAGGCTAATGTCTACTGCTGGATGGACATAGCCCTCCCCTAAAGAGCGCCACGTTGTGCTATCATAGGGGGTGGCTGAAAATTGACACTGAGTGGATAGATATCAACGTCAGCTGGTCAAATATTGATTTCAGCTAGTTATTTAGATAGGTTGCATGGCTGTTTGTTAGTATTGCGTGAGTCCTTATAAGCTTGCCTGGAAAAATAAAAAATGTTTGACACTGTCGTCTGATGAAAAATTGCCGTCTGTACTATCTGAGCTATTGCTAGAATCGCTCTTTGAACTCGAACTAGAGTCTTCGTCAGAATCTGAGCTACTCTGTTCGACAACTTTGTTTGGTTTCCCAAAACACTTCGAGTAATTTTCATTGCTTCTCCAGAAAATGTAATAGAAATTATTATAAAACAGTGTAGTTAGTAAAAAAAATATAATGTGCACGACAAAATATAAATAATAATCATTCTTTGCCAAACAGAAATACCAATTTTGTATCGCAGCCTTTTTTTCTTAAAAATATATCATGGCAAGCACAGAAATGTTTTGAGCAGAAGAGTCGTTTTTAAAAAAAACGCTCTTGAGTTTATCACAGTAATAACAAAGCAAGCATCATCTTATTGCTAAACGGACATTATTCCAAAACTGGCACCTTGTCTCAAAAAATATTATTTAATTACTTGTTTATTTGTAAACGAAACGGACGTATTCCGAAATGTGGCCCTGTTGCACATAAAACTTTTTAATAACACCGGTCACTTTTCGCGATGTGGCCCTTTCGCGTAAAAAAGATGCGCGTTCGCGTCGACGTTCGGGTCGCAAGTAAAAATATGGCCGCTTTGCTCGGAACTTAGTCGTCGATGTGCGGAAATGCCGAAAGGGCGCTTACATCAATCGGTGATTTGGAGGCCGATTTTGATGGGTGTCTTCGTGAAATATGTAAATATGACCGATTTTAGACACATTTTTGAATTAAAAACGTTTTTGGACATTTTTGACATGTGGCACTTTCGTTTATAAGCAGATGTGCCTTATTTATTGGCGACATAACTGTCACCTCTGTCTAATATTTCATTACCTACGTGTTATTTTTGCATCATCATCCTCCATTCGTATTTGGTTTCTCACACTCTTTCCTCCCAATTGGCATAAACAATGATACGGGCGTAAGGATTCTTAAAAAAAATTTTTGGAATATTATAAAATATTAAAACCGCCTCAGGCGCATAGGGGCGTTAACTAGCGCCACCAATTTAATAAAAATCATAACTTGTTTTATAATAAGATTTTATCGAAAAGTAAACATGAGAAATCTTAACAACTTGAAAACGATGAAATAGTACAGAATATGCAGTGCAATCTTTTATGTTCCAGCTATTAATTAAATCTTAAATTAATTAAATCTTAAATCTTAAATCTTAACTGATACCAACTATTTTTAGAACCTACAGTCTAGAACATGGGATGAACAATCTACGATCTCTGTACGTAATACAGTGTAGTGTAAAGAGGTTCGAAATTTCACTGACGCCGGTGAGTCGCCCATTGGCTCAGTTGGAAAGAGCGCTGCACGGATAGCCAGAGGTCGTGGGTTCGAATCCCGGCATGGGTGGAATTTTCAGCCTCTAAATGGGTTTTTTTAAAATTGTCCTCAGCACGGTTAGTGCATTAAAAATAAAAATAGTATAACAATCTACGACTTTAATCGATTTCCGCCAAAACGGCCGTTTTTAGCGGAAATCGGTTAAAGTCGTAGGATATTAAAATTTATACTACATTCTAGCCTGTATGTTCTAAAAATATTTACCACAGATATTAACATTTTTCGTGTTTACTTTTTGAAAAAAACGTATTATAAATCAAGTTACGAGCGCCTTCAGTCGTCGAGTCAGTCGAGTAGACGGATATCACGGTGCTAGCTCACTGCGCTGCACAGGTGTAGAGGTTTTCGCCGCGGGCCCTGCGCAGCGCAGTAGGTCAACAGCTTGCTCCAAGTGCCGACTCGGCGTTGTACTCTCTCAACCACTTACTTAGGGTCTCCTGTGCTGCCTTATATTTCGAATAGACAAAGGAATTCTGCAATCGACTGAAATGGGAGCGTAAGTGAACGTGAAATCCATTTAGGTAAACGTGTAACGGTGCAAACCTCTTTACACCATTTTTTATTTCTTTTTCTATCTATCATTTTCAAATATTTAAATTTTGTCACACATTTCGAAATTTCCCTCATTTTCACCATTAAGTACTACTTTAACCTTCGGCCAGATATGACTATTTTACCTGCTTATCCGTTTTTATCCAGTTTTCTGTTTTATTAAAATATTACTACATATCTACAAATAAAGCCACAATTGAAGTCATTCCAGTGTTATTATTATAAAAGATATACTACGTTCCAAACGTTGCTTCAATGTCCTTTTCGCAGTCGCGCTATGTCCGAGATTTGTCGAGGTTTTTGAAGATGCAGCCACACCAGCTCCGGCTTCAAAGATTGACTTAAAAAAAACTCCGTCCATTGACCTCTCTATTTCTGGTTGAAAGATATGGAGTGCAACGGTGTAGAAAACACATCACTAAAGTATTCAGTTGCGAACCGTCTAACAAAGGTAAAATATTTATTATTGTCCTCTGTCGTCGCTTCTATGAAACTTTATAGCTAATTATAAGGCCGACATCGTCCACAAGCGGATGTCCGATGATCTATTGTTCGTCTCGAAAACGTTGTCTAAGAATCTTTTCTGGAAATAACATTTGTGGGGAGAAGTGTGTTTCTTGCAAATTACGCCCTCTCTTGAGGCTGGGCGCATACTGAGACGCAGGCGACGACGCAGCGCAGCGCAGTGCAGCGCAGATTTTGTATAGCCTGGAACGGCATTTGAGCTACGTACGCTGCGGCGCAGGCACGTGCGACGCAGACATGTGTCTGTCTGCGACTCGTTGTAGTGCCGGCACAAATTTCTGCGCGACGCGTGCACGTCGAGGCGTGTTTAGTAACAATTTTGTTGCAAAGAACACTTAATTGAATTAGTTCACTGTGAACCTTGTTTGTATGATACAAATCATCCAGACTATTAAAAAAATACATTGAAAGAGTTGGGAATGGCAAGGAATGGAGCGAATAGTTGCGTCGCAGCATGCGGTGGGGGCCTATGTATGCCTCAACGGCCCTGCGCTGTACTGAACTGTGCTGCCGTCTCAGCAACCTAGCCTCATATGATTGTTGCAGGGAAGTGACATATTTTATCGCTTGTCCTGTTCACCTTCTTCGTGATTTGTAAGTTGTCTAAAATGGTACAAATATTTTGCCGTCGCCCGTCTCTACAAACCGTGATTCAAATTGATCACCAAAACATAGCAGGATTTTAGTTTGCACCTATATAAGTTTGCATGCATTGATTAGGTACCTACCTAACCTAACCTAACTTTGTAATTGGCTTGTAAAATTTATTATTTTTAACTTTAATTTACTAGAACTGTCTTTGCAAACATGTTGTACCGTAATCAATCCTAAATATATAAAATAAAAATAAATGATTGGTGTTAATGGAAAATTGTGAGATAGGTATGGGATTTGTTATGGTATTTCTTAATGATTCGCGATACTCGTACATATATGTAGTTATATATTAAACGGATCTAACCGGACCTGTCCGTTGGCGTAGTGAGTGTTGTGTGTCTGCCAGCTGCGAAAAATTAAAAGTGACCCACAATAATTGACTGTACTTGTTACTTCAGTCTACCCCACAAATTAGACACGAGACCACGGCAGCTGTAACGCTGCCGAAACGTCGGGAAATAAGGTATAGTCTGTTAGCTTTTACGTTTTACCTTATAAATAGTTACGATTAGACAAGTTTAATATATAACTATTTATGGGATTTGTTGATGAGAGATGTGTTGGTTTGGTATTTTTCTGGAGTCCATCGCGTACTCCATTCAGGTACAAATTGTGAGCGTACCTAGGTTTAATTTTGTGCAAGTTGGCCGCGTTTCGAGCCCGCTCTCCGTATTGATTTTAACTATACCTATTTGCTGTTTGCATTCCGTCTCCGCCACATCAGCGTTTATTAATCCGACGGAATTAATTGAAAAGACGGGCCCTGTTTGGGTGGCCTTTCCCTAAAAAATCTTATCTTATCGTTATCAACCCTTGTATGTCCCCACTGCTGGGGCAAGGGTCACTTCCTGCATCGCAATTCGCAGTAAGGTTAAGCCATATTGTTAGCCATATCCACCATCTCCACCATATCCATCCGTAACATCCACCATATCCGTAACCATATCCACCACGGGAGCCAAGTCGGATGTGACGTGCCCGCTAATATCCAAATATTAGTGGGAACCTGTCTCTTAACTCTCTATATAAGTCGAGATTACGACTTTCCCTCGATATATCTGTAGTGTACTCAAATGCGTACATTTGCGAATTTGTAGTCGCAATACCACACGCTAACGCGAAGGAAAACATCGTGAGGAAACCCGCGGCTTGGTTGGCACCGCACGTATTGACTAGTCATTCCTGTGGGCTCGGACGACTAAGCTGTCAGGATGGTATAGGTGCTGGGCAAGCCTACACCATCTACGAGTATAAAACCATGTCCCAGGCACTACAGCGTTGGAGTGGTCCCTTCACCCATCTAGTGTGAGTGAAGATACCACTGGACGTTGTATAAATCATCTCATTAAGTAGATGCAAAAAGGCCAATATTATTATTATTACTCAAATGAAATAGTCGTGTATTTATATGATATACGTAAATAAACTCACGCATGTATTGCGATGGGGTAGGTATTGTTAGTCACTTTTAGGCATGCAGATATTAACAAAGGGGATGATAAAAAAACCGAAACCGACTATTAAATGTTGTTGAAGCGAAAGAGCGGAGGCATATTTACTCTACGAATAATTACAATCAAAGTATTTTATTCTGAAAAATGTCACATGCAATCAAAAGAATAACTTAAACTATAGAAATCCACAACAGTATCGTCATATCATATAAAATACTATTAATAAATAAGCAAATTACAATTATTTGTCTTTACTAATATTTCTTCTTCCTCTGTCTCCGCACTGCTTAGGTTGGTTGGCCGTCATATTCGAATATTCTTCTTCATTTTTTACCAAGCAAAATAAAGTAGGTCTTCAAAGCAGCTGTCCATTCCGTGAAAAAAATATTACAGAAAATATTGATAAATAATAAATATTACTCGTCGTCTTACACGTTAAGCCGTTAATGCCGGCTGTCATGCAATGGCAGTCGTTAAGCCATGTCAGAGGCCTTATGGGCGGCTTGATAACTTCTGTTCTGACAGTGAGGCCCGCCATTGTCTTACAATCATTGGGTTACTTAAATCAATGCATTTAAGTAACTCTTAAATGCAAATATCTCACTATTCTATTACTAAAAGTAAAATTATTCTTTAAACACATCCTCTTACACACACTCATTCATAACACTACTTACACACTCACTCACACACACACCACACAAAAAGAGGAATACACTCACCAACTACACTACACCTATCCACCTACTTTTATACAAATATACTAATTTAACGTAATTAATTCCTAGGACATCATTATATACATGGTTTCTGGGTTATATAGTACATATATATAATATTCTTTACATGAGTAAAATTATTAAAATTTGTATGTTAAGTGAAACTAATTGTCTGTACAATCCGAACTCAAATTAATATTGTCACTTCGGTGGGGAATTGGCACTGATTGCTGTAACACAGGTTTTTAACCTAGCACAGCGTCAGAAGCTAATCGTTAATTTTGTATATAACATTAAGTAAAACCATTTTGTAAAAGCTGTGTACTAATGTTTTTGCCCAATAAATAAATATTCTATTCTATTCTAAATCCTCCACCAACCCGGACTTGGCCCCCGTGGTGGAGTATGGCCTAACCTTCCTGCGATGCAGAAAGAGACCCGTGCCCCAGCAGTGGGGACATACAAGGGTTGATAAAGATAACTTGTCTCGCTAACGTGCGTCGTGCTTGAAATTGCCAATCCGCGGTGGGCACGCGTGGTTATTAAGCCCATACTCTCTCTCTCACTGAGAGAAGGCCTGAAGTGGGATGCTTATACGCTTCATAAAAGAAAACTCGTCTTTACGAATATATACAGGGCGTCCCAAAGTTATGGGCCATGAAGGGAAAGTACCTTAAATATCGTAGATAGGGTGGGTATTTTGCTGAAAGAAGACTTTATGTTATTTTTGAAAGTTAATAATTCTGCATTCAAAGATTTTCTAAAAATTACTTGCCTTGTCTGGGAATCGAACCGACTTAAATAAAAAAAAAACACCCCTACTTTTATGATGCCAATCGAAATAATGGCTAAAAACTAATAACTCTTCTTAAGTAATATAGTATTTTAATAGAAAGAAACAGCCTGAAATTAATAATTTTAATCAAATTAAAAACATACATGAAACTGCCGTACGATATTTAAGGTACTTTCCCTTCATGGCCTATAACTTTGGGACGCCCTGTATAGCAAAAGGAAAGATAAAAAGTACCCGGAACAGGCGTGCGTGACTTATGAATGTTGATGAAGCGAAGGTGATCTGTCAAGGTCGTGGCAAGTGGCAGTCCCTGGTCTCTGCCTACCCCTCTGGGATACAGTCGTGAGGTTATGTATGTACGAATATATCAAGTTTTTCGCACACGATAAATTATGTAAAAGTAAACTGATACCTACCTACTTAGATCTCGGAAAATACTAAACTAAAATGTTTCTAAGAAACCCTTTGAAGACGCAGGCATACCTATATATTTCTAGAAGATTAAACTTCACTTAGCAGAAGGCATCCCTAAGACGCTAGAGTTGATCGATCCCTTCCGGTTTTTGAGCTAACGAGTAATCTCGACGGTAATTAGTCAATTTACCTTCGCTACACAGGACGGGATCATCTGAGTGCCATTTAAAACGATTACGTGCAATCTTGGGTGTTCCCGTCGAAAATGTTTTGAGACAAGAAAAAACTAAAAAAAATAAGACTTATTGTTTTATTTTGTTTTGTAGATATTATAGGTACGTAATAAAAAACAATTATTGTGAAATTCATACACATATTTTAAATACATATATTTTTAGGGTTCCGTTCCCAAAGGGTACAGGACCCTATATAAGTATTGCGAAGACTCCACTGTCCGTCTGTCTGTCATCAGGCTGTATCTGTGTATTTTATGAACCATGATAGCTAGACAGTTGTAATGGTATAATTCTGTTGCCGCTGAGGCAACAAATATTAAAAACAGAATAAATAACGGCAACCGATAGACGCTGGAAATATTCTCAGATATTTTTAGTTGATAATTCACTTTAAAAATAAATATTTAAATTAATAATGGTACGGAACCCTTCGTGCGCGAGTCCGACTCGCGCTTGGCTGGTTTTTAATATTTGTTTCGTTCTGACCTATAATTTTTAAATCAACATTAAACATTCCATCACTCATTCTAGATATACAAAAAGGTTAAGTAGCAGTAAAAATAAAAAAGAAATCTACAATTGGTGACAGAATGAAAGAAGTATCAAAAATGATGTAAAAAGGTTTACACCGTTACACTATGAATACAACCAAGTGGTTATATACTCTTTAAATACAACCACTCATGTCATGTATAGAGGACGCATGACAGTACTTTTAATCCAGAGCTGGGCCGCCAATTGACAGACTGTGAGCCATGCTGGCATGTACGTTCATGGCACGGACTTTCGCTCTGGGGCATATCCGTACCAAAGTATTTCCTTTACTGTGCAGCATACGAGTACATATCATTTTGACGTTATGTATTATTTTTGTAATTATTCTACTTTGACTAAACCTGTCTTTTGTATTGGAATTTCTTTTTGTTTGTTTCTTTATGTTAAAAAAATATTGCGGACGTAATTAAAGAGATGATGGCAAAATCTACATACATACATAACCTATATCCCAGAGGGGTAGGCAGGGATTGCGATCCTGACAGATCACCTTCGCTTCATTAACGTTCATAAGTCGTTGCATGCACGCAAGCCAGTTCCGGATACTTTTTATCTTCCCCTTTGCTAATATTGGTCGATGTGTGTCCACCTGGGACGTCCCTTACCATCCCTTCCACTCATATTCGCAATATATATTTTTTTCTTCCTTCATCCTCTCCACAAAATCTACTTAACACGAAAAAAATAGAGAAAAGACGCTGCTGTAAGCTTTCAATCCACCATCGTATAGACAAAGATCATTAACAAGTGAAATTATTATGTTAATAGACCAACGAGAATTTCAAATTAGAATGCTTCGAGCCTCTGAAACATTAAGGATGGTCTTTACGGGCGTCGAAGCGAAGCATCAGCGAAGATAATTATAAACGAATGCGACCTAAATACGGACACACGTGAACGACTATTTCCAGAGCCGCTGGAGGTGTGTTATGTCAATTATGGCAGTTCAGTATCTGGCTGGAAATTGAATAGGTATCTTGGGTGTGCATTTCAAAAAGTACACTAAAATTGAGTATGTTTCTGACTGGAAATTGAGTAGGTAGCTTGAGTGTGCATTTTATAATGTACACTAAAATTGAGTCTGTATCTGACTGGAAATAGAGTAGGTACCTTGAGTGTGCATTTCATAGTGCACTCGTACACTAATTATACTATTTTTATTTTTAATGCACTAAAACGTGCTAAGGACAAATTTAAAAACCTATTTGGAGGCTAAAAATTTCACCCATGCCGGGATTCGAACCCGCAACCTCTGGCACGGATAGCCAGAGGTTGCGGGTTCGAATCCCGGCATGGGTGAAATTTTTAGCCTCTAAATAGGTTTTTAAACTCGTACACTAATATTGAGTATGTATCTGACCGGACATATAATAGGTACCTTGAGTGTGCATTACATAATGCTAGGCCACGAGCGCTTTCCCAAGCACACACACTTCGACCAAATAGAGGATGTATTGGCGAAAGGCAAGATAAAAAGTACCAGTAGCCGGCGTGCGCAAATACAGCGACTAATGGATGATGATGAAGCGGAAGAGGTGTGTCAGGATCGTAGCAAGTGACGTACGCTGGTCTCTGCCTATCCCACCGGGTCATTTGGACTCTATTCTCTCTGATTTATATAAAAACACGATTCTTTAAAACACTCTAAAACGCTTACTAAAATAGTCTGTATTGGAGGTTCACTAGGTGGAATTTTTAGCCTCTGAATAGGTTTTTAAAGTTGTCCTTGGCACGGGTTAGTGCATTAAAAAGAATGTTAAGACGTATGTAATTAAAGATTAAATAAATACGGTTTTATGTCCAAAAACACAATATATTCCTTTAATCGTGTTTTTATAAGACCGAAAGACTCTACGTCTATGACTTCAACAATTTTATTAAGTGTTTTGATAGTTCAATGCTGTAATAACGGACTTGTAATACACTGCAAAACTAAGTAGGATTATCACACTTAAAATTGCAATAGATATACATACTTTCGAAATAAAAATGAGAGATAAAAACGACTCGAAAAAGAGTTTAATTTTGTGTGTAACACCTCCGTAGTAGGTAACCTTCTTTTAAGACATGGCTGAAAAAAAACTCAAATTAAAACTGTGTATTTTATTTGGACTCTTCCAAATTTAATATTATTATATGTAACCAGTATCCTGTATCAGTCAAACACTTCAAAAACGCTGATTTAATAAATAGTCAGTGGTGGCAACTTTGAAAGGAAACGATGTAACCCCAGATTAATTAAAATTACTCTGAGGACTGCTTTAGAGGAATCGTGTTTTTTTAATAAGGCCGTACGACTCTACGTTCTATGACATCAACAATAAAATTTTATTGAGGGTTTTGACAGTTCAATGCCTCGGACTTGTCCTTTAGACGCCAATGACCGCAAACGAATTTGTATGTCTGAGGGAATATAATCCTTCGAAATACACAAAATGTAGTTAGGTAGGTATAGGTATCTGATGGCGCAGAGCAGACAGAGAGCAATGAAAAACTGGTCTCTTAATTTTTTGATTTGCCAATGACCGCAAACGAATTTGTATGTCTGAGGGAATATAATCCTTCGAAATACACAAAATGTAGTTAGGTAGGTATAGGTATCTGATGGCGCAGAGCAGACAGAGAGCAATGAAAAACTGGTCTCTTAATTTTTTGACCTAAAATATTATGAGCGACGTAAGGTCGTTGCTCCTCAGCATTTAGATAGATGGTACTTAAACCAACCTGCAATTGTTGCAAAATGGCACGAATTAAATTGGTATCCCGATTGCCCAACGCCTCTTCGGCTGGACGAAACGAACGTAGTCACCCGTGCGAAATTGTTTTATCTAATTAATTTCAAATTAGGAACACAGTTGGGGCCGTGACACTGGCCGAAGCCAAAGTAATAAAACGGTGATTATGACAGAAATAAAAATTTAAAATGTTTCTCTAGTGCCTATTTTGCGGCGTGGAATCGGTAATACGCGGGCGCCTTGCGAAACGGTCACGCATTATTATCGAATTTTTATAATCAATACACGGTGTTTTAACAAACCTCCTCACGGGAGTTATTCTACACATTATAGAAACAAAATTTACTATGCAAAAGTTTTTAGTAGAATAGTTTATCGGCCTTACTAATAAAGGTTATGAGCTCCGTCTCTGCTCACCATGATTAAGCTCTGCGAATCGGAGCGAAACCTGGTCGGACTTTTCCGACATAACAACACCCGTAAGTAAATCCGGACTAAAAGTCTACAGTTATGAGCTGTGTATACAGCAGTTATGCGATGTCTGATAAACTGGTTATTTGTACGCCAAATACGATTAAACCAGTTTAAACTGATATACGTCAAATAGTTATTCAGAGTGTATAACTCATTATTAGTAAGGCCGTAAGTGTAGAGTCCCGGACCTTTCCAACACCTTTGTCTTGAACTGTTACTACCTATGGAATCAACTCTGCAATAGATAGCTTGTTTTTCCATGCTTAATTTTGATGCATGCTTTAGGCAGTGAATATTTGAAATAGCTTATATTTCGTTCGCAATAAAAGTTATTTGTGTCGTTGAGTAGAATTTCGGAACTTAGTGTCTCCACCTCTCGAATAAGGTTGATAAAAATGATGTCATGTTTATCAATGTGGGTGAAACCAAGGAGACTTTAAGTATTTAATACTCCTTGGTACAACAATGCAGAGCTTAAGTTATTTGCAAAACAAAACAATTGTAAATTGTCATAGGTGTTTGTTATGCAGCTGTACAATTTGAGCAGCTACAAGTTTACAAACGTTATAAACGTTTATTAATAACAATACGATGTGGAAGTTAAAAATTATTATTTTATTTATTTACTAATACTTTTCTTAAATTTAAACTAATGAACAATACGGCGAACTTAATGCCATAATAATCATTAAACAATAATAAGCATTAAATAATTAATTAGAGAACGTCAACCCGTTATCCTAATCGAAGCGTCTTGCTTCTATAGGCTTGGCACTTCTATAGATACCTATGTATTTATTATTCTCTTTTGGAGTAGAGATGTGTCTAGAGGTGACGTTTCAATTTGAAGGACAAACGTATAATAGGCTAAAGGACTTGTCTATCGCCTTACGCAAGTCAACAACACTAACTTTCGTAGTACCTACCTGTCATAAACATTAGCTTGCAAGTTGTAAGACATCAAAATCAGAGTAAAGTTTTTTTCGCCTTTTCTTCACTACAACTCGACTAACATTGTGCCTTGACATTCACCAAGCAGATAATAATAATAATAATAATAATTCAGGGACACATTCATTACACAGATCTTGTTAGCCCCATACTAAGTACAACTAAATGACTTGTGTTACTTGTAAGTAGATTGTAAGTTATATTCTTTTTCATGCACTAACCCGTGCTGAGGACAATTTTAAAAGCCTATTTAGAGGCTAAAAATTTCACCCACGGATAGCCAGAGGTCGAAAGGTTCGAATCCCGGCATGGGTGCAATTTTTAGCCTCTAAATAGGCTTTTAGATTGTAAGTTATTTACATTTGGATTTGATAGAGCAGGTAACAAATAAGACTCGGTAACTGTGAAGGAAAACATCGTGTGGAAACCAGTGTCTGGGGTGTTCAAATTTCTCAGCGCTTGAAATTACCAATCCGTGGTAGTGCGCGAGGTAATTAAGCTCATACTCTCTCTCTCTGAGAGAAAGCCTGTGCCATGCAATGGAACGTTTATAGGCTACATAAAAAAAAGGCTAGCTATTCCAACCTTGCCATGGGTATTGCACAAATACCTTGTCCGTACCACAACATCTTCTTCTTCTTCAGGCTATATTAGTCCACTGCTGGACATAGCCCTCCCCTAATGAGCGCCATAGCGCAAGGTTGTGCCATCATTGGGTGCCATAATGCCCATAATCCCCACGCTGGGCATGCGGGTTGGCGATGACAGTTTGGTGGAATTGTACTGCAGGGGGCGCTGCTGCCCACCCCCCGGTTTGTTGCCATTTATTTCATAGACTGTATGTTAATTCCCCGTACTTCTATTTTATAGAGAAGCGCTCCAAGGTTTTGAAGGTTTTATGACTTTACCGGGTCGTCGCTAATTCTTTTATCATCGTGCAAATAATCGGTGGTTTCCGTGTTACAGAATTCTAGATAAGGGTTTGTGTGGGTTCGTTTCAATAGACAGTAAACCTCGATCACTTCATCATATTCTGAAACTTCTTTAGGAGTTTAGACCAATAGACACCACAAAAACACAAGGAATTGAAGAAATACACAATTGTCAGCCATCATAATATAGATATTATGATATCGTTGTCATAGCTGCTTGATTTTTTTTTTCACAAGCCAATTTAGCTTCTAAGGCGATTAAAAGATTCCCAGCTCTTTGTACTCCAAAAGGTGGTCTTATCAAAAGTCAAGTATATCGTCCCAATTTGCGGACAAAAGAAGGAAATCTTCGATTTCCGGGCCAATTATGGAGAATCTCTGTTGTTGGGATACGAGATAATAATATATTATTCGTGTAATACTTAGGTACGTAAAGTATTTCTTTGGAATCAGCTGTCCAGTCTTTGCTAAAATTAATTCATTATCTTTTGGTCCACACTGCTTAGCAACGCATGATCGTGGAATGCCATTGCGTTTTACGATAAGCGCAAAGTATCATTTACTAATATAACCTTAATTATAAAAAAAACCTATTCAGAGGCAAAAAATTCCACCCATGCCGGGATTCGAACAAGTGACCTCTGGCTATCCGTGCCAGCGCTCTTTCCAACTGAGCTAATGGGCGACTCACCGGCATCAGTGAAATTTTGAACCTCTTTACAATATTCTCTGTATTACGTACAGGCAGCGACATCTGGCTGAAGTAATTTGCATCACTTGCAGCCCCGAGTACCTACTTTGCAGTTAGGTTTTACATCGGAATGATATCGCTGTACCCACATGATTATATTCTTTGCACTAACCCGTGCTAAGGACAATTTTAAAAACCGATTTAGAGGCTAATGTATGGCTGGAATTTTTATGCCGGTGATTCACCCATCAGCTCAGTGGGAAAGAGCGCTGGCACGGATAGCCAAAGGTCGCGGGTTCGAATCCCGGTATGAGTGGAATTTTTAGCCTCTAAATAGGTTTTTAAAATTGTCTTTAGCACGGGTTAGTGCATTAAAAAGAATATAGGTAGGTAATAACCCTAATTAGCTAACCATATTAGACAACGAAACAATTTTTGCGACGCAGTTTGCTTCGTTCTTAAAAGAAAAGTTCTCGTTGAAATGCGTTGATAGAGCAATTAATTTAATTAGAAAGCTACTTTGCCATTCAACAAGTCCCAAATACCACGCCAGTCCATGCGAGAGGCTACGGTTGATGTTATTTCCGTAACATCCACCCCAAGTTCGACGATACTGGTGACCGAATCTCAAGCCTGAAGTGGCGATGGGGGAGGACCCAGCGCGGCGGGAATACCAGTGCAGTAACGGACTGGCGGCCGAAAACTAGGGGGATGAGTCTCTAAAATGCATAGTTGTTCAATAGAGTCATATTAGTCTGGTAATGGTCGTTTCATTCACACTATCGGTAGTCTAGTAAGCAATCGCATTGCAATGGTATAACCCGTGCTACTTAACTTGGCGGCTCTCGCGATTCGATCTGCTTCGCGAGAGACGCCCATTCAATTTGGGCGGGCTATACCCCTGGAATGACATTGTACTGCTATTGCTTTGTAGACTAATAAATTGAGGCAAATATCAACCACTATGGTGCTTATTTCATTCCATTGAAAAACCATGTAAGTATTAGACTCTAGGGCCAGGCGGCGGTCAGTGTATACCTACTCTAGCAGACCGATAGTCGGACGATGTGGTCAGATCGGCAGAGGGATTGTGGATGCGAATGGCGAGAGACCGCGAATGAAGGCGTGATGGGGAAAAGGCTTATACCCAGCGGTGGGCTGATGATGATGACGTTGACTATCATAAAAAAATATTAATAATAAACCCCAGGTCTACGATGTTTACATGTTTGTGATGTGGTCGTTTCTGGTTCCCACGACACAGGGCATCCTAGTGTATATGCCTGTATGTAAATATTATGTTATGTTACAATGCGATTATTACTTAACGTGGAGTGTATGGCCGCTGGCAAACAATTCAGGCTTACAAAATGAATTCGGTACCCTACCACTGACTTTCTGTGATCTATCATTATGAGATCAAAGTAGGGGAGACCGGGTACGAAAGTAACGGCGGGTTGATAGTAACAATTGCTCTCTAGATTTGTCCACTGGGCGAAAACCTCTTCGCCGCCGTCAGCTGATAGCCGGAAGCGCCCCCCTCACTTGCATTTAGTCGCCGCGTGCGCCACGCGTTGTTATGTTGTGTGAGAGGTTGTTATGTGTTTTTTCAAACCAAAAGTAAGTTTTTCATAAAAGGATGGATGGTAGTAATCTAAATATTTGCATATGCATTTTTGATTAGATTAATTTTACATTATTTAAATTTCTTTTTATATAGCACGTTCCGTTTCCAGGTTATATTTCACGTTTCCACAAAAATGAGGAAGGGTACAAAAGTAACATAGTCCTGTGGGTACACAAGTAACATGTTACTTTCGTCCCCGTTTAATGATTTAACTACCTAAATAATTTTTATGTTTGTCTATACTCCAACAAAATGCCGCGACAACGCATAAGAACTACTGCACGAGGAACTACTGACACAGAAGTGTACAGAAAAGCGGCTGAAGAACTTTTAAAACGCAAAAATGGTGCAAAAATTGGAGATCTGACAAAAATAGATGGATGGATGGCTGGATTTTCCTGTACCGGCAGAGGCCCCTTTTGATAGAAATATATTTACTGCTGCTGACTATGCGCCATCATCTGTACCTCACCGGCCATTACAACTTAACAGTTAAATTACACCAAATGATCTGTTGACCAGTTCTGATACAGCCTCCTACATTCAAGTTAATCCAGATTCTGCAGTTGGTGTCTTCCAACATCAATTGACAAGACTGATCAGCGTACAGATAGCATTGATAATCAACCACCGTCTGTTCAAAATTTATTGGACTTGATCTCTGCTAAGATTGATTCTGTGTTAGCTGTCTCAGTTTTAGACCAAAGATCCAAATCACTAGTGCCAGGATCTGTTGGACTTCAAAGAGCAAATTATATTCCGCCGTTTTATTTTTTCACACCTAAAGATTTCAGACCTTTCAGACGGTCACGCCCAAAAAAAATATTATGTGTGCGTGGACAATGATAAGAGCTATGCGTACCATAATTACGAACCTGAATAGAAGAATAATACTGAATAGTCTGATTATAAACTAATTGTTAACATAACAATTGATCTCTTTTCTCAAACTAAGAATAATTTCTATTGATTTGGTTTTTTTTTACTCTTTGGGCATTTCAAATGAAGATGTTTACTTGTGTTTTTACTTTGTATTAAACAAATTCTTGAAATAAATATTTTTTTATTTAGCAATAACAAATTATAACACTGTATTTATAACCAACCTCGTTGTCTTTGTTACTTTCGACCCACACCGTGTTACTTTCGACCTGCCTACGTGGTCGAAAGTAACAATTGACCATTTTTTTTTAAGTGTGTTATTCATATAAAACGCACCATAATAAAATGAATCGAGCTACTAGTTTAAAGAACATAAACTGAATTTATATATGGTTATATTAATTTATTGATAATATTAAAACCTACCCAGAAATCAAGGTAAAACTACAAAGTGCTACTTTTGTACCTGGTCTCCCCTAATGTATGTGCGAAAAGCTCGTAACAAAAGTCAAATTTGCCACCCAAGCTGATCAGCAATAAATTATCTCCAATGTTTGCTTACCTAACGAGACTTGCATGGAAACACAAAAGCCTAATTCCGTCGCAGCCGGGGCGTGGTCCGGGATATTTTTATAGCTCCCTTTGTCGGTCGATCCAAGGGATGAAAACGTTCGCCCGCTCACAGTATGGTGCTTAATGGTTTCATACCGCCGCATTCATTCCAGACTGTGTTTATTGCCTCTACTGTTGACATTGAAACTTCAACATCTGCTGTCATCTCGACTTCCTTATTTTCGTCATGATCTCGTCACAGGACGCCTACTACTTAATAAATAAAATTGAAATTATATATAATTTTATTTCCGGTTACGAAACCCATATCTACAAAAATAAACAAGAACAGTACACAAATAAAAAATGCATAGGTACAGCACTTATAAAAATACGACTAAACCAAAGCTTGGCTTAGCGCCACTGGATGCGCTATCCGAACCTCGGCTACGTTTTTAAGCAACCATTAATGAATATAATAAATAAAAATAAAATATAATTTTATTTCAGGTTACGAAACCCATATCTACAAAAATAAACAAGAACAGTACACAATAAAAAATGCATAGGTACGCAGCACTTATAAAAATACGACTAAACCAAAGCTTTGCTTAGCGCCACTGGATGCGCTATCCGATCCTCGGCATCGTTTTTAAGCAACCATTAATCCAAAAATTCGGATTGTACAGTTTGTCCAAAAATTCAAGAAGCCTGAAGCAATACTTTACTAGTGGTATTATCGAAAATTAAGACCATTTACTACCTTTGACTAAGCACAATAGGTATATCTTTTGAAATGACTGTAGTTTTAATTTTTATAATGCTTTTAAGTGCAAAAAATTAAGTACCTAACACAGACAAACCTTGCTCTTGAATTTCTACTCTTTTTGGACAAAGTATACTATTCGATCAGCCATTTTGGATTCATTCCACAGTCGGCGTGCCCCGAAACCATACCTACTGCCTACCGTGCTTCAGAGTAATTTATTACCGGCTCAGTGTGCCATCCCAGTCAGATGTTCTGACATTTTAATGGCAGTGAGTCAATATTGTTGAATGATTTAATGTGTTAATTAGTAGTAGTTTTAAGTAAGTACCTATATGAAATTGGCCGTGCAATGTATGGGTTAATTACGTGCGAACATTTTCAGAAATAATAAAGCCTTTTTTATTAAGAACTTAGCGTTTATAACACCGAAGAGTCAGCAAAAAAATAAGATAAGAATATTGTTTATTGTGCACACCAGAAAATAATAACAGACAACTGGTACAAAGAGCTACAATTGGCGGCCTTATTGCTGATAGCAGTTTCTTCCTGGCAATACTAAAAAGATTGAAGGCAATGTTTGAAAACGAAAGTTTTCAATCAGTGCATCCTACCTACCAGTGATGACTGATGATGAATTGTTGACCTACGGAGCCGAGACATGGACACTCGCGAAAGGTCTGGTCCACTAGTTAAAGTCGCTCAGCGAGCTATGGATCAGAGCTATGCTCGGAGTTTCTCTGAAGGATAGGATTCGTAACGAATGCATCCGGCAGAGAACCAAAGCTATTGACATAGCTCAGAGAATCAGCAAGCTGAAGTGGCAGTAGGCTGGCCATAACTCGCGAAGAACCGACAACCGTTGGAGTAAACGTATTCTTGAGTGGAGACCGCGACTCGGCAAACGTAGTGTAGGACGCCCTCCGACCAGGTGGGATGACGATCTGCGAAAAACTGCCGGCAGATGCTGGATGCGGCAAGCTGAAGACAGAGCGCTATGGCGCTCATTAGGGGAGGGCTATGTCCAGCAGTGGACTACATAATATAGCCTGAAGAAGAAGAAGAACCCTAAAAAGGATAGGGAAGAATATATATCTTGGACAGAAAAACTATTAAATCTAGCTCATCTAGAAAATTGGTATAGACTAGCAATAAAACCGCCAATATTACTGTATCTTTGTAAATATTTTATGTTTGTTTTTTCCTCGTACAATAAAGATTATTTGTATTTTTTCTTCTTCGTTATCAACCCTTGTATGTCCCCACTGCTGGGGCACGGGTCTGTTCCTGCATCGCAGGAAGGTTAGGCCATACTCCACCACAGGGGCCAAGTCTGGGTTGGTGGAGGATTGTAAGACAGTGGCGAGCCTAACTGTCAAAAGTTATCAAGCCGCCCTTATGGCCTCTGACATGGCTTAACGATTTCCATTATATGACAGCCGGCACCAGGCGCTCGGAAAAATGCCACTAGCGGTAGTTACGGGAAGGTCACCCATCCTGTACCTGACCGCGCCTGCTGTTACTTAACTCAAGTGATTGATTTCAATCACTCGGTTGGCCTACGTCACGAGCGCCTATTTATTTCTTCTTTTATCTTATTTTTTCTTCTTATATAGCTTTTGACGATATACCAACTTGCCAGCTGACTGGGCCGCAAGACGGCCTATGAATCAGTGTCAGTCAACGCTTATTTCACAACGGGATATGAAACTGGACCGTTCGCTGTTCCAGTGCGTTACTCACATGACATTTTACGACACGTTGAATAGACTTCGTGCGACCACTATAATGTGTAGGCATACAAGTATCGCATCATATTGGTAATGAAAGCTACTGTTTTCTTTACCTATGTCTTTCGAATTGAAAGAATCCAAAATAGAGTACAGTCTGTTAGCTTTTGGAATATACCTCGGATGTATTCGTGTAAAAGACATATCGGAACTAATATGACACCTAATTTCACATAAATTTTCCAAATAGTGAAGAAAAAGAAAAGTGTTATACAGAGCAGGACATAGTATTACACTCGTGTGCGAAAACCGAAGCCTACTCTAGAGCCTGAGGTATATTCTAAAAGCTAACAGACTGTACACGTACTTATTTTAAAATACTCCAAGCAAGGCTAACTATTACAGGATATTATGCTCATCCACCGCATGTTTACAAAACATTAGAAGGGCATTAACGTGAACGTAACTGCACTCATAACATGGCAGACAAGCCGACAAGCGTGGCTCTTCACTCTCTCGTATTTTACGTAAGTACCTAATCACCACTCTGTTAACATTATTTTAAGAAGAACAAATCGAGAGAAAAGCACTACAAAACGGATAACTTGAAGGTCTTAACATAAAGTCATTCAATAACGATTTTTTTGCGAGGGCGCTCAACGATCACCATTGTAGCTTTATTTTTAAATTCACTGCACGGTTCTACGGACAATCCTCTAACAACCCGCACTTGGCCCCGTGGTGGAGTATGGCCTAACCTTCCTGCGATGCAGGAAGAGACCCGTGCCCCAGCAGTGGGGACATATAAAATGGTTGATATCATCCTCATCATCTTACTTTGGCAGCGAGGCAATGCCGCCCGACAGCGATCTGGCTCAAATATTTTATTTAAATTAGAATAGGTTTAGAATATATTTGAGCCAGATCGCTGTCGGGCGGCAGAGTACCAAGAAAGCTGGCTATATATATATATATATATATATATATATATATATATATATATATATATATATATATATATATATATATATACATATATATAGAGCCAGCCTTCTTGGTACCTAGTAATAGTTGGTAGCTACTATAATAACACCTTGATAAGTTGAAGTCATTTATTTTTAAATTTCTTTTATAAAAAATCAGAAACGTACAATACTCTCTTGCCTAAGATAAAGAAAACTTATAAGTTATAAGTAATTGCGTGGAAATCTCTAATTGGCCATCTTATTAGACTTAAATGTTAAGTATTTTGTTTTTGATGTCGCTGTAGATTTCCGTATCATTAAACAAAATAAAATGAGAACCAGTCTTACGAGTGGTTAAAGACGCCCAGAAATAGCGCCGGCTCCCTTTTTGTCCTTGGGACAATTTGTTACAAACGACTAGGGAGGAAATTGGGATAATTGAGTCATTTACCTTATATTTAGATCCTTTTGAAATCCCATAGTCTAGTATCAACGAGTTCTAAACCCACGCTTAGCGTGTGGTGTATTCTCACATCACATAATTACATCACATCACTCTAATATTATAAAGGCGAAAGTTTTTGTGAGTTTGTTTGTTTGTTACAGTCTGTTAGCTTTTAGAATATACCCCGGGCTCTAGAGTAGGCTTCGGTTTTCGCCGAAAGCACACGAGTGTAATACCTACTACTTTCTGCTCTGTATAAAACTTTACTTCACTATTTTTTGAAAAGTTACTTCACTTATCAAAAAAATAGTGAAGTAAAGTGTCATATTAGTGTCATATTAGTTCCGATATTTCTATTACACGAATATATCCGATACTATCGGATCGTAGCCAAGGTATATTCTAAAAGCTACCAGACTTTACTTCTTCACGTCTAAACGGCTGGAGCAATTTTAATCAAATTTGGTATGGAGTTAGCTGACACCCTGGATTAACACATAAGCTACGTTTTACTGCGGGAAAATATCTTATTCTCATGGGAAAATCGATAAACCGCGGGTAATACCGCGGGGCACAGCTAGTTTTTTCTCTACACCTCCCCAACACTGATAAGTAGCCTAATTCTTATCAGCGTAGTAGAGTGGACATTTCAAGTCTTTTGGCAAGGCCAGGTTGTTCTGCACATCTGTCTAAAGACACGAGGCGTAAAGTAAAAAGGTTTTATTCAAATTAGCACAGAAACTGCGGCTTAATGAACGTCACAAGTCAAATCAGATGTCTATTACAAAATCTAGATAATTTTGGAGAAAAAACGGAAAAAAAAATCTCTAAACTTACACTTTTCTAAGTCCTTAATTAAAAAAGTTTACATAATTATTGTAAAACAAAGAAAACATGCGTAGTGGCTTTATTTCAAACATCTTTGTCATCTAAATAATCCTTTATGTTATACCTATTAGCCCTTTTGTCACTAAGTGTACTTCACAATTTTTTTGAACCACGTTCAGGGATTTTATTATAGAAATGTATAGATACAATGCCCAATAAAGGATATTTTAACCTTTGCCAGAATGTGGCCAGAATAAATCTTAGGAACGAAAGTATGTGTTGGCTACCCACAGTTTTAAAGTTACTGGTATTTTTCCTGACGTACCCACATTGTGTTTTCATAGATATACTGACTGGCAACGTAGGCTTTCAATCTGCAAAGGAATCTGAAACCTTAGAAACTGTTACATACATAAATCACATTGAAAATATTATCACCTTTGCGTCTTCGTTTGTTATTACAACATGAATATGGCAATACAAACATGTTTATTTTTGTTTGTCGTCGTCTTTTGTTTGACAGCTGGAATTCAACTTCTATTGTAGATCTATCACCGGTGCAAAATAGTATTAGCAGACGTTCGAATTTGGTACGGGTCGGACAGCAGATTGGGCATACATCGGATCGAGCGAACACGAAATTCTATTATCAAACGATCGAACTTTGTACGCGCTGGACACTGAAATAGTACTGACTAGCTTTTGCCCGCGACTCCGTCCGCGTGGACTTTTGTAGCTACAACATTTTGCAGCCCCGTTCACTCCCGTAAATTAAAGAGACGGCGAAACACGTGTTCAATCAATTGTGTTGAAGTGTATTTATTTTAAGAAAATTAGACAACATACAAATTTTGGCAACCCTTTTGCACCCCATTAGGGGTTGAATTTAAAAAAATCCGGGCTTATTCCTTGCTTACATTTTATATAGGCCCTCTGTACAAAATTTTAGCTTCCTAGGTCCAACGGTTTGGGCTGGGATTTGATGAGTGAGTCAGTCAGTCAGTCAGGACAACTTTTCGGCAGTTCGGCAGACAGCTTTCCCGACGAACGTGTTTGGTATGAAGCGTACCGAATCCGCTGACCGGCCGGTACCAAGTTCGATCGTCTGTTAATAGTTTATGAATTATTATTAAAAACTACAGCTTCTTTAGTATTTCTTAATGATTCGCGATACTCATACATAGTTATAGATTAAACGTGTGTAATGGCGATTAGTTATTATTAGGTAGGTATTGTGTCGGCCAGGTGCGAAAAACTAAGTGATTTGACTACCCACAATATTTGATTGTACTCGCCACTTCAGTCTACCCATGACCACAGAGAATACAGGGTGTCTCTTTCAAATCGGTCAGTACCTATGGGAAAGTCCGAAACTATAAGACATACGAAGATCTGTTCTGAGAAACAATGTCATCGATTTTAATAACAAGAAAAACTGCATTCATACATTTTTAAAAACAACTGTAGTCCGTTCGGGAATCGAACCCAGTTGTTTTGAAAAAAAAAAACTTCTATTAATCAAACACAAACAATCAATTGAAAAGCCCACTTAAAATAAATATGTAGATACTTTTTTAAAGATTAAGATCGTTACCTAAACGTGTTTAATATTGTATTCAAAAAGGCGGCGGTCACTTCGAGCACCTACTAAAATAAATTAAAATACCTATGTGAAAACAATGCATTTTATTCATTTTAGACATTATGTTTCATACAGACATTTACTGCTTAAGACCTACACAATCGATATCTAAATAGAAATAGATTAGATTAGAACTCTTTATTGTACACACCAGAATTCATAAAATACATAAAAAGGCTTAGGCTTAAATAGTGTAGGTTTTTTTTAAAACCACCGGGTTCGATTCCCGAACGGAGTACAGATGTTTTTTAAAATGTATGAATGCAGTTTTTTTGTTATTAAAATTGATGACATGGTTCCTCAGAACAGATCTTCGTATGTCTTATACATTCAGACTTTCCCATACTGACCGATTTGAATGAGACACCCTGTATAATCATCACTCACTACCCGTGACCACAGCAACTGTAACGCTGCCGAAACGTCGGGAAATAAGGTACCTACCTAATTAGGTTTTACCTAATAAATAATCGGGACTTGATCCGTTTAATATATAACTAACAGCGTCTTTCTCCATATTAACTTTGATAAAAAGTTCTGCCTGTCTACGCCTTTCGTTATCATCAGCGGTGCGTCAATGGAAGGGAACTAGGATAGGATAGTTCGACGCCCCTCTGGCGGGCGAGCAGTCGACGGACGGACGCCCGCGCCCCTTCCCCTGCCGCTACCCCCCGCCCGCACCCCGCCCCCCGCTCAGACGCCGCTTTATGCAGTCTCGATTCAAATGACAAGCGGTGTGGACGTCGCTCAGACAAAAAAGCTTACCGTACCGGAGCTTTTTTCCCACATTATCGCGATGCACCATCTGTTCTCCGACGCTGCCATTCATCTTCCATATTAAATTGCACCAGTGCCTGTGAATCTTGTGTTTTTTCCGAAGTTTTTGAGTCAATTTATCGTTTTTATCTGAACGGTGGTTATTGTTGACGGACCCATTCGTGTCAGTTTCGTTTATTTTAACGCGGTAGGCGATGTTTGTACACATCTGTGGGATGTTGCTGTGGAATTAGGACCTTTCTCTGACTACAGGTAAGTCGTCCATTGTTACTTTATTATTATCACAATATGGGTCCATGTATGTATTTCTGTTGTTATGATGAAATGAGAAATTTCTAATAAGTAGGTACTTGAAACCCGTACACATACTTTAACACCGAATAATATCGAAGCTTGAAACAATATAAATCACATCATAAAAGAAAACAATGGCTGTCCATACAAGGCATGACATGTCTCATAGAAAAAAAAATAAACGGCATTAGCAGAATTCGATGGGAGATTCGTTAATCGTTCTCCGTCGATGACATAAATATTTAATTACCCCGTGATGCCGTGGACAAAGGGTGAGATAGATGCGGGAGGAAGAGAGGGACGGCAATACCTAAACCAAATACTTCGAGGGGGTTGAGTTGAGACTCGAGCGTACACTCGATTCCGGCCCCACAGAGGGGAATTCGTGTGAACATTATGTTTGCCCAATTCTCAATTTAGATACTTAATTTTTACTCGACTGCTGCGGAGCTCAGAAGGAGGGTAATGTGTTTGGTTCGTAGTTATGTAAGTGTGTGTGTATGTCCAACTCTGTGTTCCCTCATAGGTAACTCCTTAACCAATGGTCAGAGTTTGACAAAGAAGATCTCAATGGATTCGTCATGTTTGCGCAAGTGTGATAGGCTACAACAAATCAGTATAAATCAAGCAAAAATAACACTAAAAACACCAAAAAGAAATATGAAAACATTACCTCATTGCGACCCAAATTCAGAAATTTAACTTATTGCGAAGTACGTATCGAAGTCCGCCTGCTAGTAATTAATGTTCAGCAGTCGAGTTATTGGTTATTACAGATTTTATTATTAGTAGGTATAGTGCCCGGCACGTAACTTGACCATAAATCCACGCAGTCTGGTATGACATTGTATACTCGTGCGTCATCATAATTCATAAATCACAATGTACATGATTGCAACATTTGTAAGACACTTTTGAATATATCCGTAAAATAGTGAAAATATCTTTTATTTGGAGGCATGTCACAGGCCTTTGGGCGGCTTGATAACTTCTGACAGTAAGGCCCGCCACTGTCTTACAATCCTCCACCAACCCGGACTTGGCCCTCGTGGATTATGGCCTAACCTTCCTGCGATGCAGGAGGAGACCCGTCCAGCAGTGCAATGGTTGATATCGAAGCAGTTATACAATATTTTTCGCGCGATTATGATTGATAGTAATGATAATAAGGATTTTATGCGCGATAATCTAAATGTATGTATGACCGTATGACCTAACTTCCTGCGATGCAGGAGACCCGTGCCCTAGCAGTGGGGACATACAAGGGTCGATATAGATTTGCAGTTAGAATTGGTTTGAATAACCTCTGATGTTACCTATAATATTGCTTTTATAGGTTAAATCAATTGGCAAACGGTATTGAGATTGAGGTTTATCTCAAAACTAGCTGTGCCCCGCGATGTTACCCGCGGTTTCTCGATTTTCCCATGGGAATAATAGATTTCCCGAGGTAAAACATAGCCTGTGTGTTAAAATAGGGTGTCAGCTAACTCCATATCAAATTTTATTAAAATCGCTCCAGCCGTTTAAACTTAAAAAAGTAACAAACGTACACACTCACAAACTTTCGCCTTTATAATATTAGTGCAATGTAAGGACAGGAGCCAACTGCAGTGAGGTTTACGGGACCCATATCAGTTGAGTTTCAACGCGAGTAAACTTGTTTAGACGTGCTCGAGTTTATTTATCTAGGGACCCTGCCTAAACATTCAACAAGATTGCTCTATAAACTGCCTTCGGGGTCCCAAGTTCGTGCTTGTATAGTCGGTAATTAAGTACCCGGTAAAGGAATGACACGGAACTTTTTCACACAAGCATCTCTTTTATTCAATAGGATATGAAATCGGTAGAGTTTACCCAAATATATAATAAATTTTTCTGTGTAAAATTCAGCGGAGGTAGTTTAGATAGAAGGTAGATAGTTTTGTTGCAGTCGTCCGTAGCTAGTTAGACCTGAGATTTATAGTTGGGCCATTGCACGTAGCAAGCGCTGAGGTATGCTAACACCTCAGACACTAGGGTTCCTTACGATGTTTTCCTTCACCGTCACTGAGTAGTATTGCTACTATAATTTCACAAATGTACATAACTTAGAAAACTTATTGGTACATGCCGGGGTTCGAACCCACGACCTCCCGATTGAGAAGCCGGAGTTCTACACCGCCCCGCTACCACCGCTCTCGTCCGTAGCGTAAGACTGAGTTTACACGTTCAGTCTAGCGTCAGTCAATTCTATCAGTCTGGTTGGACTGACGGCAAACTGAATGTCTATTCGGTGGACTGATGGACCAGACCGACTTCTATTCTATTCAGTTTGGCATCAATCCGAGCTTGATCAAGGTCACGGATAAAACTGACGACAGTTTGAACGTGTAAACTCCGTCTAACAGATTAGAGTCCTCGTATGTATAGGTTGACGTGCTGTCGACTGTACCTGAGTGCTTAGTGCGAGTTTGACAGATCCAATCGAATAACTTTTTTTACTTCCGCGTTAATCGAGCATCGAGTAGTGAGTATGAGTAAGTTAACCGTTTGAACTGGCAAAACGCTGTCACAGTACAACTCGCAGTCGCGTTTATTCGTGTTTTGGCTGGTAAACGTGTTCACTTCTCAACTTAAACCATTACAACTCGCACTCTGCAATTTTAATTTCCATAGTTGTCGCTAGGTGGCGCGTCCTCGATGCCATAGAAATATGAGTTTACGTTAACGCGATCGAGTAGTAAAAAAACTCGCACTAAGCACTCTGTAGGCACCTAACTTGCCGCTTGCAGTGTGACGAACTGCGATTATGACAATCAGTTGTTATAATTCATTTGTGCTTATCAAAGTGGTATGTAACCAATTTGTAGGTACTGTTAACGTTGGTGGTATAGTGCCCGGCAATTAACTTGACCATGAGTGACTACGCATAGACTTATTTTCAAATCCTTCCTTATTTCGCGTCATATTGCCGTTGGCTCTGCGATGTAACTTGGAATTGTTTAGACTTCAATTAAAAAAATATATTTAAAAATAGCAAGTCTTGAGTATCCCTTATAAACTCCTCCGAACTACGCTGATTTGATTTGATCCAGTTATTTGCCGGCCATCATACTTGTCATTATCAATTAATTATTTGCTTAAATTTTATATCAGTTAGATTTGTATCGCGCGTTAGGTACTTAATCTCTTGTCAGTTCTGTTCTTGAAAACAACAACAGATCACTATTGTGAATTTCAAGGTTAGGATTGAGAAGTCTATTGACTCGTAAACTACGAAGGGGCCTGTTTCATAAAACTACAATTAATTGTTTACTATGACAATTCGATTTAGATTGCAAAGTGTGTTAACCTACAGATTATTAAGTTGTAAGACTCGGCTACGCAATGTATATCAAATTGTCATAATAACCTACGGATTGTACGTAGTTTTAAGAATCGCGGCCGTGCTAGGGAAGCAATCGTCACGATAAAATGTTAGTCTCGGTATTGACTAGCGCCATCTTGCTTTATTTCTGACAGTAAGACCAGCCACTAGTCTAGCAAGCCTCCACAATCCGGACTTGGCCTCCGTGGTGGATTATGGCCTATACCTTAATTTCCTAATAAATAGTCGCGATTAAACCCGTTCAATATATACTATTCTGTTCTAATGTGTTTTAAACTAGGAAACATGTAGATTTTCCTAAATTTTTTTGCAATCGTAATAGTTTACATCGGCCTAAGATCAATCTCGCAGACGGAAAATAATAGTTTATATATTTAATATTGGGAAGACTCACAGCCCATAAAAAAAGAATAACAAAAACATTACACATACACATAGTGGCCAATTATAAATCTCCACTTATAGAAAAAAAAACACTTAATTAAGCTCTTAAAGAAGAACACAATGACAGCATAAGAGGCTACATTATTACCTACTAAATTTTCTAACCACCAAAATCTGCACTAAGTTTTTCCTTCAAGCTTTGGAGTGACGCATGAAACGACGCATATTCAGATCACCTATTTTTGCCAGTGTATTGGTTACACCCCTTCCATAGATACTCGTATGAGTTTTGCCCATACCATTATATGACAAATTGTACTTAAAATGTTCTTGATCATCTGCAAGGCAACGGTACGATCACTTCAAATCACTTGAAGGCAATTTATTTATAGGGCGCTGACCCACGCGGTTGGCTAGTTCCGATCAATTTATTGTTGATGCCCCTGCCATTGTCATCAACTCATAATTACATTTAAATGCAAGTCACTTGATACATATTTTGTTGTGATGTTAGCGTTCACAATATTATCTAAAAAAAATATTATTTCGCTTCGGAACATTAAAATCACTATCATAAAAAACATAATGTAAACTCACGCCTATATCCCGGAGTGGTAGACAGAGACTAAGGTTTGCCACTATAAACAAAAACATAACAAACTGTTAAAAAAAACTACCGTGAATAATTTGTTCTTCCAAGTAAAAAGGCATACCGCTATACCGCTGTAGGGCTCAGTCCGTCTCTAGAGCTTGATACGTGAGATATAAAGGTGACCACCTGAGCCGCTCAGGTTTCCTCGCGATGTTTTCCTTCACGTTAACCTGTGATATTACTACTACTATACATACTCAGATTTACGTAACGTGTCTTTCCTGTGCGCTAGGCCGACTAAGATGTCAGGATGGTATAAGTGGGGTAAGCTTACTCTATCTAAAAACAAAGTCCCAGGCACTGCAGCGACCGAGTGCCCCTTCACCCTTCTAGTATGAGTGAAGGTGCCATGGACGCTGTACAAGTCCTCTAATTACGTCGATGCAAGGGTAAAAGTTTTTTTAGGTTATTTTTTAACTTAGTTACAACAACATTCTTACCCTGCGTTCCGAGGTGCGATGACATCGATTATTTTTCATTTTTTCATTTTTCAAGATTAAAGCGAGAATCCGAACAAATTTAGTATAGTCCCAAAGTATCTCGCACGAAATAGGGTTTTGTGCCTACTGCACTTACATGGATTGGCACTGTACCTACCTAATCGATTTTATCGCATCTTGGAACGCACCCTTAGTCGTTTCATCTTCATTGCTAAAATAATTGCAGCAAGTAGGTAATTTAGTAAGTTTGCTTCAATGCTAAAAATAATCATTTAAATTTCAAATTTCTTACGTTACACTTTCATTCTTGAGAGAGAATGGTGTTATATTAGTTTCGGGTACCATTACGTGTAGTTTTTTTTCCTCCTCAAATTAGTTTTTGCTTTTAACCGCGATGACTTTGAAAGTAATACAAAAGTAGCTGCCGTGCTACTTACTGCGCCTTGTGGAACTTTCTTTATGTTTGGATTGTGCTCGCACTTGGAACAACGAAAGGTGCGTAGCGGTGGCAATGCGGTCGGTAGCACAATTGTCTCACTTTTAAGAGGTCGTGGGTTCGAACCGTTATGTACCAATGCTTTTTTTAATTGCGTTAATTCGTGAATTTGTTGTAGCAATACCACTCGCCGACTGTAAATCGCTCATAGCCCCGGCTGCCTGAGTAATCTTAAACGATCACGAAGGTTAAGCAACATAGGGCGCGTTCAGTACATGGATGGGTGACCGTCTATGACTAACGCTAGTGGCATTTTTGCGAGCGGTTCCGTGCCTCGCAAGGCACGTTAAGTAGTCTGTGCCATCTGTCGACGGCAGTCGTTAAGCCAAGTCAGAGGCCGGCTGGAAAACTTCTCACAGTGAGACCAGCCACTAGTAACCTCCACCAATCCATACTTGGCTTCCGTGTTGGAGTATGGCCTATACCCTCTTTAGGGAAGAGAACCGTGCCCCTTGTTGGAGACATAATGGTTTGATGATGATGAACTGTGAAGGAGCACGCCGTGAGGAAACCTGAGAGCCTGAGGTGGTTACACCTATAATCTTACGTCTCAAACTCTTTCCGAGAGCCTGACTGAGCCCTACAGTGTAGGCTGCCTTTTTATTTCGTGAGTTAATGTTACGATTTTGGAACAATGACTTAGCTTTGTATCTATATATACTGTAAACAGACAGCCATTAACGGTATAGACATCTAGTAGGCAGTACTGCATACAATCGTATGACTCTCATTCCATGGAAGTATGGCGTTCACTGGGCTGGGGCGGAACTTGTGTAGATAGATTGGGCACAGTCCCATATCCAAGCGACCGTCTCCCATGCTGGCGCGGCGGCTTCTTGGCAGTCCAATATGAGGCGCAAATAATGATGCAGCTCTTAAGTAAGCTAGGTAAGCTAAACTATGCAGCTTCCGTGCTTCGCAAAGCATGTTAAGCCGCTGGTGCCGGCTGTCGTGAGTCGTTACGTTAGTCGCCGGCAGTCGACTAACGTAACGACTCACGACATTCAGAAACCTTATGGGCGGCTTGATAACTTCTGTCTGACAGTAAGGCCCGCCACTGCCTTACGATCCTCCACCAACCCGGTCTTGGCCCCCGTGGTGGAGTATGGCCTAACCTTTCTGCGATGCAGGAAGAGACCCGTTAGTTTTATCCCGCTATCCGCTAACGCCATCTTGCTTTATTTCACCGCGTAAAGCGAGACGCCGCTACTAGATAGTGGGATTAAACTTCTATCGTGACGTTGTGCTCCCCTACAGGGATATTCATTCTACTAATATTATAAACGCGAAAGTTTGTAAGTATGGATGGATGTTTGTAACTCTTTCACGCAAAAACTACTGAATGGATGGATTTTAATGAACCACTATAATAATATAGCTTATACATCAGAATAACAGAGGCTACAGTTTATTCAGTTGATATTGAGTGCATTGTTCAAAATATGGCGATACGTGTCGAGTAAGTATTTTAGTGCGACTGTAACACGTCAATATTGTCAGGTTGTTATATTTTAAAAATTATTAATGTGATGGTTTGCTACTCTAAATACTAATCCTGCGCAGACCAAGTCGCGAGCACCAGCTCGGTCTCTTAGCTTTTAGAATATACGTCAGCTACTATCGGACAGAAGCGGATATATTCATGTAATAGAAATATCGGAACTAATATGACACTTGATTCGACTAACTTTCCAATATGGTGAAGAAAAGTTTTATACAGAGCAGGAAGAAGCACACTCGTGTGCTTTCGGCGAACACCGAAGCCTTCTCTAGAGCCCGGGGTATATTCTAAAAGCTAACAGACTGTAGTAATATATATTTGTGTCTTTCGGGGTTTTAACTTATGAACCCTGTATCGCACTGCGACATAACTACTTCCTGCCTGGTAGTGAGGAAACAGTAGTCGACAGAACAGAAATGTTAAGACTGAAAATGTGGCCGGAGCCACCAAAAATCTGAAGATTGTCTGGAAACTTTGAGCTATCAGGGCTTTAATATAGGAGATGAAAGAAAACGGTTAGTATTAAACACAATCTTTATTGCCTAACGTTTCTATACAGGTAGCAATGGTATAATTGTGAAACCTTAGTATCTAAACCCAGACAATTACCTAATTAAATATTTGAAAAGCTCAGAGCAGAGCGGGGTCGCTACAGAAAGTGGTTCTTATCGGTTCACAAGTTATACTGTTTAAAGTTGTTAGTCCATACTAAAAATCAGATTGCCATCAATTTCAATAATTATATTTTATTACTTCAAATCCCAATTCCCTACTTTATAATTTAAAATTGTTTCACAGACCTTGCCAAGAAGCACCCTTCGTGTGAAGTCAATCCGGCAGCCAAAAATAGCAGCTGTTTCTCGACAGCGAAAAGAGAACACTGCCCCAAACGAAATCTCCAAAAGTTAAAAAACACTAAAAGCTATAAAAAAAATGAATAAATAAATAAATAAACCCTATCCAGCTGAAAGGAAGAAAATTGCGTCTATTAGAAGATTGCAAATGGCTTAAGCATGTGGCAGGCAATTATTAAATCAGGATAAATCTTATCAAAGACATTCAGCCACTAAGGATTGTCTCAACGCTGGTAATCCCTCCTTTACCCCTTTGCATGGGTCTAATATTTCCTGAAAATAGCCACGAATATGAGAGATGACCTAACCTGAATTGCACAAGATTCTACACACAGCTTTCCATATAAGTATTTACTTACAAGGTCCCTGCTGCTACCAAATATGATTTAAATGGGCTGCTTCGACGCCATCTGAGCCAAGTCTGCTCACAATGGAGGACCAGACCTCCGTCAATCACCAGATGCTTCAAACTATAAAATTCCTCTCCTTATTTTGGAGCCCAATTTATACAAGCAGCCAGTCAAGTCACAACTGTCAATCTTATGCTTGGGTGGCCACAATACGAAAATTATTATCTCCGAAAACAATATTCCAAAATTTCCATATTGTGTGAATAACATTTACTTGTATTTTTTCATTACTAGCTGTATTCAGTCTTTGTTTATTATGTTATTATTTTTCTATCTTTTAATTAAATAAATGATATTCATCAATACCTGAAGTTACTATTTTTCCCTGAAATAGGGTAACTAGATTTCCTATGGCAACCCAAACAATACAACAACCAATCTCAGGCGGCCTCTCATCAAAACAGACCTAAAGAAGAGATGTCTATAATTTTAAATATAATTTTAATTTTAAATTTTATAATTTTATATATTATAATATTAAAATCGAACCAAGATACATAATTATCAACCCTGATCCATTGAAAGTGTAACTGGCGGCGAAAACAAACAAGATCAAGATAGGAAAGGACATTGTCCATTTTGGGCCAAACCTGGATATAATGTAAGAGAAAAATCGAAATAACCCCTGATTATAATTAATTTCAAAACGAATATTTTTGCTTATCTCGTTGTATCAATCGACATTTTAAACAGTAACAAACTAATAAGAATTTATCTCAAATCCAGTCTTTATTTTGTCAACCAGCCTTGATTTTTATTTCAGTGTTGCAATTTAAGGAATACAAATTGCACAGAAAACAATTTGGAGTTTCTAATGCATCGCGTTTTAGTTTTATTTGGGTAAAAAATAATGCACACTAATGCAACGGCGCATTAGAATACTTGCTAGATATGTCGTATTCAATTATTGGTGTAATAAAATGATTAAAAGAAATAATCTCGATTTGAGGGTAAACTATTTATTTAAAGCAATTCTAGACAAAAAAAAGTTGTTTGAATTGTCATTGTCACCGGCTAAAAAAAACAAAACGATTCATTCATTCAATGTTTTTGCTGTTTAGTTACTTCTCGTGAATGTTTCATTATTGTTTGTTTCATTACTACTTTGGCTTGTTAAAAATGGATCCCGATTGTTCGTTTATTGATGACCCCGGCTCAACTACGGATTTTGTACCGGACTTACTTTGTGGTAGGCAAATAGGCAAGCAAATCATAGGACACCTTGCATCAAAAAACTCACAATGCAGGTATATTGATGCAAATTAATTACTGTAATAGGGTTCTTACTAACTCATACTACAAAACCTACTACTTAGTTTTAATTCAATTGACTGTTCACGTTTGGCCAAATCACCCATACAAAGTGGACAGTGTCCTTTCAGTGCGTAAGATAGCGTGGAACGAGTTTGGTCACCAGTTTCGAAATTTAAGATTATACGCACGCTCTAGGAACAAAGGTAGGTTTACTGTCGTTGACCTAGTTATCAGTTTAAATTGTTTACTAACCAGTTAAACTGTAAGTACCATTAGAACCGGAGCCGAATGTTATTTGGGTTAATGATATTTGTAGTTATGTGAGATTGTTGCGGTCGTTACTTTTGGGATCTTAAAATTTCTGAAGTCCCGAGGGGCGACTCTCTTAATGCATAGTTTTTTTAATAGAGTTTTATTTATTTTATTGTAATAGGATTGCTTACAGCTATGAACAAAATGCATTGCATGTGCAATAAAGACCGAGAGCCAATAACAAATTTTCACTTATAGAAATTAGAAATATTTTAGAAGACAATTTCGCTCACTACAAAACAAATACACACACACTATTATGGTTTCGATTAATGTATTTTCTGGTATACAATAATAAGGAACACATTTTATCGGGGATTATTATTATTATTACATGGAATTGCAAAAGTCCGATCTAACACTTATGGCCGGTTTAGAATTGAGAATTTTACTAAGTAAATACTTAACGTTCTGTCACGCTCTTTGCTGAGAAATTCGAAGAGACAGAACTACAGTTAAGTATTTACTTAGCGAAATTCTCATCTCAGAAACTAGTAATATGAAGTTTGTTTAGGAGATCCGATCAGCACCGTATTCAGGAACGCAATGGCTCCCCGCCGCTAGCGTGCGACGTGAAGCCACTTTCAAACCCCACTCGGTTTCCCTTTTTTTAAAACTACCTTCCAATATTTTTAGTAGGTTTTTGCTTGTCAATTTAATGTGTACATACCCACAATCAATAGTTCTTCAATGACATGGTGGCTGATGCAACTATCATTATGAATTTACCTACTTTATTCGATAACACTTACGTATAAAATTAGATATATCATGCAAAATCATGACACTAGCCTTTATATTATTACGGTAATGGTTGTTTCGTCGTTTCGATTCGTTCTCTCTGAGACGAAGGAGAAGGGAGTATCTTGGCTGGAGCTACCATCCCTAGCCATGAACGCCTTTCTGTCAGCCCCAGACTCCAAAGGGACTAAAGAAGGAGAATGTTGTTTTATTAACACCAATCGCATTGTAATGGTATAATCGGCGCATCGCGCGGTTCGATCTTCGCGAGAGATGCCTATTTCATTTGTGAGGGTAATGCCATAAACGGATTGTGGTAAGTGATGTTTGTAGATAATTTGGCTAGTCTGTTAGCTTTTAGAATATACCTCGGGCTCTAAAGTAGGCTTCGGTTTTCGCCGATAGCACACGAGTGTTATACTACTTCCTGCTCTGTATAAAACTTTTCTTATTAAGTTGATTTAATTAAGTGTCATATTTAAAAACCTATTTAGAGGCTAAAAATTTCACCCATGCCGGGATTCGAACCCGCAACCTCTGGCTATCCGTACCAGCGCTCTACCAATTGAGCCAATGGGCGACTCACGGCATCAGTGAAATTTCGAACCTCTTTACAATATTCTCTGTATTACGTACAGGCAGCGACATCTGACTTAAGCAAATTGCATTACTTACAGCCCCGACCACCTACTTTGCAGTTAGGTTTTAACATCGGAACGATATCGCTGTACCCACATGATTACACTATTTTTATTTTTAATGTACTAACCCGTGCTAAGGAACAAATTTAAAAACCTATTTAGAGGCTAAAAATTTCACCCATGCCGGGATTCGAACCCGCAACCTCTGGCTATCCGTACCAGCGCTCTACCAATTGAGCCAATGGGCGACTCACGGCATCAGTGAAATTTCGAATCTCTTTACAATATTCTCTGTATTACGTACAGGCAGCGACATCTGACTTAAGCAAATTGCATTACTTACAGCCCCGACCACCTACTTTGCAGTTAGGTTTTAACATCGGAACGATATCACTGTACCCACATGATTACACTATTTTTATTTTTAATGCACTAACCCGTGCTAAGGAACAAATTTAAAAACCTATTTAGAGGCTAAAAATTTCACCCATGCCGGGATTCGAACCCGCAACCTCTGGCTATCCGTACCAGCGCTCTACCAATTGAGCCAATGGGCGACTCACGGCATCAGTGAAATTTCGAATCTCTTTACAATATTCTCTGTATTACGTGCAGGCAGCGACATCTGACTTAAGCAAATTGCATTACTTACAGCCCCGACCACCTACTTTGCAGTTAGGTTTTAACATCGGAACGATATCACTGTACCCACATGATTACACTATTTTTATTTTTAATGCACTAACCCGTGCTAAGGAACAAATTTAAAAACCTATTTAGAGGCTAAAAATGTCACCCATGCCGGGATTCGAACCCGCAACCTCTGGCTATCCGTACCAGCGCTCTACCAATTGAGCCAATGGGCGACTCACGGCATCAGTGAAATTTCGAATCTCTTTACAATATTCTCTGTATTACGTGCAGGCAGCGACATCTGACTTAAGCAAATTGCATTACTTACAGCCCCGACCACCTACTTTGCAGTTAGGTTTTAACATCGGAACGATATCACTGTACCCACATGATTACACTATTTTTATTTTTAATGCACTAACCCGTGCTAAGGAACAAATTTAAAAACCTATTTAGAGGCTAAAAATTTCACCCATGCCGGGATTCGAACCCTCGGGTCGGGGCTGTAAGTAATGCAATTTGTCAGATGTCGCTGCCTGTACGTAATACAGAGAATATTGTAAAGAGGTTCGAAATTTCACTGATGCCGTGAGTCGCCCATTGGCTCAATTGGTAGAGCGCTGGTACGGATAGCCAGAGGTTGCGGGTTTGAATCCCGGCATGGGTGAAATTTTTAGCCTCTAAATAGGTTTTTTAATTTGTTCCTTAGCACGGGTTAGTGCATTAAAAATAAAAATAGTGTAATAAGTGTCATATTTGTTCCGATATTTCTATTACACGAATACATCCGATAGTAGCCGAGGTATAGGTCTAAAAGCTAACAGACTATACCAGTTTCTTGCCTCACTTTGGAAGCCCCGAGTTCTACCTTGCTAGAACAATTCTATGGTTGCGCACAATTTTCATGATCTAATCCTTAACGGAAAGTGCAATTTCCTTCTCTCTAGTTAGGCTTTCGTTGGCCATGTTTTATTCATGAGGCTCGTCCACATTCCTCCTCTGAATGCATAAGTATTAGGTATTCAAGGCGTTCCTAATTACATCAAGGAAAATGAGCATCTAACTGCCGGATCAGAGGTCACTGACCGGTCTAGGATTGACTACTGAATTGTTGTTTGTCATTACATTAATATGTATGGCTTGCTTACTCTTCCACTAAGGTCCGTGGAAATTGACTTCCAAGTGTGGTTGTCCATTACCCGTCCGCCCACACGGAGGCCTTTAGAACTTCTCAATTAGACGCTTACGGAAATGGAAGCTTTAATTGCAGTGTTGTTTTGGTTATATTTCTTTGTTATTACGTCTTGTATTTTTTTCAACATAACATTAACTTGCGACTGTATCCCAGAGGGGTTACCTTCATAGAGAAAATGGGTGCTCATAAAACAAATATTCGATTAGGTGATCGGTCAATTAAATGTCATCCGGGAAACATCTATAAATACATCCTCCAGGCTGTAGCAGAAAATCAGCGATCTGTTCTACTGAGCAGATAATTACGCTGAGATACGGCTATGAGATACGAGATATGAGATACTGCTCCATCACACACACGCCATACAATGGTTTTCATGGCAAATATTTTTTTTGTCTTTAGTCATGCATGTAGAACTTTTACTTTTAACTTTTATTTAAGGCTTTTGCTTTGTTTCTTTTGAAAAAGTGTGTGTCGAAAAGGGTAAAATTATAATCGTATCGTAAAAATAAATAATAGTCGTATCGTAAATAGGGGCGTAGGGAAACTATCTCAGAGGGGTAGGCAGAAACATGAGACTGCCACATTGGCATGTTCATGCCACGGACCTGACAGATCTTAGTTTTTCTTCGTGAATTTCTCGTATTTAGGGTTTCTCACTTATGTCAGTCGCAGGTTAACAAGGGTGCTTGCCAAGTATATTATGTTCTACAAATTGTTTGTATCATAAATAACATTCCCGTTTGACGTATCGTCTGGTGGAATGCGATCAATATCCGACGATGCGACGTGCCTCACGGGAAGATAGTGTCTCGTATCGCAGTCGTCGTTTCCTGCCTGTGGGTACTATCAATTTTGTATGGAAATAGATGGAGATGCACGGAGCCCATCAGTTACGCTTAGACGCGTTGTTCCGATTTGAATTTAGGAGTCACTGGGCTGTAAAATACAGAGCCGAAAGCCTTTCGAATAGCACGACAACTGCCAAGTCACTCAATATTCAACGTTCAACCGATCGACCCACGTCGACGACTCATTGCACACACGTATGGGCACTTCATTATCGTCTGGAATCAAGTCAGGCAAGCTGTGAACGCGGGGACAATCGGACGTGGGACGTCAGTGACTTGTTGCGAATACTCCTGACCCCGTGCACGCCCCCAGCATAACAATCTTGACATTAATACGGACGGAACGATAGTACTGTACGCGACCGCTTTAATTACACAGTTCCCAGGAGATCGAAGATTTCTCGAGACACAATGGCATTGGGACATCTGACCATCCACGGCAAGTACCGTTGGGGCCAGCTATTTAGATGAAACATGTTGATACATGAATGGACAGGCAGAACAATGTCGTCACCTTGCTCAAAGAGATCGTGTAAGTCAAGATTGTCGTTATCGTCTATTGATCTCCTGTCAGTTGATTTAGTAGACATCATTAACTATATTGTGCAATAAAATTGCTAGTAGGCAAACGATTGAGACGTCAAAAAAACCTTAGTGGCTTTAAGTGAAGAACGTGGATAATATAATATCCACGTACCTACAGTGTGTGGGTGTCATGGAAAGGTTCCCTCGAACAATGCAGTGAGTTAACCACATTTTGCTATTGGTGTCACGTCTAATTAGGTACATACAATACAACGCTCTTCAGAAGCCCGTCCTATGTTTTTAGCATCCTCAATGTTGTTAGTTCATAATTGTGAGTGCATGGTGTGTGTTTATTTTTTATTAGTCTGTTTACATTGACGGAAGCGTTGATCGTGATTATTTAGACACGACCGACGATTGCCGGTGTTGATTGCAGCTTAGTGTACATTAGAGGCTGATGTGATGATGGGCTCTCGGAACTGGAAGCAATTACAGTGCCAAATTATGCTACTACTTAAACATGTCTGCAAATGTTGAAGGTCGACGCTCGAACAAAACGTGTCATTACCTACTCGTTTCAAGGGTGACTAAATAGTTTAAATATAGTTTGTTATCGGATGCTATGTACATTTTCGTACCCATTTAATTGTGATGTGGAAGCTTAATCCTTGTACTTTAGTGAGAACTAGTGAGAAGAGTGCACGGCCCGAAACATAAATACGGATTAACGTTACGGACGATCTTGCAACTAAAATAAAAGTGTACATCAGGGCCGCGGGTTGCTAATAAATCATAGTTAATTTTATTGACGCTACCTACCCCATATGGGCATTACCCCCTATGATAGCACAACGTGGCGCTCTTTAGTGGAGGGCTACGTCCAGCAGTGGACTAGTATAGCCTGACGACGACCTACCCCATAAGATAGCTCTGAATTGGTTGCGATTAGTTTCCACTGGTTTACATTAGTTCAAAATTGTAATTAACTCGATTAGTTCAAAATCCTAGTTAACTACGATTTTGATTTTGATTCAGAGTTATCTTATGGGGTAGGTAGCGTACTGATGTACACAAATAATGTTTAATGTGCTGTCTGTATTTTCTTGGATACATTATAAGACTAAAAATTTTACACAATGCATATGCTGTGCCTGACCCTGAAAGGGTCCGTAATGGTACACATTACCTGTTATTTGAAATTCTACCCCACTTATGACTGCAATAGAGTGTTGAGTACCTACACTGTTGATTGGACAAGGTTGTTGAAAGTTTAATTTCCAATTTCGTTTTGGGGACCCATGTTTCTTTATCGGTGACATTTCTTTTAGTGGCATTTAAAGGTGAAACGCCTCAGGTCAGGTAAAAAACTCGTAAGTGGAGCAAGTCACGAACCACTCGAGTTGTGTAGGCAGGCAAAATTATAATAAAACAACTTAGGGTTCTGTACCCGACGGGTGCTAACGGCTACGACACTGTCCGTCTAACTAGGACGAACGGATTATCTATGACGGAGTTTACACGTTCAGTCTGGCGTCAGTTATGACCTTTATTAAGCTCGGATTGATGCCAGATTGATGAAGCATCAAAATATTCGAATATCCGTCAGTCTGGTCCATCAGTCCACTGAATAGACAATCAGTCTGCCGTCAGTCTAACCAGTCTGATGGAATTGACTGACGCCGGACTGAACGCTTAAACTAGGCCTAAGATCTATCTGTAGATAGAATTCTTCTTCTTCGTCGTTCTCTCCTGACCAAGGACCAGTCCATACTCCATGTCACAACTTCGTCGACGTGGACCGGTGCAGTTTCGTGGCACGGTGCGTTGACATAGCGTGGCGATTTATGTTACCGTATCACAAAAATGCGCGTCACGGCGCCGCAACATTACATGTCGCCGGCCTTGTAATATTCCTCTACATTATTAACCTACCGGAGAAATAGCAGTCTCGTTCTAGATAGGGACGGCACCCGTGTTCTGCTTCTGCTATTGTTAAAAAAACGGAGAGAGAGTTTGTAGATTTTTCTCCATCTCTCTCTCTCCGTCAGATTTGAAAAAGATGTAGCACAATACGGCACGACGACGTCAGAAGCACCGTTCCACGGCAACGTTGCCGTACCATGCACTAGCACGTTATGTCAATGCACCGTGCTCCGATACCGCACGGTTCCACGTTGACGACGTCGTGACGTGGAGATGTGGACAGGCCCTAAGGATCGCGATCATGGGGTAGCTCGTTTCCACAGCGAACGATTTTTTGCCATGTGGACCACCTGGTACAGGCTGCCACTGGTTGCCGCTTTGACGTCCGACCATCTTGTCGGTGCCCTTCCTCGGGCACGTTAGCCATCTACCAGGCCCTAGATTCTGTTATACATTGTAATACAATGGCAACTGCAAGAACTTTGCGATTTCATGTCATTGTGTTCAATTCATTAATTTGAATCATTTGATTTGATCCATTTATCTGTCATTGTAGTGTACTAACAGAATTAAGGCCCTGGCCGGTGATCATCGGCCTCTCCAAACTATGCATGCGCGAACGCATGATAAGTCCGAAGAAAGAAGCTGATGGCCTTTTATTGGAAAAATACTTCTATGTTAGAGATAGAATAAGGCATTATTTACTAACGTTGTTGTAAAAACAATTCGCAAACGCAATAAGGCCTCTAAGTTTTCTTTTTCATGGTGTACAAGAAAGAATATTCTTATGCTGTCTAATTCTTCTAAACACTCTTCAGAGGCAGCTTAATTAGTCTAATGTCATGTTATTAACATGATAATTTTCATACTTATAATACACTTATGGTAGAAAAGAACTTCGGTGCGGGAGTCCGACTCGCTCTTGGCCGATTTTTTAATGATGTATTTGTTGTAGGTACTCCAGCTAGGCACTATTTGGTGCCACTGCCACTGCATTTTTCTACAAACTTGTCTCGGACAAGTAATTAATAAAAGCCTAAATTAGTCGACTATGTTGTCGACTGTATTGGTTAAAAATCACATCACACTTAATATTATAAAAGCGGAAGTTTGTGAGTGTGTATGTTTGTTACTTGTTGACGTCTAAACACATTTTACACCGGAAAAATATCTTAGTCCCATGGAAAAATCGAGAAACGGCGGGTAACACCGCAGGGTACAGCTTAATAATTAATATACGCGTCGAATAGAAATCCTACTCCTTTTTTGAAGTTGGTTAATAAGTAAATTGTCTGCCTCGTGGATCTATCCACAGAAAAGAGGCTGTTCTGTGGGTATAACGGTATCAAGTCTGAATACTGTGCCGGGGGATATGGGTTTGATTACAAAATTGAATGGCCTAAGCCTGGGATCTTTGTGATGTCCTTGCCTGGTTACTATAGCACAGTATCCTACTTTAGGACCAGGACAATTGATTGTATTGAGTGGAAGTTATTTATTTATTCGTTCATTCGTCGTCGTCAGGCTATACTAGTCCACTGCTGGACATAGCCCTCCCCTAAAGAGCGACACGTTGTGCTATCATACGGGGTAATGCCCATAATCCCCACGCTAGGCATGCGGGTTGGGTTAGATTAGGTTCGGTGCAGTTCGCAGTTCGGTGGAATTGTACTGCAATACTCAATACTGCAGTACCCAATTCTTCCCGCGGGTTTCGTAAAAGGCGACTAAGGGACACAAACGGGGGGGTGGGCAGCAGCGCCCCCTGCAGTACAATTCGTTCATTCATTAAATATCAGCTACAAATTATACTTTTCTGAAACGTGGTCTTGAAAACATTTTACCATGGGGCATAACTTGTTGCAAATTAGTATATCATCCATATCAAGGAAGAGGTCGAATTTCCCTATAAGCTTTTCCATAATATATAAGTTTGTTTCTTAGTTAGAGAATACACTGTTAACTAATAAAGTCTACTTCCATTTTAATTCTGTCCTCCAAAATGAGCGTGGGAAACAAAGTTTTTGACCATACGTCGTGAGTTTGATTCCGAATTGGAACGATGATCAATTCAAGTGGGTATGCATCAGTTAAGGCGTTATAGACTTTTAGTCCGGATTTACTTACGGGTTTTCCGATATAACAACACCCGTAAGTAAATCCGGACTAAAAGTCTATAATGTGTTTTGCTTACGAAAGTTTTAGTTCAAAAAAAGTTAAGGCGTGTTGTAGTGTTAACTAGCGCCACCAATGGTATAAGAAACTTAACTTGTTTTAATCGATTGCCGCTCATAACGGCGTTTTTTGGGGTGCGTCTGTAACAATACGTATCTAAATAAATATTCTTCAATCTCCACTACTTACGCTCGCATAACTAATGTTAGCGTCGGACACAGCAAAGACGCGTGTCAAGGGCGCGGAAAAGACATCCTTTCCTTTCAATCTGCATCCTTTTAAATCGCTCTAATACAAAAAGTACTGAAGCGAAGGGACATATCACATATCCCACTCAGATTAAGACAGGGCGAGGACGCGTCCTCTATGGAACGGGTCGCACAGTGAGCTGAAAATCGGCTTTCATAGACTAAGGGATTTCAATTTGCAAATTTTGCTTCTAACATTGAGAGAACACATTAGCTATTATAGTCCGTTAGCTTTTAGAATATACCTCGGGCTCTAGAGTAGGGTTCGGTTTTCGCCAATTTTCGCCGGTTTTCGTACTGATCATCGAGTTCTGATTTCGAAATTAAGTGTCGTATTAGTTCCGATATTTCTATTACACGAATATATCCGATAGTAGCCGAGGTATATTCTAAAAGCTAACAGACTATACTATGTTTTTTATGTAGCCTTTAAAAGTCCCACTGCGGAGCACATGCAGTCTCTCATCATCTCGGTCCATACTATCCCTCAGAGAGTATGGGCTTAATTACCATGGGAAGCCACCGTGGATTGGCAATTTCAAGCACTCAGGTATTTGAACACCTCAGACACTCCGGTTTCCTCACTATAATATACAAAAAATATACCTGAGTTTATTCTGAACAAAACTGAACAAATTTTTTTTTTTTTTTAATTTTATGAATGCATAGAATATGCGATTATCTCTGAAACGGCAAAGAAAACCGTAATGTCCTTACAGGTGTACTAATGATTTCGATTTTTTATAATCATAACGGTCTACGACCCTCCTGTGTGCCCCACGCCTAACAACTATTACTGCTCATCGTCCAAAGGCATAACAGTTAACGATTCTAAGTGTATCTGTTGAAAGCGTCCCAACAATTTACGTCTTTCAATAGTTAACTACCGGATCTTGGTAACTTACAACTGTTGATTTTAATGCACTTCTTATTCGGCCCTAAAATAGTGGTTGTGACAAGGACATAGAAGGAACTGTTTGGTCGGTTAAAGAAGCACCTACTCAGAAACTCTCAATGTAATGGTTCATTGTCATTGATAGTACTTAAGGCCCTCCCTTATGGAGCAATTCCCGTAGTTTGGTTATTGTTTACAAAATAATATCAAAAGGAAATTATAGTGTTTTAAGTCTTTTCATCGAATTGTGTTCAAGGCTTTATGTTGTTTTTGACAAGTCTAATTCCAATTTTAAACAGGAACAAACCTTGATTGTGACCTCTAAATGTATTGGCAAAAGTTTCATTGCGATCGACGGCATGTCGATAAAAAGCAAACTTAAGTTTGTATGGGAATCGCTAGTTAAGGAGTCACGTTGAGGAGCCCTTAAATAGCCTTGAAAGTATTGAATAAGTGCGAGTCGGACTCGCGTACTGAGGGTTCCGTACCAGTAGTAGCACCAGCTCCTAAGCGATTTCAAGTCTGTCAAATTCCACACTAAATTGACAGACGATTGAAATCTTTCAGGATTTGGTGCGCTCGTAGCCCCGGCTGCCTGAGTGATCTTAAGCGATCACGAAGGTTAAGCAACATAGGGCGCGTTCAGTGCATGGATGGGTGACTGTCTATGAATAACGCTACTGGCATTTTTCCGAGCGGTTCCGGTTATAGATGGCAGTCGTTGAGCCAAGTCAGAGGCCTTAGGGCGGCTTAAAACCTTCTGTCAGTAAGACCAGCCACTAGTCTTGCAAGCCTCCACCAGTTCATTTGGCCCCCGTGGTGGAGTATGGCCTATACCTTCCTCAGGAAGAGACCCGTGCCCCTCGGTGGGGACATTATGGGTTGATGATGATGAATATACCGGCCTACCTCCTACAGGTTATGGTGTGTACATTGTACATAATATTAATAGTTATTGCACTCATAGTTATTGCACTCATAGCTCAATAAAAAGTGTAGGGTAAAATGTGGATAAAATGTAAAATACCTTCCGTACACTTAAATTAGAGATGATTAGTCCACTTAGCAGACTGATTGTCTATTCAGTGGACTGATGGACCAGACTGACGGATATTCGAATATTTTGCTGCATCATCAGTCTGGCATCAATCCGAGCTTAATAAAGGTCATAACTGACGCCAGACTGAACGTGTAAACTCCGTCATAGATAATCCGTTTGTCCTAGTTATGAAATGAAATGAAATGAAAAGGTTTTATTCAAAGTAGCACAGAAACTGCGGCTTAATGAACGTTACAATTCAAACTATGTGTCCATTTCAAAATCTAGATCATTAGACGGACAGTGTCGTAGCCGTTAGCACCCGTCGGGTACAGAACCCTAACAAGTTGTTATTATAATTTAGCCTGCCTACACAACTCGAGTGGTTTGTGACTTGCTCCACTTACGAGTGTGTACATTGTACATAATATTAATAGTTATTGCACTCATAGTTATTGCACTCATAGCTCAAGCGATATGGCGATTTCACATGAAGGACACATAAGAAAATCAGTTCCCCTAAAATGTCATAGGTGTAACAAAGTACAAAATGTCAACAACTACTGCTTACACCCGCTTGGCAACAAAGTGGTCGAATGTGTTAGAGAGTAGGGGACCGGAATCTGAAATAGCTCAGTAGGCTATATATCATTTTCACGAAGACGGCACATCAAAGCGCTAACTGTGATCTCGTTTTAAGTATGCTCGTCGGGTATTGAATTACTCCGTTTAATTAACTGAAGTTATCGCCGATGATTGAAACGTACGTGGTGTGGTGTTTGAGTAGATCAACATAACAGTGTTATTTATTTATAAAAGTATTATTCCTATGCGGATTCAAATATGTTTATGTGGGCTGATTATAGATATAGATAGATAGATTAAAATAGTCTGTCTTAAAAGGAAAGACGTAACTACAGATTATTTAGAATGCCTCTGAGGCGTGTTTTAGAGGAATAAGACGGTAATTTACGTAGGCACTCGTAGATTGGCGTCGGCCAGCCAGACATATTACGTACCTAGTACATTTCAGAGAAAACACAAGAGTGTAATACTACTTCCTGCTCTGTATAAAACTTTTCTTCACTATTTTGAAAAGTTAGGTGAAATTAAGTGTCATATTAGTTCGGATATTTCTATTACACGAATAGATATGTCCGATTCTATCCGATAGTAGCCGAGGTATATTCTAAAAGCTAACAGACTGTAATTGAAGTTTGATATTATGTATAATTGAAAAATATATTCAGAATTAGAATCCTTGATTTAAAAAAAACTAGTCATGACCCAACAACTATTTAATGTTTATTATTCTTGTCTAGACGTTAAGGCGCTACTCGGAGTCAATAACCTAAGATTTTAATCGATTTCCGCTAGCATGGCCGCTTTTGTCGAAAATTATTCAAAGTCATCAGTTTTCGGCACAGGTTTCTAGGCTGTAAATTAAAATAAATAGCTATCACTATTATTTAGATTATTATGTTCACTTTTTGGAATAACGCATTTAAAAAGAAATTACGATCTTTTTAGGGTTCCGTCGCCAAGGAACCCTTATAGTTTCGTTATGTCCTCCAGTCTGTCTTTTTCCACGGCCTACCTCAGAGACGATTAGTATTTGCAAGCAAAATTTTGCATAGCCATAACTACGTTTTAATCACGCCGACAAAAATGTAGGGTAAAATGTGGTACCTTCCGTACACTTCAATTAGAGATGATTATTTTTGTCGCTTACACCACAAAGTGGGGTATCGATTAGTCGTTTAAAAACATTGTGGATGTGAGAAGACCATTTTTTGTTTTAGGCTTCTTAATAGGTTCTAAATTTGAAATTTTAAGCTTTAGCGTTCTTAATTCGAAATGTTAAGCTTTAAAGTGCAATTTTTGTCCGAGTAGGGCGTCCCCGTCTCTCTCTCGGCTCAACGGTCAGTTGTAGAAAAGTGAAAAAAGTCAGCGTGAATACTTAATGAACCTAAAAGGCTAACAGTCACAGCTACAGTACTCTTTATAAGTTAAAGAGTTAAAGCGTCGTACAAAAACCAACGAAAGTTACGTTTATGGCGTTGTTAGTTTTGTAAAGCGTTTAAAACCCCTTTGTATACGGAACCCTGCACTGCGCATGTCCCGACCCGCAGTTGGCCGGTTTTTTTTCCATTGCTGGCGCTATTTAGTACCCCATAAACACTACATGCTGGCCTACTTCAGCCTACTATCACTTTATACATCGGTGTTACCGTAGGCTATATATACCCTAATAAATTAGCTAAAACATTTTCATCATAAAGTGAATAAAATGTTTCAATGAATATTTTTGTCACTTTCTTACCCTAACTTGCACACTAGGATTCCCTGTGCCGTGCAAGCTAGTCTCTTGCAAAAATGGAACAGAAGACATTTACTTAAGATTATAACTGTCGTCGTCAGGCTATACTAGTCCAATGCTGGACATAGCCCTCCCCTAAAGAGCACCACCTTGTGCTATCATAGGGGGTAATGCCCGTGATCCCCACGCTGGGCATCATGGGCATTACCTGGGCATGCGGATTGGAGATCGCAGTTCGGTGGAATTGTACTGCAGGGGGCGCTGCTGCCCACCCCCAGGTTGGTGTCCCTTAGTCGCCTTTTACGACACCCGTGGGAAGAATTGGGTTGGTGCTGTTCTCTGGGCCGACACCACACAGCAGATTAGATTATAAATACAGAAAATAATTTCTTGGAGTGTATTGAACCGACATTCATAGTTTGGGTCGTTATCTTGTTCGTTTATTTATGAATCGAGAAGCTATCTAACTTTCTAGCTATCTTTAGGTATCTTATCGGTCAAGCTCATGCGAGCGTTTCCGAAAATAGGGTCATGAGAATTAGCATTTTATGTCGATAAAGCCTTATCGGAAAGCGACTGGGCGGCCAATTATTTGGCAGAGTAGTCTTTTAAGTTGTCTTCCTTTTTGCCCGGAATATACCGGTTGCTAGTTTGATATTATATTAGCAGCGCCAGTTAGGGCGAGATAAATAGTCGCTTCTAAGAACGAGTCTTAGCGAAAGCACTTGCTTAAGAATCGATTTGTCTATCATAGACAGTACTTTGGCACTCTCTAAGTCGCGAAACCCGGACTAATTTTTAGCATTGGCCTAAGAACATGCTTAGCTAAGCAAACGTATATTTTAGTAACGCATTGATACTTAGCTAAGTTGGCCTGAAGTAATGCTTAGGGAAGCATGAGTACAGACTTGGGCTAAGCAACGACTATTTATCTCGCCCTTAGTGTTTGATGTTAGCGTACTTCTTACCTACGATCTTACCTACCTAAGCAAAATGGGATGAAACGGAGTGGTTTTGAATTGGAATCGTGGAGAGAGAAATAATTAAGAGTTGTTCCATTTTTAAATACCTATCAGCCAGCAACTGGCCGAAAAGTTCCGTTACAAAAGTGTCGAACGACAGTTTCTCCCAGTCGTGAATATAAACAAACTCAAAGTGTTGTAACATCTACGTAGTAGTAGTGGTCGGAGCAATAAAAGCGATGTTGGGCCAACAACGGTACCTTGATAAAACACCATAAAGTTGGAATGGCATCACGACCACCACGGTACGCTGACCCTTGTACCCGTTAAACCCAAATCACTGCTCGATATAATATTGTGTGTTTTATTGTTCGATGCTTATTTCTAGGTCATTAAAGATGATGCTAGGAAGGAAATCTGTGACCCTTGAATATCCCCTCAATTTTGTTTTCCAATTTCCCTTTAAGACCCGACCTGCGTTTTCCGCCGTGATAAAACCAACACTTGCTCACAACGAATCAAATTGGCAATAAGCACCATTCGCATAATAACTTCATCACTGGAACAACCTGAAACTTTATTAGCAACGCAAAAGCAATCGCCAATAATGGCAATAAGCGAGGCAATGTTTTCTCTATCGCTTGTGATTTTATGACTTGCAGAGTGGTCCACCTTAATAACTACTGCTTAAGTTATGCAATGCGTCTAAAGTGTGGTTCAATTCGATGTTCCGGACGCAACCGATTAGCTTGTCTAAAACTTAGTTGTACCACAGAGGAAAAAAGGAAATACTTGATATTAAATTGAAATGAAATTAAATTGAAATGAAGTTTATTTGGAATAGAAAAACACATACCAGCATTACAGTGGTCTCCACACTTGGCGTACAACCTGTGCAGTGGCGACCGAAGGAAAGCAAGTCGGGTAACACTTTGACATGGCGTATGAACATCAGTTTTACAATGCAACCTGTTTCAGAAAAGTCCTGTTCATCTAGTCGATACAAACCAGTAATTTACATTTTTCTAGAGCCCCTTAAAGATCGTTTTTGAAAAAAAATTAACTGTTGTCTCAATCACATTGATAGCTTATTTTAGGGCGCATGGCCAAGAATCTAAGGCGAAAGACCTAGGATTAGATGGCATAACGCCAAACATAGTCGTTATGGAATATTTATATCTAGTCACAGGTCCGTCATCCTAAGTGCTAAAATCACTATGTTTCAGAGAATAGTCAGTAATTTTTGCGAAAATTATCTGTAAAAAAGATGTTTTTTTATGTCTTTGGTGGCGCTAGTTAACCTCATAGAGCCTCTTAATAGAGCAGCGTTGAAACCAGAGTTGAATTTGTGGGACAGAAAAGTATTTGTGTCACAAATCACAATTTCCTCAGAGTTCTTAGTTTCTGAGCATTCTTAGTTTTGTTTGATATTACGGAACGTGGGATTGAGACGTGCTACCTGCTTAGTGCCTGATGGAGTCTTGTTTTCTTTAGAAAGCGGTACATGATATACATAAAATATAGGTAGTTATTGCAGATATTACTCTTCACATGCTGACGACACACTGAGACCCAATATTTGGATGTGTCAGTTTTTATTACATAAACCAAAAAAACTATGAATTCAAATAATGGACTAGAACACACGAGTACCAAAGTATACGAGTTGAAAATCGGACTTTCCAGAAAACTATTTATTACTTTAAAAAAAAATTGTTTGTTAAAAGTGTGTGTTTCTAAAGTATTTACAATGCATAATTTTTAAATACAACTAGACACTGTACCATCCTCAGAATTCTAGTAATTAGTTAGCTTTTTTAACCTTGTTTTTTCTCATGAAGTTTTCTTACCGTAGCGATGCAATCGAAACACTTCAATATTGGCCATTTTTTCTACTATAGTCAAGATTTTTTTCTTTTCTAAAGACTGTGGGTTCTAGCAAGCAAATTACAAGCAATTTAGTGTATTTTGTATGGCTAAAAAAATCAGTTTCAAATAAAATGATAAGGTCTTCCGGTTTGTAAAATAAAAATGGGCACGTCAAAAATTCGGACGTCACACACTGTGTTGGACATGGCTTAACATTATTTTTATTTTTTCCAGGTAAATTAACACTACAATATAACGGAAGCCTCTTTATTATTGGTGATAATGGGTAAGAATTCGTTTTGATATAGTCATTGAAATACCGTGCAGCAAAGACAATCATTAATATCCTAATGGTTAGTCATAAACTATTACCTCTTATTTTGCCTCGTACATCTGGTCAGCTAATTGAACATAAAAACAATTAACCTTCACAATGCAAAACTTTGCACGGCTCTCAGCCAAGTTAACGATCCGTACAGCCCTACCATTTATATAACATGCCTCCATATTTTCTTCTTCGATTACTCATGATAATTTTATCGTCTCCCGCCATCGCTATTGAACTTAGAGAAAAAACGGCGAGGGTTTTCTTTTAACAACTTAAGCCTTGCGTGACGCATACATTGAATCTGGATCATCGACCAACAGTAAAAGTCCAACGCCCTTGTGAACCACTGAAAATAGAAAGACCATTTTTGTGTCACCCAAAATCACACTAACAATCGATTCACTTCGGCAATTTTAAAAGATTGAATAACACAACGGGGGTTCGACCGAATGTGTAGTGGAACGAGCTCTCACACTATGATTCCCACTAGGTTCCTACGTATAGCATTCAGGGCTGTAATGAAACGCTGTCAATCTAACTCACAATGCTAGGGTAACACCCCGCGGCTTCGACCCATTCTATGCGATCCAAATTGCAGTCATTATGCAACTGCCTGTGCCTATTTGATCTTGAATAGGTCCGCGAATGACCACGGAAAGGGATTCCCACGTCTTACACAAGTGAGAATCGGAACGGAGAACGGCCAATCGGAAAAAGTCCAATACCTGGGAAGTCAATGTTTCAAATTAGCTTGAGCTAGAGAACGGCAAATTAACGGAAAAAGGTCAATAACACGAGAAACCTGGGAAGCCTTTTCATACCATCCGTATTTCTGTAGCGAAAGTAACTATATTAGCTATAAGCTCATAAATTATATGTTGTTGTTTCCAACAACGTTGGGTTGACAGCGTTTAGGTCCAACCGCTTAATTTTATTCGTTTGGTTACCTATACAGAATGGAATATAAAATTTATGAACATTATTTGTTGTACACGAATAACATGATGTTCAATTGATATTGCGATTTAGTTTTTATCCTTATAATAACCGCAAAGAAGTCCACATGAGCGCTCCCAAAGTAGGGTGCTTACTAACTTTCCTAGTAAATTTTCGTCGGATCCTTGTATTGGTCGATTTGATCCGAATGAAGTTTCGGTCACCCCATTAGGCCTTACGTCCTCCTCGGGGACTCATTTTAAGTCGTCAGACCTTCGGCCAAATCTGTTTTACCGACCGAGATTTAAGTGCGTACAAATTTAGTTCGATATTTTGATACATTCGACGGATAGAACTTATTGGAATGCCTTTTTACAATTTATTAGAACGCCCTTTGGAAAAGGCAGTCACCTGCTGATGGTTGGATTTCTTGGAAGCACATTGACATCGGAATGGGAGTTCTTATAGATATGCACAGACTAATATTAATCGAGCCACGCCAGGATTGCTGTTCCCGTAGAATTCATTTCAAGAAGCCGTAAATAACAAGTTTCTGTGACCATATTGTCCAATCACACCTGCGCCGGCTTGGCACCGAAGCAGCACTTATAAAAACTGGATCACTGGACCAATCCTACGCAAAGGAATGTGGCGACGCGACTCCATCCATATGGCAAACGTACGGTATCGGTGTTTTTTTCGCCGATTACCTTCAAAGGACCACAAAAAACTCCAACAAAGCCTTTTCGGATCTCTGTAAAACTTTCTCTCAGACTGAGATGATTGTGATTTTTAAATGGGCTTTGGATGCTGACGTGGGAAATTCAAATAATAGAACAAATATCGCTCAGATAAATTTCATCCTACCGCGATAGTTTGAAAGTATGGATGGATGTTTGTTATGTTACTCTTTGACGTAAAAAAACTAACTACTGAATTGATTTTAATGAAACTTTACAATAATAAAGCTTAAACATCAGAATAACACATAGGCTACAATTTATAAAGAAGAGAGACAATTTAGATTGATAAGTGTCAAGTAAGTAGGAAAAAATATGCCATCTGCAAGCTATTTTGGCGTGCGCTGCCAAAACCGTTACACATTATGATAGAAATGATAGAAATATTATAGAAATGTTTAAAAAATCGTTAAATATATCTACCTAGATAGATAGATATATAACACTTTATTGTACATTAAAAATGCTAATGGATATTTCTTAACCTAAGAGTACAGACGGCGGATTTATCAATAAAAGTGATCTCTTCCAGACAACCTTTAGTTTATTGTAACAATATAGTTTATTGGAGCATACTTCAGTAGCCACCTATAGGCCTATGATTAGGGCTCCGCAGTGCTTAGATACCGTATTTCTTATGTTGACAATATTCTACTCGTATAATTACATATAGTGCGACTGTAACGTCTCAATATTGTCAGGCTCTTATATTTTTCAAATGCAACCCAAAATTATTTAAGTATTTGATAATTTTAATGTCATAATGTTCTTTTCTACGCTGAGCTAATATAAGCTACTCGAAATACTAATCTTGCGCAGACGAAGTCGCCGGCACCAGCTAGTTAGTTAAATCTTCGTTAATTTAAGGTTCGAAAAACTATCATCAGTTTCGTTTTACATTTTTCTCGTTTATATCTCAATTACTAACTTGGAAAGTTTTTTTTTAACTTGCTTACTTAACCAAGACGATAGTTATAGAAAGAAATTTCTTGCGATTTTCATGATCAGAGCCTCGGATCGATTTACAAAGGGTCACGGTCGTTATATCTCGACCTTCTAAATTCGGGTCATCGGGACGTACTTTGCACCAGTTGTTACACATTTGGCCTCTAAGGCTTACATTCAGAGACGAAAACTAAGCTAAGACCGGTCTCAGAAATGTCAAAATCACGTACTTAGAAATATTTCGTATTCAGAATCGAATCTTATCAAGTTGAGTATGAAATGTTACTTAGCTAAGTGTAAGTAGCCAATATTGGTGACTTTACGTGAACTTAGATAGAATTGTCATCTGTCATTTGGTTCTCTTCACTTTGAAGTTACCTTTTTGTCGTATTGTTTTGGTTGGAGTTTGTGATTAGCATTGTGTTTACTGCGGAGTTTTGTGAGAAATGAATCGCTTTGAAGTTATAGACTTTTTAGAAGAAGTGGACGCCTTGGGAAACCTAGGTCTGGATGATGTAGCCGTTGTTCTGAGGACAAGTAATAAGTAAACAAAGTATTATGGAACTTAAAAAATCCGGTTGAATTTTATTCAAACAGCGAATTTCGCGATCGTTTTCGCTTCTACAAAGAAACTATTAGAGATGTTATAATGCCCCTGTTCGCTGTAAGAGACGAGCAGACAGAAAATGGTCTTCCCATTCCAATGGAAACGCGGTAAAAGGACCTTTCCTTTTACTTTCAGTCATTTTCTGTGACAGTCTATGAAAAATTAACGAAACTGAATAATCATTTACAGAATTAAGAATAGGTACAATTTTCTTTAACTTTATAACAAACTTCCAACTTATAAAACTCGCGCCAACCGCCAACCAAAGAATGGAAAAAAATCTTTCGTTCACAGACGTCATTTCACTGATGTTCTACGAGCATTATCTGTAAGCTTTTTATTTCACTCTCACATACGTAAACTTGTATGATGTTGTCCTGCTCTCGTGTAGTGATATAATATTTAAAAAACCGATAAGAACTACATCACTAAAAATAATAGACAATATAGATTACTTTCTTAAGACAGTTCTTCTCTTAGCTCAGCTTAACTCCGGCTCCCGATCGAATGTGAATATGAAAATTTCGGCGCTTTACTAAGTATCACTTTAGTTTACTTTGCTAAGACTGCTCTAAGCGTGAACTTGGGATTCGTCTCTGAATGTCAGCCTAAGTCTCGCCATAATGTCGCTACCTTGGGGTAGAAAGGTCGTATAAGCCATAAAACCTACTTTACAGGACGAGCAAAAAAGAAAATTTTAAAAACATTTTGTCTTATAACTTTTTTGTTTTCCATTATATTATATTGTACCTATTAGGTGTGTTTTATTATTTTTTATGTTCTTTGCAATGGAAAACTTTATTTTAATGTAAGTCTTTTAGTTTAGAAGTTAGCATGGAGTTACGACCAATTTTCTTTGCAAAAGTGGTTTATGCGCCCAATAATTATTTGAGTTTTTTCATAGAATTAGTCGTAACTAGATGTAAGTTATTCTTATGGAGCTTAAAAGCCATAGACAAAAATAAAAAAAAGTTGTAAAAGCCATACCTCTCAAAAGTTGGTGTTCGTAACCATAATCACTTTATATTAATATTACAAACCTTGGTTACATAAACCTTTATACTTACCTAAATACACTACTTTAATTGATATTACCCACTTATTTGTGCATTAATTTCAATATATTTATAATACATTAATACCAAATTTAAACCTGAAAACCAAGTGCAAAAAACGAACATTTTTTGTTTAATCAAGATTTTTTGTTTAATCAAGAAAACATTGATGATAGCTAACATACAGTGTTAGGTTATTATTAGGTATTGTTATCTACCTACTTGAAAAATTACACTCGTATTTTGTTGCGACAGTTTTCACAAACATTTTTCAGTACCAACCTAAATATTTAAAGCATCCAAATAATAATAGGTAAGCTAATATCAATGATAGACTTCAAAGTATTCACTTGTTTTTAGGTACTTTTAGGAAGTTTTGAGCTCTTGTACCTACTAGTCTTGAGCCGTGATTTGACTCATCTGAAGAATTGAACCACTGAGTTCTGAATAAGCGGTAAAAGGTAACGGATTTGCAATCATAAATTTCAAAATATTATGGTAGTAAGCAACCTAGTTCACATTTATTTTCGCCAGTTAATTGATAAAGTAACATTTGCCATCTTCTTATCATTATTTTAACGGTAACTTGATGGTATTTTATACCTATTAATTTTCATCTACGTTAGCTTCGACATCATCATCTTCATCTGTATCTATAAGACAGTCTTGTTTAGATTCATGAGGTAAATTCAAAAACTCATGTTGATATGGTTTTGGTATAGTTCCTTTGTCACATAAACGTTTCAGGTCCTTGTATTTTGCAGATGAAATAGGCAAGCGACGGTCATACAACTTTCGCAAAACAAGTTCTTCACCTCCTTGAATAGAACTTTTTTCGCTATTGGCATCTTCGCCTTTATTGTGAATTTTTCCGCTAACCTTTCCTTTGAATCTTCCTATTCCTTTCCCTTTCCCCTTTCCCTTTTTGCTTTTTGTAGCTTCTTCACAAAGGTTGACAGTTTCTTCCAATGCATCTTCGCACATGGAGTATTTAATTCCTACTTTATTCGCGCAATTTTTTTTAAATGTTGCTATCCTGATTTGTTGAAATTTAATGTTTTTTAGGGTCTCTTTTGTAAATGTTTTTGTAGAAAGTTCCTCCCAATTAATAAAGTCTTCGTTTTCCAAAACATGAACTATGTATGGTCGGGGACGTTTTCTTGCCGAGGAAATGTAAGGAAGCCATTGAGAGGGACTCCACACAGTAAGCTTTTGAACTTCCCTCTCAATGGTTGCGTGCATCGAGTCGACGGGCATGTACGTATGTCCGGGGAGCAAAAAATTTATTTGTATAGTCTGCAAGTTTTTAGATTGCTTGAGGAACTGATTAATAACAGACAAGACTATCTTGTTTTTATTTTGTCCCACACAGGAATCACTGTACAAAATCAAATGTTTTATTTTTCTTTTATCTACTTCTTCAAAGTATTTGTATAAGCAAGTAGCTATTTCTTGACTCCCTCGTTTTGCGTCACACTCTCCCCATACAAAGCAATATCCATTTTGTGTTCCACTTTCGTACAAAGTGAAATTGAATACTGCATATTTTCTGGAATATCCTAGTAACATGCTATCTCCATGGGGTGTGGTAAGCACCTTTTGCAGATCAAAGCTTGTCGTGAGTGTGTCATTTTTGAGACTTCTGAATTTTTGGTGAGCTGAAAATCGCTTGTACATAGCTTTCTTTTCCTTACAATGCGTATCTAAGTTTTTTTTCTCTGCTTCACTCATGTTTTCATTGCGCTCTGCTTTTATACACAAAAGACATTTATCTTTCTTCGGCGTGTGAAAACTGATATTGTAATCGTTGTTGAATATCATTCTAAAAAACGATTCCCCGACAGGTTGCTTATCATCACTCTCACACTGTTTCTCGTACATTCTATACAAATTAGCCACGTTTTTGAGTTCGTGAGGAAGGTATACTTTACTTGACCGTTTCCGGGTATAGTGTGAAGGAACTGCAGGTAGGTTTTCAATGAACATCTTTACATATCCCTTATCATCGGATGAATATTTGCCAGGAAGATTGCGTGTCCTCAAATCTTTCTGAGACATACCTTCTTTGGAATGCGACAAGGTGTATAATAAATATTTCTGAGTTATGTTGAGGGTTTGAAGTAAAAACTTTTGACACACCTTCTTACGATCTTCACCGACATTTATGAAATATTCGTAAGTCAGACTCCTTCTGCTTTCATGAGAGGTTCTTGTCCGTGATACGGGCGTTAAGCGTGTGCACTTGACTAGCCAGTCTTTTCTTCTCTGCGGATCTAAGTTCCAGTAGAAACTGAAAATGGAATTCCTTTTTTCTTCGGAAATCTCAAAACAACCTCTTTTACATTTATCCACCTCACAAGGATTTTGTCCCATAGTTTTTTCCGGGACTGAGTCTCCTTCTTTGCTATCGTAGCTTTTACCTCCATCCTTAAGTTGTTTCCGTTGCTTCCGTTTGTTTATATTTTTTTTCTTCTTACGACTATTTATACTATCATCATTGTTTTCATTGGGTTTCTTTTTACTGAGCTTTTTCTTTTTTTTCTTAGGACTATTGCTTACTTCCGATTCATTGTAAGACCACTCATCGGAACTTCCTCCACTGAAATCCATTAATTCATCTTCTGACATGAATTCTACGTATAAGGACCTTTTAAACGATGCCCTTTTAATTTTTATGTTTTGCTTGATTTCTGGATTTATTTTTTTATAAGGACGCAAGGAGCATGAAGCGGACGGTTGAGTTTCATCGGAAGCAGCAGCAGCAGGCAGGTAGGTTATCACCGAGCACGGGGTTTCATCAGGTTGCAAGGAGCACGAAGCGGACGGCTGAGTTTCATCGGCAGCAGCAGCAGAAGGCAGGTAGGTCATCACCGAGCACGGGGCTTCATCAGAACGCAGGGAGCACGAAGCGGACGGCTGAGTTTCATCGGAAACAGCAGCAGCAGGCAGGTAGGTCATCACCGAGCACGGGATTTCATCAGGACGCAGGGAGCACGAAGCGGACGACTGAGTCTCATCGGAAGCAGCAGCAGCAGGCAGGTAGTTCATCACCGAGCACGGGGTTTCATCAGGACGCAGGGAGCACGAAGCGGACGGCTGAGTCTCATCGGAAGCAGCAGCAGCAGGCAGGTAGTTCATCACCGAGCACGGGGTTTCATCAGAACGCAGGGAGCACGAAGCGGACGGCTGAGTCTCATCGGAAGCAGCAGCAGCAGGCAGGTAGTTCATCACCGAGCACGGGGTTTCATCAGGACGCAGGGAGCACGAAGCGGACGGCTGAGTCTCATCGGAAGCAGCAGCAGCAGGCAGGTAGTTCATCACCGAGCACGGGGTTTCATCAGGACGCAGGGAGCACGAAGCGGACGGCTGAGTCTCATCGGAAGCAGCAGCAGCAGGCAGGTAGTTCATCACCGAGCACGGGGTTTCATCAGGACGCAGGGAGCACGAAGCGGACGGCTGAGCGTCGTCGGAAGCAGCAGCAGGCTGGGTGGTCATCACCGAGCACGGGGTTTCATCAGGACGTAGGAAGCACGAAGCGGATGGCTGAGCGTCGTCAAAAGCAGTCGATGACTCGTAAAAATGCTGGCAAGGTTTTACAAGTGGTTCCAAACATGCGGTTTCACCACTGTTCCCATGTTTTATTACATCGATAGAAATAATATTAATTTTACTTTGTTTCTTCACATCAGCATTTTTTAAAGGACTGTTCGGTGGTATGAGATCACCAACTTTGTCTCCAAAGAAAGACGTATTTGATCCGGGTATAGATATTGTAGAAGTATTGAAGTCACTTTCGCTGCTGCTATTTATAATTATATTTTCTTTTGGTATTTTTTTTCGTTTTGGTGGGCTTTCTGAATCACTTTCTTCTATGATGTCTTTGCTATGATCTACATCTCGCTGTTCGTTCAACCTGTCAAAAAAAATATCTTAATTATAGTCAACTGTGGTTTCGCTTAATAATAAAAGCTCATAATAATATAGTAATAATAATAAAATAGTTAATAATAATAATTTCAGTGCCAAAAATATTGAAACTGGGCACAGACTACAAATTATACTTCTACAATACCTACCTGTATATGTACTTCTAATTAAAAGGTACTCTTTTGTATATTTATTACTTTTTAGTGCTGTAGTTTTTGGAAGTCGGTTTATATTTTTTGTTTTAAAAAATATATACCGTATGCATATAAATTGTATATATATACGCGTCGAATTGAAAACCTCCTCTTTTTTTAATTCGGTCAAAAATTGCGATTTGAAGGGACTTTTTTTCAAAGGCAAAAGTGAGCGAGTGTAAAAGCCTTGACAAATAATAAACTGGGTTGTATAAACCATTAAAACAAATAAATATTTCAATCATAAGGGTGTATAAACCCATGTATTGGTTGCTGGTGACCGTTAAGACCAGAGTTATCGATATACCTACCTAATACTATCTATTATAAAAAAATACTTCGTTCTTATTCAAATAAATAAGTATTTTTATGCATTGTTTAACCTAGTAGATATGTATTTAAATATTATAAGTAGGTACCATTAAACTTTTTTAACCCGGAGACAGTTGCTACAGTTCGTACCTAAAGTGTCACCGTTTTTTAAATTTCTGTCATTAGGTATGTTCTAACACTAGTTCAACAACAGTAGGTTAGGTATTGTCACCGGCCTAGATAAGATAGTAAGTAACATTGTATAGATCTTCATTACTTATGTTAAATACATGTCACTGTAACGCTAAGGAAGCAACACAAAGTTACAGTTACCAAAATAAGTAGGTAGGTAAATACAAAGTGGCTTACCTTTCCGGAGTTCGATTTCGTAGTTTTAACAGTGATTGAAGTACTCGTCTTCTTTTAAGTAGTAAATTCAGGTTGTTTTCCATGGCGAAAATCCATTTGTTATGCACAATCCATGCACTATCACGAATTAGCAGAAAATAAGTCAAATTCACAATACGAGGTCAACTGGACGGCTATCTGTTTACAATTGAACCACGCACCGGCCGGCCTCTTGAGAAAGCGATAATTGAAACAAAAGTATTACATTACTGTCTATCTTACTCTAATCTATGAAATTCGCAGGGACTGGAAAGAGAGAACCCTGACTATACAAAAATTAATTTTATTTTCAAGTTTCATAAGGTCTAAAATAACTATGACGAATGGCCGACAGTTTAGTACCTCTGCTGCTATCCTCGGCGGCTGCCAGCGGCGCGGCGGCGCGGCGTTTGGTTTCAAACGTATTATTTCAAACTGCGTAAATGCCTACTTTTCAATGTAAAGATATCTATGAATAACATTGCTTAAAGATGTAAAAACCACTTCACACCTTCCGGATATGTTCCAAATGGAAGTAAATACTTTACATTCCGTTGATCTACTAGAACTCAGGGTGTAAAAACCAAATTGAACTATAAGTATGTAGTCAAAAGGCTGTAAAGCAAAATCATTCAGAACTTTGGTTTTTACAACCAAGCGCAATTTATTACTTTGGTAGTACACCATACAAAACTTTGACCTATTGTCTTTTACACCCGAAATTTTTAAACAAATATGGCATTACACCAAATGGTCATATTACAATACTTTTATGTGGTTTTTACATCACAAATTTGAACAAAATATCTGCTTACACCTATAAATCACGTGGGCCGTAAAAACAATTTTTTTGCGAATTGGAGAGAGTTATATATACCAATTGATAGAGCGCAAAATTCACAATAAGACTACATTCATAAGTCATTTTGGCCAAAAATGGTTTATACGACCTTTCTACCCCAAGGTAGCGATGTACTCGTAGATCCTCTTGAAACATTTCGCTTCGGGATTTATTTATAGGTTCTTTAGTGTACAAACTTACTAGGAACGCACGGGTTGCCATGCTCTTATTTCAAGTCGTTCCGTTTCACAACAAAATGGAAAACGATTCAATTTAAGACAGCTGGAATCTGGACACTTCATTTTCACTGCTTTCACATGTGCTCTGCTCAGTGCTAAATACCTCGTTACAGATAAAGTGAATCTCACGAATGGTGATGGTATTAACAATTGTGTGCGCATGCAGTCTATAAATACTATTCAGTACCAAGTTCAGGGACCTGGTAATGTGTGGCAGCGCCGCAACGTCTACAAAAGATCGCTCAAATCGCGCTGAAAGATAATTTGAGTTTGAAGAACATTATGCAAACAAACAACGAGAAAGTCTTTGAGAAATTCCGCCGAATCGCGTAGTTGCAGACTTTATAGAACCAAATATGTAAATTAATTCTTGAAATAAACCTGCTACTGTATGAGTGTACTTTAGCTGCTGTATGAGTGTACTTTAGCTTTTTGAAATAAGAAACATCATTTCGTGATTTGTCTGCGAGGTGATCCGATGAAAAGTGATTTAAGATTTAATAAAATGCCTCCCGTTGCATAGGCGGCAGCGTCACCCCTTTACACTAGGAGCCCCTTTGATGACACGTGATGACGAGTCAGAGCGAGGTAAAATGTTTGCATCTAGTACTCGTAACTCACGCACGTGTTTGTCTCGGCGGCACAAGCATTTTCCCGAGCCACAGAGGTGAATTTTTGAAATTCATTCGCCAGGAAACGCCGTATTATTTTAACGGTACTTGCGAGTAATTGCTGAGAATTTAACATTACTCGTCGTGGGTGCCGCATTGTTGTCTTTTTCGAGCTGTTTTTCGCATTCACGCGAAAATGTACGAAATGTGCGAAACGATTCAGCAACCTCTTTGTGATTTTGATCTTATTTTCTCTTGTTTACTGCAATGTGTTCTTTGTCTCTTTTGCTGTGCTTAATTTTGGTAAATTTTTTTTACGCCTGTATCCCGGAGGGGTAGACAGATACCAGAATCTGCCACTTGCTACGATCCTGATAGATCTCATTCGCTTCATCCAAATTCATTAGTAATTGCATGCACGCACGTCTGTTTCGGGTATTAGAAAATTGTATCGTTAATCTCATTTGCTGTATTACAGGAATTGTAGCAGATATTGTAGCTTTTTATCTGTTAGTAATAAATTCTATTTCATACTATCATCTACCTATATCTCTAATCAGCCCATAAACAGAGCCCATATCCCATCACAGTAGAAAAAAAGACTGATTTTGCAACTCGCCGATCGCAATTTAGTTAATCCATTGATATTAAATTATGCTTACGCATTCTCCTGAAGAGATGCTGTTTGAAAAATTGGTATTATAGTATTTTCAAGGAGGATTCATTTTAACTCGCAGATCAATAAGCAGCAAACGTTACATGTTCATGGCTGGAGTGTGCCTGGGTGCACACTATAAAACGTTAAACGGTGCAATTGAGCGTGTGATGCTCGGTCCGTTGGTTGGCTGCGTCCACCAGTCTCTTGCAAGTTGCAGCCTTATCCTGGAGAATTTATTACATTCCTTCCTATTTGCTCCGTTATATTACCTAACTCCGTGTATCGATAGTATTGCCGAAAGGCAAGACACCTTCCGCCCCAAATTAGTTTCCATCTTTGTTTTTCTGCGTAAGCTGGTTTGCTTACTGATATTCAAATTGTCATCTAATCGTGGGTTCCATTCCTGCAGGACACATTGATTACGCTTAGCGGCGTAGCTATTGATTGACAGACCTCAATTCATATTAAACGACAAACTTGTGGTACCCAGTTTGTCAACAAGCAAAGACTTAATTACTTGCCAGCTACCGTAAGTAAATTATGTGATTGAAATGAATGAAATGAAACACAATAAATTAGTTAACGAAATACCATTTTTAGGTACCGGTTCAAGTATCTTTGCCAACTACATAAATTATCTGTATAACCAGCTGACCCGACAATTGCTCCCCATGTCCAAATATCTTTGTTTTGGATGCACTTGCATGTTAACCCGAGATTTCCTATTTACTAGGTAACTTTTCTAACTTTTTTTCTTAATCTGACGATCATTAAAACATACATACATAACCTCACGCCTGTATCCCAGAGGGGTAGGCAGAGACCAGGGACTGCCACTTGTCACGATCCTGACAAGTCACCTTCGCTAAATCAACGTTCACAAGTTGTTGCATGCACGCACGCCGGTTCCGGGTACTTTTTATTTTCCCCTTTGCTAATACATCCTTATTTGGTCGATGTATGTCCGCCTGGGACGTGCCTTACCAGCCCTTAAATTATTGAAAAACATACCACTATGGTCCAGCTGTTCTAAAGGGATGCGCTGAAAACGAACAAAAGTTATGTTTTGTTATATACAATTTTTACGTAGGTATAGACGTTTTACTTTTGCTTGTTCTGTATTAGAGTGGTATTTTCTATTTATTTTCTATTTTAACAATTTCTATTTATGCATCATGTTGCATAGTGCTAAGCTAATAGTGGTATGCTAACCGCATATCAGCAGGGACGTGCAATGTGGTCAGTCAGACAGCTAGCGCAGGCTATGGGTTTTGTGTCGCAAAATAGATAAAACGCTGCGAACCAACCAACTCCTGCCTGCAACTGCTACCTGTAATAGGTAAGCTATATGCTACGGCATAGCATTGCCATTTGTACTTCGCGTAACGATTACGGATGTGATCATGTGTTTAATTATTGTAATCGGACGTGTGCTATTGAAATGGTATGTGTTGTGGCGTCTCACAAAACAATCGTCAGATTACCGTCCCTGTATGAGAATCGCATTCATTGTTTCATGTTCCTTAACGGCTCTCACGTCATTTTACCTTTATTATTGCTTTAAGCGTTCTGTCTCATTACATACAAGACATTCTCCCAGGCCGGGATTATAGGTTTAACCATAGCAGATAGGTTGTATTCAATTTACTTCCTCCTTGTCCATTGTATGCAAATCCTGCATAATGTAGAATCATTGCACCGTTTTCCGTGAACAAAGTCATATATCACCTACATGAATTGAGTAGGATTATAATGTAGAGATCTAAAGTTAAAATTAGGAAACAGTTGCATTGGGTCGATGTGAATGTGTGATAGCGACAGCAACTAAAGTGAACGAACTTGGCGACCTACGTGATGCTAAACATTGGATAAAGCCGGAGGTAACCGCTCCACTGAAAGGTTTAATAATGTATGTACGCAAAAGGAAAAGCCTCGACGTATCGTTTCATCGATCACAAGCCCACGACGAAACTAAACGGAAATCCATCACACGCACACAATGGCTCTGAAGAAGCCTTAAAGTATAAAGGCTTGCATGTCAAAAGGATTCAAACATATCGTTACACTCTAACGTATTACCATGCACCCTTTCCTGAGCTTTCCTTTGTTGGTATATTGGACTTGTGAGAGACATTTTGACGTTCTTTTCTTCTTGTTTCCCTTCACTTGGTGAAATTGTAGTGTTACTGCAGTCGAAGGCGCTCTCTGGTAGTCGTAAAACGTTATTTTTATACACAAGAGGTGGTGGGCCTTGGGGAGGCCAATGTTAGTCGGTGGACGAAGGTGGGGTGGTCGAACGGAATATGTTTAAAGCAAATGTGTTTCGATAATAACAAACCTATTATGTGTAGCGCGAACCAAAATCTTTTTAAAACAAAAAAAATAGAGAGATAGAGGAATTTTCCAAGTTCAGTTACAAAGGCTTCTCGTTTATAATGTGTAGTCTACTTCGTGCCTTTATTTTACACTCGAAGTAACACCAAACACTTCAAAGCGCCTTTTGAGAGCACCCCAGACATTAAGGAAGTCTGCGTTTAGTTTGCTCTTTTGTACAAACTTGGTGAACTATGGGCTAAAATAATTAAATGTTTGAGATTTTTGTAGTCTATTTCGAGGTATCTCCAAATATTGGAGGCAGTAATCTCGTCACGAGATCACGATCATCATTGTTTATTGTTAAGGCAACATCTACGCTATCTATTTCATTAATCGTTATTAGGTGCGTTGGCTTCCACAATACATCGTTCATGGTTAAATCAGATAGCTCATTAGAAATCCTATACATTTGGTATGCAAGTCCAGTAAGCGTTCCACTAAGTCATTGTACTGCGGTCGTGATTACGATAGAAATTACCTCCGATGTTCAAATGCGCTGTATGAGAATCGAAATCGGATTTGTAATTACAAAATGCATGATATTAGCTAAAGCGTTAGGTCCAAAATGTATTTAGGTTGGTATTTCGATACATGCTACACCAATTCCTGTCACAGACACCGATTAAATTCGATGACATACATCATGATACTTCTCTCCGATTTGCAGAGTTCTTCTTTGTTATTTCTTACCTAAAATGCGATTGTATTTCATTATTAGCCTGTCTTGCAATTCCGGCAAATGTTTTGCGTACGATGTCTCTGTTATTGGTTGCGCGATTGTTATTCTGATTGTCTCCATCCTTTGTTTACAATTTGTCATTCCTTTCGACGCCGTTCGACGTTTGTTGTTATAAATACCAGCTTTTGCCCGCGACTTTGTACGCGGAAGTGATGACTCGAGGAAACTGGTTTAGTCAGCATTGTCTGTCTGAATCGTTGGGTATCGAAAGTTAGAATTTCTCCCTCGAGAGGTTCAGTAACAGAAAGCGTGGATGTGTTTGGGGCATAAAATATACTCGACTGCCCTCTTGAGCTTAAGAACAGCGTTTTCTATGCCTCGAATGAAACTTAGAAATTATGGGTAGCCCGCGCTTTTGGAGTGTGCTTCAAAAATGTAGCACAAAACTTGTTTACATTTAGCCGAGTCTCGAGGGGGCTTCGAACTAGGTATACGCTTTTGGGGGACTTAATAATGGTCATGCCTATTAAAGGGGAGGGCTGTAAAGTAGGGTATTATTTTTCCTGTATGGTATTATTTTTATGCTTTTAATTAAGAAGCAGGTGTGTATGTTTAGGTATACCGGTGAAAAGTGTATATATTGTAAGAAGAGTAGTCTAGTGCAGCTGGTGTAATCGGAAACTAACAATAAACTGACATATTTGATACTTGCTGTACTTTTGTTGGCGTTTGTGTGAAATTTTTGTTTTAGAAACTACACAATTTAGTCACCAAAAAATAAATATTTAACCAACAAGAAAAACAGCAAAGCGTTATACAATTAGCCAATAATTATGCGGACAGAATAAACCTTTGCAGATTTTTGTTGAACAAATATTTTATGATAATACGTTTTTATATTCTTTTTATTAATGCACTAACCCGTGCTACGGACAATTTTAAAAACCCATTTAGAGGCTAAAAATTCCACCCATGCCGGGATTCGAACCCGCGACCTCTGGCTATCCGTGCAAGCGCTCTTTCCAACTGAGCTAATGGGCGACTCTAATACGTTTTGTTCGGCTCCAATCTCATATTGATGCTGATTTATTTGATATAATTTCTGCTGCTAGTGGGAACTTTCTGCTTAACAATTTTTGGTGAATTAGCCGACCATGTTTAAAATGGTGAATGTTTGAAATGACACCTTTTGCGTCACCCAAAAGCTATAGAAGAAAATAATACACATCAGTATTAGTTTTAACGCCACGTGAGTCTAGTAAATTATGAAGCGTACACAAAAATATCTAATTAGTGTCGCTGCCACCGGAGACTTATTTAAGCGTTACTAACTACTAGACTTACAAATGTTGTGGCATAAAAGCCCATATTTATTACTGCTTTTACTTTTAAACGAAGTACAATCTGCTCGATGATAAATTCGGAAGCGCACCATTTAATTATTTTACCATCTTAACGAATATTTTCTGTTACTCATTCTCTGCTACTTCCAACACTGTCGTTGAATAAAATATTAGGCCCAAAAACGTCCTTCCAAACAAAATTATTTTCCGACATCCGTGTAGGAGGTAGAGTTTTCTTAAAATAACGGTGTAAGTTTCTGCTGTACCCAGGGATGTTTAGTCTAGCCTTGCCGGAATGAGGCCATAATTTACCAGGGACGCTAAGTGTCTCCTTTACCTGAGACCAGAGCTGCCTGCAGGTCTACACCGTAACATTTTAAAAACTTGTATATTTGCCCGTGCTATCAAAACTAACAATTATAAGTATACGGGAAATATATTAACTTTTAGCGCAGTCACTTTTGATTTTTATACAAAAATGAGAAGTTACCAATTCGAGTTACATATTGGTGTTGAAATTGCTTTGCCTTTAGAAGACAAAACATGATAATTTAAAATGAAACGGAAATGAAAAAAACTTTATTGTAAAACGGTAACAAACAAAAAGTTATACTATTTTTATTTTTAATGCACTAACCCGTGCTAAGGACAATTTTAAAAAACTATTTAGAGCCTCTAAAGAGTTTTTTAAAATTGTCCTTAGCACGGGCTGGCAGGCGTGTTTTATTGGATATCGGTCCCTCCCAGGTACAGGTAGATATCAAAGAACGCACACATGGACGTAATTTTTACACGACTCGATATTGGTTGTTGAACATACAAAGTGAGAGACTATCTTAAGTCGGTTCACGTCAGCAGAAAATGTTTATTTAGGTTGTCTAGAAGAGATCACCTTTAGAGATACACCGCAGATTGCAAAGTATCAAGTATGTGTGGAATTTTTAGCCTCTAAATAGGTTTTTAAAAATTGTCCTTAGCACGGGTTAGTGCATTAAAAATAACATAATCATGTAGGTACAGCGATATCATTCCGATGTAAAATCAACTGCAGAGTAGGTAGTCGGGGCTGTAAATGATGCAATCTACTTCAGCCAGATGTCGCTACCAGTACGTAATACAGAGAATAGTGTAAAGAGGTTCGAAATTTCACTGATGCCGGTGAGTCGCCCATTAGCTCAATTGGATAGAGCGCTGGCACGGATAGCCAGAAGTCGCGGGTTCGAATCCCGGCATGGATGGAATTTTTAGCCTCTAAATAGTTTTTTAAAACAAGAAGTTCATATTAACTCTTTGTATGTCCCTACTACTGGGGCACGGGTCTGTTCCTGCATCGCAAGTTACTAGCAAAAGGTAATTAGATCCCAAACTGTCATTGCCTGTGCTATGTAGCCAGAATTTGTAAAAACATTGTGTCAACTATTTTCTTGTACTTACTCAAAAATAAATTTCGACATCCCCGTACATCCCCCTTTACACTCTTAAACTGCTGATAAACTCTATCTCCGAATTAACTCAACATGGCAACGATATCGACCCCTGTATGTCCCCACTGCTGGGGTAGGGGTGGTTAGGCTGTACTCGACCACGGGGGCCAAGTCCTGGTTGGTGGAGAATTGTAAGACTGTGGCGAGCCTTACTGTCAGAAGTTATCAAGCCGCCCATAAGGCCTCTGACATGGCTTAACGACTGTCATTACATGACAGCCGGCACCAACGGCTTAACGTGCCTTGCGAAAGTATTCTTTATGATTCGCGATACTCTTACTTATTAGGTAAAACGTTTAATATATAACTGTGCCTTGCGAAGCACGGAAGCGCTCGGAAAAAATGTCACTAGCGGTAGTCACGGGACGGTCACCCATCCTGCACCGGACCGCGCCTGTTGTTGCTTAATGCAAATGATTGATTCCAATCACTCGGTTCGACTAGGCCACGAACGCTTCACATGGCATGGAAGAAGCTAAATCTATACTAATAGGAGGATGCATTTTCCGAGGCTCGTCCAACGTACCTGGATTACGGTGGGTTCCTCCGCCAAAGTTTTCTAATCAGCATTGAACCTTGACTCTCATCTTGGGACTACTAACTTTGACAGTTTTGGCATTAAATTACGTAGACCAAGAAAGTTCCTTGACGTAGACGTAACTATACCAGACAGATAACACAAATGAAATGACCAAGTTAGTATGATGTACTTACTAAAATATGTATTATTGCACTTTCACTTAATTCTATAAGAGCATATACTCGTAAGTTGTTTCTACGTGGTTTCAGAGTTGATGTGGTTAGAATCTGAACTGTATTTCCTGTCGTGACAAAGAAATCGCGAGATAAAAATTTTTTTGTCCATATCTAAGCGAGTGACTTTGGAACAATTTAACAACAAAAAAATTCTCTTAACTTATTTAAATGAGTATTTACTTAATATTTAGTTTGGAAGAATATTTGAAGTACAAAGCTCTATAGAACTCTAGTCATCTATCTTTAGTTTACTTTACTCCATCTGCGGCTAGATTAACTCGCCTCTTTACTAAGTACACTTTCTTTTGTATTGTCCCCCGCACACAGACAAGACTTCCACTATTAAAATGACTGAGGCGTCAAACCTTTTCCTCCTTTAAATTTTACTACTTTTGCTTATTGCTTCTCCTACCTTCTCCAGCCTGTGATCCACGAACCGTTATTTGCCAAGTTTTGTTTCAATATCACAAGAAAAAGTTATTCCATTCAAAAAACAAATATCTCTACTTCCCATTTTGTTGGCGACAGCCGAGGACATTCCTCTTTGAGGGTTGCCTGGATCCCATTGCCAATATTGGATTTTAAAGTAAATAATGCCTTAGTTTCGTGTCTATCTTTCCGAGGAATATTTTAATCAAATCTTTGTGAAGTTTGATCTGAATACCGTTTATTTTGAAGAGAAACCTCGCGCCACGGTCCGTAGATTGCGCTACGAGTATCGGAGACAGTTTGAGGATTAAAAATAGTTTACTTGTAATATCGTTGACATCGGCTAATTTCATTATGGTCTATTTTGTGTGAGGCGGGAAGCATTAATAGTTTTTCAGTTATTTTCTGTATCTAATCATGTTTCAAAAACAGTTTTTATATCACCTTGATAAAAATTAAAAGCAAATCCTATCGGAAAAGTTTAGAAAGAGTCCACGTAGAGATATATTCATTTATAGAAAACTATGTCACAAAAATGCATCATAATAATTCAATTCGATTATTTTTATTCATTGTAAAATCAAAATGTTTTCTTAATGAACCTCGAAGTTTGTTATAATAGCTATAAAATATAATAGCTGTCCAAAAAGTTTCGTTAAGAATACAAAACATATACTGATAGGGACAGGGAACAAGCGAGAGAAAACTGAGTAAGTAAAGTACCTAAATGTTAAGACCAACAACTCTATTTCAGCCGCGAATGAACAAGAAAGGAGCAGAACGTGTTTTCCCTTTCCTCGACCATATGTTTCTTATCGAAATGCGGGCAACCCTACCACGATCTGTCATAAACCCCCGAATTGCCGCATGGAGGAAGAATAAAACTCGCATAGGGCACTACGGCCCAATTCATTGAGTCACGTACGCGTGCCGCATTACAGCGGAAACAAGGGATATGTGGGCTGTGGTAATCCTCCGATGCATATCAGGTAGCTTCACGCGATCTTCGTCTTGGCGAGCAATTAACAATGTGTTAATAGGTGCGTTTCTTCCGCGTCCGTCTCGCTTGCTGGGTCTGCGGTTAGGTTATGAAGGATGTTGCAGTAAGTGAATTTGTAATTGGGCCCAATTTCTTTTACGCCAGTGCTGCGAGATGGGAGTATTCAAGAGTTGGTCCTAAAAAAAAATCGTTTTACGGGCAATTAAAATTTTCAAACGCAAGATTTTCGGGCAAAGATATGAGGCTCCAACTTTTTAAAAGAGCTCTAAAGATTATATCGCTTCAAACTTTACGAGGCCGGGTTTGCTCAAATACTGTTCTGCAAGCTCGGTGATGAGGGCGACATCTTCAAAGTGTAATTTGGGACGAAGCACGGGGTAATAAATTACTCTATCGGTGTATAAGTTGGATTGCGTGAGACACATTCGAGAGTGGGCTACGGGGGTACGCACTCGTAGGCTCATTACACGCTCAATACTTGTAAAGAATTCGAACGCTGTGTATCCGATTTACTGGATTGGTGTAACACGAATCCCCAAATCTATTTGAAATGGAGTTTACTAATACATTTTTCTGCAAATTTGACTACGGTGAAAACTAATTATAAATATCAGCGGTTCCATTCTAAATGGGACAGCTGATATTTTTTCGCGATTTCAAAGTTTTCGTTTTAGTAACAGCTGTTCGTTGTTGGAACGGAATTAACTTTAAACGCAGCTGCGTTATCATTTCTAATAACGGAACGTTATCATATCACTGTCAAATATCGCTTACGAGTTGTTCACTCCACACATTAATTAAAAAGACAAATTCACTCTCTCTTGTATTTCTTATTGTTTCTGCCTAATAAATGTCAGTTGTGAAATTTTCAATGCGTGTTCTGTTTCAACGGGTTCATGTTCAAAAAGGACACGGATTGAAAATTTCACCAAGAGAATTTCACCAATACAAGAGAGAGTGGATTTGTCTTTTTAATTAATGTGTGGAGTTTCCTTCGTACTGACTTTTCTCATCAGTAAGAACCCACAAAATTCAAACAGATCTCGGGATTTTATCACAGCCTGCATAAAGAGTAATTTCACGAACGAATTTGCGATGATCAGTCAAAATTGTTCACTTGCGACTTGAGTATGCTGCCAGCGGTTGGAAGAGGTTGGATTGGACAAGAACAAAAAAAGTGGCGTACTTCGGTGATGCATATATCATATTTTGGACGAATACAGGCTGATTTATTGGGTAAAGTCGGCTTGGCACTTTTCGAGTCCCTCTAGTCCATTATTGACTTTAGTCAGCCAGACTGACCTGAAAATCATCTTATCTCAGTTAGAATGCTTATGAAAAGTTCACCTGCGCCCGACCAAGCATAAATTCGGTTTGACAAGCTCATTTGACGGTGTTCCGAGCCCTTCAGGGAAGCCCTGCGGTATTGATCGCCGGCGCCCCACACGTATGGGCACAGGCGACGAGGGGGCGAGGGCCGGCATCCTGTAAACATTCCGTTGCCAACACTTAGAAGAAAAACTTCTTTCAAATTCATAAATTCAGCTTCGACGGTATGTTGGAGGTTATTTTGAAGAAATTGTAAGTTAGGTTTTGCATGGGCTGCTTGGTAGACTGCTTTTCTTCCTCAGAATTGCTTGTCATGTCTACTGCTGAACATGTAACGTGAAGACTTCATCTTTGCGATTTTTTTCCAAAGGAACCATGACTGAAAAACCAACGGCTTAGGAGATATTGAACCGGGGATTGGCAACACTGCGAAATCAAAGCCATTTGGTCAATGATCAAGAAATTTGTCGCGCATTAAAAAGAGCTTAGTACAAGTTTAATGTTTTGTACTAAGGTCACGCCACGGCTGTTGTCTCGGCAAAGTCTGGCCTTCAGACTAAGTAGAAATACAAGTCTGGTCGGCTTAATGATCTATAAGATAGCTAATCCCGCTTTATTCTAAGTGAATAAAGTTTTACAGAAAATAAGACCGACTTTGCAAACAATATTAACTCTCAGTCGTGCAACTAAATCTAATGACGCGAATCTACAAAGATTCAAGCATTCACGCTCGTTTTGGAGACGACTCAAGACTTCAAGCGTCCGTTGCAATATTAATCAACTCCGAGACTTGCAAACTTTAAGCTTCATGGAAAAGAGTTATCTACTCGGCATGAAATTGATATCTCATGTTTAAAAGCAGCAGGGAGACAGAAATATTAAAGGAAAAGCTTCCACCGATTCAACTTGTCACTGAAAGCCGCACATTTACCCACTTTGCGCCGTAATCCTTTAAAATGGAGCCCTGTTTTCATTACGGCACACTCTGCTTTCAGCTGTGTGTGAGCCACCAACAGTGATTTGTCCCAGTTCATGGCTCTCATGTTTTGAATGAAAACATTCGCTGGAGCCAAACATTTCTGTGTTTAACGTGACGCAACCGGAGGTGGATTAACCGAATTTACTGGATTAATTTCATCATTATCGGAGTAATAACATGGTATTGTTTGAATACGTCTGTTAGCTTTTAGAATAGAGGCTTCGGTTTTCGCCGAAAGCACACAAGTGTAATACTTCTTCCTGCGCCCGATTTAGAAATTAAGGGTCTGTTTCACAATCTGCAGATAAAGTTCCGGATAAGCTATCCGCAACCAGGGCTGCCGTTTGTTCTAAATTTGAAGCCATAAACGAACACACGCAATATAGGAAAAAATATTCAAATTTAGAACGAACGGCAGCCCTGGTTGCGGATAGCTTATCTGGAACTTTATTTGAACATTGTGAAACAGAGGCTGTGTCATATTAGTTCCGATATTTCTATCACACGAATATATCCGATTCTATCCGATAGTAGCCGAAGTATATTCTAAAAGCTTACAGACTGTACTTGAAGCTAAAGGCAATGGCGCTTATTAATCTGCCTGTTTGCTCATACAACATGGCGGTTGCTAAAAACATGCGGGTGTATTGTAACGAGCCCACACAGTGTCGTTCTCGCCACGTTTTAGACGGGGTTCCGTGAAAGATAAACAAGATTAAGTGCTTGTACCACACCTTCACGGACTGTCCTCTGGGCAACCCGACATGCCCGGCCCTTACCGAAAAGGGTGGAAAACGGTGTTGTATTTCGTTTGGGGAAAGGCGATTTGGGCCGTGAGATGAGAACGCATTCACATGTTTATCTCGAGCCCCTAGCTTGATATATTGGTTAAAAACGGAATTAATCCGCAGCCGGGTTAGGTAAATTGGCCTGGAGTGGCTTCAAATAACGTTTTCGCTTCCAGCGCTTTTAGGCTAAGTATATGCAAATGTTTCTGTTGTTAGGAAAGCCTGGTGTAATGATTTGCTTGTTCGTTTGTATGCGGACGGCATACTTTGCCTTAAGGTCGATGCGGGGCTGGGATGTTATAATCTCTTACATTGTTGGCTGGAGAGTCTTTGTCAAGGCATGTACGAGTATGTTCCGAGTTTAGCGCCCGGATGGAACAAGATGTAATTCGATGGACTGAGTATGTACATGTCTAGGGATGTAATCACGTTGTCACTTTTTTACACCATTTTGTGATTGTTATGCCTCTTTTCCATGTAACGTTTTGCTTCGCTGACGCACCACGTTGCCAGGTATGGCGAAAGTCAAGTTATGAGTCATCAAATTAATGTTCTATTAATTAACACTGTTACGCTATACTCTCTTGTACCTCCGATTAGTGATTATGCTCATCTAACCATCATACCCGTAACGTCTTATATCACGCACTTGTAATGTAAATAATCGGATAACTGTATTTCTTCATTAATGGCTAGTTATTTAATGAAGGAAATGTGAACGAAGTCGTACACGCTGTTTCCATTATGGCGATAAAGCTACTGTAATAAAACTTGGCTTACGTAACTACACACTAGCACTAGCTATTTATGGTTACACAGCAATAACCTGTAGTTGTAAACGTCGAAATGTGCGTCGAAATCCGAGGCTTCTATTGGAATTCCAGATTGAACTGTTGGGTAATTGCAGAATATTGTTTTGAGTTCACTGCTGGCGCGTACTCGTATTGTACATTTATTTTATGCCACACCTGGCAATAAAGTGGCTTTTCCGCACGCTGCGCGTACGGAAAAAGCCGCTTTCTGGCCAAGTGTAGACATAAAAAGATGTACACAATACGGGAGGTAATAAAGAAAGCTCTCGATCGCATATTTCGATCGCTTGCAGCTCGGGCCGCAAACTTCTGCGATCTCGGCCTTTCTTTGTATTACCACCCTAGTTGTGTAATGTACTATTATCTACTGCTGACTTGTGTGTAAATATGACGATTGAGTCACCAAAATCATTGTATTCTAGTTTGATTCTATTCCTTCATCTTCCACTACTCTGGCTACACGTTTTCAAGAACTAGTTCTTTCAAATCCAGGTGTCACCAGGGTTGGACTGGGTTTAAGGGGCCCGGGTGGCATTTTGGATTTAAGTACCCGTTTGTATTGTTTAAGGAAAACAGTAGGAACATGTGTGATCAACTGTACGTTCAACGACAAGAATCATTTAACGACATGAAATGACAATCTGTCAAATTGGAAATGAGGGGCCTAATTTCGTCCCATGTTCCGATACGGCAAAACGGAAAACGGCAAAATCGCTCGCGAGCGAGGGGGGGGGGGGGGGTTCGCATAGGCCGGGGCCCGCCTTTTATGGCCAGTTTATATTGTTTAAGGAAAATGAGTGATAAACTGTATGTTTAACTACGTCTTCAAAAATCTATTGAGTTGAAAATCTGAAATGAAAATCTGCGAAATTGGAAATGAGGTGCTTAATTTCGTTCAATGTTCCGATACGGCAAAAAAAACGCGGGTGGGGGTGGGGAGGCGCACTCTACGGGGCCTGTCCTTTATGGCCAGTTCGGCCCTCTATGGCTCTATGGTGTCACTCACCACCGTTCTACCCAACATCCTTGGTGTCACTACATCCTTCAACTACAAAATTCTCTTAAAATTTGTAACAATTGCTCTTTGGTGGCCGTCTTTCACCTTTTTATTATGTTTAATATAACATATTATCCCCCGGTTTCTGGTACACTAACAAACCGTTAATTTACTGTTAACAGCTGTCAGTTGGCCAAAGTGCTTATAGAAAAAACATTTGACACAGCTGTTTGCAGTATATTAACTGAGATATTAACAGATTGTTATTGTACGAGAAACTGGGGGTCAGTAACGCGTCGGACAGTACCTCTGTTAATAGAAATAATAATTCCATTCTTTTAGGAATTCCTTAACACTATTAGACCAGTACTTATTGTTGGTCCTAGTTATATGCAGATGTCAGAATTCGTTTCTCAGGAATTCCTCTCCATATTGTTGCCGCAGCAAGACTCCCAACTGAATAGACTCTGAATGTTCCTGTCCAAAGACACGCGTGGCGCGTTAATCATAACACCATTCAGAACAGATTGCTAGGTAGGCTATTGTCTTGACCGCAGCTGCCGCTTACAGCCTAGCCACGTCCGCCGCAAACAAAACTAGACTTTAACCAGTTGGGATAGGTTTAGAAAACAAATAGCCGATGGCATGTTAACTGTTGGAAAATATACGATTGTTACGTTTAACAGAATTTCAGAAGACGTGTATTGAATTTGGTAACTATAGGTGCTTATTTTGAAGTCCGCGGTGATTCTTAGTCGGGTACGTGACTTCCTGAACGAAGCACCACCGATGTGCAAAATCTACCAAGTAAGGTAGCTACAGAATATAATTATTTTATAGAATACTAGCTTTTGTCCGCGACTCCCTCCGCGTGGACTTTTTTTGCAACCCCTCTCACGCCCTTAAGGCTTAAATTGAGAAAAACGGCGAAACACGCGTTCAATCAATTGTGCTCAATAGGATTTATTTTAAGTTTCAAGAAAATTAGACCACATTCTTTATACCTCCCATACAAATTTTAGCAACCCTTTTCGCACCCTTAGAGGTTGAATTTAAAAATATCCGGTCTTATTCATTGCCTACATTATATATAGACCGTCTGTGCAAAATTTCAGCTTCCTAGGTCCAACGGCTTGGGCTGGTCGTCGATGAGTGAGTCAGTCAGTCAGGGCTTTGAATTTTATATAAATAGATATTTATCGGTTCGTGTGAACATAGCATAGTAGGTACAGGCCGGGCGAAAACTCGGTCTGGCACACTCTGCCCGCCTTGTTGTTTACACGTACAATCTACATAATTAAAATTCAAAGTCCTGACTGACTGGCTCACTCATAAACGGCCAGCCCAAGCCGTTGGACCTAGGAAGCTGAAATTTTGCAAAGAGGGTCTATGTATAATTTAGGCAAGGAATAAGACCGGATTTTTTGACATTCAATCTCTAAGGGGGCGAAAAAAGGTTGCCAAAAATTGTATTTTCTAGAAACTTAAAATAAATCCTATTGAATACAATGGATTGAACGCGTGTTTCGCCGTTTTTCTAAATTTAACCCTTAAGGGACTGAACGGGGTGTCAAAAAAAGTCCACGGAGACGGAGTCGCGGGCAAAAGATAGTTATGAATAAAAACTACCCGTGACCCGCGGTGTTACCCGCGGTTTATCGATTTTCCTACGGGAATGAGGTATTTTCCTGCAGCAAAACGTAGCTTAAGTGTTAATACAGGAAGTCAGCTAAGTCCATACAATTTTTTTATTAAAATGGCCTAAGCCGTTTAGACGTGAAGAAGTAACAAACATACACACTCACAAACTTTCGGCTTTATAATATTAGTGTGTTGTGATGTGATGATGTGAATTTGATTAGTGTGAGGTGGTTATGTATTAGAACGTCGGCTTTGGACGTCGGGGGCTCGAAGCCAGGTATGTGCCTATGACTTTGTTTCCTAAGTTACGTACATTGTGTATACAAAAAGTGCAAATAAATAATTATCTTATCTTACATTTGTAAAGTTGTAGTGAAATACTACTCGCTAACGGTGAGGGCAACATTGTGACAAAACCCAATTGTCTGAGGTGCTCACATCACCTCGGCGCTTGAAATTGTCAATCCGCGGTGGGCACGCTTGGTGATTAAGCCCGTACTGTCTGTCCGTGAGACGGCTTGTATTACAAGTCGTGTTATGTATAATTTACTAATAGAGCTAAGGTACGTATATTTGTTTCTATTCGAACAATCTTTAGTAACAAATTCGTGCGTAATTCATAGATCCTTGCCATCCGTTAGATATTGACCGTGTCGGTCAGTAAGTAAGTTTATAAATTCTGATAGCAGTAAAGTTTGTCCGCCACTTGTATAACATTACCTAGATTTAATCATGGTTTTATATTTTTTTCTGGTTGTGCAATAAAGTGTTCTCTATCTATTCTATCTAAAATATAAATTTGTCTCGCAAAATTTATTACTTAATAATTCTGCTCACAAAAGTCTCGCTTCACGTTGTTTCTCAGTAGGTTAGCAACGTACTATGTTATAAGCTTTTCAGATAGCAGATACGAACTTTGAACTTGCGAGTGAACCGTGCCAAGTTCAAGTGGGTACACTTCCGATTAACGATTTTCCTGGAGCATATTCTGCGTGTCCTACGCGAGATTTTACTCGTCCTCTTTGTAGTATTTAGTCAATGTTCTACTTCTATTATTAAGACAGTCAACTTATGTAATTAAACTTAAAATCTATAATATAAAAATGAATCGCTCAATGTGTTGGTAAGCGCAAATCTCGTGAGCGGCCGATCCGATTTCGCCAATTCTCTTTTTAGCATATTCCTTGAAGTACGAGGATGGTTCTTAGGATGAGAAAAATAAAAAAAATTAAAGAATCGACTGTTAGGCGGTACGAAGTTCGCTGGGTCAGCTAGTAGTAATATAATGTTTAAAAACCTATTTAGAGGCTAAAAATTTCACCCATGCCGGGATTCGAACCCGCGACCTCTAAATAGGTTTTAAAATTTGTTCCTTAGCACGGGTTAGTGCATTAAAAATAAAAATAGTGTAGTAATATAATGTTTTAGTAGCAATACCACTTGCTAACGGAACAGGAAGTCGTGAGCAAACCTGGGTGTCAGAGGTGTTTAAATACCTCAGTGCTTGAAATTGCCAATCCGCGGTGGGCACGCTAAGACCGCCAATTGTACCTTAATCTGTATCTTCTTATTTTCTAAATTGTAATTCCTGGTGTGCAATAAAGTATATTCATTTCATTTCATTAAGTACCTACTCTCTCTCTCTTTCTGAGAGAAGACCTGTGGCCTGCAGTGGGACGTTTATAGGCTATATAAATATAGTTAATCTTATGTTCGATGGTGGCGCATACATAATTTGGTCCTTCGAGCCGGATAGCTGTATGAAGTGAGAGGCAAATGCTTTTAATGTTTTACACTCTCGATAATTTATACCTACCATAGTTAGACCTGACATTTTCGCACTAAGTCTCATAGTGGGGCCATAATTAAGGTATGGTTTAACACTTCAGACTCTAAGGTTCCCTCATGTTTTATTTCACAAGTCAGCGAGTGGTATTGCTACTATTACTTCACAAATGTAAATAACGTAGAAACAAATTGTTACATGCCATGATTCGAATCCACGACCTCTTGATTAAAAAGTCAGCGTTCTACCGCTCCGATTCCACCGTTTTTTTAGTATGTACCATGTCGTATGCTACAGTCTGAAAGATTAATAAAAATAGGATTCCTGTAAAGCACTCCTTGGTAAGTTTATTTAATCTGTGGTTATGTTGTTACCTCAGTTTAATTGGGTTTTTTCCTTGTAAAATCGCCACAGACTATTTGAATCAGCGTTTGCAGGCGCTTTCAGGAATCGTGTTTTTATAAAAAAAAACTATTACTATTATCATTTGTTCCGAATCCCCACCTCACTCGGTACAGTGGCCACCATAATAACCGACCTCCGATAGGAGATGGCAGCACAAGAAGAAGAAGACGACTATTATCCCTAAAACTAATTTCATTCTGACGAACTTTCTTGAGACAGAGAAAAAACCCCTTAGTTGCTGACGTGTTATGGGCATTCGCCACCATATTCAGACATATATTGGCAATCACGCGATAAAGGTATATTAGGTTCTTATCACGTTACTATTACCACGGGCCTTAGTGGAAGCCTTTTTATTGGCGTTGCCGGCAATGTGAAGTTTGGGGGAACAATGGATGGTGGACTTATTGATTAGTACCAACAGGTGGCTGGGGGCGTCCCGCGCCCCTCGCGTCTTGCCCCACGCTTTCAGATTCAAAACGGGAAGCGTTTGGGCATTTTGATGGTACGGTTTGTTAAGAAGCAACTTGGCATCAAAGTATTGCACCGTGATGTAAATAAGGTGTTAAATAACACTGAGTTTATACTCGTAGTACCGATTATGGACATGGATATGGTTTTTTTTTCCACTGGTGGCATTGCTTAGCACCTCGCTAAGTAATTACTTGTGTACATACAATATTGAATATTCTATTTATTTATCTACTGATTATAAAAATCGGTAGTGGGAAAACAAATATTGTCTTATAGTGGGAATTTCTCTAATCTATGTGAGTTGTTAAATAGTTACCTATCTTACACTTTATTTATAAAACACAATTCCTTAAAACACTCCAAAAACGCTCATTAAAATAGTCCACAGACAATTTTTATGAGCGTTTTTGGAGTGTTTTAAGGAATTGTGTTTTTATAAATAAAGTATAATGTCCAAAACGCTCATTAAAATAGTCTGTGGACTATTTTAATGAGCGTTTTTGGAGACATTATACAGAACAAAAGAACCACAGATTAAATGAAATGCCTCTAAAAGTGTTTTAGTGGAATCGTGTAAATATGGCTTTAGGTCTTTTGTCTGTGTGGCGATAAATAAATGTATTTCTTCTTCTTCTTCTTTAAGGTCTAGGGTTCGGGGTCCTCTTGTGCTATTGGCCAAACCCACAAAGATTGACTAGCTGGGCCATACCTTAGGTAACTTCAGACCATATACCTTAGGTAACTTCCTTAATTTTGTGTCATTGAGTTTGAGTTTGGTAAATATGCCCAATTTCGAAACCAAAAAGGGATAGAAAACGGAAAGTTTGTAACAACTTTGGAACAGCCAGAGCCTAATTAATAAAATTTTCCTCAGTTGAAGCGAATTTTACTTATTAAAAGGTGACATGTAGCCACCTTCACAGTTCAATGTGAATAATTAAATGTTTGCCAAAAAAGAACGACAGTATACATGATATATTTGTTCGAACAACATATTGAACTGTTCATTTTAACTCGTTAATTAAACTCCATTTGAAATGCTCAGTTATAATTTGTTCAACCATTGCTGTGCCTCTCGACATAGTTTTTTTTTGTTGCCTATAAACGTCCCACATAGGTCTTCTCTCAGAGAGAGAATATGGGCTTAATTACCACGCGTGCCCACCGCGTATTGGCAATTTCAAGCGCTGAGGTATTTGCACTTATGTCGGTGGTCGCCCATTGGCTCAGTTAGGAGAGCGCTGGCACGGTTAGCTGGACGTCGCGGGTTCGAGTCCCGGCATGGGTAGAATTTTGCCTCTAAATAGGTTTTTTAAATTGTCCTTAGCACGGGTTAGTGCATTAAAAGAATATAATATTTGCTCACGCCTCAGACACCCAAGTTTCCCCACTCGATATTATTTATTGAGACGTTAATAGTGTTCAAACGATCAGCCCGAATCTGTGTGGGCGGGCTAGGCAATGTACTTAGCACGCTCACTTTGATGGCCATTCAAATATTCAGGTTGGGCTTTCTCTATTTCATCACCCGCCATACATGGAGTCAAACAGGCTTATCGGCGAAACTGATCGCTTGGCTCTTAATAGGATGATATATTTGCGTAGAGCAACCAGGGCTCTGTGGCATAAAGGCGTAGGCGTAACGACCGTATCAAATAATCACAGATTTAACGATAGTTCACACACGATAGTTCCATAGTGTTATGTCCTATGGCATACTACTGTGGGGACGGGCTGCAGATATTGAGACCATCTTTGTCTTGCAGAAGAGAGCGATTAGATTTATTTATAAGCTAAGCAGTAGAGATTCGTTAAGAGATTTCTTTAAAGAAACTAACATCCTGACAGTTGCCGGTCAGTATATCTATGAAAACATTATGTACGTCAGGAAAAATATCAGTAACTTTAAAACTTTGGGTAGCCAACACAATGTAAATACTAGAAATAAACATAAACTTTTGTTCCCACTATTTAGGCTGGCAAAGGTTAATACATCCTTCATAGGGCATTGTATACACTTCTATAATAAAATCCCTGAAGATATATTAAGCTTGCCTGAATCGCTGTTCAAAAAATATGTTAAGCACACTTTGTGCCAAAAGGGCTACTATAACATAAAGGATTATCTACATGACAATGAGGTCTGGAATTAAAGCCAGTACAATGTATGAGTTCTTTGTTTTATAATAATTATGTAAACTATGTTAATTAAGGACTTTGAAAAGACTAAGTTTGGAGTTTTTTTGTCCATTTTTTCTCCAAAATGATCTAGATTTTGAAATGGACAACTATTCCTGAGCCAAATTCGATAACGAATGGCGATAAACAAACCGTTGCTAGGCAACGACTTGTTTACACCTACAAGGCAGATGTTAACAACCTTTTCTAGAAATGTTTTCATACAAATAATAATCGTTCCTCCTGCTAATGTAAAATGCTTATTTATGTTTATATGTTTATGATTTTATAGTGAAAGGCTTAACCGATTTGACTATGACATATGACAACACTGAAATATGAAACACAGATTTAACAAACATCTACGCGAGCCATGCCGCATGATTTTCCTAATAGAATTAAGCGCGTTTAAGCAAAAAACATACAAACTCTTCAACTTAATAATATTAATAAGTACCTATAGATGCTACTATGAAAATGAGTAGATTGGGACCTACTGCAAATATTGCAATAAAAGAAAGTTCTTTGTATATAGTTTTATTCATATGTTCACACTAATCATCACTGTCACTGGCCAAAGAGGAGGATGAATTTGTGTCTCCGGATTGAATTATAAATTAATCAATGACATTATCCATTACACCATCAAATTCGGCGTTTTCTTCTCTTCTTTAATTACGTGTTCAACACAACGTTGCCATGCTGCTGGAGTAATTTTACTTATTGCCTCATCTAACAGGACCTTTATTTAGCTCAGCCATTTAAAAAGTTTTATTTTTGGCAGCAACATGGCCTTTTACTTGCCCCCTATGATTTCTATCGGATTTAATTCACAATGATATGGGGGCAATCTATATTTTTGTCTTGGGCCATTTTGTCACACATATCTACACTAATATTATAAAGAGGAAAGATTTGTATTTTTGTATGTTTGTAATGAATAAACTCAAAAACTACTAGACCGATTGCAATAATTTTTTCACCATTAGAAAGCTGCATTATTCAGAAGTAACATAGGCTATATAATATCACGCTAGGTCCTATAATTGTGGAGCAGTAACCGAAAATGTTTCAAAAACGGGGGAAAAGCATCGTTTCTGAGGCCTTCCGTGGCGTGCACTGAGCATATAGTTAAAGTTAGACAAAAATGCTCTATGGATGAATTGTTCATCTTAACATTACCTTTAAAAAAATCCGCGAGAGCATATGTCTAACTTTTATAGTTTACCCATAACAATCGTTTTAATGATTTAGATGTTTGCTCCAAAGTAATGTCATTTTGGCGACGGGATTTCGAAGTAAATGGTTTAATCCTATTAAAAGTTTGCTCTAGATAACTCTTGAATTGTTCAATCGGTTACCTTTAGACTATTAATTCATCCAAAAGATACCTATTAGGTAAGTACTTACCTACTATTTCAAAAGTACATAAAAAAGGCGCGGGGCGGCGCGCGGCGTGAAGTGACTAGCCAGCGTGAAGAGACTAGGGCAAAGCAGCGGTGCGGGGGAGGGGAGGTCAGATCAGTGAGATAGGTCCCTACGCAGCAGACGTGTCACGTAACCGATCTTAAACATTTTGTAGACTATTTAACTTGCATTTTTTGTTAGAGTAAAAAAGTTCTTTTCAGAACTAATTATAAATTGTTCTTTCCGGCTTTACTGCTATAATATCCCAAATTCTATTCTTACCTATACCCTTATTTTCCATAGTAATTATTTATCCTAAATTCTATTCTTATTCTCTACATATTTTTCTATGGAAATTAAAATATCCTAATTTCTATTGTTATTTTTATCTAATAAAAAAAAATCATCAATTTGCCAAGAAAAAAAAGGTCTCAACTATCTAAAAGTTGCTCTCAAGCGAGATTAGCAAAAATACGACGTGATGAAGAATCAGTTTTTGAAAATTTTGATCGTCTCGCAAATCAGAGAGCGTATGCGTCGCAATCACGTGCAAGCGAATCTAGCGCCGAACGCTTGCACCGCCTTGCTCGAAATAGTGACAGAATGTCACAATCACGTGAAGGCTAGATACAGATCGAAAATAAACTTTTAGAAGTTAACGATAAAAATTTGGTAGACTTTGGGTTACCCTCTCCGAATCGCCCCCTCAAAATGTAGTTAATGTCATACCGAGCTCTACATACGATGTTAGCGAGTTATCAGTATATATCAACTCAAATGTACCCAAGTTCAAAAAATTGCGTTCGATGCTATTATTGAAAGTGTGATCAATAACAAAGGTAGGCTATTTTTTTTGGACGCGCCTGGTGGAACAGGTAAAACATTTCTTGCCAATTTAATATTAGCCAAAGTACAACAATCTGGAAGAAAAGCACTGGCGGTCGCGTCGTCTGGCATTGCTGCAACTCTATTAAATGTTTGGAAGACTGCTCACTCGACCTTTAAATTACCGTTGTCTGTGTCGTTAGAACAACAATCGGTATGCTCAATCCGCAAAAATGGTCCACTTGGGAAGCTCTTACAGGACGCTTCACTGATTATTTGGGATGAGTGTACCATGAGCCATAGAGTTCACATGGAAGCTGTGAACCGCACATTAAAAGACCTCAGGAACTCGGGCAATGTGATGGGAGGCGTAACCTTTGTGTTGGCTGGAGACTTTCGCCAAACACTACCGGTTATAACTAAAGGTACACGCGCCGACGTTTTTAAAGCGTGCCTCAAATCATAACCTTTGTGGCAATCAATTAAAACTCTAAATTTGCGCACAAATATGAGAGCACATTTAAGTAATGACAACAATGGAAATTTCTCACAAAAAATACTTCAACTTGGAGATGGAAAACTACCATCGCCAGTTGCAAATAGCTCCCAAGTATCGTTGGACAATGAATTGGCTCAAACTGTTAACAGTCTAGATGTTCTTATAGACACAATCTATCCCGACATTGAAAATCTCACAGAACGAAATTTCAATTGGCTCTGTTCGAGGGCGATAGTGTCGCCAAGAAACGACTCCGTAAATGATATAAACAGAATGATTATGGAAAAAGTACCAGGTGATTTCAAATGTTACAAATCTATCAATGACACTGTGTGCAACATTGAAGATGCAATACACTACCCACAAGAATTTTTAAATTCCCTCAACCCTGCCGGCTTGCCACCCCACGAACTAAAATTAAACGGAGGTACTCCTATCATGCTTTTGAGAAATTTAACCTGTTAATTCCAATTGGATTCCAATTAGCATTCGCACTAAATACGCGCGGGTCCCGAGCGGTACGACGGCGGCGTCTCCCGTGACTCACTAAAACTATGATAACTTTTCTAATATACGTCCGATTTTAGTTTCGTAAAGAGTTTTGAAATCGTGGTGAAATTTCCCTTCTTATAAGCTAAAGGTTTCTCTGAAAGAACTAGAAAAAGTGTATCAAAAAGCAGTGCAAAGTCGAGTGTTTAGTGAAAATATGTGCAATGGCACAAGACTTTTGATAAGGGAATTACGAGACAATGTGATTGTAGCAACAATCATCACTGGGCCCGCGGCCGGACAGCTCGCTCACATACCGCGAATCCCAATGATTCCGACGGATTTACCTATATCCTTTAAAAGGTTACAGTTTCCTGTGAAGACATCGTTTGCCCTTACGATAAATAAATCACAGGGACAAACTTTTTCGATTGTTGGCGTCGACCTAAGAAAAGAGTGCTTTTCTCATGGGCAGTTATATGTTGCCCTTTCTCGAGTAGGATCTCCTAAAAATCAATATGTTTTGTTAGCACCTACAAATACCACTGCAAACATAGTTTACAGTGAAGCCCTAAAGTAAAATGTAAATATTACGATAATTTGATCAAACATATAAAACAAAGAATTTTAACAAAAAAAAAAAAAAAACAAAAAACTAACAAAAAAACCTTAAAACAACAAAAAAAAAAGATGGAAATATTTTTTTTTATTAAATGTAAAAAAACAATTTAAATTTTCAAAAGGTAAATACTTCCTTAATAAAAAAAACTGAGAATATAAATAAAATATAAATAAAACGTAGAACTATGTAATATAAAATATAAATAAAATAAAACGTAGAACTATGTAAAAAATCTTAAGTCCCCCCGTGCGAAGCCGGGACGGGCCGCTAGTACGCTATATACTTATGCCATATACACGTATAGACAAACGACTAAACTTCACTTGTTGGCATAAACTAAATTTCCCAAAATGTTTGTCACACCTGAATTTCATCCATGTTTCTTTTTCTGTAGGGCTGTCACGTAAAATAAATGTCGATTTTTTTATAGTTTTTCGAAATAACAAGGTAATATGCATGTTATTTGAGTGATTCTAGTTAAATATGCTGCAATAGGAATTGTTAATAAATAGTTAGCAAGTAAAAGGCTATATGTAAACAATAGAAGATTTGTAAAACGTGAGTTGTGATAACCCTAAATTGGTTTGTTAGAATAGAGGTATCTATTCTTTATCGAGTTTGGCAGAACTGTAGTTTGAATTGTAACGTTCATTAAGCCCCAGCTTCTGCGCTACTTTGAATAAAACCATTTCATTTCATAGTGGGGGAAAGTACATAAATGTGCAGAATGGGTGACCGTCTTGTGACTACCACTAGTGGTATTTTTTCTGAGCGCCTCCGTGCTTCGCAAGGACCAAAATTCTACAATGTGTTGTGCTTACGAAAGTTTTAGTTCAAAAACACTGATTTAGTTTAAAAAAAAAGATATTACCAATATTTTTAATAAAATAAAAGATTATAATAAAGCATTTTGACTGAAACATCCATCACGCCGCGGGACGTCACGCTTAGGTTAACATTGGTAAACTTCAGCCATGCTTTGCTGTGACTACTGACGATGTTTGTTTACCTGGGCGTGACGTCTGATTCGACGCCATGACACTGCGAGCTGTTTTCCCACAGATATAAACTAATTTTAGAAATTTTGCTTTAACCTTCGTTAAACGTTAGTTAATTACTGAAATATAGGTTTTTTTGTAAATAATAAATGTGTCCCCACATTGTGGAAGAGGATTAAAAATCATTCGTCATGCCTATCCAGACTTTGTTGTCAAAAATTTACTCCGTTTTCAAGCAAATCCTGTTGGATACAGATGGACGTGTCTCTGTATACAGAGCAGAATCTTCAGAATTAGGACCATGGGGTCAATAGGAATGTTTAGCGGGCTCCATGTGCCTTACGAATTTGATGTTACAATCTTGTGTGCCTTTTTTACATACATAGTACGAGTACATGGTGTCTAACTGTGTTCATCCATCGAAGCGCTTTTGATTATTCCTACTACGAGTATAGTCGACAGCATAATGCCAAATTTTAAGACTGGGGGCCAGTTAATAAATTGAGATTTTGCAAAGTAAATACTTATCGGTAATGCTGTCTCTTTGAATTTCTCAAAAAAGACCGTGACAGAACGTTACTTAAGTATTTACTTAATGAAATTCTCAATTCAGAAATCGGCCCTGAGGCCTCTCCCGAAGCTTTAGAATTTAATGTTTGTCTTAAAAAATCCATACTTACTGAAGAAACAGCGTCCAGCGGCACGTTCACTTACACTAGTCGGTATGAGGTTGATTTTTTTATGGACTAATGAGTGGAATTAATGACCTAGAACAAGCAATTAGAATTTATAGATATTGGCTGCGATTTCGAGTCGGTATTGCCGCACGAAATATTGAGAAAGTGTTCAATGTATCTTATACAACCAGTTTTATCACTGGTTGCCGCGAAAAGCTTACCAGAACGTGCGAAGCTGTCTGCCACTAACAAGTCCTGCTACGCTAAGTTTTTCGTGTTGTTACAAGTAGAGTTGCCGCTTCATTTAATCGCTCGCTCTTCTAATAGCTCCAGCGCCGTGTTGCTCGAATCGTAGAGTTTTGTCGTTTCTAGTGGACTATTAGGCTTCGAATCTTAGTATGTCATTGTCATTGTGGGCTGGTTTTTCTGTGGCGGTATTATGTAGTTTTTCTTTAACATTAACGACTTCAGAAAGAACATTTTCATATTATGCTCTTGACGGACATCAGCGTCTTGATTAAGTAACACATAACATATTATAATAATAATATAATCGTTTATTTCGGACCATACAAAATCCATATAACTTAACCTAGCCTTATTAATCGTCACGTCTCTATATCCACTTTTTGTGATTCATATTACACCTCAAATGTACACGGCAGAGCTAAGTAAACTTTCCGCTTTCTCACACATGTTGCGTTAAAAGTTACATAATAGAGGCGCAGATTTACATATAGATTTATTTTATTTTGACCAATTTATGTAATGTAGGGTAATGTAATGTACTTAAAATTTCATCAGATAAAAGAAACGTTTCTGTCCTCTTTTCTAGAACTTTCAGGAATGTTCACCCGGAAGGCAAAGAAGTTTGTTCGGTGGATAGGTATTTTTAACCAGTTTAGTATGTGTACAGTTTGTTACAACGTAAGTAAAATAATACCTACCTAAGGCGCGGCTTTAGTAACTAATCTAATAATAAGCAAGTACTTTGCTTGCTTCAGTATAGGAGCCATTGAATTAGACCTAATGACTATGTAGACTGGTTCGTACCACTCTCCTAATGAACACCCACTTAGTGTAAATCGGCCATTAGGTTAAAAAAATATTATGAGACGACATCAATTTAAAAACCTATTTAGGGGCTAAAAATTTCACCCATGCCGGGATTCGAACCCGCAACCTCTGGCTATCCGTACCAGCGCTCTACCAATTGAGCCAATAGGCGACTCACGGCATCAGTGAAATTTCGAACCTCTTTACAATATTCTCTGTATTACGTACAGGCAGCGACATCTGACTTAAGCAAATTGCATTACTTACAGCCCGACTACCTACTTTGCAGTTAGGTTTAACATCGGAACGATATCACTGTACCCACATGATTACACTATTTTTTTTTTTTTTAATGCACTAACCCGTGCTAAGGAACATCAACTTAACGTTTTTTTAGCAAAGGGGAAGATAAAAAGTACCCGGAAACGGCGTGCCTACATGCAACAACTTATGAACGTTAATGAAGCGACGGTGATCTGTCAGGATCATGGCAAGTGGCAGTCCCTAGTCTCTGCCTCTCTGGAATACAGGCGTGAGGGTATGTATGTATGTATGGATGTGCCTGAGATATACTTCCCCGCTTCTCTGTTAAGTATTCAATTCACTTTAAAAATAATAATTTTCCTTCGCCAGCCATGTTTCACAGAAGACTTCAGTTCAAGTAGTTGTCATTTTCGGCCCACGTCGCCATCGTATTGTTGATGTCAGCCGCCATTGTTGGGCATCGAATGCTTTCATGGTTATATTATAATCGCTACATGCAAGGCACAGAATTTCCTAGTTAGGTAAGACGGTAAACCAGCAGCTAGAAGGTACTTTATTTTTCATCCCACCATCTCGGAAAGAGTATTTTTATCTTCAATATCTGAGTGGAAAAGCCGTTTTTATTCTCTAGAGGATAAAGTAAATTGAATTTAGAACATCGTGTGCACTAAGTTTGTGAATTAAAAAAAATATTACACTCAATTTAAATAACTGTAGCAACGTTACTTTAAAATTTTCTTAATTATACCTTAGTATTATTTTGTTATAATTTAAAGATTATTCTGTAATACTTACCTGTCATAATGTAGTAATTAATACCTAAACTGAAATAAAAGTGTACCTATCTTGTGATTGTAAACGTTTTTTTTTTGCATTTAGTCATTTCCTCGCTGAGGTGGAATGAAAAGTTACGTGTTGCACTCGAGTGCAAAGATTTTTCACCTCGTGCTCTTTTGATTCCCTCGCTAACGCTCGTGATTCAATTTTAGAATACTTCGCTTGCTCGGTCATCAAAATTGAACACGCGGTTAAAAAGCAACTTTGCACTCTTGTATAACAAATAACTATTACTCTCTTATTCTTACTCTCTTTTATTAATTTATTTTGTACCCGGAAGCGGAGTTCGTGGGTTCGTATTCCGGCACGTACCAATTTCTTTGTTATGTTCTCGTACATTAAATTTGTGAAGTTACAGTAGCTATACTAACACCCGTATTCTAAGACGTTCCTCGAAGTTTTCCTCCACGCCACTCTTGCTCAACCGAGGAAAACAGTATTTTAAAACGTATTCAATTTCCTCCAATCGAGCAAGTGTCTCACTCGAGTCGAGGAATCCACTGTCAAAGCTAAGGTACCTCGGGACCTACCTTAAAGCCTCCTCGAGAAAGAAAAACTTCTGTATGTCAAAACTCAGCAATTGCCATTGCCAACATACAAAACCAAATTCTCACTCGAGTTAAACACAGATTATATTGATTGTATTCACTCGAGAACACTCCAAATACTGACTGGTAATACTAACTCAAGGAAATCTCTCCGTTGAGTGTTGAGTCGAGCAGACTATGAGGAATGTCTTGTAATCAGGGTGTTAACCTGCTAAAAAAAACCTAAACTGTTAACATAGCTCACCGCTTGCTACGTACAATGGCCCAATTATGAGGCTATGCGCGGATATTTCAGGTCTAACTAATTGACCAGTAGGGCGATCAAGACTTTCAATAATTTCAGCGGTTTTCTAGTACCAAGTGAACATGTGTGCTTACAAACAAGACAAGATAAGATAAGAATATTATTTATTGTACACACCAGAAAATAATTGTAGAGACAACAGTTACAAAAGAAGAGGTACAATTGGCGGCCTTATTGCTGATAGCAATTTCAACATTTTTAACATTAATAACAACTCGACAACTTTAACATAACTATGAAATCCCGAAAAAAATATAGCTATTCCATACCATAGCACGGGTCTCTTCCTGCATCGCAGGAAGCTTAGGCCATACTCCACCTTGGAGGCCAAGTCTGGGTTGGTGGAGGATTGTAAGACAGTGGCCGGTCTTACTGTCAGAAGTTATCAAGCCGCCCCAGCAGTGGGGACATGCAGGGGTTGACATCGAATACCATAGCAAAATTCAATATCTGCTCTAGAGAACGGAGGAGAATTTCCCATACCTACTTCAGGACCATTTTGAAATAGGTTGCAGTAGCGTGCTTCATAGCGAAAGAATTGATGTTTAACAGTGATATTCTTGTCATACCTCTGCTTTTTTGATGCTCGACTTTATTGTACACCGGTGTAACAAATATCTATCCATAATTAAAACTATTTGTATACGGGAAAGTTTAATGTAACGCGAAAGTTTGTAAGTATGGATGGATAGATGTTTAGTATTTTCTAAGGTTAACACGAGCACTAGACATAATTAAAACTGTTTTTATACGGATTTTACTCTTTTATTAAATTTTTACAATTTTCCGACGTTTCGGCACTGTTTGAGGTGCCGTGGTCTCGGATGACTGAGGTGACAGGCGTCTTTTAGAAAGCACTAACGGTTAGGTTAATACCCTCGGCAAAATATACAAAAGTTACCGTTAACCGTTAGTGCTTTCTAAAAGACGTCTGTCACGTCAGTCATCCGAGACCACGGCACCTGAAAAAGTGCCGAAACGTCGGAAAATTGTAAAAATGTAATAAACGACTAAAATCCGTATAAAAACAGTTTTAATTATGTCTAGTGCTCGTGTTAACCTTAGAAAATACTAAACATCTATCCATCCATACTTACAAACTTTCGCGTTTATAATATTAGTAGGAAGTGGGACTATTTGAACGGGGATTCTAAGTATTTCTATCTTGTCTGCGATATGATTTCATGCGAGTAATGGATAGACAATGCTCAGGCTCATTGGATGTCGGCTTCCTTCGCCCATTGAGCTGGAAGGGTGTTAAACCTACGTAAAGGTAACTTAACAATGCTTTCCTTCCTTTATTTATCCATGGCAACGGCTATTAACCCGTTGAGTAAGTAATTATAGCTCAGAACGTTGTTCGTGGAGTGATAGCTCGATAATACAAGTAAAACAATCTGAAATATAATACCCTTTTGTTGTATCTGCAAGTGGGCTGTTTGGAATAAAGGGTTAAAAAGGTACCTAGTATTTCTTAATGATACGCGATACTCATACATAGTTACCCGAGACCATGGCTACTGTAACTCTGCAGAAACGTCGGGAAATAAGGTAATTACGTTTTACCTAAAAAATAATCCCAATTTGACCCGTTTAATATATAACTAGGTACGTAAAAGGGTACCTATTTGAGAATTGCGAATTTCACTAAGTAAGTACTAAGTCCGATTGTATTTGCGGCCCCAGTATAGTCGACGGCATTTGTCACCTTAAGATTTTGTTGGAAACTGTGTGAACATAAATATGTGACGTCGACTGTACTGTATTATTATTTTTATACTTTACTAGCCTTTGGCCGCGACTCCGTCCGCGTGGACTTTAGTAGCTACAAAATTTCTCAACCCCGTTCACTCCCTTAAGGGGTAAATTTAAAAAAAACGGTGAAACGTGTTAAATCAATTGTGTTGAAGAGTATTAATTTTAAGTTTCAAGAAAATTAGACAACATTCTTTATACCTCCCATACAAATTTTGGCAACCCTTTTCGCTCCCTTAGGGGATGAATTTTAAAAAATCCGAAACGCAAAAAACCTTAATCCTTGCCTACATTATATAAGTATAGACCATCTTTGCAAAATTTCAGCTTCCTTGGTCCAACGGCTTGGGCTGGGCGTTGATGAGTGAGTCAGTCAGTCGGGGCTTTGAATTTTATTTATGTAGATTACTTCACGGGACGCGACTTCAAATATTTAGTTTAAGTCAATTTAACGAATAGTTAGTTGCTCTTATGTATCTATCGCAAATCCCGACTGCGCGGCTTTCAACATGTTATCATATCAGTCTCATCATCATGTACCTATTATGACCGAAATAGTCACTGAGCCCTTAAGTCTAGCGGAAAACAATAAGCGAGTGCCTGAAGCTAATTGGCAAATCATTTAACCACGATGTCTTTCCATAGACATTCTAAGAAGACAACACCACTTATTACGCAAGGCTTAAATCAAAGACTCGACCAAAAAGTGTATCCCGAACCGAAGACGCTGACTCTGTCTACTTACCACGTAGGCAACGGCCGGGAAACCAATTTTATTGAGCCAATAAATCTAATGCGGGTCGTCCGTCTTCGCCGTTGACTCTGAAAATAACAGCTGAATAACAAACACTTCCGAAGTTCAAAAGCAATTTGCGCCGTGAAAGAAGTCCCGCTCTCTAATCACGTCCGTTGCACCCAGGGTTGCCAGGCGTCCGGTTTTAGCCGGACATGTTTGACTTTTTGGCCTGTCCGCGACTTTCGACTTAGCTAGCTAAGACAGACGGACACTTCTTGTCATGCATGAACATTCCCTGAAGACATTGTATGAACCCCGATGTCTAGTGCGTGGCATGGTGGTAATTATTTAAACTATTTCGTTGTCACTGTACGTTTCGCCGTTCCCACCACGCAAAATTTCGCCGAAGCTAATTTCGAGCCCTTTGTATGCCAACCTTCCTTTGTAAAAATTAAACATGCGTGCATTTTTGAAATTGTATTATTTTAATTGTTGTCAACAATAAAAGAATATCTATCTATCTATCCATGGTGGTTTAACAGAGTCATATCAGTACGGTATTGGTTATTTCATTGACACTATTGTTAATTTAATTTAATCGAATTCCAACAGTATAATCCGTACAACTTAACTCGGCGTCTCGCGCGATTTGATCTTATCCACGCGGCGACCCAGGCAGGTGAAAAATATACTGTTTGTCACTTGACAATAGCCGTAACTCAAGGGCATATTTTATACAACGGTCAAGATCTTAGTTAACCGTACCTAGCGAGCGAATGCTAGAATTGTGAAAAATGTGTTTCTCACGTCACGCAAATACCTTTGAACTAAAACGTAAGCTTAACCGGATCAACCGGTGTAACACAAATATATAGTATGAACAGAACCCTCGTTGCGATTGAGACTCGCATTTAGCCTGTTTAAAGTGTTTCCCGGATTCGGTCCGAATTTTAGGTCTAAATGGCCGGCTCTTTTGACGCTCTTTGGAGTCCGGGATTTGTCGGATTACCTGGCAACCCTTAAAGTTACGCAACGAGCTAGCGACGACAGCTGTTTGTTTTACAGCGAGTTTGACAAGACAAAGCGGTTTTTTCCGATTGTCACTTCATTTGGAGACATTGTAACAATATTACAAAAATCACGTGTCACCGACTGTTGGACATAGCCATATATTTAGGTCTGAAAATAGGTCGTTGGTAATATGACAAAAAACGTTTGCAGTGTCCGCTGGTTTTTTTTTTTGTAATTTTAAAGCCAACCAAACATTTACTTATTGTAGTGCGGAAAAAACCAACGACTCAACAAAATACACTTAAACCAAAATTAAGCGTTTACTGAAAAAATCCAAAATGTCCGGTTTGGATGAATTCAGTTTTGAATAGGATCGATTTCCACTGAGAGCCGCTGTAAATATAAAAAATGACGGTATTTCCATGTCTGTGATGGCTTTGCCAACCATAGTTACCATAGCACAGGGATTTGTATGAAAATTATTCATTCATTCATCCAATCCATTTATTCATTCAATTAATCAATCAATCAATTATTATCGACTATGGATTATACTTTTCAGAAACTCGGGGCCGTTTATGCCTTCGTTACATATTATTTTTTGCAAATAAGTTATATATCATACATATCAAGACGGTCGAATTTCCCTAGAAGTTTAGAAGTCCCTATAAGCAATAAGTTTGTTAGTTAGAGAATAACTTTAGTCCAGTTGGCAAGGCGTGCTCTTCTGTCAGATGCAGACTAATTTTCCCTGCAGAGAAAATACGGAATTTCCTTAGGGACCCCACACGTTCGTTGTTATAATCTAGTTTTTATGGTGTACCTACCATTTGACTGCGTTTGTTTCTTTTTTATTACTCAGCTAAACCTCATTGCACCTGCTTTGATAAAGAAGGACTAAATAGCTGTTATCGCATGCTTATTATCTGTCAGAAAGAATTGATTAATTAATACAATTAATAAAACACTGACCCCCTGTTTCTCGTACACTAACAATCTGTTAATCTACTGTTAACAGTGTCAAATGTTTTTTGTATGCACTTTGGACAACTGACAGCTGTTAACAGTAGATCAATGGCTTGTTAGTGTACCAGAAACCGGGGCTGCTGTAAACAAAAACGTCGCTGCTAAAATACTTTTAAACCTTTGACGCTGACAGCGTAGCAGATGATGTCAGAGATTTTTTTAAACTATAAATATTCGATTTTTTTTGTAAAAAACAACAGACATTCTTCTCCTTCAGGCTATATTAGTCCACTGCTGGACATAGCCCTCCCCTAATGAGCGCCGTAGTGCAAGGTTGTGCCATCATTGGGGGGTAATGACCATAATCCCCACGCTGGCCATGCGGGTTGGGATCACAGTTTGGTGGAATTGTACTGCAACTGCAAGGGGCGCTGCTGCCCACCCGGTTTGTGTCCCTTGGTCGCCTTTTACAACATCCGCGGGAAGAATTTGGGTTGGTGCTATTCTCTAGGCCGACACCAACCACACAGCCAACAACACAACATACATTAAATAATAATAACCTCCACACAATAGACGAGTGAGTTGAGCGAAATTCCGAGGCTACGCCGCACACATGCATATGAATGAATGATTGAATGAATGAATGAATGAATGAATGAACGAACGAACGAACGAACGAACGAACGAACGAACGAACGAACGAACGAACGAACGAACGAACGAACGAATGAACGAACGAATGAATGAATGAATTAGGGCCGGTTACTGTATTGAGAATTTCACTAAGTAAATACATAAGTAACATTCTGTCACGCTCGTTTCTGGGAAATTCGAAGAGACCGCATTACAGTTAAGTATTTACTTTGCGAAATTCTCAAATCAGAGACTGGCCCTCAATGATTGAATGAATGATCGAATTATTTATTGCCGCAAACAAATATGCGAGCATAATATGTATATATATGAGACTAGAGGGCTGTAGTAAGTGGCGTGTTGTTAATCTACTGTTAACAGTGTCAAATGTTTTTTGTATGCACTTTGGACAACTGACAGCTGTTAACAGTAGATCAACGGCTTGTTAGTGTACCAGAAACCGGGGCTGCTGTAAACAAAAACGTCGCTGCTAAAATACTTTTAAACCTTTGACGCTGACAGCGTAGCAGATGATGTCAGAGATTTTTTTAAACTATAAATATTCGATTTTTTTTGTAAAAAACAACAGACATTCTTCTCCTTCAGGCTATATTAGTCCACTGCTGGACATAGCCCTCCCCTAATGAGCGCCGTAGTGCAAGGTTGTGCCATCATTGGGGGGTAATGACCATAATCCCCACGCTGGCCATGCGGGTTGGGATCACAGTTTGGTGGAATTGTACTGCAACTGCAAGGGGCGCTGCTGCCCACCCGGTTTGTGTCCCTTGGTCGCCTTTTACAACATCCGCGGGAAGAATTTGGGTTGGTGCTATTCTCTAGGCCGACACCAACCACACAGCCAACAACACAACATACATTAAATAATAATAACCTCCACACAATAGACGAGTGAGTTGAGCGAAATTCCGAGGCTACGCCGCACACATGCATATGAATGAATGATTGAATGAATGAATTAGGGCCGGTTACTGTATTGAGAATTTCACTAAGTAAATACATAAGTAACATTCTGTCACGCTCGTTTCTGGGAAATTCGAAGAGACCGCATTACAGTTAAGTATTTACTTTGCGAAATTCTCAAATCAGAGACTGGCCCTCAATGATTGAATGAATGATCGAATTATTTATTGCCGCAAACAAATATGCGAGCATAATATGTATATATATGAGACTAGAGGGCTGTAGTAAGTGGCGTGGACACCCACACATTCGCATTAATAGTGTTACATTGGCTATGCTAAGCATTCCAGTTTGGGTACCAGTTGGTTGCCACATTTAAAATCGAGCTGCGGTTGTATATCTTACAATAATTCTATGCCCAAAATATTATTACCTTTTGATTTCGCACGTTAAAGATTAGGCCCAACTTTCCCTTACAAGACTTACCACAAAAAGACATATTTTCACAGAGCGATTACAACGAACAATGAAATTGTGGTTTGACCTCTTGACCTTTTGATATTTCTTACCAAAGAGTATTTATGTTTTTATATGCGTGTGTGGAAATATATCGTCGTCGTCACAGGTAACTAGGTACCTTAGCAGGTAGATGATTTGAATTTCGACGCTCTGAATTTCAGAAGAATTTATTTCTTTAGCAGTGGTTGCCCGCAACATCGTTCGTGGGAAAAGTTTGATAGACGTTTTTTTTATATAGCCTATACGTTCCGCTGCAGGGCACTCTCAGAAAGAGAGCATGGGCTTAATTACCGCGCGTGCCCGGCGTGGATCGGCATTCTCAAGCGCTGAGGTAGTTGAAAACCCCAGACGCTCAGGTTTCATTTGTTCCTAGCAAGACAAAATTTTATTTTGCTTAAAGATCTTTTTCACCGCATGACGCCAGTGTCGCTGCATTGAGCTCCCCAGTCGCGAAACCTATTTCATACGTGCAGTTTTTGCATAGGCATTTCCCATTTAAGTGTAGATAAATGTACCGTTCATACCAAGCGTCCGTCCACTGAATACTGTACACGCCGCTTCGCAACCAAATCGATTAGTCGCGCTCTGATGACACCAGTTTCCCGCCTGTGTACGTAAAATTTGATAACGCCTCGTGCAGACTTTCTGTTGTGATTGCTGTGTTGAATTTCAGTTCCATCTCGGCCTGACGGTGGCCATTTTGTTTTAACCTAGTAGAAGGTAAAGCTTATGCATAGTTTGATGGCGCTAAAACTTAGAGATTTAATTAACCTTATAGGTACGTTAGATGTATAATTGTAACCTATATAATTAGGAATCCGTAGTAAGATTGGGCCGATTTCTGAATTCAGAATTTCACTAAGTAAATAGGTACTTAAAGAAACGTTCTGTCACGCTCTTTTCTGAGAATTTTGAAGAGACAGTACTATTTACTTAGCGAAATTATCGATTCAGAAATTGGCCCATAACATTTTCGTACAGGTACACACATTGCTTCTGGCCTCATACAAGGATACCCTGTGTCGTCAACGACATCACAAACACGTAAACATCCAAGACGTCGGTATTTTTTTAGTTCCCGGGGTTCGAACCCGGGACGTCTCGCATGGTAAGCAGATGCTCTACCGCTGCGCCACAAATGTCTTCAAAGATAAAGAACACGACACACGTCATTCTATGCGTCAAACCAAGCAATCGGATTTTTGGGTCCGCAATTACAGATGTAAAATTTTCTTTTATATTATTAAATAAATACATACATACACAACTCATGCTGTTAGGATTGTATAGGTGCTGGGAAAGCCTAAACGATCTACAAAACTATGTCCCAGGCACTGCAGCATCCGAGTGTTCTCTTGATCTATCTAGTGTTTGTGAAGTTACCACTGGACATTGTATAAATCGACTTAATAGCAAAGGCGAAAGCTACACATTTACAAAAAATATCTTGATAGGATTGAGTTATCCGTAGATACGGCATTAACTAAAATCATATCTTCCATACAACCTTTGAACGTTTTGTGAGTTTGTAGATAATAATATCTAGGACGTTCAGGGTGTCCTGAGTCTTCTGAGACCAATTTATTTACTAGAAATATTTTTGATAATGGGCTGAAAAGCTCGTGGCATGATAAAACACTGTCAAAATTATCAATCTGTGATAGTACGGTTTGTATCCTAATAATGTAGCCGGCTTATCTCAGGGCTGTGGGAACGCGATGTTTGCACGCACTTCCTAGCTGATGATACCGTAAGTAAATACATTGATTTTTACTTATACTGAGGCATAGATCTGCTTGTTGATATTGCGTGCAATTGAACGAATGATAACTTTTTTTTTTAAGTAAGACGGAATACACTTGACCCTAGTCACGCCTGATGGTAATCGAAGACGTAGTCTACGATGTTACGTGTTTACCTGTTAAATGCCGGTTGATTCTACTTTTAAAGACACCCAGGAGCTCTATTTTTGAATCACTCTTCTCGCGTCGAGCGCTCGATTTCTATTGATTTTCGTTCGCCATACGAAATTCCGTATTTCTGTATCATCGACTGCAACGAATGGTCCTTACCACTCGTCTCGTATGTCGATCGATAGATTAATTGTCACAATTTGTGTTAATTTGTATTGTGCTGCGCACAGATACCTACCTAGCGATAAATGTGAATTTGCTCCTGGTAACTGTTGTAGATTGTAAATATTGTGATCTTTGGTGTAGAAAATGAATTTTGAAGAATATCTAATCCTTAATGGATATTTGGATTCAAAAATACGGAAAAACGAGATCATGCGACTTAGAAGACGAGTGTGACTTATGTCGCATTCGACGATACAATTTCATGCGAGTGATTCAAAAATTGATCTCCAGGTTATATATCTCCGGTAAGACAGACTACGGCAGCGTCAAATTTCTAGGAAAGCAATAGCAGAGGCGCCAGATTACAGCGATTAGGGCCTCGATTCCCTTTGTTCTCGATGTCCCCCACTTTTTGTCCACCACTGGCCGTCATCGAGAAACAAAGTTGCGATGTCCACCAGTGTCCACCAGTGGGGGCCAACCCAACCAAAATCCTCCCGTTGACCACCACTGGTGGACATTGGGAACAACTTAGTTGCTTTGTCCTCCGGTGGTGGATATCGAAACTGAAGCCTAATTATACATATTTGATAACTAAAGTATTTTCTTTATATGTGTGTAAATATTGACTATTTACTAAAATACAAAAACAATGTATTTTTCAATTCAAATTAAATATATTTCTTAGTTTTCATTATGTTATTTTTATATAAGTATCATACATTTCGATATGTAATTGGATATATAATTAGATGGATGAACAAAGGCTCGATTCTGGTAGTGCATTATAGTACCTTGACAGATACATGGTCGGGTCACGAGAAGAGTTTTTTCATACCATTCACACCTAAAGGTGTGATGTATGTGCGCGCCTAGACTTGAAGCGGCAATGAAATTGAATCGACATCGTTATCCACCCTTTTATGTCCCTACTGCTGGGGCACGGGTCTTTTCCTGCATCGCAGGAAGGCTAGGCCATACTCCACCACGGGGGCCAAGTCCGTGTTGGTGAGGGATTGTAAGACAGTGACGGGCCTGTCAGAAGTTATCAAGCCGCCCATAGGGCCTCTGACATGGTTTAACGACCATGTCGCCATGTCCATGCAATATTCATTGTACTACAATGCATTAGCAGAATAGTATAAAAAAATGTCTTATCATGATAACAAAAAAATAACAAAAACACACTCACCCAACAACAATACAACCGAAATAAATCCAGTCATTCAAACCGCCCCGAGCCATATCCGACCCAAAGATTTCCATAACGCTTTTACTTTTCTCTTTAAACCAACATCACACTTTCATCACTGTCTCCTCACACAGTCTCCACAAATAGACATCCTTTACTTGTGACAGATTAAAGTAGGTAGTAAATAAGGCTTGTAAAGCTAATATAAATTGTTTAAAATTACAAATTGGTTTAAAAACCTCTTTAGAGGCTAAAAATTCCACCCATTCCGGGACTCGAACCCGCGACCTCTGGCTAACCGTGGCAGCGCTCTTTCAACTGAGATAATGGGCGACTAACGGCATCAGTGAAGTTTTGAACCTCTTTACAATACTCTCTGTATCACGTACAGACAGCGACATCTGGCTTATGTAATTTGTATCACTTGCAGCCCCGAGTAGGTACTTTTGCAGTTAGTAAAATAGGTTTTTAAAATTGTCTTTAGCACGGGTTAGTGCATTAAAAAGAATATAATTCATAATTGTTTTTACATCATTTTATTAATTCTGTGATGAAAATGTTATTTGTCAACAATGTGTTAAACCTAATTGATAATAATAAAACTTTAACTTTTTTTTTAACTTTAACATCGATACGATTACAGTTTTTATACAATAAAGTGTTCTCTATCTATTTAAATATATTTTTATCTATAGATATCATAACAAAAAAAATCAGATAAGGTGTCTAAGTGCATTGCAGTATCTAGATTAAAATTCGACAAAGACGCTAAGTAGAGAATTGAAAGTGCTTACCTTTGTTATTACGATAATCTTCCAAATTATCAATAAGCATTCGTTAATTACATAAATAAGATAGATAGATAGATAGATAAGAACATTTATTTAGTGACACAATACTCAAAACAAAACATAATGAACAAACAGAAATACAAGACATTTAACTAAATAAAGTTTTAAACTAAACAGAAATATGTACCAAAAAGAAAAAGAAAAAATAAGATATTTAAGTAATAAAAGAAAAAATAAGAAAATAACTAACTATCGATAACACAATGTACGAGTAGGTACTTCCAGCTGATCATAATAGGATTCTTTAACTAAATTAAAGTTTCAACGATAAGTACGACGGCCACTTCTGTGTCGGCTGAGTCTTATTTTTCTTTTTAACCGACTTCAAAAAAAGGAAGAGGTTCTCAATTAGACGGGATTTTTTTATGTATATTCCCTACTAGTCGAAGACGAGTGGAGCTATTTGGAACATTATTATTTTTTAGTTTGAAAGGGTAAACTGCACAGGTGGTCCCGGGTCATCAGGTCAAGATCTGATGATTAAATCCTGGAGAAATCGGACTTAAAGCGATTTGTGTCTTAAGCCCACTTGCGTCAGCCGGGGTTAGCGCATCTAACTTGAGTGAACCGGTTAAATCTACAATTTCCCATACAAAATGATACCTTTAACCGGTTAACTCGAGTTAAATGAGGAATTTCTAGCCTCTAATTAGGTTTTTAAATGAGATAACCCGGGCTGACGCAAGTGGGCCTTACAACCCGGACTTGGCCCCCGTGGTGGAGAATGGGCTAAACTTCCTGAGATGCAGGAAGAGATCCGTGCCCCAGCAGTGGGGACATACATAGGGTTGATAGACCTGTAGAGATCGGAGCTTCACCCCTTCCGTGCACGGTTTGAGCCTACGCAGTACAGCAGAGATGATAGTATTTCTTATTGATTCGCGATACTCATACATAGTTATATATTAAACTGGTCAAACGTCGGGAAATAAGGTAATTACGTTTTACCTATAGGGAAGAGCGGGTGATCGTGCTCCTCCACTATAAAGGGAAATTTCCCGCCAGGCAGATCGTATGCCTGGGGACGGCCGCCGCCGGTCCAACTATTGTTAGTCGGACGTTATATTTATGGTATTTCATTGAAACACTTTGATTGCGCGATGCAGGAATGTTGGAGTTTGTAGTGCGCGCGCAGAGTTGACATGTGCTCGCCACATATAATAATAATCGCGATTTGACCCGTTTAATATATAACTAAGCAGAGATGATGACGAGTGCTTGTCCATTGTTCCAGGGTGGCGAGCTTGGCGCGGCGTAGCGGGCGGGCCGCGCCATGGGCAACAAATGCTGCAGCCGGCGGCACGACCCGGACAGGCCTCTCGGTAAGACGACTGAACTTAAGACGCTTCGTGGTGCTAAGTAGCGGCACCAGTAGAAAAAAAAACATAACATACATACATATAACCTCACGCCTGTATCCCAGAGATTAACAACCCTTCCACTCACATTCGCAATATATATTTGTTTCGTCAATCTTTCTTCCTTCAATGGAAAAAAAACACAACTTATTTTATAATACGTTTTTAACTCAAACTGAACATGAGAAATCTTAACAACTGTGACAACTATTTTTATAACCTATTACTTTAATTTGTAAAACCAAGAGCATCTGCCAACGAACTGTTTAGCAGTGTGGCAGAAACCAACTTCTGATTTTTTTTGTATTTTTGTTTGAATAAACGTCTTCAATCAATCAATCAATCTATAGTGTAGAACCTAAAATGAACAACCAAGGACTTTAATCAAAACTGCCATTTTTGTCGGAATTGGATTAAAGTTCTAGGCTGTTGATCCTAATTCCTAGGTCCTCGACGTCCCATGTTCACTTTTAGATAAAAGCGTATCATAAAATAAGTTATGATTTTTTTCCATTGGTGGCGCTAGTTAGCACCATGAAGCGCCTTAACATATTTTTAAGAGTAGCGTACGTATTGACGTGCTGACGACTTTAAATAAATCGTTTAAAAGGAATTGTTTACGTATCAATTCCTTTTAAACGATTTATGTATGGTTAAAATTAGGATAGTATAGAATATTTAAATTAGGCCGGTACAAAACAAAATACGCACAGCGCCATCTAGTGACAATGTTAGAACAATTGTTACAAAATTTATCGTAGGATCGAGGATAGGACTATCCGTTCCGTGTGCCACTTTACTATCCAAATTTCTTCAGCTGCCCGATTGTGATTATTCGCAATTTTACTCAAGTATTCTGAAAATAATAAAATAACTTGCAACTTCTCAAAATAATGTTCAAGATCATTTCGCGATGTACGATACTGTAACAAGGTTCACTTAATATCAATTCACTAGCACTCGTTATGCGTTTGCACATCAATGATTTCAATTGAGGTCGGGACTACTGAGGCCTATAATTGTTGTGGCAGTTAGTCAGAAGATCAGACGATGATTTATTTACCATTGATGTAAAACTCACACCAAAGGGAAAATAAGGCAGGAGTAGACTCCGAAATATGGGCATGGGACCTCCTAAAGATTGAAAATAGTCACGTATGGAATGTATCTATAGATAATGAAAAGTGATGAAGATTCTCTGTAAATCAGTCCTATTTCCTAAGGGGTTTGCTGAGGGGAAAAGGCTATAGTATCCCGTATCAGTGGGCACGGCAGTGCCCACGCCAAGTCGAGCGCGAAGCAAAAACTGCCGTAACTGTATTTACAGGAACCATTTCGCCGCATTTTCAGGCCCCTGTTTGAGAACCTCTGGATAAGACCAGAGTGCTTAGTGCGGGTTTGACAGATCCAATCGATTAACTTTACTACCGCGTTAATCGAGCATCGAGTAGTGAGTATGAGTAAGTTAACCGTTCGAACTGGCAAAACCCTGTCACAGTACAACTCGCACTCGCGTTTATTCGTGTTTTGGCTAGTAAACGTGTTCACTTCTCAACGTAAACCATTACAACTCGCACTCAGCAATTTTAATTTCCATACTTGTCACTAGGTGGCGCTTCCTCGATGCCATAGTAATACGAGTTTACGTTAACGCGATCGAGTAGTTAAAAAACTCGCACTAAGCACTCAGAACGCAGAAATTTTCGTCATCCAGTAAGCTATAGTTACAAACTTAAAATCCAAAATTTCAAGCCTGTAGATCATTTAGTTCCGAAGTTAAGCGACAGCAAAGTTTCGCATTTATGACACTCACTGATAATCATCAAAATAGAACTAGTACTTCCCATAAACTCAGAGAGCTGAAACTTGGTACAGAGTTAGGGTTTAACGGCCACACAAAGGGAAAACTATAAAAACTAGGAAAATCGAAGATCTTGAGTATCAGATACTCAAGATCTTCGATTTTCCTAGTTTTTATAGTTTTCCCTGGTGACCCTGATGGAACACACAACACAAAAGCCCAACCAAAGTATTAGAAGATTATTATTTATTTTATAATGTCGCTCAAATTTTGGTCAAAAATAATGAGTGCTAAGCTCGCAAACGTCGCTAGATGGCGCTGACTGTATTTTAAAACGCGCTTACGTTTTGCTTATCCGATAACCTTATATGGCGAAGTGGCACCCGGCTGCGTTGCAGCCGTTGACGACATTCTTCTACTGCCCTTGATTTAGGGAGGGACGGATTTATTTATTTTATAAAAAAATCTCACAAAATAAATCAATATGCCCACGTTTCTACAAAAAGACGTGAAATCCCACCAAAAACATTCTGTAAAAACTAGCCAAGTCTCGATGGAGGTGCTGGTTCACGGCTAAGTCACACAACATTAAGTATAATAATAAACAGATCGCACTAAGGAACCTTAGACTTGGCACGACTTTGTCTAGATTTCATAACTTTTTAGAGATAAACGAGCACCTCCATCGAGACTTGGCTAGTTTTTACAGAATGTTTTTGGTGGGTTTTCCTTTTCACATTTTCATTTCATATTTTCTTCGAAAACTCTATTTTAAGTGGAAATGTTGGAAAACGTTTTTGACTATTTATGTTTGGTAAGTAGGTTTTAGTACAAATGTATGTTCATATGTATAGTATATGTGTGAATGTATGTATGCATGTATATATGTACGTATTTACGTATGTATGTATGTATGTATGTATGTATGTATGTATGTATGTATGTATGTATGTATGTATGTATGTATGTATGTATGTTACTTTGTAATTATGTTCGATTAGACGCCCCCTCATAATTCGTTAACCAAGGGATTTAGATTGGGCAAATCATCATCATCAACCCATTATGTCCCCACCGACGGGCACGGGTCTCTTTCCTAAGGAAGGTATAGGCCATACTCCACCACGGGGCTAAGATTTGGCAAATAATGAATGTTAAAAGCGCTTTATGACAAAAGGCATAAATAATACCAAAAACATAAGTTCCCGATTTAATTGCATGTTATTTCCATTATCAGTAGATAAATTGATGATTCAACATTGTGACTCATTGTGTGTTACCTAGGTTAGTCCAGTTTTTTTATTCCAAACAAAAAGGAAAAACCTTAGCGAGGTCTTAAAAGCTTTAGATCCATTTAACTTCCTCCCAAACGTAGCTCTATCGATGCATAGTCTTCATCAATGAGCCAATTAAGATGAAACGAGTGGAATTGAGGTCACAAACTGTGAATGGCATACCTGAGTTGTATCGCCGCATATAATTCCCAATTATCTTGACCCCTGCTTTATTTAACTTCAAGATTCTAGCTCGGTCTTTGTGCCGTGAATAGGATATTTGAATAGCACTTACACATCAGGTTCGATGGACCCCAGGCTTAGAAACTAAAGAGAATGCTAAAATTATCTATCTAATTATATTGAAGAATGAATCATTTGTCACGGCCACGCACGTGACCACTGCAACCTTGCCAAAACGTCGGGAATTAAGGTACTATTTTACACATAACATAACCTCACGTGTATATCTCAGAGGGGTAGGCAGAGACCACGGACTGTCACTTACCTTGATCCTGACAGATCACCTTCGCTTCATCAACGTTCATTTGTCGTTGCAAGCACCTGGTACTTTGCTCTTCTCCTTTGCCAATACATCCCCTAACTATTTGTTCGAAGTATGTCTGCCTGGGACGTCGCTTACCGGCCCTTCCAGCCACATTTGATATATATATTCGTTTCGTCAATGTTTCTTTCTTCATCCTCTCCGTTTTACCTAGTAAATAATCGCGATACATAAACGTTTTATTTATTATTACAATGAATCATTGCCTATGTAATCATGAGTCATCTAAAAGCAATGCGCTCTTCGTTACTACCTACTTGGTTACTTTACTAACCTAAGAATAACGGTCTATCCACGCAACACGCCGCCGTGCCTAATTTGAAAAAATGCGTAACTCAAAAAAAAATCATAGTAAATAGTTCCCTCAACAAATACGAGCGTTCAATCTCAGCGCATGAAATTGTCAATTCGCGGTGCGCACACGAGGTAATTACGCCCCTACTCTCTCTCTGAGAGAAGGCCTGTGCCCTGCAGTGGGACGTTTATAGGCTACATAAAAAAAGCAATAACATTCTGTTGGATATCAATGTACAATGTTATCCGCTATCTTCGGCTCGTGTTGTAGAGTGGAAAAGCGCAAATATGCATTCTCAAATCATCAGAAATCTAATACAGGTACCTTCTTACCTAGATCCCATGAGTGCAATCAACTTGCAACTTGCAAACTAATATAACATTAGTCAGCCGCATTGCTATTGTAAGATTTACTTATGTGCAATAAAAGTAATAATAATAATCAGCCGGAGGGCGTCCGTCTGGCCGCTTTGATCAGACGAGACCAGCTGTACTGGTCTTGTAAACGTTTATTGCCATGGAATAAGCCCTCAGAGGCCTACGCACTCCAAATCCTGACCTTTGGGAGTCCAATTGGCTTCTGATCGCCGCTCTTGTCGCCGTTTATCGTAAAAGCACAGAGTTGAGTTCAGATTGTGACTGTAAAGATCAATGTGCCGTTTCGTGGAGCTCTGTTTAACATGACTGACGTTATCTTTAACGTAGTTTACTTTAGCGAAGGAAATGACGAACGATTGTGACGGCCTCATTAACTTCCTCTGCTCTCTCTTTGATACCTAACTCTAAATTTTTGATTCTCTGTCTTCTCAAGTTAATTTAGAATCACTTTACTTTACTGCAGTGCTGTCTCTTCGAATATCTCAGAAAAGAGCGTGACAGAATGTTGGTCTACAGTCCCTTGAAGATAGGGTTACCAGATAAGAAAATCAAAAGACCGGAGGAAAAGTCTGATTTCCATAAAAAAGTCCTGAGATTTTATGCACTTTGAACATTTTCTCTCAAAAACGTATTATGGGAGCTCTATGGTCGAAATAAAGAAACCGTCTAAACGTGTCTTCAGTTCGAGCTTTTAGTTTCTTTTAATTCATTATAATTTGAAGAGTTTAACTTGTGAGGCATTTTATAAAAAATCAATTATCAATGAAAAAACTTACTTATACAAATTTCTTCAAATATTAAATTATACGATAAAACTTTAAGTACCCATTTCGATAAATAAGTATTGATTTTAACTGCAATTATTACCAAAAGTAGATTATTTTTAGTTGGTTTTTAGTAAAAAAGATGTTAAAAGCTGTGTCCTGTGTTTTATTGAAAATCCTGAGATATCGTGAGATTTGCAAAATCCGGCCGCAATCCTGAGAAAAGTCGAAAAATCCTAAAAACTCAGGACAAACCCTGAGATATGGTAACCCTACTTGAAGAGGGCATAGCTCTTCTCAGAGAGAGAGAGAGTATGAGTTTACCTAATTACAGGATTGGCAATTTCAAGCCTTGAGCGCTGGTAGCGCAGCGGTAGAACATTGGGTTCTCAATCAGGAGGTCGTTCGAATCCCGTCAAGTACTAATTAATTTCAACTTCATTTTGCTAAGCTACGTACATTTGTGAAGTGATAGTAGCAATACCACTCGCTAACCGTGAAGGAAAACATCGTAACGAAACCCGAGTGTCCGTTACGGCGCAAACTGTTATAGAACTAAGCTAAGCACAGTACTAAGCGAACCTATTTCCCCGCCTTCCAGTGTACCCAGCCTACAAGAAGAACGAAGCCGGCTTCACGACATGTCCGTCGCTGGAGACGCGCTACACTGGCGAGCCGAACAACCGCGCCGCCGCCGCGCGGCGCCCCGCAGACATCGTGCGGACAAGGAATCCTGGCACATGTAAGTTTTTAAAGGCGTGTGGCGAGCACATGTCAACTCTGGGTGCGCACTATAAACTCCATCGTTCCTGCATCGCGCAATCAAAGTATTTCAATTGATATACCACAAATATAACGTCCGACGAGGAACAGAGGGACCGGCCGTCCCCGGGCATACAATCTGCCTGGTAGGAAATTTCCCTTTATAGTGGAAGAGCACGATCACCCGCTCTTCCCTGTAGTGGTGACCCTCGACAGAACAATGTCAACCTTCATTCGCTCTCGCACCTTTTCATTTCACCACTCCACATAGAATAAGTCTCAAAGCAAGGCAACATGTACATAACATGTACCTAATATTCCTCTTCCCTCTCACTTCATCAGTTCCACTATACTCGTAGTCAATGCACCGAGTACTGGGACTGACGGTGATTTTCCTCCAACCCCTCGGCACAGCAGCTACCGTGATAGCAACAGTACACTTTTCCAGTGGTACAGCAGCCTTAACCGGTTCCTACCACATGAGTGGACCCTACCACATGAGTACTGTCGCCGGTGAAGTGACTGTTAGCCGCCGAACACCCTCAACCGCTAGTCGCCTCCTGGCTCAGCGTCACCTGGCTCTTGCATAGAGCAGAGACCTCGGCCTTATTTATAAAAACACTATACCTTGAAAGCACTCCTTAGAGACTATTAGTTTAAACTGTGATTATTTCTTTGTAAAATGTCCACCACGGACTATGTGCTAACCCTGGTCCCAGCGACACACGAAGATGGGAAGGATGGCTGGAGTGATCTCACAGCCCTGCTACGTACAATGGCCCAACTATGAGGCTAAGTGCGGAAACCACAGGACAATCTAACTAACTAACGAAGATGGGAAAAAAAATCTGTGGAACCACCATTGCTGCTTAGTTGATATCAACCCTTTGTATGTCCCCGTTGCTGTGGCACGGGTCTCTCCCTGCATCGCAAGAAGGTTAGGCCATACTCCACAACGGTGGCCAAGTCTGGGTTAGTAAAGGATTGTAAGACGGGGGGCCTTACTGTCAGAAGTTATCAAGCCGCCCATGGCCTCTGACATGGCTTGACGGCTGCTATTACATCACAGCACGGTTAACACGAGTATTTTAGTGAGCCTTTTTGGAGTGTTTTAAGGATATGTGTCGTCATAGATAAGGCCGTATTATTACGTTTAACACCACGTATTATATTCCGCGGTGGTAGGTATTATATTGCGCATCTTCAGTCGTAGATTACTTATGTTTATTAAGCTTGGCACGCTAACACGCGCGCGTGACGTCATTCGCTTCTCCTTACCCCACATACGCTAGACTGGGGCAGGGGAAGAGGAATGACGTTAATGTGATTTATACGTCTTATATACTCGTAGAACGTCTAGTGGTTCGATATTTAGGATGGCCTCTCACGAAGCGGGTTTCTATGACATAACATTGACATACAGGCACATATTATATTGCTTCTGGCCCCACACTAGGACACTAAGTATGTGTCGTAAGAACCAGAAACAGCGAAATCACAAACATGTAAACCTCCAAGACCTGGTTTTTTTTTGTCCCCAGCCGGGTCTGAACTCGGGACCCCTCGCATATACGAAGGTAGTTTGGTTTTAATTTACAAAGGACATGCTGGATCGCAAAGAAACTATAGGTACCACTAGGCTACGCGCACACGCGTTACTTTTGTCACCGTGACTGTTTCGTCACTCTTATCAAGGCCGTGGATATGTATGGAGCGCGTATATTACGACGTGACAACTGGGTGACATTTCGCGCATCTGCATACATATCTACGGAGTGACGAAACAGTCACGGTGACAAAAGTAACCCGTGCGCGCTTAGCCTTATTTAGACATCGACGCTGGAAAGGCAAACTTCCTGCAGCGCCATTTTGCAACTTTACAGGAGAGCTATTCAAATTTTGAGAATTTTAAAAGTAAATCGAGTAAAATCAATTTTTTACTCGTTTTTTATGTATGAATAAAAAAAATTTTTGTTTTTTTTATATATGAATAAAAAGAAATTTGTACCGCCGAAGCATAACTCGGAAATCATAATTTTATTTCAACGTAAAAAAATATATTATGTTTGTTTAATGTCAATGTACAATGTTGTTGATGTCTTCTCGGTTTCGAATTGTAGTGAAGAAAGGAGTAAAAAAAACTCCACTAAGAGAATTTTTTCTCAAATCATTTGAAATCAAATACATCAAGTTGATATGAGCACCTACCTAACGAGATCCCAAGGCTCCTTCTTCTTCAGGCTATATTATTCAACTGCTGGACATAGCCCTCCCCTAATGAGCGCCATAGCGCAAGGTTGTGCCATCATTGGGGGGTAATGTCCATAATCCCCACGCTGGCCATGCGGGTTGGGGATCGCAGTTCGGTGGAATTGTACTGCAGGGGGCGCTGCTGCCCACCCCCCAGTTTATGCCCCTTAGTCGCCTTTTACGACACCCGCGGGAAGAAATTGGGTTGGTGCTATTCTCTAGGCCGACACCACACAGCAGCACACAGCTTTATTACTTACTTCAGTTGTTTACTGTTATTTTAATTAAGCGTATTAAACCTCTGGCTATCTGGCACGGATAGCCAGAGGTCGTGGGTTCGAATCCCGGCATGGGTGGTAAAAATTCCACCACAATTTTTAGCCTCTAAATAGGTTTATAAAACAAGTTATAATTTTTTCCGTTGGTGACGCTAGTAAGCCCCCGAAGCGCCTTAATTACTTACTTCAGTTCTTCTTCTTCTTCAGGCTATATTAGTCCACTGCTGGAAACAGCCCTCCCCTAATGAGCGCCATAGCGCAAGGTTGTACCATCATTTGGGGGTAATGCCCATAATCCCCACGCTGGGCATGCGGGTTAGGTTTGCAGTTTGGTGGAATTGTACTGCAGGGGCGCTGCTGCCCATCCACCGGTTTGTGTCCCTTAGTCGCCTTTTACGACACCCGCAAGCCTCCTTAAAAAGATTAAATAAATTTATTCGGAATTATTAACACGGTCGAACCGCTATTTGTCTCCTCTGAGCATATTGATTCCTCTGTGCTATTGATAGTGTTTCATTGCAAACCGTCGTTTGAAAATTAAAACCAAACTAGGCGTTTTTATGAGAATCGGTTCTTCGATTCGACTGTGTTTACGACAATTTTATTATATTTTTCACAGGCTGAACGCCTATCGCCTATAGCTGGCATCATTCAGCAATCCCCACAGTAAACTCCAGTAAATCAGTACGTACAGTCAACAGCGGGTCAACCTTTACATCTTTGTTGCAAAGTCGTCTTAACGTAACTGAATAGAGAGTGAAAATATTGATGTACTGTCGACTGTACGAAGTTTTCTGTGCCTTTGAAATTTAACGAAGGCCCCCAGTGTCTTTTTTGATATAGGTACTTGATTAATACAGCGTTCAGTGGCAATTCCTGTCTACTGTATATAGACGGTCGAAGTAAATACACTGTAGACTGTAAGTGATGATGATCATGTGATAGGTGGTGACTATCCTTGGTGGTGATGATTATACTAGAATCATAACCTTTAGCATGTGTACCTGTGCTAGCATAGTACCGGGGATATACAGTTTCTCGGGTATACCTATTCTTAGATAGAGAAGGGTTGCCCAGTACCTATACTCTCGGCTTAGCTGGCTTAATCTACAAGGCTCCCATCAGCTCGCTGGACCTACAAAGTGAGGCAGATTGCTCGTAGCGGCTGGACGATGATGGATAGGAAATGCCTTGGGGTAGGCCTACGACTAGTAGTCCATGATCGCGGGCCGATTGATCGAGCGAACTCGACTAATCCGCGGAAGAAAAACATTACAATGTTTTTCATCTCAGTTAGTTATTTTCATGATATTATAAACTTATGTGTGGATGTCGAAAGCATAAATAAATGATTTATCTATCTATCTATCAGTGCACAATGCCCGCACAAACTATGCACAGTTAAAACATCGTCCTGTGACCTTCCACAGGTATATCGAACGGCGGCCGGCGCGTGGTGAAAGCGCTGTGTGCGTACACGGCACGTGCGGACTCCGACATCACGTTCCGCAAAGGCGACCGCATGGAGGTGCTGAACGACACGGAGCCCGACTGGTGGCGGGTACTCCACTTGCCCACCAGACGAGAGGGGCTCGTGCCCGTCAACTTCGTCGCGGAGGAGAGCTCCGTCGAGTGTGAAGAGTGAGTGTATTACCAGTTGGAGTCGATGGATTATTATCAGAAGTGGGATTCTCTCGATACGCTAGCAATCCCACTTCTGATGGTCATATTGAAGATTGAAATCAGATTGCATATTTATGTGATTAGGTGTTTGGTTCGAGCGTCTAAGCCCGGTTTTTTATTGAAAAAAGTGAATGAAGTTATTCATTCAGAAGTGGGATTACAAAATTCTGAGATATTTTGATAATCCCACTTCTGATAGTAAATAAATTTTAAGTCGAATTTCTGCACGATTCTTCATTTTATCTATTTTCTATCGTAAGGAGAACATATGATAGAGTTTTTAATACTTCCAAAGTGTCTAAATGTTAACTTCGTCTCCGTTCCAGTTGGTTCTTCCCGCACGTCTCACGCAAGGAGGCAGACAAGTTTCTCTTAGCGGAGTCGAACCCGCGGGGCACGTTCCTCGTTCGGCCGGCGGAGCACAACCCTCACGGGTTCAGCCTCAGCGTCAAGGACTGGGAAGAGGGTCGGGGCTACCACGTCAAACACTACAAGATAAAACCGCTCGACAACGGCGGCTTCTACATCGCGACCAACCAGACCTTTCCCAGTTTGCCGGCGCTGGTCATGAGCTACACGAGTAAGTTGGATTTCGTGTGTTTTCTTTGGAGAGCCGCTTCCGTTTTTATTGTACGTGGTCTAGAACCGGTACCAACCTAGGAACGGAACCGGTTTTGCTTGATCTACATAGTGATCGCAGCTGAAGTAAGGAAGTATGGAAGTTCTTTCGGTCTTTATAATACCACGATTCCTATAAAACACTCCTTGTATCTGTATATGTCACCGGAAGATAACAAGATCCGCAAGCTTTAGCTTTATTATAGTCTTACATCATTTTAACGATTTTTTTTATTTTCGACTTTTTTAATCGACTTCTTACTATTTTGGTCATGACCACTATAAAACTTTCGTAGCTCTGTGGTAAATTTCACTTCATCAACGATATTTCTAGATGGAGCAGGAACACGTGACTTATTGAACCAATCAGAGCGCAGGTGGCGTTTCGTTAAGGCTTACTTATTATTTTACGCTTAAATTTGGTAAGTTTATCAATTTGCGAAAATGTGGGCGTAAGATAATACAATACAGGGCGTCCCAAAGTTATGGGCCATGAAGGGAAAGTACCTTGAATATCGTAGATAGGGTATTTTGCTGAAAGAAGACTATGTTATTTTTAAAAGATAGTAATTCTGCATTCAAAGATTTTCTAAAAATTACTTGCCTTGTCTGGGAATCGAATCGACTTAAATTAAAAAAAAAAACACCCCTACTTTTATGATGCCAATCGAAAAAATGGCCAAAAACTAATAACTCTTCTTAAGTAACATAGTATTTTAAAAGAAAGGAACAGCGTGAAATTATTCATTTTAATCAAATTAAAAACATACATGAAACTGCCATAGTCAATGAAGTGGGTATTTTTTTGTAAATTAATTAATTAAATGCTCAAAATGTGATCCCTCTTGTCTTACGCAAATCTTCAATCTTTTAATGAGTCCGCTGCCTGTTGATTTTCATTTTTAATTTTCAACTTAATTGACTACGGCAGTTTCATGTATGTTTTTAATTTGATTAAAATGATTAATTTCACGCTGTTCCTTTCTTTTAAAATACTATGTTACTTAAGAAGAGTTATTAGTTTTTGGCCATTCTTTCGATTGGCATCATAAAAGTAGGGTTGTTTTTTTTAAATTTAAGTCGGTTCGATTCCCAGACAAGGCAGGTAATTTTTTGAAAATATTTGAATGCAGAATTACCAACTTTTAAAAATAACATAAAGTCTTCTTTCAGCGAAATACCCTATCTACGATATTTAAGGTACTTTCCCTTCATGGCCCATAACTTTGGGACGCCCTGTATATCTGTCGTTTACAATCCTACGAAAGTTTATAATTTTCCTAGGAAATGTATAAACTAGCGGATCTTGTTATTGTCCGGTGACATATATATCTAATAAGATTAGATAAGAATATTCTTTTTTGTACCTACACTAGATCACATATTATATAACTTACAGACTATTTTAATCAGCGTTGTCGTTATAAATTATAAAAAAAGCAATGCTTTAGCGTTTTTATAATTTAAAAGACCGTAATGGCCAGTTTCTGAATTGAGAAGTTCACTAAGTAGATACTTAATCATTAGTCTCTTAAACGTCGGGAAATAAGGAAATTACGTTTTACCTATTAAATAATCGCGGTTAGCCCCGTTTAATATATAACTACTTAAGTGACGTTCTGTCACGCTCTTTGCTGAGATATTTGAAGAGACAGCACCACAGTTTATTTACTTAGCGAAATTCTCAATTCAGAAACTGGCCCTATGTCACTTGGAATCTGAAATTGAACCTTTTGAAAAATATGCGTACCTACTGAGAACTTCACCTCTATAAAATTGGGTTGAAGTTAATATTACCGGAGTATAAATACCGCCTTAGAAGATGGCGAAGGATGGATGAAATCCGGTTTGATAAAATATAAAATCAAGACATGCGCTCATGTCTTGATATTATCATCTATTATTTTCATTATCTTACCGAACATCAAAAGCAGTTTTTGCTAAGTAACTTTATGACTAATCAACTAAGTAAACGACAAAAACAAAACCCTAACATAGGCCTAGCTAACCGCACCGTGTCTCAATAAAAGATACTAATTGCTTTCAGAAAACGCTCTAGGCCTGTGCCACGTGCTGGCCCGGCCGTGCCCCAAACCGGAGCCCCAGATGTGGGATCTGGGCCCGGAGCTGCGCGACAAGTGGGAAATACCGCGGAGCGAAATCCAGCTGTTAAGAAAACTAGGCCAGGGCAATTTCGGGGAGGTCTACTACGGGAAATGGCGGAACAACATTGAGGTGAGGAGACGGCTTGCTAGCCAAAATGTCGCTAGATAGTTGCCTTCTTCTTCTTCAGGCTATATTAGTCCACTGCTGGACATAGCCCTCCCCTAATGAGCGCCATAGCACAAGGTTGTGCCATCATTGGGGGTAATGCCCATAATCCACACTGGGCACGCTGGGCATGCGGGTTGGGGATCGCAGATTAGTGGATTGTACTGAGAGTTGCCTACGACTAGTTTATTATGTGCGCACATATGGACCCGTGTTTTAGACTAAGCATAGCATGTGTCCACTTGCTCCCTTTAATCTTAATCTAGCCCGAATGGCGTAGATTCCAAAGGCTATCTACGCTAGTGGGGCTAGATTAAGTTTTTATGTTCATTTTATAGTCATCATCAGTACATGGTGCTTGAAATTTTTAATAGTGTGCCTTCTCTAAACTTCTCCATACGTAACTATACTATGCAGTCCTACCTATGGCCATTAGCGCGTCGCCGCTCTTCCATTGTCCCGCAATAAAATATCTGGCGGTTGAGTGAAGGCAAAATAAAAATAAGCCTTTAGGTAACGTAACTACTCGTACGCAAAAAAACATTTGTGGTTTAGATATACATAGACGAAACCGTAAGTTGCTCTTTTGCTCAGAGCCATCGTTTCTTTTCTCAGGTCGCCGTAAAAACGCTCAGGGAGGGCACCATGTCGACACAGGCCTTCTTGCAAGAGGCAGCTATTATGAAGAAGTTCCGTCACAAGCGACTGGTCGCCCTCTACGCAGTCTGCTCCACTCAAGAGCCCGTCTACATAGTCCAGGAGTACATGTCCAAAGGATCCCTTCTAGAGTTCCTAAGAAACGGCGAGGGGAAATTCCTCCAGTTCGAGGACCTAGTCTACGTTGCCGCGCAAGTCGCCTCCGGCATGGAGTATCTAGAATCTAAGCTACTCATACACAGAGACTTGGCCGCAAGGAACGTCCTCATAGGCGACAATAACATCGCGAAAATATGCGACTTCGGCTTGGCTAGAGTTATAGAAGACAACGAATACTGCCCGAAACAGGGCTCCAGGTTTCCCGTGAAATGGACTGCACCCGAGGCAATAATATACGGACGATTCTCAATAAAGTCCGACGTTTGGTCTTACGGGATACTCCTAATGGAACTCTTCACTTATGGGCAGATCCCCTACCCAGGTTTACACGGGAAGGAAGTCATAGAACAAGTCGAGAGAGGGTACAGAATGCCAAAGCCTGTTGGGCACTACCTACCAGACGACATTTACAGACTTATGATTCAGTGTTGGGACGCTATACCAGAGAAACGGCCCACTTTTGAGTTCTTGAATCATTACTTTGAGTCGTTCACAGTAACCAGTGAGATACCCTACAGAGAAGTGCAAGACTAGTGCTGTGATATAGTGAATTAGTTCGTATGTGAAGAGTGATTCAAGTGACAATTTTGTTTTGGGGTCCTATTAGCGAATGTGTGTTTTGATATCAGAGCGAATTTGTCGTAAAAATTACTCTGAATTAGACTGGTAATGGCAAACTGATTCTGAGAACTGTAATTTAGTAGAAACGTATTTTGTACTGCTGACTTAAAAAAGGGTAACATAACATGAGAGCTTCAAATGGTTGAAAGAACAATTTCTCTGTCAGCGATTTGCTTGTAAACTAATAAAACGAAAAACTGCCTTTGGGTTAGATGCCTATTAAATAAAATCACATGACAATTCGCGTAAGTCCACTAATAAATGATGTAAATGATGATAGCCTCATTAAAAATCACTATTTTCTTATTTATTGATTAGCGGCGTAGCTTTTAAGCACAAATAATAATGTTTTTTTTTCGCGTTTTTGTACAAATGAATCAATCAAACAAATCAATTAATGTTAACCTTTGACGTTTATTTTATAGATGTTTCCTAGAAAATCTCGACAAACTTAATAAGTACCGTTTTGCTTGTCAGTACCTACATGGAAACAAGCAATAATAAATCTAAATAAAACAGTATTTTCATATTCTAAATAAAAATGTGATATTTTTGCATCAGTCTTTAGAGTCTGGACCAAATCTCCTTGGTTTTAAACCGCTGCCTATCCTCCATTGCATTTATTTGTGTTTTTTTTTTGTATAAATAGTTAAGTATCTACAGTGTAATCTGACTCATTTTCTCATTGTATTAGCCGCCACACATTTGTTTAGAGTCAATGTGAAAAGCCAATTTCTAAAATATCACTCAGGCTCCTTTGCAAAGTCAAAACTGACTGTCAGAACTGAAGTGTTTATACGACAACAGCTAACTTGAATTTGTATATAAAATCATTCCAAATATGCAACGGTCCAAAGTATTTATTGCAATGCAAAGGGGCCAATATAATAAGCCTCTGAGAGTGTAAAAATAAAAGTATAAAATTAGCGTTAGGACCGCATACCAAAGAGTTAATTGTACATTTGATTGATTAATACTTTCTATAATGAGACTTTAAAACAGATTTAATTTGTTTAATTTGACTTTGCTAAAGTTCATTTTTCTTTTTTCTTTCCTAATGAAAAAAAGTAGAACGTAATTTCATCACTTTTCATTTAATTTATAATCTAATTTTTGAGACATATTACCCCTAATTTTATATGATTTGACTAAAATATATTAACAATTTGACCCAATTAATACTAAAATAATTCGAACAGTTGACGCCAATTGAAACAAAGTATTAAAAAATCTACGCTTTAATTATTACGATCATTCGTCATCTATCTTGTAGTCTACCATGAAAATAGTGTCTTATTATAACAACATTCCAAGATAATTAAAAAATTCAAACACATAACTTTGGACACTTTTGTATGATGAAAAAATTAGATTTGTAAGATTTTGTACATACAATGAAATAAATGTCATTGAAAATTTAATTTGATTCTTTCATTTTTCGTCGTCGTGAACAGTGAGAAATAAATAGTAGAAATCTCTTGCCACCTACACAGATGTGGCGTTTCAACATAACAAATACGGGTTATTATGATGGACAATTCCTAAAGAAAGAAAGATCTTTTTTATCTACGTTAGTTATTCGTTGTGATTAGGCCTCTGAGGGGACTTATTTCTTACTGTGGGACATTGTATAACATTACTTAGATTTAAGAATCATGGTTGTAATATTTGTCTGGTTGTGCAATAAAGTGTTCTCTATCTATCTCTATCTATTATAGGCTGTTAAAGTACCTATGTTATTGCAGTTTATGAAATTAATCTCAACATTGTCCTACATAGAAGAATGTCCGTTCTAGGTAACGCATATGATTTTAAGCATTCGCTGTAAAAGTGTCATTCTGCTTCGTAGTAACACTTTTACCGGTTTAAAAAAAACGATGTATTGCTCCGGTGGTGGAGTATGGCCTATACCATCGTTTCGTGCCCCTTGGCGTGGGCCATAATGGGTTAATGGCGATTGCATAAAAAAGTCAACTAAAACAAAAGTTTTAATATATTTGACAAGTTCCAGGAATTGCGAATTTTAATATAACCCTATAGTTATTAGTCATTAACATAACATTCAGCACCATACAAAACGACACCGGCGCCTCTCTTGGTCACTCGTATTTACATAGCTGTTTTTTTCCTGACAAAGTCTTGGCGTTGATCTTAGAAAAAATGTAGACATCTTCGACAAATAGACGAATACGAATACCCAAGTGAAGTGCAGCGTCAAACATTTCATAAATTAAACTCATTTTACGAAATAAAATACTTTATATTACCGCACTCAACTTCTTGTGACGTAAAGAAATTAAAAATCTCACTGAAAGAGCAAATTCTCTTTGAACTAAATAGACCAGCCTTCCAGAGACATTTAACACACTGCGCCAAATAAAAATTGACCTCCACATGGGATGTTTAAATTTTTCTTTCGGCGTTATTATATTTAAAGAGAAATATATTATGTAGTCGTTCTATGCTTATAATAAATAAATATTGCCTATTGCTAAACAGTATCGTCGTGCACCTTCGTTCTCATACTCAGATACCTGTATTCCGACGAGTAATACCCTTGTAAGAGCCTCCAACACGCTAACAGGCACGGGGGGACGTATTTGGGGTTTTTCTTACTAATGTGGTGGAGATATATTGCCAACACGATGAGCAGGCCTGCCCACACGTATCTGGAACAAAGTTTTTCTCTATTTCCTCTTGTCTGGCCCATTACTGAGCAGCTCTCAGAAGTTATCAAGCCGCCCATAAGGCCTCTGACATGGCTTAACTACTGCCATTACATAGCAGCCGGCACCAACGGCTTAACGTGCCTTGCGAAGCACGGAACCTAGCGCTAAGAAGCGCTCGTAGCCTAGTCGAACCGAGTGATTGGAATCAATCACTTGAGTTAAGCAACAACAGGCGCGGTAAGATGCAGGAAGGATAGGTGACCGTCCCGTGGTGAATACCGCTAGAGGCATTTTTCCGGGCGCTTTCGTGCTTCGCAAGGCACATTAACCTATTGGCTGTCATATAAACGCAGTCGTTAAGCCATGTCAGAGCCTTATGGGCGGGTTGATAACTTCTGACAGTAAGGCCCGCCACTGTCTTACAATACTCCAACAACCCGGCCTTGGTAACCGAGGTCGAGTATGGCCTACCCTTCCTGCGATGCTGGAAAGGAGCCGTGCCCCAGCATTGGGGACATGCAAGGGTTAATCGTATATAATTAACTTGGATATTTCGCTGTAACTGTCGTTGCGTTAATTTAGACTAGCAGAGTGAGATCCATCGACCTCTATCATCCTTCTGTATAATAATAAGAGTGGTAATTAGGACCCTCGAGAGGCACTCTCTGAGGGAAGGCATGTGCCCTTCGAAAGGATAATTATCCGTGATAATTATCTTGATAAAAATAGCTTGATAATTATCAATTGATAATAACAAAAATTTCGTTTATGCAAAACAAACAAAACCAAGCAGCAAGATCTTAGTTGGCTATTAGGATTAGTTTAAAAACCTATTTAGAGGCTAAAAATTTCACCCATGCCGGGATTCGAACCCGCAACCTCTGGCTATCCGTACCAGCGCTCTACCAATTGAGCCAATGGGCGACTCACGGCATCAGTGAAATTTCGAACCTCTTTACAATATTCTCTGTATTACGTACAGGCAGCGACATCTGACTTAAGCAAATTGCATTACTTACAGCCCCGACTACCTACTTTACAGTTAGGTTTAACATCGGAACGATATCACTGTACCCACATGATTACACTATTTTTATTTTTAATGCACTAACCCGTGCTAAGGAACAAATTTAAAAACCTATTTAGAGGCTATTTAGGATTAGGTCAACAAATAAGTTCTACTGCAGCTACAGCAGCAACACAGCCAATGGAAATAGAATCATCATCGGATGAAGATATTCCTTTGGCATCTTTGGTCAGTCCAATTTAATATATATTTAGAATGTCGAATCTGATGGAGACTTTTTACTTTAATTAATGTTAATTTGTGTTGGATTTTGAAATAAAAACCATAAAATTTATTTGTTTTTGTTAGAATTGCCCAAATTATAATGTATTTGTTATCAAACAATATAGCAAATTAATTTCTTACACGGGTGTTAATTATGAGATAATTATCGGATAATCATCAAGCAGCGTAATTTTCTTGATAATTTCGAACCCGGTGGGACGTTAATAGGCTACATACATAAAAAAAGTACTTACTGCAAAACGAAAGGCTTGTCGAACATGACAAAGGATATGACGATGGACACGGTTTTCCTCATAGTGGTGACGGTGACAGCCACAGTCGCGCCGCAGATCCGTACCAGCGTGAGCACCGCCTGGAGACCAACGTAGCCGGCCAGGCTCATGAGGAATACCTTGCCGTAGACGCTGAAGGGGTCCTGGAATTAGGGGAGTGGGGTTCAGGCCCTTGAGGCGCTTTGAGGTGCTACCTAGCGCCACCGATGGAGTAAAAATCATAACTTATTTTATAATACGTTTTTTTAAACAAAACACCGAACGTTTAGAATCTGTGTTAACAATTTTTAGAACATACAGCCAAGAACGTAGTATGTTAACGCCTGCATGAACGGGAACTTAGGTCGCTGCAAGTGCTAAATTAAAAATAAAGTGTCAACGAGACAGAATTTAGAGAAAAGAACTGGTGTTTGTAAAGACTCGCAACTGAATTCATTTATAATATTTTTATCAATTTATTGCATTTTGTTGTAATCAAGAAGACCTGCGGCCTTAACATAGTATAAAAATCCTAAGACTTTAAACGGCTAAAAACAGCCGTTTTTGCCGAAATCCGATTAAAGTCCTAGGTGTCATATTTCAGGCAGCGGATTCGATTTTGAATTGAATCGAAAGCAAAAGCTTACAAATATTACAGTTTGTGTGCCCCAGTCACACTCACCGTGGCACAGTGGCTGACGCCGGCAATCAAGTCGCCAGTGGCGGCAGTGATGGCCACCATGTAGCCGCATGCGATGGCGTACGAGTAGAACACCACCTCGTTATTGGAAGCCTGGAACTGCTTCATCGCCTTCTCTTGGACGTTGCCGATTATGGCGTCGCAGACAAGCGCCAGCGATATCACGAACACCCCCACCAGGTCGAAGTTTGGTGACGTGCTGGCGTCGGCTGTTTGGGGCACACGCTTAATTAAAATAACAGTAAACAACTAAAGTAAAGGCGACTAAGGGACACAAACCGGGGGGTGGGCAGCAGCGCCCCCTGCAATACAATTCCACCCAACTGCGATCCCCAACCCGCATGCCCAGCTTGGGGATTATGGGCATTACCCCCAAATGATGGTACAACCTTGCGCTATGGCGCTCATTAGGGGAGGGCTGTTTCCAGCAATGGACTAATATAGCCTGAAGAAGAAGAAGAAGAACTGAAGTAAGTAATTAAGGCGCTTCGGGAGCTCACTAGCGCCACCAACGGAAAAAATCATAACTAGTTTTATAAGCCTATTTAGAGGCTAAAAATTCCACCCATGCCGGGATTCGAACCCACGACCTCTGGCTATCCGTGCCAGATAGCCAGAGGTCGCGGGTTCGAATGCCGGCATGGGTGGAATTTTAGCCTTTAAATAGGAGGCTTATAAATTGTCCTTAGCACGGGTTAGTGCATTTAAAAGAATATAATTATAACACGTTTTTATCTAAAAGTGAACATGAGAAATCTGCACAGCTGTGACAAATATTTTTTAAACCTACATTCTAGAACCTAGAATGCCAAAACCTGTTGAGTAACAACTAAGCAAGCGGGACTAACCTTATCCTGTCTAGATGATAGTACACAATGATTCATAATGTTGAAATTGGGTTCAGCTTGTGAAGTTGTAAAGCGTTTTATAAATAATAATAAAACTGGGACGACTTCAACTTTGTGTTTTATTCATAGTATAAACGGAAAACTTGATAAAAACAGAATAAGCAGGTAAAGGAAGATTTATGCAGTCGTGTCTCGGGTCTATTTCAAAGGTAAAGTAATTAAATTCAATTCTTTTTTTATGGCACCACTAGGATTCTACCAATGTCAGCTTTGTGGAGATGGCACTTTTAATTTTAAATTATGAAAATGATAGACAGAATTAAAGAAATATAAAAAAATGGTGTAAAGAGGTTTGCACCGTTACAAGCTTAATCCTTAGCAGTCAGGTTATTTGTTACTTTTTTTATTTCGTGATCTTTACGCAAAAAACAGCACTGTGCCATCTAGTGACTATTCCTGCATAGTTTGCACTTGCAAAATAGATAGGTAGAATTTTGTAGTGTTTATTTTTGTCAGATCCTAATTTATATAGCCTGTGAAACTCGCACAATTACGACGAACGTGATTCAAATTGTAGCAATTGTTTGTTGTTACAATTACACATACTTCAATTATTGTTTACAGAAGGAATGTGACTGAGGCATACGTACGACTAAATCCTTTTCGAAAATCGCATTTATACCGCACAGAATAGGAACTGTTGGTAAAACCCCTATACACAGTTATAAACAATTATTGTTTCCAATTGAAAAAAAAAATACTAGTCATCAGTCGTGACGAGTTTGCGATATGGATACGTAAAAGCATTTTTTTCTTAGTGTAGGGCTAGAAGCAATGTATGTGCCTGGATGTAAATGCTATGTTATGTTTTAAATTGCAAATTGTTGACTAACGTTAAATTCGAAGAATTCTAAGCCCGAAATATCCATGCTGAGTAGCATGACGTTAAAAATTGCCACTTACCAGTACAGTTATTATCAAATTCTAACATATAGAGCCGGTTTCTAAATCGAGAATTAAACATTACATAACCTCACGCCTGTAGCCCAGAGGAGTAGGCAGAGACCAAGGACTGCCAATCGCCACGTCCCTGACAGATCGCCTTCGCTTCATCAACGTTCATAAGTCGTTGCATGCACGCACGCCGGTTCCGCGTACTTTTTATCTTCCCCTTTGCTAATACATCTGAGAATTGACCTATATAGAAGAGAGAGGAGGGAAGGCCTTTCCGCACTACCCGTTATGGCATAAGTATCCGATATTATGTATAAGAAGCAATGTACGTGTCTGTATGTGCGCTCGTGGCCTAGGCGAACCGAGTGATTGGAATTAATCACTTTGTTAAGCAACAACAGGCTCGGTCAGGTACAGGTTGGGCGACCGTCCCGTGTCTACCGCTCTAGTGGCATTTTTCCGAGCGCTTCCGTACTTCGCGAGGCACGTTAAGCCGTTGCAATTGGTGCCGAATAATGGCAGTCGTTAAGCCATGTCAGAGGCCTTACGGGCGGCTTGATAACTTCTGACAGTAAGGCCCGCCACTGTCTTACAATCCTCCACCAACCCGGACTGGGCCCCCGTAGTGGAATATGGCCTAACTTTTTATGCTAGTTATAAATAACCTGACCACTTTGGCTTCGCATGCATGGGTAGTACTATTGCGCAAGTCACTCGTTTTTTTGGCGCTAAGGGCCAGTTTCTGAATTGAGGATTTCGCTAAGTAAATAGTTATCAATAGTGCTGTCTCTTTGAATTTCCGAGAAAAGAGGGTGATGGAACGTTACTTAAATATTTACGTAAATAGTTAACTCTAGCGCTGTCTCTTCGAATTTGTCAAAAAGGTGCGTGACAGAACGTTACTTAAGCATGTACTTAGTGAAATTCTCAATTGAGAACTGGTCATCAGATGGTGAATCTTACCCAAAGTGAATAGTGTGAGTCCCATGCACATATAAATCGCAGCGCAGTAATCCAGGAAGCCATATCTCTTCCCCATTATAAAGATGCTGCCCAGCATGACAGGGATCAGCTTGCAGCTCTTGAAGATCACCTGGGTGGGGTAGTTGAGGTACCGCAAAGCCAGATTGGAGAATGTCATGGTGCCGAGCGTTAGACCCGCTAGTATCATGTACGTCCGTAATGGCACCCTGAAAAGTTTAACAGATACATAGATAGAATATTCTTTGTTGTACAGAAAGAACAGTAAGAGACATTATATAAAAATATAATACAATTGGTGTGGAAATTATTACTATTAAAAAAAAAGAATGTGTCTTTAAAAGAAAAAAACAATCACATTACATCACATCACACTAATATTACAAAGACGAAAATTTGTGAGTGTGTATGTTTGTTGCTTCTTCACGTCTAAACGGCTGGAGCGATTTTAATAAAATTTAGTATGGAGTTAGCTGACACCCTGGATTAACACAGGGTATGTTTATACAATTTTTATTTTTAATGCACTAACCCGTGCTAAGGACAATTTTAAAAACCTATTTAGAGGTTAATAATCATGTAATCATAATCATGTGGGTACAGTGATATCATTCCGATGTAAAAACCTAACTGCAAAGTAGGTAGTTGGGGCTGTAAGTGATGCAATTTACTTAAAGCCTGTACGTAATACAAAGAATAGTGTAAAGAGGTTCGAAATTTCACTGATGCCGGTGAGTCGCCCATTAGCTCAGTTGGAAAGAGCGCTGGCACGGATAGCCAGAGGTCGCGGTTTCGAATCCCGGCATGGGTGGAATTTTTAGCCTCTAAATAGGTTTTTAACATAGGCTATGTTTTATTGCAGGAAAATATATTTTACTGTTAATTCTTTTTATTTTTCCTAATAAACCGCGGGTAACACCGCGGGGCACAGCTACTTAAGATATATGTAAATTAATATTTTATACTCACTTCCTCTTAATATGCTCTCTAAGCCATGACTCAATGTAACTCAATAGAGCTGTAATTAGGAACTGTACTAAAGTTATATACAGACTTATCGATTTTATGTCTGGGTCTGTGAAGATGAGTTCTAAGAAATAACCATACGCTAAATAGAAGACGAATACACATATGCAACAGCATATGAACTGAGTCAACTGGTTATATGGTGTGAGGTCAAGGCAGAGAATGTTCACAGTATTCTTCTTTGAACTTTCATTTGTTGGCACATTGATCTTGATGACGGTATCTTTTGCTACAATCATGGTTGTAACAAAAAGGCCTCAGCCTGGAATCTGTAAAAAATACAAAGTGTACGTAATACAGAGTGTATTGTAAAAAGGTTCGAAATTTCACTGATGCAGGTGAGTCGCCCATTAGCTCAGTTGGAAGAGCGCTGGCACGGATAGCCAGAGATCGCGGATTCGAATTGCATCATAGGTAGAATTTTTAGTCTCTAAATAGGTTTATACAAAGTGTTGTTTAAGAGGGGTTCTGACCAATCTTACGATTAGTTATGTAACATGTTACACAGCAAGCATTCATGCTGTCAGTACGTAGCATTACGAAGAAACCAGCAAGTGTGCAGCAGTTTGAGTGCTCCACCTCTATGATGCGAATGTTATATTACACCTCGTAACGTTGGTCAGTACCCAGCACTTTAAGATCTGCATTTTCACGAGAATCAATTGTTGATGTGTTTCTGAAGCACAGGATTTTTATGGAACTTGCAATGCAAAATACCATAACAATACTTCTTTATAGTATAAAAAACCTATCTTTATAGTAACTTGCCAGCACAGAAGAAAATTTTTACAGTTTTGTTTAGGTGTCAGGTCAGACACCCAGCTAGGCTAGTGTCGATAAAAATAGATCCAATAAAATATTATTATGTTGAATTAAGCATTTAAAAAATTATTTAATACATAGAGGTTTGGTGGAGTTTAATCCCACAATGCTACGATACACATTGAAGGGTACATTACCTGGCTGCTACAGAAACTGGCGATGCAAAAAGAGTGACAGTACAATATGAGGTAGGCGAATTAAAACCTCAAAGTGGTATTAACTTAAAAATTCAATTCTGCATCCCCATAATCTACAGCCTGTTAGCTTTTACAATATACCTCGGCTACATTGGATAGAATCATATATACCTATTTGTGTAATAGAAAACTAATATGACACATAATTTCGAAATCAGAACTAATATGACACTTAGTATTTATAGAGAGCAGGAAGTAGTATTACACTCGTGTGCTTTCGGCGAAAACCGAAGCCTACTATAGAGCCTGAGGTATATTCTAAAAGCTAACAGACTGTAATAATACCCAAAAAAGGTTTTCAGGCTATGCATTATTTCAATAACAAGTGGTATGTACTTATACAGAGTTATAGTTATAACAAGCATATAAAGTTTTATTGCCAATTGAATGTTTGCCTTAGTGATAACATAAAAATAGGTTAGAAATATTACAGGTATTTTATGTAAAGCTGCAGGATAGAAATACATTTTGAATTACGTAGATACCAAACGAAATATTATTAAGTTACTTGGATTTGCCGTCGCAATGTTTATTGACTTTTGAAATGCCAGGAATCATTTGTTTTGCTACAATTACTACAATTTACTTACATATTAAACATTTGTATCTGAAGAAGGAAAAAACTTACCTTAATAATTTTAATTAATACAAATAATCTAAATAATTAAATTGCAACAGGTAATCTAAAATTGTTTACTAAAAAAATACCGGAAGAATAGCATCTCGCTCTCTTTCGGTTGACAAATTCTTTGCTTTGATACTTTGATAAACTTTGGTTCAGTGTTGCCAGACAGGCCTTGTGAAAAGTCACCGGTAATAGGCAAAAAAGTAACCTTTTGGTGTAAAAAGTCACCTCACCAATAAAAAAGGTACTAAAACATACCTAATACTTGTGAATACTCACATGCCAATTTCAGTATTTTATCGTACCTTTTATCTACATTGTACCTACCTGCTAAGTCGGTTTACCTACATTTTTTGTTTATTTTTTTTCCTATAGCTTCGCTTGCTTTCCCGTGCTCCTGAAATATGTCATGTCATACATAAAACTACATAATTCAGCCGTCAGTTTCAATACTTGCTTTAACCTGTTAGATTACTAATTTATTAACTAAGGCCTTTGCATCTATTCTAGATTATTTATACAGCATCTAGTGGCACTGTCATCTACACTACGAGTAGGTAGATGGGTAAAGTAACCACTAGACGCTGCAGTGCCCGGGACAATAGAATTTTAATTGTTAGGTATCTGGTCGCGTGAACAAGAAAATAAAATATATGTATTACATAAACACTAAATGAAATTAAATAAAAAATAAAATAATCAATAAATTATACGTTTGTCTTCATAAAATTTCATCGATATTTAACTTTAGTTTTTAGCATCAATTTTGAAGGCTCATATGTTATCGCATTGTTGCATTGCTTCTTTTAGTAGCTATAGGTGAGTGCTGATATTGTGTCAATACCAAGCAGAGTCCTGTGATCGGATTTTAAAACTAAAATCAAAAAGACATTATAATACAGCAAAAACACAGAAACGATTAAAAAAAATGTATTTTTCCTGTCAAAACCGTGCTCTCGAGGCCTTGTCTTCATATCTCGTATCCAGACATATCTCGGTCCCATATATCAAAATTAGTGTCTAAATCCGCCGAAATCATCTCGGCAATGGCGCCATGTTACCCAGTTGTAGAAAAGTTTCGGTCGACTCCATCTCGGTCGCGGTAACCTTGTTAGCGTCGAGACATTTCGGGCTCGACAGAGGAATTGACATTTTTGCATAGAGAAGGGCATTTTTCGAGCGTGGCATGCTACGCGAACTGGATGGAGCAAGCAGACCAAAACAAAGAAACAGAGAGAGAGAGAGAGACAGGAAGGAAGTAAGTGAGTGAGTTATTCTGAGGAGCGAGTTGAATATTAAGAATGAACGAAGAAACGAAACAATGCTGCCAACAAGCAAAAGATCTTTGCGTTCCGTTTTTTCAAAATAAGTAAAAAAAAACCTTCACATAAAAGTAACCAAAAGTAACCTTTTGTGTCATGTAACCTCAAAGTAACCTGACTTAGTTAAAAATCACCTAAAAGGTTACAAAAGTAACCTTCTGGCAACGCTGCTTTGGTTGGTCAGCCAGCTCCACAGACTACATGAAGATATTAATTATTCTGTGTACTATTTGTTGGATAAGCTGTCAAAAGCACAGAGTAAGCATAAATAGACACAAATCTAATTGTTCTGTGCTGGGAAGATATAAAAAATGTCGTATTCTCTGTGGCCGAGCTACTTAATTCTAGGGATGTCTAAATGTGACAAATCAATTTTTTTTAAATAATCCATTAGTTCTATTCTTATAAAAAAACCATGAGAAAAAAATCGACTAGTCTGGGAAAAATATTAGATTTTTGGAAAAAACTAAAGATTTGCGTATTATATAATTATGTATTTCAGAATTTCGTACTTAATGGACAAAGTCTTTGAGTCACATAAATATTTGCTTGGATTACACGAAGAATTTTGCGAAGAACAGCTTTAAAGAAATTTTTAGCCTCTAAATAGGTTTTTAAGCTTTAAAGAAATCAGAGAACTTTGAACTTCTTAAAAGTTTTGTTCAATTGCTTATCTTTTTTAAGTGAAAACTACTTAATATATGATTTTCTTGATAATTTCCTTTTAATTAACAATATTTAGTGAATTTTTCGTTTCAAAATGTTGAAAAATGAGTGGCCTTTTGAGGATTAAGGATGACTAAATTATAACAAATACACAGTAACAAACCCAGGTTTTTTGTTAGGACATTGAAATGTCTTTTCATTTGATTTCACGAAAAAGTGCGATCTCCTTATATCTCAGAGAGTTATGAAGAAATGATAAAAAAACGTGTGAAAGGCGTGTATTAGTGAAAGCTGTAAGGCTCAAAAAGAATTATTCAAGAAAATCATAAATGAAAAAGAATTTCTAATTTGGCGCTCGATATTTTGGAAATGAAGCATGATATTGGAAATTGGAACAATTTAGTCTACTACAATTTGAGCCCAAAACAAAGACTATCTGGTTAAGAGTTTGCTCTGTAGCATAACCATTTTCAAAACTTTTTTCACATGACATTCATGACTTTATGTTTCGCAGAGTTAGCTATAGATAGGTATGTGTTGTGAATTATCGGGGTCACCAGGATATCCTAAATCTATGTAACTAGAAATTCAACATTGTAGGTAGTTTTATTTTCTAACCTTTTCCTTATTCCGACCTTTTAAGCGATATGGTTTTTTTGAATTTTGTATATTAATTTTCAATGGGCTTGATGGTCACGTGAAGTACGAAATTTGAGAGATTTTGCCTATGTATGTATATAGGATTAGGTTGGTCTCAGTTGGGAGAGCGCTGGTACGGTTAGCCAGATGGCGATTAGCGGATTCGAGTCCCGGCAAGGCGGAATTTTTTGCCTCTAAATAGTTTTTTTTTCAAAAGTTAAGTTTTTGTTAACAAATAGACTGCTTCGAAATAAAACAAACTTTTACAAAAACGACTATACAGTGCCACCATCTTAGCTGTTCAGTTGAGAGCAGCGCTAGTGGAGAATTTCGGGGTGGCATTTTAAAAATTAACTTAGAAAAAATGAAAAATTCAAAGTCAAAGGCCCGTCTTTAAATGTAAATAAAATACATCTATAAATCAACAGACGACGGAATGTATCTTTTCAATATGGCGGATGACTAGGCCGTAATTACAATTTTGCCCACCTGAACAGATAACTTGGTGGCGCTGTACTTTACATCCCTACGTAATTCTTTACTCCACAGATTAAAATCTACTCAATAGTCTGTGGCCATTCACAAGTCAAGTTAATCAAGTTTTGGTTTTTCAAGGAAAATCCGCTTTTATTTGTGTTATTTAATCGATTCGCGAGTGAAAAGGTTTGTGTACGCATCTGCGCTCCAAACTATTAAAATCATTTACGTATTAAATTCGTAAAACATGCTAATCAATGCAGCACATCAACTTTCTCAGGTCGACATAATCAGGCAGTCAAACTGGATTGAATTGCAACTATGGACGCGGACGCAGCCGGCGCGGACTTCTGCCGGTTCTGTCGCTCTGAGGCGTCCTCTGATCGTCCCCTATTCCACCCCTGCATCTGCACGGGCTCCATAAAATGGATCCACCAGGAATGCTTGGTGCAATGGATGCGGTACTCGCGCAAGGAGTTCTGCGAGTTGTGTGGCCACCGGTTCTCCTTCATGCCTATTTACTCGCCAGACATGCCTCGACGGCTGCCCATTCGCGACGTCGTGGGTGGGCTGGTGACATCCGTTGCAACTGCTGTTAAAGACTGGCTGCACTACACTCTAGTAGCCCTTGCGTGGCTTGGAATTGTGCCTTTGACGGCTTGCAGGACCTACCGCAGCCTGTTCACAGGCTCACTTGACCCAGTCATCTCTCTGCCGTTTGACATAGTCTCAGCAGAGAATCTTGCCAAGGATGTGTTCTCAGGCTGCTTTGTTGTAACATGCACTTTATTCTCCTTCATCGGTCTTGTGTGGCTGCGAGAGCAAATCATGCATGGCGGGGGGCCTGATTGGCTGGAAAGAGATGCTATACCGGTGCCAGCACCTGAAGAAGTTGTGAATGCTCCTGATAACAACAATGGCGGAGTCCAAGATGGGGATGATGGGGCAGCCCCAAGGGATGAAGGGAACGGTGACGGTGGTGAAGACCCTTTAGTTGGTGATGAAGCAAACTGGAATCCAATGGAGTGGGACCGTGCGGCGGCTGAGGAATTAACTTGGGCTCGTCTGCTGGGCCTGGATGGGTCCATGGTATTCCTGGAGCATGTGTTTTGGGTGGTGTCACTGAATACCTTGTTCATTGTGGTGTTTGCATTCAGCCCGTACCATATTGGACGTCTTGGAGCAGCAATGGCTGGATTGGCTGCAGAAGGTAGATTTAGCCGTGTGTATTATTTATAATTATTTTGAGTTTCCATTTCTGACATCAGACTAAAAGTTACCAAAGGTCCCTAAAAACTTATTTGCTAAAGTCTGAAGTCTACTTTGACTTGTAGAATTTAAATATTTTTCAGTTTAAAATTTTATGTTACAGAGGTATTGTAGAGAAGTTGAGTTAGTGCATTCATTATGCAATTCCGTTTATGTCAGCATAAAATTACCATTCAATTAAATTGAGGCAATGTCAATTTGCAAATAGGAAAATTAATTTAGCAATTAAAGTTACATCACAGCTGCTCATTGACTAAGCAACCTTTGAACCACACATTGTTGGAGATTGCTTCCTTCTTTGCTTAGAAACCCACTGGAATATTTGTTTATTACAACAGAACAATTCTATATCATCATTGTCTCGTACATACAATGGCCCAATTATGAGGCTAAATGTGGAAATTTCAGGTCTAACTAGCTAACAATCATTACAGTCTGAAGTCAAGGTACAGTTGACAATAGATCAACCTTTACACACCTGCTCTACTTAATTTTGACTTAGCAACAAAAAAGTTTGTGTGGTGATCTGGGGCATTATTCCACTGAGTCGAGTGACATTGATTTTTATTAAGCTACTCCGGCTGTTAAATGCATACATTTTTTTACACTTAGGAGTTGTCTAAATGCTTCACTCGATAGAGTGGAGTGTTACGTAATAGAAGGGCAGGTGTCTAAAACTGTGCAGCTAAAAGGTCTCTTTGTCATGGCTAAAGTTTTTAATTTATCTCCTTTATGATATCTTACTGTTACCTAGAAATTCTAAAAAAAAAATATCATGACCTGCTATAGGTTTTTCTTCCCAGCGTTAAATACTTTTGAATAAATATGTTAAATACGTTCTTTTGCACAATGAGTATCACTTATACATCAAAATATTGATCATCCAAGTACTAAAGTAGAGGGAGCACAAAAATTTAACCATACTACTTCTTGAATGACTCGAATCCATAAAAAAATACAAAGTTTCCTATTTTGACATCATAGATTCCGACGCCGCCATAGTGTTTTCTGAGTCCCAATTTTCGTATGTTCCCCTTTTTATTGCACAAACTGAAAGACCATCTTTTCAAATAGTAGACAAGTTTAATTAGGAAGGTATAAGCACCTAAAAAGGACTTTATTCCCAAGAGGAAAAATATTTCTTGTAATTAGAAAATTTATACTACTATTTTTATTTTTAATGCACTAACCGTGCTAAGGACAAATTTAAAAACCTATTTAGAGGCTAAAAATTTCACCCATGCCGGGATTCGAACCCGCAACCTCTGGCTATCTGGCACGGATAGAAACCTCTTTACACTATTCTCTGTATTACGTACAGGCAGCGACATCTGGCTTAAGTAAGTAAGTAGTGATATCATTCCGATGTAAAAACCTAACTGCAAAGTAGGTAGTCGGGGCTGTAAGTGATGCAATTTACTTAAGCCAGATGTTGCTGCCTGTACGTAATACAGAGAATAGTGTAAAGAGGTTCGAAATTTCACTGATGCCGGTGAGTCGCCCATTAGCTCAATTGGAAGAGTGCTGGCACGGATAGCCAGAGGTTGTGGGTTCGAATCCCGGCATGGGTGAAATTTTTAGCCTCTAAATAGGTTTTTAAATTAGAAAATTTATTTATGCTCACAAAGAACAAACCCCCATTTTAAGACAGTGGGACCTAATTTTTACATGCAAATAGAAACTTGGTACAATTTTCAGAATTCCAGTAATGTACCTACATTGTAATTTTTTTCTCTAAGATACCAAAATATTCTTCACTGTTTCGATGATGATTATTTTCTTTTCCTAATAGAAGCAATTTCTTTTTTTTGTAGGTTTGGTACATATTGCACCACCATAACTAGACCCGTTGTCGTCAAATTGCCTCTACGAATTGCATTTTGTAACCTGTCCAAATCCACTGCTTTAATCCAAATGGTTATTTAGTGCCAATTTTTATCATCATAAAGGTGTACCAAGTGTGCCTGCAGTTGGGTGTTTACAGGCTACATAAAAAAAAGATCCACCGGGAATGTCCCGACTGAACGAGCAAGGCGTATTTAGGTGCGATTTGTACACTAAAATAAATGAGAGACGTCTAAAACGTGAAACTACTATATAAAAAACTGGGAATGCTTATGAACTTTAAGAACAATTTAATTGGCCAATGAATGCCAAAATTTTACTTTATTTTAGATCAGTTCTATTTTCGAATTATATTACCTAACCTCACGTCTGTATCCCAGAGGGGTGGGCAGAGACAGATCACATACTATTTTATGTGATTGATCATACATTATCTTGTTAACCAAATGTTTAGTTTTTAATTTGGCACTCAGCTGTTTACGTCTATTATTTGAAATGGTTTAAATAAGCGGCTGATTTTAACGCAGTCCCTGTGCACTAAAATCACTGTAACTTTATAATTTCTTATCGGAATTCGATATTTTTATAGAATATATTGTTGTTGATGTCTCTGTAGAAACTGCTTGGTTCGAAACGTGAATGATCATCATTCAAGGTAATTTTTTTTACAATGTATTAAATATGCAGTTCATTTGTAATTATTTAGAAACAATCAATGTTTGCTGTGCACATATGTATTTGTTAAAGCATATGAATCCTTTATACGTCCCCACTGTAGGGGCACGGGTCTCTTCCTGCATCGCAGGAAGGTTAGGCCCTATTTTTGAAATCCCTCTTATTATCCCTTTTCTTCTGTATCGGTTAAAACACTGCAGCGTCTACTGAGCTCGAGATCATTTCACGAGTGCATAGACCTACTCTAGGTTCCTTTATTGTTTTGGAATTTTTTCTAGTTTATAGGCATGACGAAACATTTTTAAATCCTCTTCCATGTGTAATGTGGGGACTCATTTATTATCTACAAAAATAAAACCTATATTTCAGTAATAAACTAAAGTTTAACGCAGGTTATTCTTAAAATTTATTTATATTTATGGGAAAGCAGATCGCAGTGTCATGGCGTCGAATCTAACGTCACGCCTAGCTAAACAAACATCAAGCGTCAAGCACGGGTGATGTTTACCAATGTTACTCGAGCGTGAAGTCACGCGGTGTGATTGCTGTTTCAGTCAAAATGACTGAAAACAGTACTAGGTATAATCTTTTATTTTATTGAAAATATTGGTAATCTCATTTTTTTCTATAAAACTATTAAATCCTTTTAATATATACTTTCCCGTAATATCGTTAAATCTTTGATTATTTGGTACTGTCGTCACGCGTATTGTTTTGTCTGTGGCGTTAAATAAATATTTTTTCTTTCTAGGTCCATTCGCGGGTCCGCTTACTGCTCTGGCTGGCTACGCCCTGGTCGGGGCTATAATGGCACTTTTACATGGAGCGGCGGCCGCTTTGCGACTCCGGGCCGCTAAGAGGGTGCTAGGATTGTGCTATGTTGTGGTTAAAGTGGCTTTGCTGTCCGTGGTAGAAGTGAGTTTTTGAAGAATTTTTAGTTTAATGCTGCTGTCACATCTGGCATGCTACCTCGTTCATTCTAACATTTTAATGATCGTAAAAGAAAAATATGTTAAGAATTTTCTTTCTTTTATACCAGAGCACATGTATAAACCATGTAAATAAATATGTAAACATGTAAAAATAATGGACATTTCAGACATTTTTGACGGCCTCGTGGTGCAGCGGTTTGGCACGCTGCACGCTGCTGTAAAACCGAAGGTCTCGGGTTCGATCCCCTGCCGGGTCAAACTAGGAAACGAACTTTTCTAGTTTGTCTCGGTTCTTGGATGTTATCTATATATTTATTGTATTAAATCTATCGTCGAGCTAGCACATACCCTCCTAAACCCTGGCGTCCTAGAAGAAGGACATCACGAATAACTTTCTTAATTTACACCCAATGATTTAGTAGGAAGTCCGGAAAAGTTACTGTTCCAGGTCCAATATTTTCGAGGCTATAACACAAGTGGTACTTAGTATAGGGCTAACGAGATCTGTGTAATATGTCCATAAATATTTATTTATTTATTTATTTATTTGTTTGTTTGTTTGTTTGTTTGTTTGTTTGTTTGTTTGTTTGTTTGTTTGTTTGTTTGTTTGTTTGTTTGTTTGTTTGTTTGTTTGTTTGTTTGTTTGTTTGTTTGTTTGTTTGTTTGTTTGTTTGTTTGTTTGTTTGTTTGTTTGTTTGTTTGTTTGTTTGTTTGTTTGTTCGTTCGTTCGTTCGTTCGTTCGTTCGTTCGTTCGTTCGTTCGTTCGTTCGTTCGTTCGTTCGTTCGTTCGTTCGTTCGTTCGTTCGTTCGTTCGTTCGTTCGTTCGTTCGTTCGTTCGTTCGTTCGTTCGTTCGTTCGTTCGTTCGTTCGTTCGTTCGTTCGTTCGTTCGTTCGTTCGTTCGTTCGTTCGTTCGTTCGTTCGTTCGTTCGTTCGTTCGTTCGTTCGTTCGTTCGTTCGTTCGTTCGTTCGTTCGTTCGTTCGTTCGTTCGTTCGTTCGTTCGTTCGTTCGTTCGTTCGTTCGTTCGTTCGTTCGTTCGTTCGTTCGTTCGTTCGTTCGTTCGTTCGTTCGTTCGTTCGTTCGTTCGTTCGTTCGTTCGTTCGTTCGTTCGTTCGGTCGGTCGGTCGGTCGGTCGGTCGGTCGGTCGGTCGGTCGGTCGGTCGGTCGGTCGGTCGGTCGGTCGGTCGGTCGGTCGGTCGGTCGGTCGGTCGGTCGGTCGGTCGGTCGGTCGGTCGGTCGGTCGGTCGGTCGGTCGGTCGGTCGGTCGGTCGGTCGGTCGGTCGGTCGGTCGGTCGGTCGGTCGGTCGGACGGTCGGTCGGTCGGTCGGTCGGTCGGTCGGTCGGTCGGTCGGTCGGTCGGTCGGTCGGTCGGTCGGTCGGTCGGTCGTTCGTTCGTTCGTTCGTTCATTTATTGTTTGTTTGTTTGTTTGTTTGTTTGTTTGTTTGTTTGTTTGTTTGTTTGTTTGTTTGTTTGTTTATTTAATGTCATCCTACAAGAATGCTATTATTTATGGTCACATGCGCCAACATTTGTATGCATTTCAGTACTTTGTCAATGTCAAAATTTGTTTGTCAGGCATCATCAATTTGACAGGCTAGAAGAGGTTAATGTGACAAGGATCTAACGTGTTTAGACGTTAGTGCACGCGACTGTACAAATGCTATATACATAAACGAAAAGTTCTTGAAATTGATTTTTTAACCCTTAATATTATTATTATTAAATTCTTTATTGTACCTGTAAAGATTGTACAATTGGCGGGCTTAATACTAAATAGTATTATATTCTAGCCAACCAACAGGGTATGCAATTGCTCAGGGTAAGGGTATGGGTAGTATAATTTTTTTATTGGTTTCTCACTTCAATTCAAGGTGATGAAGTTAAATTTAATAACTATATTAACCTCGTCCAATTAAGGCTTAGGGGCGCTAATTAGCGCTCGCAATGGAATAAAACATAATTACTTGTTTTATAATAAGGGAGGGCGTCCTACACTACGTTTGCAGAGTCGCGGTCTCCACTCAAGAACACGTTTACTCCAACGGTTGTCGATTCTTCGCGAGATATGGCCAGCCCACTGCCACTTCAACTTGCTGATTCTCTGAGCTATGTCGATAACTTTGGTTCTCTGTCGGATGCATCCGTTACGAATCCTATCCTTCAGAGTAACTCCGAGCATAGCTCTCTCCATAGCTCGCTGAGCGAATTTGAACTGGTGGACCAGCCCTTTCGTGAGTGTCCATGTCTCGGCTCCGTAGGTCATCACAGGTAGGACGCACTCGTTGAAACTTTCGTTTTCAAACATTGCGGTATGGATGACGAGAAGACCCGGCGTAGTTTCCCAAACGCTGCCCAGCCCAGCTGGATCCTCTTGGTCTCCCTCTCGAAATTGTTTTTACCTAACTGCAAAATCTGCCCGAGGTAAGTGTATTCAGAAACGATTTCGAGGAGGTGACCATGTGCGACGACCGGTCCCGGATCAATGTGAATATGGATCATGATTTTGGTTTTATCCAAATTCATGCCAAGACCGATACGTCGCGAGGCTGAATCTAGGCCGGTCAGCATCTGGTTCAGCTCCCATAGTGACTCCGCCATTAAGACTATGTCATCTGCGAATCGCAGGTGTGAGATGTAGTCGCCGTTTATGTTAATGCCCTTTCCTTTCCAGTCCAGCATCTTAAACATGTCTTCCAACGCGCTTGTCAACAGTTTTGGGGATATAACATCCCCCGGTCTCACTCCTCTGCGCAGTTGGATGGGTTTAGACTGCTGGCCCTGTACTTGGACACTCATGGCGGCTTCGTACAGACATCTCAACACCTCGATATAATGATAGTCTACTTGGCATCGCTGTAAGGATTCCAGAACAGCCCAGGTTTCGACAGAGTCAAAGGCTTTCTCATAGTCCACAAAGGCTAGACACAGGGGCTGATTATACTCTTCGCACTTCTGTATAATCTGCCTCATTGTGTGAATGTGGTCTACGGTGCCATATCCTCTGCGAAACCCGGTCTGTTCCGGCGGCTGGAACTCGTCGAGTCTCCTGGCGAGACGATTCGTGACCACTGGCGAAAACAACAGTAGATTAACGGCTTGTTATTGCACGAGAAACTGGGGGTTAGTCAAACAGATAGACTTATAATATTGTAAGATTTGATTTTAGATGAACATCCCAGCCCAGTTGAGCCGCTGATGTCACTACACTGATTTTTATAATGGTATTTTGCAATAACTATTTACGCGTGTTTTTTTTGTGTGTTTGTGATCTCTTTTAGGTATCCTTAATTAAGCTAATTATTTTGATATTAAGCGTAACAATAAGAAAAGTATTTTATAGCTCTAAACTGAAAGTTTATTAAGTTTTTGATATGAATAGCGACTGTTCAGTTTGAGAAATACTTAGTAGTGGTCATATCTTTACTGTATATCTAATGTGGTTGTGATCTCTTTTAGGTATACTTAATTAAACTATTTATTTTGACTAATCTATACCTCTAAAGCGACGGAAAGTTGATTAAGTGTTTAATATGAATATAGCGACTGTTAAGTCTGAAAAATACTTTTAATAGTGGTCTTAAGTTTTCTTCAATACAAAGGAAAAAAAAAGGAATTTCTTACTGATTGTTTCTATCCAAGTTGTTTAATTCTGTCTAAATTACAAGATTCCTATACAGAACGACTATGCCTTCAAGATGAATTCTGGTGACAAAATGACGAAATTACCCCCCACTATATACAATTATGAGTTAAGTAAAAAATCTATAACGTTTAAGGTAAATGTAAAAACATTTATTGAAACTACAATAACATAGTTTAATATTAAAATCCAAATATTTGTTGAAAGTACCTTTCCTTAACTTACAACTTACATCTAAAACTTTGATTGCTTCTCCTGTAAAATCGCTAAACATGCATTTTGTCTTTGTTTCTCCTAATGAGCGATATGTTTTTTCAAAAAGTTAAACAACAAAAATCTTAATATCTGTGATAACTATTTTTAGAACATATAGCCTAGAATGTAGTATTAAAGTCCTAGATTGTTGATCCTAGGTTCTTGACTGTAGGGTCTAAAATTGTTGTCCCAGTTGTTAAGATTTCTCATGTTCACTTTTAGATAAAACCGTATTATAATACAAGTTATGATTTTTATTCCATTGGTAGCGCTAGTTAGCGCCCCTAAGCGCCTTAACCCTTAATTGGGCAAGGGCATTATAGTTATTTAAATTGAACTTTACACCTTGAATTGAAGTACACCCCGAACCACCCTAAGCTGACCCTGGCATTATTTCGAGTTTGTTGCAGCGACACAACACACAATAACCTCTCCATCACCAGATCGGCGTGCTTCCGCTGGTCTGCGGCTGGTGGCTGGACCTCTGCTCCCTTTCGATGTTCGACGCGACCCTGAAGGACCGCGAGGCGAGCCTCCAAGCCGCTCCCTGGACCCTCATGTTCATTCACTGGCTCGTCGGCATGGTCTATGTTTACTACTTCGCCTCCTTCATACTGCTGCTGCGTGAAGTGCTTCGTCCGGGCGTGCTATGGTTCCTGAAGAACCTCAACGACCCGGATTTCAGTCCTGTGCAGGTATTTACACGTGTTGGTTAGAACACTACAGTGTTATTGTATGGAATCGCGCGTTAATTTGCGGAAATCCATAATAGCATTAAAATGAGAAAATTACATTGCTAAATTCCACCAAAAATCCCACAAGCACCAAGCGGTTAGTTAATGCACTACAGTGTTAATGCAGTATTTACACATGTTAATAAGAAGACTAGGTACTATGTTAGTACCATAGCCATTTTTGTGTTATGCGGGCGGGTCACATTCCAATTCGTGTTCGCGTATTATCCGACTATTATATCCGTCGATAATGTATTATATTACGGGCTATACAAAGGATAACGATTTGTCTAATGAATGTTAGAATTGTTATTAATTAAAAACTTTGTTGTCTGAGCTATGTACATTTGTAAAATTATAGTAGCAATACCACTCGCTAACTGCGAAGGAAAACTTCGTGAGGAAACCTGAAGTGTGCAAATACCTCAGCGCTTGAAATCGCCAATCTGCGGCGAGCACGCGTGGAAATTTAGCCTATACTCTCTCTAAGAGAAGGCTTGTGCTCTGCACTGTCTGTACACCTGTATAGGCTACATGGTCTCAAAGCACAAATGAACTATTTCTCAATCTATTTACCATTTCTACCTCAGGAAATGATCCACCTGTCCGTGTGGAGTCACATCCACCGCCTCATCGCGTCTGCCGTGATATTCGGGACGGCCGTGCTGTTCATGCTGTGGCTGCCAATTCGTGTGATCAAGCACGCGCTTCCCGGATTCCTGCCCTACGCGGTCGCCGTTCACACCGAGGCGCCCGTCAGCGAGCTCAGCCTCGAGTTACTTCTGTTGCAGGTAATTAGAGGACGAGGAGAAGCAGTTGTGGCTTAGTTGAAACAAGTGATAAGAATCAATCACTTGGGTTATCAATCAAATAAGGTTTTTTTTAAGTAGGTCAGGTTACACTTGACCCCAGGCACGCCTGATGGTAAGCGAGGACGGGGTCTACAATGTTACGTGCTTACCTGTTAAATGCCGGTTAACTCTACTTTTAAGAAGCGCTCGTGGCCTAGGCGAACCGAGTGATTTGAATCAATCACTTGTTAAGCAACAACAGGCGCGGTCAGGTACGGGTTGGGTGAGCGTCCCGTGACTACCGCTAGCGGCATTTTTCCGAGCGCTTCCGTGCTTTGCAAAGCACGCTAAGCCGTTGGTGCCGGCTGTCATATAATGGCAGTCGTCAAGCCATTTCAGTGGCCATATGGGCGGCTTGATAACTTCTGAAAGTAAGGCCTGCCACTGTCTTACAATCCTCCACCAACCCGGACTAGGCCCCCGTGGTGGAGTATGGCCTGCGATGCAGGAAGAGACCCGTGCCCCAGCAGTGGGGACATACAAGGGTTGATAAAGATAACGATAACTCTACTTTTAAAGACACCCAGGTTATATGTCTTCAGAAAGACAGACGTAAAGAATTTACATTCTGTTTGCTGAATGTCAATGTACAATGTAAGCCGCTGCCTTCGGGCCGTTTTGTAGTGGAGAAAAGGGCAGCGGAAAAAAAAACTCCACTCTGAGCGTTAAGCATCTAGTGAATACCGCTAGTGGCACTTTTCCGAGCCATTCCGTGCTTTGCAAGGCACGTTAAGCCGTTGGTGCCGGCTGTCATGTAATAGCAGCCGTTAAGCCATGTCAGGGTCCGGCGGCTTGAGAACTTCTGACAGTAGGGCCCGCCACTGCCTTACAATCCTCCACCAACCCGGACTGGGCCCCTGTAGTGGAGTGTGGCCTAACCTTCCTGCGATGCAGGAAGAGACCCGTGCCCCAGTAGTGGGGTTGATATCGATTGCTCAATTGTATATTCTACTAGCTGACCCAGCGAACTTCGTACCTCCTAACAGTCGATTCTTTAATTCTTTTTTATTTTTCTCTCCGTAAGAACCATCCTCGTGCTTCAAGGAATATTCTAAAAAAAATATTAGCGGATTCGGTTCAGCTGCTCTCGAGATTTGCGCTGACCAACACATTCAGCGATTCATTTTTGTGTTATAGAATTTTAATTTTGTTTATTCAGGAAACCAACCAGATTTACAATGTAACATACTTCTTATAATAGACAAACTTAATAGCGAATTATAGGTTACCTCAGAAGATACAATGTTCTGAGTTATTACGTTAAAAAAAAACTAATTTACAAAACCGGATCAACACAACTTACATAATTACTTCTTTAGCAAAACTGAATTGTGATTCTAAACAACACCATTTCCTCATCTTAATAGATTATTTGTTTGTTGATTATGATGAACAAATAGATACACAAGTAAATATTATTTTCATATATAAATACATAAATGAGTAGATAAACAAATAATATATATATATATATATATATATATATATATATATACATATATTAATTAATAAAAAGTAACATAAACATAAACGAATACATAAAGATATGTTGCATGTAATTGAAGTATGTAATTAAGGTCGCAATGAAATTATTGCTCGGCTTCCGAAGTAGGCTCCTTGAGCCGGGCTACAATTTGTTTTTTAAATTTATATTTATTAAGCAAAAATTGATCTGTTTCTTTAAAAAACTTATTGAATATATGGGCATTTCTGGCATAGTTTGTGCGATGTAAGGGCACATGGAATAGAGGTGTATGTCGCGTGCGGCGCCGCGGAAGATATAATAGTTTGCTGATCTAATGACATTTTTTGCTGATCATGTTGTTACTTCCCTTTCTACCCAGGTGATTCTGCCGGCGCTACTGGAGCAGTCTCACACGCGCACGTGGCTGAAGGCGGGGCTGCGCGCCTGGTGCGCCGGCGCGGCTGCTCTGCTCGGCCTGCGCTCTTATTTGCTGGGCGAGCGCGCCCGCGCAGATCCTCAGCCGCAGCCCGTCGCGCCCTTGCCGCTCGCCGCAGCACACCAGGTAGCTGTAAAAGCTGATTGCAAAACAGATGAAACATTTATTTGTTATATTATTTTTAATGCACTAACCCGTGCTAAGGACAATTTAAAAACCTAATTAGAGGCTACAAATTCCACCCATGCCGGGATTCGAACCCGCGACCTCTGGCTATCCGTGCCAGCGCTCTTTCCAACTGAGCCAATGGGCGACTCACCGGCATCAGTGAAATTTCGAACCTCTTTACACTATTCTCTGTATTACGTACAGGCAGCGACATCTGGCTGAAGTAATTTGCATCACTTGCTGCCCCGAGCACCTACTTTGCAATTAGGTTTTACATCGGAATGATATCGCTGCGACATCTGGCTGAAGTCGCTGCCTGTACGTATTACAGAGAATATTGTAAAGAGGTTCGAAATTTCACTGATGCCGGTGAGTCTGACAAGGCATTGCCTTGTTAGTGCTAACCTCCTGAGGAAATCACAATATTCCTGCGTCTTGATTATTTAACTTCTCACGTACTTATCTGTATGCGAAGGTGCGTAAATGCATCAACAACAAATAGTGGATACCGTATTTCAGGGGATATCTCATGCGTAACAGTGATATTGAGCTACCGTACGACAAAGTCCAGTAGATGCTCTCTACCTCTCTCTGTAGATGTTTTGTTATATTACGTGTATTTTGCTTGTTCATCTATTTGTTTACTTTGTGTTTCCGTGACAATTTGAATTAATTTTCATTATATATTTCGTTTTTGCACACAGATGTATACGTGAAAAGTTACCTACTGCAGTGTCTGAGCTTCTTAAGTAAAAAAAAACATTGGCCTTTGCATCTACGACGTAATGAGATGATTTATACAGCGTCTTGTGGCATCTTCACTCACAGTAGATGGGTGAAGGGATCATACGGACGATGCAGTAAATTTCTTAAATAAATAATATACTAATTACTTCAGCCAGATGTCGCTGCCTGTATGTAATACAGAGAATATTGTAAAGAGGTTCGAAATTTCACTGATGCCGGTGAGTCGCCCATTAGCTCAGTTGGATGAGCGCTGGCACGGATAGCGAGAGGTAGCGGGTTCGAATCCCGGCATGGGTGGAATTTTTAGTCTCTAAATTGGTTTTTATAAATATCATAGTAAACCTTATTACTTTCTTACAGGCTCTAATGCGCCGCGACGGTCCAGCCGGCTACGAACCATACGCTCGAGTTCCGTGGTTCCCGCTAAGACTAGCCGCCTTACTCGTTTTGGTCGCCGCTTCCCTGGTCCTGGCCAGTGCGCTTACGCTGGTAAGTAGAATCTTCTACATAAACATAACCTCATGCCTGTATCACATAAGGGTAGGCACAGACCAGGGACTGGCATATCATTAGAATCTTCTAATATTAAAAATCTCTTGTCACAGTGTTTGTTCTCCGAAAAGGCTTTAGCGATTTTTGTGTTTTTTTTTTTGTGTACATACTCGTAAGACAGGGCTGAGAATATGGAAAAACAACGATAGCAGGTTTAGGTAGTGATTTAATGTAACACATCTTAAGTATATATTATGAAAACATCTAAAAGGTAACGAGAAATGTTCACTAGGACTAAAGAATCTTTTGTTTCATTATACTATTTTTATTTTTAATGCACTAACCCGTGCTAAGGAACAAATTTTAAAAACCTATTTAGAGGCTAAAAATTTCACCCATGCCGGGATTCGAACCCGCAACCTCTGGCTATCCGTGCCAGCGCTCTACCAATTGAGCCAATGGGCGACTCACGGCATCAGTGAAATTTCGAACCTCTTTACACTATTCTCTGTATTACGTACAGGCAGCGACATCTGACTTAAACAAATTTGTTTAATTTCAAGGCCATCACTCAACGTGCTTTCTGTAAGTCTGAAGAGTGATCAAGAAGAGACTCATAATCTAATTCAGCCCTAGTATTTCGTAACGATTTGCAATACTCATACATAGTTATGTCGGTAATTAAGGTTTACCTAATAAATATTCGCAATCAGACCCGTCTAATATATAATTCAGCCCTTCTTCTAAAATATCATTAGACCAAGATGACTTTGTGACCAGCTTTTGACTTTTGGTGCATGAATTCCTAAAGAGCGTTCAGCGTAATCCAAAGAATCTTGAAATGAAGTCAAAATCTTGAATTTGACATGTTGATGTGGGGTTCCGTAAAATAGGTTTGTTAGTGTTCCATAGCCTTACTACTTTAGAAGCCTCTGGTCTGGTCGATTAACATGGGCAAATAGCTTCGCCTAGGCCAGTAAGAAGATAATTGAACTTTTGTCGGTCACAAACTGTATGATAACTGCTAGCTTAACAATAGTTAGATTTAATATTTCCGCCCTTTACCTCATGGTTGGTCAATTGTATGTAGCAAGTGCAAACACTCAGGCTGCCTCCACGATCCTTTTCCTTCACCGTTGGCGAGTGGTATTGTTACTATAACTTCACAAATATACAAGTGTACTTCTGGACACATCTATTGGCCCACCTTGCATTTTCAGTTTCGTTTAGTCCTAGCTAAAAATTTATATTAGGTTGAGCAAAAAGTGTTCATGCAGTTTTGAACCAGGCACATTCATAATTATATTCAATAGTCTTTAAATGTATCAGGTTTAACACTGCATCAATAGTTTTTGTTCAATCTAGCAATCATATTTAGGTAGGGGCCATCGAAACCTAAACTCTAAAGTGGGCCAATAGATGTGTCCAGGAGTGTATATAACTAAGAAAACAAAGCATTGGTACATACCGAGATACGAACCCACGGCCTCCCGATCGAGAATCGGCGTTCCACCGCTCCGCTATCACCGCTCTTAAAACAATAATAGCCAATCAAATCCGCGAATCTGCACCGTGCGATTCGCTAATTCTTTCATAATAAGAGCGGCAAAGTTGTGGAACACGCTGCCATCGTACGTCTTACCGGAAACATAAACAGGTTGTCTTTAAAAGTAGAGTCAACCGGCTTTTAACAAATAGGCACGTAACATCATAGACCCCGTCTTCGCTTAGACCGTCAGGCGTGACTGTCAAGTGTAACCTGTCTAACTTAAAAAAAAAAATATTTAACAATGAAACGGTACTACCGCCCGACAGCGATCTGGCTCAAATATTTTATTTAAATTAGAAATTTATCAGTTTTAATATTAAAGTAAATACCTGTATATAACGGTTAACAATATACATATATACATAACCTCACGCCTGTATCCCAGAGGGGTAGGCAGAGCCCAGGGGCTGCCACTTGGTTAACAATATTAAATGGGTATTTCTTCTTTTCAGGTAATTCCAGTGGCTATCGGCAGAAAAGTGATGGCTTTGTGGATGCCGAAGGCTTCAGAAGGGGTCCATGAGCTGTACACGGCTGCTTGCGGTAAGAGTCTAATAAGTTCATATCGTTTATTCTAACGTTGCATCGCGAGCCATTAAGAAATACTATTGCAACCCGCTAAGCGTCTTTATTATTTGCGTTTGAGGTTGAAATTACAAATCACTCTGTGAGATCTCTCGGTTGCCAATGTTATGTAAGTTTTTTTATTTTAACAGACTAAAATTCAACTAAATAAACAGAAACGTCTTGTTTCAATCATGGAAATTAATCAGTCTCTCTCTCTCCCTCCGACTTCTCTCTGTCAATCTGCTATCGTCTTTCTCTGTAACATCTAGGCTCCCCGCAGGCATGTACTGTGCTGTGCTGGGCGGTCGTCTTTCTCTGTAACATCTAGGCTTCCCGCAGGCATATACCCGTACTGGGCGGTCGCCTTTCTCTGTAAAATCTCGGCTCCCCGCACGAATTTACCTGTGCTGGGCGATCGTATTTCTCTGTAACATGTCGGCCCCCCGCAGGCATATACCTTTACTGGGCGGTCGTCTTTCTATGTCACATCCAGTCTCCCCGCAGGCATGTACCAGTGCCGGGCGATCGTTTTTCTCTGTAACATCTAGGCTCCCCGCAGACATGTACCTGTACTGGGCGGTCGTCTTTCTCTCTAACATCTCGGCTCCCCGTAGGCATATACCTGTACTGGGTGGTCGTCTTTCTCTGTAACATGTCGGCTCCCCGCAGTCATTTACCTGTGCTGGGCGGTCGTCTTTCCCTGGTCACATCTAGTCTCCCCGCAGGCATATACCTGTACTGGGCGGTCCTCTTTCTCTGACACATCCAGTCTCCCTGCAGGCATGTACCAGTGCCGGGCGATCGTTTTTCTCTGTAACATCTAGGCTCCCCGCAGACATGTACCTGTGCTGGGAGGTCGCCTTTCTCTGTAACATCTAGGCTCCCCGCAGGCATGTACCTGTGCTGGGCGGTCGCCTTTCTCTGTAACATCTAGGCTCCCCGCAGGCATGTATCTGTACTGTACTGTCGCATTTCTCTGTAACATCTAGTCTCCCCGCAGGCATGTCCCTGTACTAGGCGGTCGTCTTTCTCTGTCACATCTAGTCTCCCCGCAGGAATGTACCTGTACTGGGTGGTCGTCTTACTCTGTAACATGTCGGCTCCCTGCAGGCATGTCCCTGTTCTGGGCGGTCGTCTTTCCCTGGTCACATCTAGTCTCCCCGCAGGCCTGTACCTGTACTGGGCGATCGTATTTCTCTGTAACATGTCGTCTCCCCGCAGGCATATACCTGTACTGGGTGGTCGTTTTTCTCTGTAACATGTCGGCCCCCGCAGGCATATACCTGTACTGGGCGGTCGTCTTTCCCTGTTCACATCTAGTCTCCTCGCAGGCATGTACCTGTGCTGGGCGATCGGGCGCGGCGGCGCGCTGGCGGCGGGCTGGGCGCGCGGCGGGCGGCGCCAGCTGCTGCAGCGGCTCGCGCTGTGGGCCGGCGTGGCGTGGCGCGCCGCCGCCGCCGCCGCCGCGCTGCTCGGCCTCGTGCCGCTGCTCTTTGGCCTGCTGCTCGAGCTGGTGAGTTTACGGCCCTGCGTGCCGCTCTCTGCACCGTACTGGTGGACCATAGAATTAATGCTGTAGCGCTAGTCGGTCTGCCACAGTTTGCTACACATTACGTTACAAAAACAAACAATTAATTACAATAAATGTTGGGATAGTCCGTCGTTATCGACCGTTGTATGCCTCCACTACTGGGACACGGGTCTATTCTTTCATCGCAGGAAGGTTAGGCTATACTCCACCACGGGCGCCAAGTCCGGGTTGGGGATTGTAAGACAGTGGCGGGCCTTACTGTCAGAAGTTATCAAGCCGCTCATAAGGCCTCTGACATGACTTAACGACTGCCATTACGTGACAGCTGGCATCAACGGCTTAGCGTGCCTTGCGAAGCGCTCGGAGAAATGCCACTAGCGGTAGTCACGGGACGGTCACCCATCCTGCACCTCACCGCGCTTTTTGTTGCTTAAGTCAAGTGATTGATACTCGGTTCGACTAGGCCACGAGCGTTTCCTTATATGTATGGAACGTCGATCAAACTCAATGCTCTGGCTGTTCGGAACACATCCGATCATAGATTTAGCTGATTATTTTGTATAGTGTTGGCAAGACTGTTTCCGTTATCCATATTTGGTACTTTGCTGTGTCTATAACACGTTAGAATAAAAGCTGTGAATATAATTCATTCCGGCCTTTTTACTTATGTTTTCCCTAATATTGTGTGAAACATAAGTTTGGTCCTTCGTAAAGGAATTAAAACCAGTGCGAACAGTTCGTCATAAGTGTAACCATATTACACAACCTTAACCTTGCTTGGACAAGCACTGCTGTGAGGAGCGAAAAAGCTTACCTATTCTACTTTCCGCTTTGTTCTGTGCTATACGGAATTCTTCGAGTGTGTAAGCCTTCGCAGGACAACCAGATTCGTGCAAAAGCCAGCTGCAGTCCTTGAAAGGACAGTGCTTTGTCATCGCGTGCATTCAGATATTTGCGGCTGGGAGGGTCTCCAGATCTACAGTGATTGAAGAAAACAATTGCGCCATCATAATCAAGCGATAAAGTCTAGCATCCATTGTTAATCGTGATCGAAGTTGCTGCATTTCTTCTACGACAAGGTACATAATTACGTAACATAACCTAAAAGAAATTTTACAACTCATCAACATCAGTGTCGTCAAATACGTGTGCCGCAATACATGTCATCACGTCCGTTATGCTTAAGTTGGCACTCTGCTAATTACAACGTTATCTATCATCGGGCACAGCGGATATTGGAACGCACCTGACTGCAAGATTTTGACCAATCAGTGCCGCGAAGCGAGTGCGCAGAGTGACGAAGTTATCCGACAACAACCGGAAGATACCGATCGACGACACAGGATTTCACGGGAACTAACGCATCGCCTGACGCCTCGCCATATTGTTTTCCGCCATTGTAATTGATTTGCAATATAATTATAGTTTTTGCAAAAATTAATGCATAATTAGAAAATTTTACGCTCAATAGTGTATAATCACAATTTAAAGCTAATTAAGCTGTTAATTAAGTTGGAGGTTACTGGTAAGGAGTGATTTGTTGCATCAAATAGGTCAAATCAGTTCTTTTCTATAGCGCGATAGGTATACCTATTTTGCTTTCGTAATCTCGTTTGTTTCTGCAGCCTAGCTCAAAATGTCGCTAACTCGGTTAGTAAGTGACCGAGGTTACGTTAAGGGATGTCTCACTCGTATGGAAACGTTCTGTGCGTCGGAAGATATAGACAAGGCAAGCTATGAGGCTCTTTTAGCAAAACGTCAACGAATCTTCGATTCCTTTCGAGACTATGAGACCCTCAACAAGGAAATTCTATTCCTTAACGCCGCTGACCAGGAAGATTACGAGGAGTATGAACGTAAGTACTCAAATTGTTTAACGTTGTTAGATTGTGCTATAGGCAAACTAAAAAAGGAACAAAACACTTCATCTCCTGATTGCTCCAAAAATGGATTTAAAAAGTTACCACCGATCGATATTAAACCGTTCGACGGTAAAAACATAGAAGATTTTATTCCTTTTATAAACATCTTCAAAGCTGTCTTTCATTCAGACTCCAATATAAGTCCTTGTCAAAAACTTTACTACTTACGTACCTATTTACACGGCGAGGCGCTTGACATCATAAAAAATTTGCCATTGACTGATGATAACTATTTATCAGCTCTTGAGTTGTTAGAAAAACGCTATAATAACATTCCCATGATAGTAAATCACCATGTAAACAGCTTGCTTGACTTGCCGACTTTCACAAAGTGTACTGCGCAGAATCTTCGCTCTCTTGTATCTAAAGTAAATCAGCACACTGCGGCTCTTAAAAACCTAGACTTACCTGTGGGGCAGTGGGATGCAATCTTAGTAAATATTTTGTCTCGCAAGGTTGATGGCTATACAAACAGGGGGTTTCACTTGGAACGAAATGAGAAAAAATTACCAGGGTTATCAGAGTTCCTTGAATTTATAGAAAAGCGTGCTGTTGCAATGGAGAATACTGCCAGCGAGAAGCCGTCACCGGCGCCGCCGGCTCCAGCAAAACTTGTGAAGTCTGGCAAGGCCAGCTTAGTATCGGCCATGAACCAGCTGTCATGTAAGTACTGCGACCAATCACATAAGCTTTATGAGTGTGCCCAATTTAAACTGCTGACAGTTCAAGGCAGGTGTGAATTTGTAAAAAGCAGGAAATTGTGTGTCTTGTGCTTGAATCAGCATCAGGGAAAATGTATGCTCCGCTTAAAATGCAATATCTGTCGCAAGAAGCATAACACGCTTATTCACACTGACGCTGAGTCAGACTCTGATACAAATGTAAGTAATGCTGCTACTACAAGCTCAGCTGGTGCTACTTCTGACAATGCTGTGGTGATGACTAACACTTCGCAAGAGAGAGATGTTTTGCTGCCTACTGTGGTGGTAAGGTTAATAAACAAAAATGGGAAATTTATTTATGCCCGTGCCTTGTTAGACAGCGGGAGCCAAGTGTCATTTGTTACACAAAAACTTGCTGAAAAAATTAACTGTAATATTTCCAAGGCTGATAAGACTATTACAGGCATAATAGATGGCACCAATAGTGTCACACAAAAGACTGAGTTTGATGTGTATTCCACGGTGAATGATTTTAATTTAAAAGTGACATGCTTTGTTGCTAAAAATATTACGTGCAACTTACCTCAACAGTCGTTAGATGTAACAAAACTGGACATTCCCTCATATGTCATGTTAGCTGACAAAACATTCCATCAAACGGGTGAGATAAACATGCTTTTAGGCTGCGAAATATTCTTCCAGGTGCTTCAGAGGGAGACCCTACCGCTGACACTGACTGGGCCCTACCTGGTGAATACTAAGTTCGGGTATGTTGTGGCGGGGAGTCTGCCAGTATCTGCTGGCGCAGTTTCTACGTCTAACCTATGCATAACTGTCAGAGGTAACCCATTTCATAATAAAAATAATACACACATCAGTGGCGAAAAATGTAATTATTTGCAGCAGAATAAGTCTTCCCTTGATACACAAAATCAGTCTTCTCTTTTGCTTGACAAACAGACTCAATTCACCTTCGAAGAACAAATTGATCACACCATTTCACAACTGTGGGAGTGTGAGAAAGTACCAAATATCTACAAGGAGGGCACAACCGAGCATCATCTTGCGGAAGAAAGTTTTATAAACTCTGTCAAGCTGGAAAACAAAAAGTTTTCTGTAGCTTTACCATTAAAGCTTCAGCTGGATGATGTTAAGTTGGGCGACTCATTTGGTAGAGTTTTGCAAAGGTTCTATAATCTTGAAAAACGTTTTTCCAAGGATAATAAGTTGTATGAAAACTATAAAGCTTTCATGCATGATTATGTTAGTCAGGGTCACGCAAAAATATATGATATATCTAATTATGATATCAATGCAGGAAATATTTATTTCATTCCGCACCACCCGGTGTTAAACCCTAATAGTAAGACTACACCGGTCCGCGCTGTTTTTGACGCGAGTATGAAAACAACAAATAATTTATGTTTAAATGACATCATGCTTAATGGTCCCACTGTGCAAAATGATCTTTTTGACATTCTAACTTTATTCAGAACATTCCAATATGTGCTACTTTGCGATGTCAAGGCTATGTATCGTGGGATTCTGGTAGATAATGACTATCGCTGTTTACAAAACATTCTTTGGCGAGATTCCCCTACGCAACCTGTTCAATGTCTACAATTGCAAACTGTCACCTATGGTCTAAAAAGTTCTGCGTTTCTAGCCACCCGCTGCCTAATTGAACTGGCTGATAGGTATAAAGATGAGTACCCACTAGCTTCGTTTGTCTTAAAAAACACAAGTTATGTTGATGATATCCAGTGCGGTAGCAATAACTTGCTAGAGCTTGCAGAAACAAAAAGGCAACTGATAGAGCTTATGGATAAAGCTAGTTTTTCCCTACACAAATGGTGTTCGAATTGCAGTGAACTTTTAAGTGATATTCCTGAATCTATTCATCAGTTAAGCAGTAAAAGTTTTGACAAAGTAAATAATACTTACATAAAGACTCTAGGACTTTCCTATGATGTACATACTGATACTTTGAATATGAAATGTCCAGTAACTGAAAAACAAGAAAGCTTCACTAAGAGAGAAATGCTAAGTTTTATTAGTAAGTTCTTTGACCCTTTAGGCCTAGTAGGACCTGTTTTGGTTCAGGCAAAATATTTGATGCAACAAGTTTGGTTTGAAAATTTAAAATGGGATGATGTGTTACCAGAATACCTTAATACCAAAATGGTTGACTTTACTCATAATTTGATAGACATGTGTTATATTTCTGTACCGAGAAATATTAATGTACCATCGCCTGTCAAAATGGAACTGGTTGGGTATGCTGATGCCTCAAATATTGCTCATGGCTGTTGTTTGTATTTGAGAGTAGTTAGCCATGACAATCAAGTGAATGTCAATCTTTTATGTTCAAAGTCCCGTATCAATCCAAAGGACAAAATTCTCACCACACCCAGACTCGAACTAAATAGTGCTGTGTTATTGGCTATTTTAGCCAGAAAAGTATATAACACTTTGTCACTTAAATATGACAATATCAATACAGTTTTGTACTCAGATTCAAAAATAGTTTTGTCTTGGCTAAATACAGAACCAGTAAAACTCACTGTTTATATTGCCAACAGAGTGGAGAAAATTAGGCAGCTTTGTGATAATTTTCAGTGGAGTTATGTAAACACAAATGAAAACCCAGCCGACTGGCTGTCGCGTGGCGTAGAACCTCACGAACTTAAAGGGAATTCTTTGTGGTTTCATGGTCCTCAATATTTACAAAATATAAATTATGTACATTGTGCGCTAGAAAGTACAAAACCAATAGATTTTGAACTTCCTGAACTCAAAAAACCTTCACCTGCGTCCTATGTATGTAGTAAGGTAAATAATCACTTTCAAGATTTCATTGAAAAATATTCAGATGTAGAAAAAATTACTAGAATATTAACTTATATAAAACGATTTTTGTTTAATTGTAAAAAACAAAATGTAACCAAGAAAAAAGGTACTCTGTGCCCAGAAGAGTTAACTTCTGCACTAAATGAATTGATCAAACTTGAACAAAGGAAGCATTTTGAAAAGGAATTTAAATTTGCTGAGTTTAAAACAAATGAAAAATCAAATTTAAGTAATTTAAATCCGTTCGTTGATGGTTTTGGTCTCTTAAGAGTGGGTGGTAGATTGCAAAATGCAAATCTCACATTCGATCAAAAACACCCTATTATATTGCCCAAAGGTTCAACCTTGACCAAATTATTAATTATTCATGAACATATTAGACTCAAACATGCGGGACAAAAGTTAACTCTGAGTAGTCTACATGAAAGATACTGGTTGATTAATGCTAACAGAGAAGTCAAGTCAGTTTTACATAAGTGCGTGCTATGTTTCAGGTTAAAGGCAAAGAATGCGAGTCAACTTATGGGTTCTCTTCCCCTTGATAGAGTCAATATGACACGGCCATTTCAAATTGTTGGCACTGACTATGCCGGTCCCTTCAGCGTGAAGCAAACTAGAATTAGGAAACCTGTAATAACTAAAGCCTACGTCGTTATGTTTATTTGTTTTCTTACAAAAGCCATTCATATTGAATTAGCCTCCGATATGACAACCAATACCTTTTTGGGCTGCTTAAAACGGTTTATCAGTCGCAGAAATAAACCTACTAAAATATATTGTGACAATGCTAGTTACTATAGAGGCGCCAATAGCGTACTGAACGAATTGTATGAGTCACTGAATTCCACAGAGCACCAAAATGAAGTAATAAATTTCAGTAATTCAGAAAGAATTTCTTTTCATTTCATACCGTCTTACTCACCTGTTTTTGGTGGCTTGTGGGAAGCAGGGATCAAGAGTATCAAATATCACATAAAACGTGTGATAGGTAACCTTGTACTTACCTATGAGGAAATGTACACGGTTTTAGTTCAGATTGAGAGTATTTTGAACTCTCGACCACTTACCCCTATATCTAGAGACTCAGATGACATGACGTACCTCACACCCGGGCATTTCCTCACAGGTGCGCCATTGACTTCATATCCGGAATTAAACTTAACTGATATTAATATTGGAAAACTTAGCTTCTGGAAACAATGTACTAAACTGCAACAAACCTTTTGGGTCCAATGGCACAAGCAATACTTAACAATGCTGCAGAGCAGACCTAAATGGCATACCGCCCAGCCTAATCTGCAGGAAGGTACTATGGTACTAATTAAGTCTGATAATGTTACTCCTCTTCAGTGGCAAGTAGGTAGAATTGTAAAGGTGATACCAGGCAACGACGATTTAGTTCGCGCGCTTGATGTAAAGACTCCTAAAGGGTTTGTCATTAGGACTAGTGTAATGAAAGTTTGTCCACTCCCTATTGATTATAACTAGTTTGTATAATTACTACTTTGTTTTGGGCCGACTCTTACTTAGTGTAAGCTAAATAATTTAAACTATAAGTTAATTAAAATTTTGAACTTAAGTTATGTGTAACCTAAATACCTAGTCTTTAATAAGAACAATATGTATACCAATTTAAGCAATAAAAAAAAAAATTACTTACCTATGTTCAATTTGCTATTTTTGCTTTTCAATTAGGTATTTTCTTAGTGAAACCATGTTGTTACTTTTCATTTTGGTTTCAGCAGTTACTGAAAAGACATGTTATTTGTTTTCTTTTATAGGTATTAAGTTTATAAGTGAAAATAGGTCTTAACGTTTTGGCTGAGGCCCGAGCATGTTCGGAACACATCCGATCATAGATTTAGCTGATTATTTTGTATAGTGTTGGCAAGACTGTTTCCGTTATCCATATTTGGTACTTTGCTGTGTCTATAACACGTTAGAATAAAAGCTGTGAATATAATTCATTCCGGCCTTTTTACTTATGTTTTCCCTAATATTGTGTGAAACACTGGCTTAGACTGCCGGTGTATTAAATAGTCATGTCTACCGTACAACTTAATAATGGCTTAGGGAAGTTGTTGGAGCTAGTGAGTGTCCGGCCCTGCAGGCTTCAGGAAGTAGCTGGAGGTGGTGAGTATACGGCCCTGCGGAACTTCCTTTTCAGCCTGAGCTAACTCGAGCTAACCTCTCACGTCTTAATATCCCGGCGATCCCTCTGCGAGTTCATATTTGACCCTTCCTTTGTGCCTGAACTAACTTGAATAAAGCCTTCTCTCATTCAGGCCTGATGAGCGTGACAGGACTGAGATTCTGGTTACCTGGTCAAAGTTTTTAAACATTTTTGACCTCTTATTTGCCTTACCTAACTTAAAAAAACCGTCCCGTCTCCAGAAGATAATGATCTCTCTACGTGTGCCTTTTTGAATCCTCTGTGCCTTATCTTACTTCAACAAACTCTCCCCGCCATCAGGTCCTGGTGATTCCCCTGCGGGTACCGCTGGAGCAGTCCCCGGTACTGTTCGTGTGGCAAGACTGGGCGCTGGGTGTGCTGTATACCAAAATCGTGTGCGCACTCACAATGATGGGCCCCGACTGGCGCATGCGCCGCGCCATCGAGAAGGTCTACCGGGATGGGATACGCGATATGGATCTATGGTGAGTGTTTTCGAACAGAACTTTTCGGTAGTTGCTCTGATATAGGAACAACATAATTAAAAGTAGAGTGTCACTCACTGATCTGCTTACTCATTCACTTACCTAATCACACAAGCGTTCACACACTCGTTTACACACTCACTCACTGGCTCACTCGCTCCCTTGATCGGCAGGGAATCCCGCCGTGTTTAACCCGCTGCCGGGCAAAGGTCTCCCTCATGATTTTCCACCCCTCCCTGTCTAGTCAATCGGGGAGAAAAGCTTGAGATATGTGTTGACTTTATTAAATGCTTTATTGACGGCCTCGGTGGCGCAGCGGTTTGGCACGCTGACTGTAAAACCGAAGGTCTCGGGTTCGGTCCCCGGCCGGGTCAAACTAGGAAACGAACTTTTCTAGTTTGTCTCGGGTCTTGGATGTTATCTATGTATTTATTGTATTAAATCTATCGTCGAGTTAGCACCTATAACACAAGTCATTTAGTTGTACTTAGTATAGGGCTAACGAGATCTGTATATGTCCATGAATATTTATTATTATTTATTATTATTATAAATTAACTAGGTCTACAGCAAAAAACTTTATAAATAAAATTAAAATAACCAAAAATCCAACTGCTCAGCATTAAATTGTTGTTGTTGTCAATAATTCTCATTAAGGCCAGTATTACAGAAGCGTGCTCAAGCGCCGATCTCTACTTAAGACTAGTTTTGAGTATGGATTTAATTTTAGAACGTTACTTGAGTCGAGATTCATCAAGCGCGACTCAACTGAGTAATAGCTAATTCGAGAACGATACTTGGGTAGCAATCTCTACTTAAGTAAAGATCAAATCTGTATTTACTCAAGTGTGGTCGGAACCACGCTTGAGAGTCGATCGGCCAGTTATTATATTTGTCAATTTGGAATGTTTATTGCAAAATTCGTATATTCGAAAACCTTGATTACTATGACGAAATAGTTAATGATAGCAGCAGCCGCTTAGGCATTTAAGGGACGCTCAAGACCCCTACTGCATGGATTCTAATAAGTGTTTATGTGCAAAAACAATTACATTAATATTGGGGTGATTTCATTGAAAAAATTTCACGCAACACTACCTGCTATGATAACCAGGCAAGGACATCACAAACATGAAAGTACACCGACACTGTGGCCACTTGTACAAATATAGGCCCACAGTGGGAATCGAATCCACAAGCTCGGTCTTGGTAACCAAGCGCCTTAGCGGCTAGGCCAACATGACAGTCACAAAAGGAATAAATAAAATAATCAGTAAAACAATCTCAGCTTTTTTATTGCTCATAAAATTGGAAATAATTGAAACATATCCTATAAATCCACTGTGTTGAAGATGACTTTTTATCTTCCTCGAGGAGGATCCTCTCCACTGCGGTGAAGTTGATTTTTTATTTACAACGAGCAAAGTTCCTCTTCACTGAGGTGAAGTTGAAGTTTTATGTTCAACGAGCAGGTTGCTCTCCACTCCAGTGAAGTTGAAGTTTTCTGTTCAACGAGCAGGTTGCTCTCCACTGCAGTGAAGTTGAAGTTTTATGTTCAACAAGCAGGTTCCTCTCTACTGCGGTGAAGTTGAAGTTTTATGTTCAACAAGCAGGTTCCTCTCCACTGCGGTGAAGTTGAAGTTTTATGTTCAACAAGCAGGTTCCTCTTCACTGTGGTGAAGTTGAAGTTTTATGTTCAATGAGTAGGTTCCTCTCCGCTGCGGTGAAGTTGAAGTTTTATGTTCAATGAGCAGGTTCCTCTCCACTGCGGTGAAGTTGAAGTTTTATGTTCCATGAGCAGGTTCCTCTCTACTGAGATGAAGTTGAAGTTTTATGTTCAACAAGCAGGTTCCTCTCCACTGCGGTGAAGTTGAAGTTTTATGTTCCATGAGCAGGTTCCTCTCCACTGCGATGAAGTTGACTTTTTATCTTCTACGAGGAGGACCCTCTCCACTGCAGTGAAGTTGACTTGTTATGTTCCACAAGGAGGATCCTCTCCACTACGGTGAAGTTCCATTTTCTCACACCTCGTTTCAAAACAGCGATTAATGTTCAAATTATACCAAACCGACTATGTACAGATATTAGTAAATTTAGTAAACAAACGTAAATAAACAGACAGACGTCAAGAGAATTTTGGAATTATTCTAGAGCAGACATTTGTTACGTTCCGTTCTGTACTCAAAGCGAATAAATGAATTAAGAAGCGTGAACGTTTTGCTTCCTTTAAATATACGGTTCACTACAAACTAATAACAAAATAAAGAAACTTTGAACATTTTTATTTCCGAATAAATAAAAACTATTTTAGTTTCCTCTGTATATTTCACATAATTTACTAAGTTTCATAGTCACGTTTTTGTAACATGCGTAAAACGGAATAAAAATCTACACTAGTATTTTTCTTGTCATGGAAAACAAACTTTAATCATAGACAATCTGATTGCAATTCTGAATCTCTACTTAAGCAGTGATTGGCTGATCTCTACTCAAGAACTGTTTGAAAATAAAGGGAGTGCTTGAGCATCGATTTAGCGCTCAAGTAATGATTAAGTGATCTGAGATCAATCTGTGCTTGAGCATCGTTCTGTAATACCGGCCTAAGAGTTGCATTGTTGAATTCGGAACACGCTTAGTAGTTAATGTTCACCACTCAGGTTGTTAGTTAAATTTTTTCAGTTTTTTTATTTTTCTAATTAGTGATTTCTTTTTATTTTTTGGATTTATGCTGATTTGTCGTAACCTATTACACTCGCGCAAAGCGACGAATCGATTGAGGTACTATTTATCCAAAATCCGACTATCGGTTAAGGAGTTACGAGGAAACATAGAATCGAACATACACACATACATCCATACGAGCCAAACACATTGCCCTCCTGTTGAGCTCCGCTAACCATTCGTCCAACCAAACTAAAAGTAACCCAAAAATAGCCCAAACTTAGGTTAATCATGGACTTGGACGTGGATTTTTTGGCGCAGGTTCATAATCAGCCAAGTGGCGGCGCCGGTGGTATTCTGGCTGGGAACCCAAATATAGCCCAAACTTAGTTTAATCATGGACTTGGACATGGATTTTTTGGCGCAGGTTCATAATCAGCCAAGTGGCGGCGCCGGTGGTTTGCTGGCTGGGCCTGGCGCTGGCCGTGCCCTACGCCTTCGCCCACAGCGTGGCGCCACTCGTAGTGCACTCCCCGGCCCAGCGCAACCTCATGGCGCGCCGGGTCTACCCGGCCCTGCTACTCATGGTTGCGCTCACCACTCTCGCAGTATTCCAGGTAACGTTTGCAGCAACAAGTGCAGGTAACCCTTACTTTACTGTCCATCTGCGATGTTACTAACAATGTCTACCAGCTAACACTGCTCTCTGCCTCTGCTACTCACGTTCTATCGACTTTGCTACTCATTCTGTCTACCGGCTTTGCTACTCATACTATCTACCGGCTTTGCTACTCATACCGTATTCCGGCTTTGCTACTCATACTGTATTCCGGCTTTGCTACTCATACTATTTACCGGCTTTGCTATTCATAATGTCTGCCGGCTTTGCTACTCATAATGTCTACCGGCTTTTTACTCATAATGTCTACCGGATTTGCTATTCATATTGTCTGCCGGCTTTGCTACTCATAATGTCTACCGGCTTTGCTACTCATAATGTCTACCGGCTTTGCTACACATACTATCTACCGGCTTTGCTACTTATAATGTCTACCGGCTTTGCTACTCATACTATCTACCGACTTTGCTACTCATAATGTATACCGGCTTTACTATTCATAATATCTACCGGCTTTGTTATTCATACTATCAACCGGCTTTTCTACTCATACTATCTACCGGCTTTGCTATTCATAATATCTATCGGCTTTGCTACTCAATCAGTCTACCGGCTTTGCTACTCATAATGTCCCCCGGCTTTGAGTCGTCTTTCTGTTTAACGGACTTGATCCTCAATCAGTCTACCGGCTTTGCTACTCATAATGTCCCCCGGCTTTGAGTCGTTTTTCTGTTTAGCGGACTTGATCCTCAATCAGTCTACCGGCTTTGCTACTCATAATGTCCCCCGGCTTTGAGTTGTCTTTCTGTTTAACGGACTTTATACTCAATCAGTCTACCGGCTTTGCTACTCATAATGTCCCCCGGCTTTGAGTTGTCTTTCTGTTTAACGGACTTTATACTCGATCAGTCTACCGGCTTTTCTACTCATAATGTCCCCCGGCTTTGAGTTGTCTTTCTGTTTAACGGACTTTATACTCAATCAGTCTACCGGCTTTGCTATTCATAATGTTCCCCGGCTTTGAGTCGTCTTTCTGTTTAACGGACTTAATACTCAATCAGTCTACCGGCTTTTCTACTCATAATGTCTGCCGGCTTTGCTCCTCCATTGCGTTTACGGGACTTGATACTCAATCATTCTGTCGGCTTTTGGCCGGTTTCAGAATTGAGAATTTCACTAAGTACATACTTATGTAACGTTCTGTCACGCTCTTTGCTGAGAAATTCGAAGAGACTCCAGTTAAAAGTATTTACTTAGCAAAATCTCAATTGAGAAACTGGCCCTGAGTTATCCCGTAGGTCAGGTGCAAAAATTTACAACTTTTGGTGGGCAATATTGGCGCCGCCATATTGGAGCCCAGAATCCTCCCGATGCCGAATTACTAAGAGAATATTCACCATAGTAACTATTGTATTCTCAGTAGAACAGATCCATGCTCTGCGCAAACGAAAGCTCCTGAATTCTGCAGCTTACAACTCTTGGTGTTTGTTGCCAGGAAAATGGTTTAGTGGACAATATTTCTATCTATCTATAATCAGCCTACATCAACCCACTGCTGGGCATAGGCCTCCTTTTTATTGCGCCATTCCTCACGGTCCTGTGCTAATCTGATCCATCTCTATAACAATATTTATTTATAATTTTTAGTTTATAGTACAGTTTATTTTACCAAACAACAACAATGCGTCTCTTCAACAGATCCGACAATTCCGCAAGCTCTACGAACACATAAAGAACGACAAGTATCTGGTCGGACAACGTCTAGTGAACTACGATCATCGGCGGCACAAGGCCCAACAACAACAGAACGCGGTTGCAGCCGCCAACTGAACGGTTTAACACTGTTTCTAGTTTTATTATTTCATTCATTCACACGGCCTGCTTGAAGGCGCAGTGGGATTTTTGCGGTTAACACCTGAAGGGAATTACAGTCAATTGTCTAGTTCTTTCATTCATTTATTAGACTGACCTAGTTCATTCATTGAAGATTTCTAGATGTGCAGATGTGAAGGGATTAAATTTAGACTCCAGTCGTCACATATATGAATTTATTGGGCTTGTTGTCTGAAGGAACAGGTTCTGTGGCTACCAAATAAATGGGGTAAAATAAAAAGTAATTCAGGCTGAGTTGAATCAAATAGCATTTCACTTATCATTCGATTCGAAGATTCGATGTTTCTGTTATGATGTAACTTCCGTTAATAAACCTATAGTATTAGTCTGCAGGAGTTCTAAATGCAGTGAAATTTTAGAATTCTATTTTGTGTAACTTCAGTACAATAAACATATTAAAGTGAACTTTGTGATGTTTATTGTGAGATACAGTATAACCCAACTTTTTGTAACACTGTAAACTTCCACATTTCTTTGTAAGGTCTTATCTCTGCCATTACTCGTGAAGGATAGAACCTGTCCACATACTTTTATACGGTATGCACTTAAACTCAGACCGCCTTATTATAAAAACCTGAATAAGTCCTGGTTTAAACCAAGACTAAAAGATCTAGGATTGTTACGGTATCAAAGTTAGACCCAGATCAAATGTGTGTCGTTATTACAAATAGAAGACTATTCGAGGATCAGTTAAACCAGAAATCAGCCATGGTTCAAATAATATTCACTGATTCGTTCATTCAGCTTTCATTCAATGCTGCGTTCCGTTTTACTAAATGGATATTATCTTAACATTTTAAACGCAAAAATATTCATTATTGCGTATTTTAAACCTATAAATCGTAAACTGTTCTTTGTTTAGGTTCCAATCTAACTAAAATGAGCACAATTAATTATTATATTGTTATTGGAGCGTTTTTAAAATCAAATGGCTACTCTCGTGTGAAATGGAATGAAATATTCGAGCGCGCGCGCCAATCCGAGACGTCAAAAATTTTCTGATAGTTTCATACTGGGAATAGGTAGGTATTATTAATTTTTAAACTTTGGGCGGTTTCGTTGTTGATTATTATAATAATAAAATGGAACATTTGAAGAAAAACGTGAACCTATATTTGTATCGAAAATCTTCGTCACTTAATTTGAAGAGAATTCACACGATGACGAAGTCCAAATCATGTCCCAATGTCCAAATCATCGAAATCCATCATATCAATGGCGTCCATAATATCAATTATTTATTGCAATCTATGACACACAAAACCAAACAAATACAAACGTCAATTTGGATGTTAGTCCATAGATAAACTAGGGGTATCAGAAGTTTAACTTTAGTACCATAGATAGTCCATGACGTAGCGATAAACTTCGTTTTGTAATAACATTTTACTTGGTCTATGGTTTAAACCGGGTAACAATCCCAGTACTAAATTTAGACCGCGTTTTGGAATAAGGCTGATACGGCATAAAGCTCTTGATGGCTCCACTGCCTAGTTCTCGATCCTGTTTAATGCAATCAAGCACTTGCGAGCGCAGCGTTAAGATTCGTTATCCGCTGCAGGTAAAGTAAAGCTGTGAACGGGCGATTAAATAACGTAATAATTCTCACCCGTTAACATTGAGTTCGCTTGTAATCTTTTTTGTAGTATGTAATACATTCTAATTTTGATTACATTTTGGTTTGTTTCTTTTTGTGATGAGACGTAAAGTGAGAATATTCATTTGCCGATCTACTTTTTGGGGTATGCTCGATTTAATCACCATCATCATCACCCGTTTGGCGCCCACTGCAGGATATATCTTCTTCTTCAGGCTATTTTATGTAGTCCGCTGCTGGACATAGCCCTCCACTAATGAGCGCCATAGCGCCCTGTCTTCAGCATCTACCTGCAGGATATATATCCGCCCTCATGTTTTTCCAAGATTCACGGTCTTGTGCCGTCCGCATCCAGCGACTCCCCGCCACCGTGACCAGGACGTCAGACCATCTGGTGGAGGGCCTGTAAGATTATATACTCATCTTCAATACTAGCTCTTATGTCCAGCATGGATAGTACGATAGCGCGACCCACGCGTATTGTGGCGCAAAAATGTCAGAATTTGACAAATAATGTACTGGAAAGTTGCGACTTATGACGTTAACGCGCGACTCCTATCATATTGCTACCTGCGCTAGTCTTGAGAGCTATGGAATGCCTAGTGGTGTCGAAACACTTGCTTAAATGACGTATTCTGTTGTGTATCACACATTCATATCAATTGCGTCCGAATAGTTGTTTTAGGTGTGGATAGTGGCGTTAAATAAATGCTTGTATCTGCCGGTTTCTTGCAGGTTTACAATTTGTAAACGAACTGTTAATGGCTGTCAGTTGGCCAAAGTGCATATCAAAAAGTGAATCGTCAACAGATTTTAACATAACATGAATCGGGGGCTAACCTTCGGTTAATCGTACACTAGCAGATTAGTCTTCTTCTTCAGGCTATATAATGTAGTCCACTGCTGGACATAGCCCTCCCCTAATGAGCGCCATAGTCATCTGTTAATGATCGTTTTCAGCACAACTTCGCAAAGCACTTCATAGATGGCGCTTATAGGCGTGCACATACAAGAACAGGGACACCTCTGTCAAATTAAGCTTCGCACAGATTAATTAGTAAGCGCCATCTATGAATAGATTAGTAGACTTGTGCTGAAAATGGCTCACAGCTGTCAGTTGTTTTTAACCAACTTCAAAAAAGGGGGAGGTTCGCATTGCGTCGAATTTTTCTTCCATTATGCAAGTTTCTCGATTACTTGAAGTCGCTTGGACCGATTTAAAGTTTATTTGAAAGGGTTTGTAAAGGGTCCCAGGTGGTCCCATGGTCATCAGGTCAGGATCTGATGATGGGATCCTCGAGAATCGAGAGAGGACTCTTTAAATTTTACAAGCAAACTTGTAGTTGGGTGTTTTTCATAGCGACTCGTGCTTATGCTTTCGGGAAATACAATTTGGTGGAGTCATAGTGCTGATGAAGACCGCTTTCGAAAAGTTATTTTTCTCGAAAGTTTCCTCTCTCGTAGAAGATTCTCGAAAACTTCCCTTTAGTACTCGTTACAAAAATCATGATTTATAAAAAAATCGTTAAACAAAAATATTTAAATATGTATAAGATAACCAACTTCAAAACATTACATCACTAAAATCACAGAAAATATTACACGTCTACTTTGGATTGAAAACTCATATTCGTTTAAATTGTTTCTGTATTTTAGTGCTGTAGTGTTTTTAAGACGGTTGTTTTTGTATGCACTTTGAACATCTTACGGCTTTCGTAAATCGGGGGTACATCTATTTTGTACTGCTGCATCACACACGCCATACATTGGTTGTATTTTTGCCCTCATCTTTGTTGTGTTTTGTCATGCACGCAGAAATTTTACTTGTGTGTGTTTTTTCTTCTGTATTATTTTAAGTTTTTTTGTTTTATTCGATTCCATGATGTTGGAAATGTGCATGTATTTCAAAAAGTACAAATAAATGATTAGCTATCTATATCTACTTTGGTTAAACCAGTGGTTTTATATCTGATATTTTGATGAATTCAAAAGTGATTTTTCAATATTAATGCTGATGTTTTTTGCACTGCTTATGGTGTTCGGTGCGTTCTTTTAATACAAAAATCAATGTAATAAAATGATGTGTTTATTAGTTAAGATACACTGTTGAATAGAGTATAATGGGGGCACTGCACTATATTTAATTTGAGTAATGTGAATGAAGCTTTTGCCTATAATCCTATTTTATTTTCCAAGTCCACGTGCACCAATCAACCACGTGATCAGTTTTACCTAAAACACTATCGAGTGAACTTACTTTACAGCACCTTCTTTGTGTTCGTGAAAAGACTTAGGTTTATTTTTGAAGTTTAAAGAAGTGTGTCCCAAAATAAGCTTTGAGTTATAATGTATTCTGAAACTTCCGAAAGTATAGACTTTATTTCGTGCAGCTGCTAAAGACCAAGTGGAGATAAGTTGCTCTTGGAATTTCCAGAGCGAGATATCGGTTTTTAGTTAATTATCAACGTGTTTTAAATATCGATATGTGTGACCGAATGATGGTTTATCATTGAGCATAGCTTTAGTCCAGAGTTAAATGTCAGTCTATGCCTGTGCGCTTCTATCTGTTGACCTTTTAATACAGACTGCATGGCAATCCCAACTGATAACTCGGACGCTGTAGAGCCTACAGTTTAGATGTGGTAGATGGTGGTTTTTTTAAGCAAAATAGCAGAGAATTGGTTGCCAACCTCCAGTAGGAGATGGCACATTAGTAGGTTTGATACATTGAAAAAAGAACATAGGCATACTATCCCTTTGTATATTACTTGATAAACCATCATGCGATCTAATAGTGATGAATGATAAATAAAATAAATGTACATATATATTTTACAACTTCCGAACAAAATTTTGATTAAGCCAGAGAGGCATCGCAGAATTGTTATTAAATAATGTTTCTGCTTTATAAAATATTCAAGACGAAAACAAAAAGAGTTTTTAAAGTTCTTAAAATAATTTAGATCTCTCAAGTTTTTTGTAAGGGGGTAATTATTTTATACTGTTGACTTTAGTATCAAGGGCAGGGGGTACAAATAGAATAAAAATAAAGCATTAGTTGTATCATCTTAGTTATACTATTTTTATTTTTAATGCACTAACCCGTGCTAAGGACAATTTTAAAAACCTATTTAGAGGCTAAAAATTGCACCCATGCCGGGATTCGAACCCGCGACCTCTCGAATCCCGGCATAGGTGGAATTTTTAGCCTCTAAATAGGTTTTTAAAATTGATCTTAGTTGCCTACAATTTTGTTAAGTAGGTGTGTAAAATATTTAAAGTATTGAAAGTTTCTGTTCAGTTCTAATTATATTCATCTTTATTCATTGTTTTTAATCCGATGTAATATATTTTCATTCTTAAGTTAGCGGACTGCTCTGTGATTACCCGGTGGGCGATGTTTGCCCGAGCAGTCATTTTCTGGACTTCTTCCTATGCATGTAAATTCTAACGTATGTAAAGTTTAAAACGTAGCAATTTACGATTGAATCGACCGTTGAAAGGTCAGGCGTGGCCTGCCCGCATCAGTAAATAATTTAGTTAACACTTTATGCAGGCGGCCGTTTGTAAACGAATAAATGAATTTATTGAAATTATCTTTGTGTCTTATTTACCTTATTCTTTTTCGTGTTATTCGTTGACCTGCAGGCGGTCTTATTACGGTAAGCGGGAGGGTCCCATTATTTCCATTTTCCATTGGAATGGAAATTCTGAAAAATTCTGATACTGCCAGATTTATGCAAATCCGTCTCACAATAAAATCTCCATTGATGTGAAAAAGATCGAATGGAAATAGTGATAATTGATTTCTTTAACAAACCGTCTCAGTATTACCATTATAAATAAAGCTACAATGCGATAAACTTAGATTGATTCATCCATACGTGTTCTCGGAAATGGTGAGATTTAGACGAAAATGATGTATGAAAAAGTTGTAGGAAATGTATGAATTACAGCCATCCTATGGACCCGATTTTTGAATTACCATTTTAAAACATTCTCAAGTGGCCAGGACCTCTATTGGTAGAGGAAATTGCGGCGTCTGACAAGCGATCGTGAATTCGGCGTCGCGACTTAGCCATTAACCATTGACGGTTATTCTCAGGAAATAATGAGACCCACCCCTGTAAGCAGACGAGCTACAGAGCTACCTAAGACACTTTTGCAAAAAGTGACTTAGGTACGCATCTCTTAATTATATAGATTGTGATTTTAACGATCCATGACCAAAATGCTGTCTGGTCCCCAAGAACATTGCCGTCCCACGTCGTAGTCGATCGTAAGTTTGAAAATCACAATTTATGTAGTAATGATAACTTTCACACAATACCATAATCAGGCAAGGTAATCACAAACACGAAAATACACCCTTCAATCAATTGAACTATTTATTGAACTAGTGAGGCCATTTGTACCGATGTTCCGCGGTCCCCGTGGTATGATAACCATAGGTGATACAACAAAGTCGAAGTCAAAAATGTTATCTTCTATAATATAAAAATGAATCGCGGAATGTGTTGGTAAGCGCAAATCTCGAGAGCAGCTGGCTGAACCGATTTCGCTAATTATTTTTTTAGGATATTAACGTAACATAACATTTACATACCTACTGGCACATACATTGCTTCTGGCCCCACACTAGGATACCCTGTGTCGTGGGAGCCAGAAACAACGACATCACAAACATGAAGTTCCTTGACGTACGAGGATGGTTCTTACGGAGAAAAAAACAATAAAGAATCGACTGTTAGGCGGTACGAAGTTCGCTGGTCAGCTAGCAGATACGTAATATAAAAATGAATCGCTGAATGTGTTAGTAAGCGCAAATTTCGAGAGCAGCTGAACCGATTTCGTTAATTCTTTTTTTAGAATATTCCTTGAAGTACGAGGATGGTTCTTACGGAGAGAAAAATAAAAAAAAATAAAGAATCGACTGTTAGGCGGTACGAAGTTCGCTGGGTCATCTAGTTCACTATAAAAAATGCGATGAACGTTATGAAAGTCAAAGCTGTTACTTTCACGACAATTTTAATCAGTGGATATGATTAAATAAATTATAATAAATTCTATGATACACAATCAGCTGTAACTAAGATACCCTTTGCTATGGTAACCAGGCAAGGACAGCAGTGTGTTGCATAGCAGTCGTGAATATGCACCCAGACAGGCCATCCGTACACATCAAGTGCAGTGGAAATCGTCCAATGGAAATCGAAACCATGACCGCTGTTGTGGTAGTGGTCAAGGGGTTAACCGCTGTACCAACGAGGCAGTTCCTAAGAGAGTTTGAAATTGGAAAATGGCTTAAAGATCGCAAAAACGGTACAAAAATAAATAAATTTATTCTTTTTGTTCGTTACTTTTTGTAAAAGGAAGTTTTTCAAACTTCTAGCTAATTGGAACTATTTGATTCCGCTACTTGACTCGTATCAAATTTGACGCGATAAATGAATATTTCCTGTAGTATTTTACTTAAGATACTGAAATATATTGACTTTGCTAAGTAAGTATGTAGGATGGCTGCAAAATTCGCAAATTTAAATAATATTTACCGCTTTAATTCGGAACGGTGAAAACGCTATCCGCTATGTTGAAAGCATCTTTCGGTTGTAAACAAACATCTGTCAGCCAGAACCAGTGGACATTGATTATTATAGGACTTACATCAAAGTGATCTTAACGTAAATACACCCGAGTTTCAGTCGATAAAGTATCGGTATCTCTTTTGGCAAGTTTGAGCCAATTTTTTCGTGTGTTTATTTCACTGGGTACACAAATCCATAACTTCCCGGGGTTCTTTGTTTGTTTTGTTTTTTTACATGTTTTTTTCTCGAACAATGCAATAATGATAATTGCTATATTTTGCAAGTAAACTCGATGAAATCATGGTATCGTCGTTGTTATTTCACTATGCTCAGAAATCACTCACAGTTGTTGAATGTCAAACTTTATTTACAAGACTTCAGGTCTTCAAACCATAGACAAAAATGGCTGACCGCGTTTTTGGCTGTTTAGCAAAGCAAAGTTTTAAAATATATTTTTTGGTTGCTTTTAGGCTCTCAAAATATATACTAAAATATTTTTTGTTCTAATGGAAGAGACATGTACCATTTAAGACTTACTTGCAAAGAGAGTCAAATTCGAATGTTATATTTTTTTAAACGTTTCAACCTTCTTAGTAATAAAAAATAACAATAGTCAATAATTGACTGTTGTTTTTGACCTATTGTTTTTTATCACACATCAAAGAGGGTGAAGGTAGAAAGATTGACGAAACAAATATATATTGCGAATGTGAGTGAAAGAGCTGGTAAAGGACGTCCCAGGCGGACATACATCGACCAAATAGGGGATGTATTAGCAAAGGGGAAGATAAAAAGTACCCAGATCCGGCGTGCGTGCATGCAACGACTTATGAACGTTGATGAAGCGAAGGTGATCTGTCAAGATCGTGGCGAGTGGCAGTCCCTGGTCTCTGCCTACCCCTCTGGGATACAGGCGTGGGGTTATGTATGTACATGTATGTATGTATGTATGTATGTATGTATGTATGTATGTATGTATGTATGTATGTATGTATGTATGTATGTATGTATGTATGTATGTATGTATGTATGTATGTATGTATGTATGTATGTATGTATGTATGTATGTATGTATGTATGTAATAAAAACTGTTTTTATACGGATTTTACTAGTTTATTTTACATTTTTAAAATTTTCCGACGTTTCGGCACTTTTTCAGGTGCCGTGGTCTCGGAAGGCATCCGAAATTGTAAAAATGTAAAATAAACGAGTAAAATCCGTATAAAAACAGTTTTTATTATGTCTAGTGCTCGTGTTAACCTTAGAAAATACTATGTATGTATGAATGTATCAAAGTTCTACGTACGCAACGAAAATTGAATTAAGTCGATAAGATTTTAGAGCGATGATTTTTTATGATTTTAAAAGTTCTCTCTCTTCGCAAAACTGTGCCGCTCATCTTCAAAATGCTTTTGGGAGAGAAGCACGTTGTTTGAGCACCGTGAGGCGATGGTTTGCTGAATTTGAGAGAGGTCGAGTTTTTTTACATGACGAATTTCGTGAAGGGCGGTCTTTAACTGTGGCACTGTTAAGCGGCTAGTTGAAGAAAACCCGCGGATTACCTACGAGACAATTCGAGGACTATTGGGGATTGGTATGAGCCAAATTCAGAAAATTTTACACGAAGAATTGAAATGAAATGAGAGTTTTATGAAAGTTTTATGAAATGAAGAAAGGTTTTATTCTTAGTAGCGCAGAAACTGCGGCTTAATGAACGTTACAATTCAAACTGGGTGTCCATATCAAAATCTGGATCATTTTGGAGAAGAAATGGACAAAAAAATTCCAAATTTAGTCTTTTCAAAGTCCTTCATTAACATAGTTTACATAATTATTATAAAACATAGAACTCATACATTGTACTGGCTTTAATTTCAGACCTCATGGTCATCTGAATAATCCTTTATGTTATAGTAGCCCTTTTGGCACACAGTGTGCTTAACACATTTTTTGAATCGTGTTTAAATCAGGATTTGATGAGAGGTTTCACTTTTACCAATTCCGAAGAGGCAGCGATAGCGTTCAATCAGCACGTGGAAAACATGCCTTCAGATCTGTGGTCTTCCTGTTTAAAAAAATGGTTCGAGCGCATGAAAAAAATATTAAAATGTAAAGGAGAGTATTTTGAAAAGCAGTAAACATAATATTTTGGTTATAACATGTTGTTTTTTTAAGTTACGCAAAACTTATAGTGTGACCTACGTATATCGTCTATGTATGTCAATGTATATATATGTATGTCGCAGGCAATTTGTATTATTCCTTGTTTTTAATTTTAACAATTAAACGGGTCGCAAATGCATTGACATTTTGCCTTCGGTATATTTAAAAACAGCGAGCGTTTGTAAACGGACGACGCCGTTTGTCACCGCGGAATAATACAAATTGTCTGCAACATGTTTCGGTAGGAAAGTAAGAAGCCGTAATTTGATACTTTCCCCGCACAGTGCAGTACACTTTTCTATGAACATATTTTTAAGATGCGAACGGGTGCCAGCCATCAGTCTTCTCGTGACCACGATGACTGTAACGTCGTCGAAAGGTCGAGGTAAAATAGCAATAAATTACTACGCGATTAAGCCCCGATACTATTCTAACTTTTCTATGAAGCCTATATAAACTTCCCACTGTACAGACCGAGCACAGTTCTTCTCCCAGAGAGAGAAAGAGAGAGAGAGAATATAGGCTTAGTTACCACGCGTGCCGACCGCCGATTGGCAATACTTTTTGTATTTGAACATCTCTGACACTCATGTTTCCTCACGATGTTTACCTTCAAATTTAGCGAGAGGTTTTGCTCCTATAATTTCACAAATGTAGGTACTTAACTTAGAGAACAAAGTCATTGGTACATGCTCGCACTTAATACACATTAATGGGAGAATGTTAGCTAGTCGATGTTATTAGCTTTAGCAATAAACCTAGCAGGTAGCATGTACCAAAAGATGCATTAGCAAATGGGATGGACTATCACCGTACAAGGTATTATCTTCACGAGCAAGTGACACTGTTGGGTTGCTAGTCCCATAATTACTAAGAAAGTACCTATGTAGCAAGTTATGCCTATTTCCCGTACAGGCAGATACAAGGGTTTGACGATTGCCATGACCTTAACAAAGCCTACAAATAATGCAACAATAGAAGTATTTCTTCCTACTAAATCACACTCAGTAAAAAGTCCTCTCGATTAGTCTACCAATGGAAAGAGGGCAAGATGTGCAGATTAAATCATTCTGTGATTGATTCATTCTGTGCGCCATGCGTTACGTGAACGTTCGTCGTGCTTGCCCAGCACCTACGAGTATACCAGCCTGGGCTAGGCAGTCGGCCTAGCCTTCAGAAAAGACAAGGCTTTCCTCACAATGCTTTCCTTCATAGTTAGCGCGTGGTATTGCTACTACAAATTCGCAGATGTACAAATTAACAAAGTCATATCCGGTATCATGCTTCCGTGCTTCGCAAGGCATGTTTAGCCATTGGTGCCGGCTGTCATGTAATAACAGTCGCTAAGCCATGTCAGAGGACTTATAGGCGGCTTGATAACTTCTGACAGTAAGGCTCGCCACTGTCTTACAATCCTCCACCAACCCGGACCCGCGGTTGAGTATGGCCTAACCTTCCTGCGATGCAGGGTGCTCCAGGAGTCGGGTCAAGGAAACACACACAATAGTATGTCCGCACTCGGAAACCAACCTGGGTTCTCGATTCCGAGTCCATTGCTCTACCCACTGCACCACCGTTTACTCAAAAACTCTGTGTAATTAATCCGAGCCTTACTCCACTGAGCTCGATAGGCAAAAAAACTATAGGTAGATAGCTATAGATAAGAGTGGTGTATCTTAAAAGGCACTCACGTTCTATCCATTACGGGCCGCGGGAGGTTCTTTAAGGGACCCATCTAGATAGTGTGACCACGATACGATATAATATGAAGCCACGTTTTCTCGACCTTTTTTTGACAGAGTGAAATAATTTAGCTACTCGGAAGCTGTATACGTAGTTGGTAAAGAAAACTAAACTGAGTTTTTTTAAATTGCTCCTTGAGGGTTCATAAGAGGCCATAAACGATTGACCAATATGACATCGCAGATGTAAATAGTAAAATTTTAGTCATCAGCAGTACCATCACGTTGTCAGAGAATAATTAAACTTTATTATAATAAAATAGAAATTAAAAAAATTCTGCTTATTAATATTGAATATGTCGCTGCTTATTAATATCGAATATTTTGTTGCTCGATTAGATATTTTTACCGCTTTGTAGTATTTTTACCGACCACTAGTTGCAGCTCAAAATACTTTTACTGCTGACCCAAACGGAGCGGAGCAGAGTAAAAATGTTTCGTTTTCGGATGACCTAAATGCCGTTTTGGTCATCCGAAACGGATTCACCGATTTTTTTTGTATATATAGTAGGTCTCAAAAGAGGTCTTAGGCTATTTAATATGACAAAACAACTTTGCGGGGTCAACTAGTAATAATATAATATAGTGGTTTTGTTTAAATCCCCTTAGTAGGTCATGGAAATCTAACTCGTAACACAAGCTCGTAGCGCGTAGCCCGTAGCGCTTAATTCGTAGCGCGTAGCTCGTAGCGCGTAGCGGCGTATCAGTCGATGTAAAAGACCTTTATAAAAAAAGACTGGGGAACTATTTGCTTTCACGCGTTGACAATAAGGCCGTCCATATTTGGTGAAAGAGTGACAAATATGTATTAAATAATAAGAAAGTTTAGTAGTTAACCTAACAAATAATCGCGATGCCCGTCCAGTCCAGTCCCTTTATAATACTGTGGCGTCTCCGCCACAGTATTATAAAGGGACTGCGGGAATCTTCTCGGTTTTGATAAAAGTTTTCTTTTATGTGAATATAATTAATTCCTACTACTTTAAAAACCTATTTACAGGCTAAAAATTTCACCCATGCCGGGATTCGAACCCGCAACCTCTGACTATCCGTGCCAGCGCTCTACCAATTTAGCTAATGAGGCCGTGAGTCGCCCATTGGCTCAATTGGTAGAGCGCTGGCACGGATAGCCAGAGGTTGCGGGTTCGAATCCCGGCATGGGTGAAATTTTTAGCCTCTAAATAGGTTTTTAAATTTGTTCCTTAGCACAGGTTAGCGCATTAAAAATAAAAATAGTATAATTCTACTACTTTGTCTTTAACCTTTACGCCGGCACCAACCAACACACCTACACTGGTGACCCACGAAGAACGCAACCTCGTAAAAATGCTAGACCAACTGGACATATTCGGCACGTGTAGCACTGTCGACGGCAATCCCAGCGCGAGCGGCAGTCAGGAGCCGAACGAAGTCTGCAAAGCAGGTGTACGAGTCCCTCCATTCTGGCGTGAAGAACCGGGGGCGTATGGTTTCGCCAAGTTGAATACCAATTCGCGTTAGCTGGAATTACGAGCGACGCGACTATGTTCAACATCATAGTGTGGCAACTCGACATGGAGTTTGCGAAGGTGGTAAGAGACATTATAATGAATTAATATAAACCCACAACCGAAAAGCGCCTATCTTTTGCGTCGGAGAAGAAAACTCTACAGCTGATTCAATACGAAGAACTCGGCAATTGCAAACCATCCCAGTTTCTTCGCCACTTGCAGAGCTTGGCGGGTCCAGATGTACCAGCTGACTTTATCCGAACAGTATGGGCGAGCAGGCTCCCTTCTAATTTTCAAACTATCATCGCTTCTCAGTCGCAGATGCCGATTGAAGACGTAGCAGACTTGGCAGACCAAGTACATGACATTTTGCAGCCAGGCCTACATGTAGCTAGCACATCAGCACCGCCAGCATTTCTGCCAACGCTTACATCAGATGCCACGCTCGAAAGCAAGGTCACAGAGTTAACTAGAATGGTTGAAGCGCTGTACAGGAGAAAGGACGATCCTCGACGACAGCACCGTGGTACTGACCGATCACGCTCGAAGTTCAGCAACCGCCAAAGATCTCGCTCACGCTTATACCCAGACAAGCACCCCCACTGTTGGTACCATTTCACTTTTGGCGAGAAAGCAACCAAGTGCAAAGAGCCATGCAGTTACAAGGCGGAAAAAGCCCGCGGCAGCCGCTAGTGGCCGAAAGCAGTTGCCCAAATACCACAGGCCGACTTTTCTTCACAGACCGCAAATCCAAGAAGCAGTACCTAATAGATACGGGCTCAGACGTATGCGTTTTCCCAAAAACCGCCGTTAGAGCTTGCGGCCACTGCGGACCAAGTCGAAGTATCAGCTGTACGCCGCAAACGGTACCGTGATATCAACATACGGCCACGTCAATCTGCACTTAGACCATGGACTTCGGCGAGACTTCGAGTGGCGTTTTATATTGGCTGACGTCACAAAGCCAATCATCAGCGTCGATTTTCTAAGCCATTACAATCTTTTAGTCGATTGCCGAAACCAGCGCCTCATCGACGGTTTAACTTCACGCATCGTTCCGGCGCAGCGACAAAAAGGCACCGAGGCCATAGAATCCGTCCGCATTACTACAGAGAGCATACGCTACCATCAGCTGCTACGCGAGTACCCTGACATTACTCTACCAGCTGGTAAGCCTGGCACTCCGAAGCACAACACATTGCATCACATCCGCACCACACCCGGACCTCCAGTCACTAGCCACCCACGTCGTTTAGATCCAGAAAGGCTTATGATTGCGAAGAAGGAGTTTGATGAGATGCAAGCCTGCGGAACCGCAAGAAGGTCGGAAAGTTCATGGTCATCTTCCCTTAACTTGGCTCGAAAAAAAAACAACGGCTGGCGACCATGCGGCGATTATAGAGCATTGAACGCACGCACTATTCCGGATCGATAGCCTGTAAGGCACCTACAAGATTTTGCCTACCAACTTGCTGGAAGCCAAGTGTTTAGTACAATCGATTTAGTGAAGGCCTATAACCAAATTCCAGTGTATAAAGAGGATATACAAAAAACGGCTATAACAACACCGTTCGGCCTCTTTGAGTTTCCCATGATGACATTTGGCTTACGTAACGCAGGACAAACCTTTCAAAGATTTATCGATGAAATGCTCAAGGATCTAGATTTTTGTTATGGTTACATCGACGACATACTTATTTATTCTGAGTTCTTACGAACACCTCAAAGCACTTTTCCAGCATCTGCATGACTACGGCGTCCTTATTAACACAAATAAATGTGTATTTGGACAACCAGAGGTAACATACCTCGGGTACACTGTTTCTGTGGCTGGCGTACGTCCTTTAGAATTTTAGCCGGCACCAACCAACACACCTACAATACTAACAGTGCTACATATAATTATCGATTTTGCTAAAAAAATAGTTTATTATGAAATAAAGGTGTCGCAACGTAGACTATCAAACAGTTATTTGCAGCTATCTTATTCTAAAATTGTAGAAATGTGCCTCGAATTCACTCCGTCACTACATCACTAAAGGCAAGATATTTCTGTCTTATTTCTTATTTTGACCGGGTACTGCGTAGGACTTAAAAGGTGGCGAGAGCTCTACATCAAGAAATTAGGGGGTTTTGAAAGCCATAGCTAAATGAACAAACCTTAAAAATTGGCTTTTTAAAAAAAATGTAATTTCCAAAAATATCTCAAATGGGCTCAGTCGGCCAATAGCAAATTTCGAACGTAGAAACTTGTCCTTTATGTAAAACTAACTTATCAGTCAGATACAAGAATGCTTATAGCATTAAGTCCGCCACATTGCCATTGTATTTTTTTACTTATGTGCAATAAACGTATTAATAATAATAATAATAAGAATATTATGAATAAGAAAATTCCGGGCTGAAGCGCGAACAGAACCCGCGCCTCTAGCACACTATTGATACCAACTGATACGCTCGGAACCATTATTATCATTATTTAATTCACAAAAATTTTGCACGTAGGCGAGCTTAGAACTTAGTGAAGCGCTCGTGGCCTAGTCGAACCGAATGATAGGAATCCATCACTTGAGTTAAGCAACAACAGACGCGGTCAGGTGCAGGATGGGTGACCGTCCCGTGACCACCGCTGGTGGCATTTTTCCGAGCGCTTCCGTGCTTCGCAAGGCACGTTAAGCCGTTGGTGCCGGATGTCATGTAATGGCAGTCGTTAAACCATGTCAGAGGCCTTATGGGCGGCTTGATAACTTCTGACAGTAAGGCCCGCCACTGTCTTACAATCCTCTACCAACCCGGACTTGGCCCCCGTGGTGGAGTATGGCCTAACCTTCCTGCGATGCAGGAAGAGACCCGTGTCCCAGCAGTGGGGACATAAAAGGGTTGATATCAAGCGATATCGAGCTTAGGACTAGTTAGCATTATCTACCAGCTAACCTAAGTTTTGGAGACAAGATTTAGCAGGTAGAGCAATTTACAATATTAAATAAGATAAGATATAGTATTCTTTACTGTACACTACAAAAAACAAACATAAAATAATTACACAGATTCATGGCCTTATTGCTTGGAGCAATTTCTTCCAGACAACCTACGACAGAGAGCTGCTGAATTAAATTTATTCATTACTCATTTAAATAGAATGTTATATAAGAAATATAATATATAGAATGTTAAATACCATTCGTAGGTGGATAAAGGTAGGTAAGCATGGTTACCCTTTTGTCCGGGGACATTATGGCGCCAAGATTAAAATCTTATTGGCTATTTAACCAGAAACTCATGAGGATCGTACAATGGCATGGGATTGATAGTGGGTACATATCATTCGGCTTTTGTCTAGCCGTAATGAAAACCTATTAAATACGGGACACATAAAAAAAAGTAAAAAGTTTATATCTATCTATAATATAAAAATGAATCGATGAATGTGTTGGTAAGCGCAAATTTCGAGAGCAGCTGAACCGATTTCGCTAATTCTTTTTTTAGAATATTCCTTAAGGTACGAGGATGGTTCTTACGGAGAGAAAAAAAAGAATCGACTGTTAGGCGGTACGAAGTTCACTGGGTCAGCTAGTCTATAATATTAAAATGAATCACTGAATGTGTTGGTAAGCGCAAATCTCGAGATCAGCTGAACCGATTTGGCTAATTCTTTTTTTTAAATATTTCTTGAAGTACGAGGATGGTTCTTACGGAGAGAAAAATTAAAAAAAAAAACAAATAATCGACTGTTAGGGCGTTTGTCCACAGCCGCCGTCACCGTCACGTCACCGAGTGCGAGATTATTTCGGGCCGAGTTTGATATGACGTGAAGGCGATCGTTTGTCCACCGCAACCGATGGTTTAGTTTGTTCCAACTGTTCCAAACATTCTTTACTTTCTATAACTTCTATTAATGAATAAATAGCGTATTTAAATTTTTTGCCAATTTTTATTACAATGATATATTATGATAATTGATGATAGACAAAATAATAACTGAGCTCGTGTACGGGCGACGGCGACGGCAGTGTGTGGACAAGTTCATACGTGTTTTGTATTGGCGGCGCATCGGCCCGTCAAAATCTCGGGCGACGTTCTAGCGGTCACGCCGATCTACTCTCAATTTCAGCGGCCGGGATGACGGCGCTCGAGTGACGGATTTGCGGTGGACACGCGGCTTAAGTAAATGTGTGTAGCGCTACTTCGGCGCCGTCATCCCGTTCTCGGTGACGTGACGGTGACGGCGGCGGTGGACAAACGCCCTTAGGCTGTTTGTCCACCGCCGCCATCACCGTCACGTCACCGAGAACGAGATTATTTCGGGCCGAGTTTAATATGACGTGACGGTGATCGTTTGTCCACCGCGACCGATGGTTTAGTTTGTTCCAACTGTTCCAAACATTCTTTGCTTTCTATAACTTCTATTTAATATCGGCCCGTCAGTCGTAGGCGTGACCGCTAGAACGTGGCCCGAGATTTTGACGGGCCGATGTGCCGGCAATACAAAACACGTATGAACTTGTCCACACACTCCCGTCGCCGTCGCACCGTACACGACCTCAGTTATTATTTTGTCTATCATCAATTATCATAATATATCGTTGTAATAAAAACGGCCAAAAAATTTAAATACGATATTTATTATACTATTTTTATTTTTAATGCACTAACCCGTGCTAAGAACGATATTTATTAATTAATAGAAGTTATAGAAAGTAAAGAATGTTTGGAACAGTTGGAACAAACTAAACCATCGGTCGCGGTGGACAAACACTAAAAAATAATTTAAGAAACATCATTTTCATCACAAAACTAATATGTTATGTAAATATTTAAATTAACAGTTTTGTTACTTTGTTACACAAACTCGCACACTAGGAGATTTTGTGTCGTGCAAGCCAGTCTCTTTAAATGGAACAGAATACTTTTAAGACCATAACCAACAAGGTATTTTTCGTCTATGCCATAACTAAACGATAAAATTATACAATTTTTATTTTAAAGGACATTTATCTATTCTTTTTCTTCGGGCTTTAACTCCTAGGGGAGCAAAGGGCCTCAACCACAGATTTCCACTTCCGACTGTGGTAATTCGGGCCGCTAGAGCCAATCGACTTGGCCTCTTGGTCTATATGGTCAGAGACCAGGGACTGCCACTTGCCACGATCCTGACAGACCACCTTCGCTACTTCAACGTTCATAAGTCGTTGCAAGTACTCACGTTCCGGGTACTTTTTAACTTCCCCTTTGCTAATACATCCACTATTGTTCGATGTATGTCCACCTGGGACGTTCCTCACCAGCCCTGCTACTCACATTCGCAATATATATATTTGTTTCGTCAATCTTTCTTCCTTCATCCTCTCCACATGTCCTAACAACGCAACATTCCTTTCTCAATTCTAGTCACTACATCCTCTTGCAGTCCAAAACATTATTAACGATCTCTATTAATAATATTTATTATTATGTAAGGTAGGAGAACGCAAGTACCTATCAATTTCTCGTTTCAACGTAAATGTCCTCAATTGACTGAATAAAGAACACGAAACAAAAAAGGGGGAGAAAGATAATTTTGTTTGTTGTGTACTTTCCCCGAACGGAAATTACGACGAAGTCACTCTGAGAACAATTTCCGAGAAGCTAGGTATTAATAAATCCAGTCAAGCGACTAAGTTGATTTATTATTTCCGGAATAAGGTTTCTCAGGATCGTTGCTATTGGTTCCTAAGCGATTTTTATCGTCAAACCCTATAGAAATTTGACTGTCAGATAATTGGAATCCTACAGGACTTAGTGCGCGTAATATAGAGACTGGGGTACGGGTCTCTTCTTGCATAGCAGGAAGGTTAGGCCATACTACACCACGGGGGCCAAGTCCGGTTTAGTGGAGGATTGTAAGACAGTAGCGGACTTAACTGTCAGAAACAATCAAGCCGCCCATAAGGCCTCTGTCATGACTTAACGAATGCCATTACATAACAGCTGGCACCAACGGCGTAACGTGCCGCAAGGCACGTATTTAAGGAATTTCGGTATTTCGGAATTTAGCGTTAATCGCGACTTGGACGAATGCGATTTTCAGACTCAACTTTTAAACTTAACGCAAACTCCCAGATCCCGAAGAAACTGAAAAAAAATCTCCTTCCGGCGCCTACGAAACCAATGCTACGTAACCAGTTCGTTATCAACCCTTGTATGTCCCCACTGCTGGGGCACGGGTCTCTTCCTGCCAGTTACATGATCAGAATTGTTTTTATTGCACGAAACCAGTTTAACAATAACTCTGTGGTCCACTTGTCATTGACGAAACGTGTCACAAATATAAAAGTGGATAATTGTTTACTGCGCGTGAATGTAATAATAATGTAATCTATTTTACCATTTCAAGTTTAAATACCTATTTAGAGGCTAAAAATTTCACCCATGCCGGGATTCGAACCCGCAACCTCTTGGCTATCCGTGCCAGCGCTCTACCAATTGAGCCAATGGGCGACTCACCGGCATCAGTGAAATTTCGAACCCCTTTACACTATTCTCTGTATTACGTACAGGCATTTCAAGTTGTTGTATCTGAAATAAATGTCAGATAAATTACGTTTTTATAAAAAAAACTTATGATAAAAAAAAGATTAAGATCATTTAATAATGATTATTACCCTTTTTTAGTACCCCTTTTCTAATATGACTAGATAATAGTCATGTAGTCATCTTTCATGATCGTGGCAAGTGGCAGTCCCTGGTCTCTGCCTTCCCTCCTTGGATATAGGCGTGAGGTTATATTACGTTATGTAATAGTGATATTAGAACAGATAAATTTGATAATTGTTAATATTTAATTGATGAAATTTGGTATATTGGTAGCTGAACGGTCCAGAGAAGGACATAGACACTTTTATCTACCTATTCTGTCGGGAACTACGATAACCGCAGCCAAAAAAAGTACATTGAAAAAATATTTTTTTTTCTAGTTCTTTGTAGAAAAAAAGTTCTTTGTATGGTTTTGAAGCAAGAAAAACAATTCTTGTCACGTAACTAGTTTCGTAGGCGGTCGAAGGGGAATTTCAGGTACCTATATTATTTTTTATTCCAACTTGCTGTGCAAAGGCTTTGTGCAAAGAGCTAACTTAAATTCTGTAAAAGACAACAAATCGAGGGGTTGATATTTATTGATATAACGAGATGAATGACCTAAAACGAGCAAACAACTTGATATACATAATTGATGCCCGAATTTTTACGATGCACGATTTCTATCAATGGCGTGTTTACATTTAAATCAAACCTGAGTGAAATGAAACACGCATATTGTAGGGGCATTTCACGTTATACAATGAACCCCGGACTGATTCCATCGAAACGGAAGTTGGCCTGGCTACAATGGCCACTGTGGCCGCTAGCCAACTTTGCGAGAGATGCAGACAGATACCAAAGGTGTAGTTCCCTCGCAGACCGGAATGAAGCGGCCCCAACGGTGTACGTACCGCCATGGATCAAAAGGTCTTGACACTAGCGTTTCATAGATATTGTTTTTGTTACTGTATACTTGGAAATTAGGTTTGAAGTTGCCTGAGGAGCGCGTTGAAAGTACTTTTTAGCCCTAGGAAAAATTGTTTTCAATTGACAGCTTAAAAAGTTAAAAAAAAACTTGTCCTTTTTCACATTTCTGTTGAACCATGTTTCATTTTTTAAACAGTCACCCAATTACAGCGAACGTGGAGTTTGGACTAAATAAAAAATATTTTTTTAAATTAATTTATTATTATTTACTTTCAGCTATTTTTGAATGGAAAAATAATAGCTGATGGGTCAGCAGATTTTTTTTTACGGAAAAGGTGCAATCCTCGTTTGTTTTTTAGACATGTTAATTTTTGTTTATAGATAGATGATGATGTATACTTTCCTTACATTTGCAATGAAAGGCACAGATTTTACCACAGGTTATTTAGTCCTTCTATTTGTAAGTAAAAGCTCGGGCGCCAAGCCCCGGCTCGGGACTAAGAAAGTTACTTTCACCCCTAGAGTAACAATGTACTATTTGTGTGCTCATCAACTGCTCCTTTAATAATCCACATTATCAACCCATTATGTCCCCACCGAGGGGCACAGGACTCTTCCCTAAGAAAGGTATAGGCCATACTCCACCACGGGTGCCAAGTCCGGATTGGTGAAGGCTTGCAAGACAAGTGACTGACTGACTGACTGACTGACTGACTGACTGACAACTTAGTCAACCTCGCCTATACTCAGGCAGCCGGGGCTACGAGCGATTCTAGTCCTCAATACTCCTCAGAGGCTGTTTACATGTTCTATGGTAAACGCAAATTCTGTGTGGAGTCGGCCTATAGAATAGCACCAACCCAAATTCTTCCCGCGGGTGTCGTAAAAGGCGACTAACCGACACAAACCGGGGGGTGGGCAGCAGCGCCCCTGCAGTACAATGCCACCAAACTGCGATTCCCAACCCGCATGCCCAGCGTGGGGATTATGGGCATTACCTCCAATGATGGCAGAACCTTGCGCTATGGCGCTCATTAGGGGAGGGCGATGTCCAGCGCTGGACTAGTATAGCCTGAAGAAGAAGAAAGGGAAATAGTAACCGTAGATTAAATAAGCTGCCTATAAGGAGTAGGGCAATCTACTATAGTATTGGTCTGGCTGTCGGTTGATCAAATGGCATATAAACAAACATGACACAGCATTTAACAATAAGTTAACAAGCCCAAGTTTTATGAAACTGATAAAAATAAATTTCGTAGTTTCATAAAAACTATTCGAGGTACCGCCAGCATTTTTGGATTTAAAAATCTTCGTTATCAATTCTTGTATGTCCCCACTGCTGGGGCACGGATCCCTTCCTGCATCGCAGGAAGGTAAGAAATTATAATCGATGAAAATCATGATACACTTTCATTGTTTATACTCTAAGGTTAAGCATAAATTTATTTCTGGGTGTTTTCAAGCTGTCAAAAGTATAAATTTTGAAGTAAAAAAACTCTCCGGAATAGAAATCACTGTAGATATTATACCTATTTAGTAGCTGAGGCTTCGCCTTTTAGAGTTTTTCAGCCGGCCACGGACCTAAATGGGAAAACCTTGTTATAATCTGCATTTTTTCGCACTTAATTAATTTAGACTCCTATTTTCACGTCACACGGGGAGAAATTGTTCATGAAAATGAATTATAATTACTTATAGCGTTTTTGTTTTTATGAAACTTAAATGGATAGGTAAGTAAAATAGAATGGGTAACTAAGGTCTTAGTTAATTAATGACAAGGAAATAAAAAATAAATAAACATTCGTTTTCTTTATCTATTTATTTTGTTACTGTAAAGTGTTTTGTTGTTATAATGATTTCTTTCATTAATAAAAAGTATACTTTTTTGTTTAGCAATAGTGCGATATCAACCCTTTATGTGCCCAATAGTGCGATATCAACCCTTGTTGATATCGCCCAATGCTGCGGCTCGGGTCTTTTCCTGCATCGCAAGGAAGTTAGGTGAGAGATGGCCATTCCCCTCCACGGGTGCCAAGTCCGGGTTGGTGGAGGATTGTATGACAGTGGCGCCCCTTATTGTCAGAAGTTCTCAAGCCGCCCATAAGGCTGGCCTCTGACATGACAGCCATCACCTACGACTTAACTTGCCTTGCGAAGCACGGCACGTTAATACGTTTTGATGCAGTAACAATAGTTAGTGAACGTCAAAATCGTTGGTCGTCTAAATTGTTTAATTACATAAGCATTTCTGTGATTGCTTTCCCCCAACTATCCCTTTCCGCAGAACGATAAGTCCCATACAAATCGTGCATTCGGAGTAATCGGCCTTAAAAATCCAATCAATGGAGAAGCCCGACGCCCACTTGCCGTGAAATTGTCCCCCTGATTCGCCGAATCCCGCTTAAGTGGGAAAAGTGCTTTAATATTGTTGCCACCCTAATCCGGGCCAGGTGGAGTCCCTCAATTAGTCAAATCCCTTCTTGTACTCGAAGAGAAGGATCCGCTTTACAGAGGAGCGAAAGAAAATTGGATGTTTGTTTTATATTAAGTGCCCAGAGGTAGACGACCTCTGTGGCGTAGTGGTAGCGCATCTGCCTACCATGCAAGAGGTCCCGGGTTCGAACCCCGGCTGGGGATAAAAGAAAAAAAACTCCAGGTCTTGGATGTTTACATTTGTTTGTGATGTCGTTGTTTCTGGTTCCCACGATACAGGGTATCCTAGTGTGGGCCAGAATGTAAATGTTATGTTATGTTGTTATACAATACAATGGTAGGGCGTTGGAAAAACGCCCGAAATGTAACTGCGCAGAGTGTCGCATGAAATGATCAACGTGCTTAGACATGCTGTCAGCGTCAGAATGAAATTGTGATGAATATTTTGTGCCCTATTGCTTCTTTTTGCTTCCTCTAAGTAGAGAATTTCTTCCATCATATTTTAGAAGAGAAACAATATTTAAGGGTGACCGTACATCCTGACGTCAGGTGGACCTGTCACCTAGCCATATCACCAAACTTTCGTGGAATCACTGAATAACTCATAGGGCAGCAATTACTGCACATTTGCTTCCTTCATATTTTTAAAACTCCGCACCGGTAGCTATTATGGAAACCAAAATATCAATATAGTTTAGATCCAGCGCCTGAAAGAATGAAAAGAACAATGACGCTTAGACTCAAAATTGCTATGGCACATATACTCAGGCGCTACTAAGGGTTGGTAGACATATATTATTCTTCAAAAAACTGATAGGATGTTGATACTACTTTCTAAGCTGTATGTCCTTAAAAAAGATTTATCGCCAATATTAAGACTTTTAATACCTAACCAATGTGTTCTGCCCATACTTACTTACGGTGCGGAAACATGGACGCAAAAATATTCACAAAATAAAAGTTGCACAAAGAGCGATGGAGCGTGCCATGCTGGGCATATCGCTTGTGGACCGCGTACCCAAAGTAGAAATTCGTCGAAGAACCAAGGTCGAAGACGTTGGTGAGCGGATCACAGACTTAAAGTGGAGATGGCCGGGACACTTAGCTAGAAGGGAAGACGGCCGGTGGACCAGGGCAGTATCGGAGTGGTGGCCAAGGGAGGGAAGAAGGTTGGTAGGCAGACCACCGACACGATGGTCAGACGACATCGTGAGGGTTGTGAGTCAGAGTTGGATCAGGTTAGCACAGGACCGTGAGGAATTGGGCGGAGCCGCGTGCCCAGCTGGCCGCGGCTATTGGGGCGGACCACTCGCTGCCGGCGATCGTCAGTGCGATGGTCGGCAGCGAGGAGGCCTGGGGGGCGGTCCTCGCGTTCTGCGAGGCCGTCATGGCGAGGAAGGAGGCGGCGGAGAGGGCGCGAGAGGATGATCCTCTTGCGCTCCCTCTCCGCCGTCGGAGAACCGGGCGCAGACGGCGGGCGTATGCCGACCGTCTGCCGCCATAACGGGGGCCTTCGGGCGGTGGGTCGGGGGGCCCGCCGCTCGACTAAGAGGTCCCGTGCTGGAAGGCGCTCTGCGTGTTCCGGAGTGCCTTCAGCGGAGTAGGGGGGACAAAGGCATCCCCCCGGAGGAGTGCCCGCAAGGGCACCCGCAGACGGGGTCGCGGAAGTGTGCAAAAGCGTCCCCGCGGCCCCGTCCTTTGCGGTGCGGAGGAACACCCCAGGAGTTTTAGTCGGTATACCGCCCTTTTCAGGGCGGGGAGTCCGACATAACCACTGTGCTCCCCCGAGCCGGTGGTACCCGTAATTGGGGTTTCTCCTGGGTGAAAAAAAAAAAAAAAGGACCGTGAGGAATGGCGCAATAAAAAGGAGGCCTATGCCCAGCAGTGGGTTGATGTGGGCTGATTATAGATATAGATTAAGACTTTTTATGTTTACTTTAAAAAACGTAGTATAAAACAAGTTATGATTTTTATTTCATTGGTGGCGCTAATTAACACCCCCAAGTGCCTTCAGGCGGCTTCTCACCAAGCAATTCCCATACAAATGTAGTTTGATTTTTATTTACCTACTAACGACGAACAGGGAGCCAATTCTCACTTCATTAGCAAATAATTCGAATAACACTCTTAAGGCATATACCTTCAATTCTACATAAAAATCGAGTGACAGGCAAAATATGTATTCTGAACGCCACGCTCCAGTGAATTCGAATGAGAAAATAAATATCTAATGACTCTGTGGAACTATCTTATCTTATTTTTATGCGACAAATTTAATGTCCAAGCCGTCGAACATTTTGCGTCTACGCTTTCAATTCGCATGGCCGATAATGGGCTCCCTGGATCGCAATAAAACTTTGCTACCTTTGCTATAGATGAAACAACTCGAGGCTTGATCCGACATGCAGTTGTAAATAAAAATTATGCTTGCATGAGAATAGTTCTTTGAGCCTTAAGAGACAGAGTGCTTAGTGCGAGTTTTTGAACTACTCAACAACTAGCGAAAATTGAGAATGCGATCCCCCTCATGTGAAAGTTGAGATAGCGATAGGTTGGGCGGTAAATTAAAATATCCTTTCTAGTGTAAAACGTTGATGATGTTGGGTATAGGACAAACTTAGATACTAATACTTAAAAACTAATGAAAGAAAGAGTATTTATTGTGAATGATACATGGGTACAAATATGTAGTGAGTAGAATTTGCGAACAGGCATCTCCAAGTATTACCTTAGCAGGTGTATTCGCATTGTATTTTACAACGAATGTTGAAATAGGTTGTATGAGTAGGTATCTCAGGCATAATAAAATAAACTTTAGAAGGCAATATTTTAACAAAATTAGTAATCTAACTTGAATTACTTATGTTCAAAGAACTCTTTTAAACTATAAAAACAGTGTTCTAATAGCCACATCTTTGTCAACATTTTGAAGGTATTAGTTTTTATACACGAGTCTTTGAAATGGTTCGGTAACTGATTGTAAATATCTATACACATAGCGAATAAATTCCTTGATACATTGGATAAATTAATAAGGGGTTTGTGAAGTTTGTGTGTGTATTTTGAGCGGAGAGTACGTGTCGAGACATCTTGCTTGCTCCGGAAAAGGTATTTATGTTTAAACACAAATATACAGATTTCAAAAATATATAGACATAGTAGGGGTAGAATCTGGAACTTTTTAAAGTAAGGACGGCACGAGTCACATTGTTTTGTGCCAAAAATACACTATGTATATCAACAAAATTTCTCCATAACACAATACCGTAACGTAGGGAGGAGTCAATATATCCGTTATATGCCGTAATGGCAGCATCTAACGACACAAGTTGGCTAACTTTTCGCAACGCATAAATAAATTTATTTACTCTTGCACACACAGTACTAACGTGGTATTTCCAGCTGCAATTACAGTCAAAATTCAAACCCAAAAATTATATTGAACAATTGTTTCTTCAATTGTTTGATCCTGAAACGAAACCATTAGTGGTTGGGGATTAATTCTGGTTGTGTGAAACTGCATGTATTTGGTTTTATTTACATTAACTTTTGAGTTATTTTCTGTGAGCCACGAGATGGTTTGTGCTAAGACTATGTTGATGTCATTGTTATAGGTAGCTATATTTTTACATTCAGTGATTACAGTTGTATCATCAGCAAATAGTATACAGTTTTGTGAGAGGTTGTTGGGTAAATCGTTATTGTATAGTAAAAAGAGTAAGGGTCCTAATAAGCTTCATACACCACCAAAGTTCTTGTTTTTATAAGGTGACTGGTAATTTACGATAGATTTAGATTTAAAGCAGTATCTGGTTATCTCCACACATTGTGTTCTGTCACTTAAATAAGATTTTATCCATTTTAGTGCCGGACCTCGTATCCCATATTTGGATAATTTTGCAATCAGCCTCTTATGACATACAAAGTCAAAGGCCTTACTCATGTCCATGAATAGTACAGTGACCGGATTTTTTTGTCTAAGCTATTAGTTATATATTTTATCAACTTAAAAGCGGGAAGTGCGGTGCTTCTGCATATCCTAAATCCGTTTCGTTCTTCTGTTAAAATTTTGTGTTTCGATAGATATTGTTCTAGCCTATTGAACATAAATTTTGGAGAATATAGGTATTAGTGTTATTGGTCTATAGTTTTCCATTTTAAATTTCTCATCTTTTTTTAAAAGTGGTTTTACCAATGACTTTTTATAGTATCTGGGAAGCTTCCTTGCAAAAGTGACAAGTTGATTGCATATGTTAACGGATTAGCTATAAGAGTTATACTTTTTTTTACTAAATCGGTCTGAATTTCATCACATCCGACAGCTCTTGATTTTTTTTAGCGATTTTGTTATTTTGAGCAATTCCTCAAACGTTACTGGCTTCAAGAATATACTTCTTGGTTTATTAAGTTAAAGATTTGAAGTATTAAGAAGAAGTATTAAGAGAAAACAAGACACTTACAAAGTCTGTGTGCGTCGACGCCTCTCGACTTGGCAGCCGGTTTGGGTATCCCTAGACTTCCCCGTCTATCCCAAAAGCTCTTTCCCCAGAAAGCTACCTACCTTCAGTGCACTTTCACGGCACCACGTTTGCATCACATTAGATATTCATTATTTTGCGCGCTCCGTCGCCTATCAGCAAAACTGTTAACATTGGGATCCGTCCCTGAACTTATTTCACACTTCACACGAAGATATAAACCCGGCAATCTAATTGCCACACAATTTTGGACACATTTTGGGAAAACACGCGTTTCACCAGCAACAAAACAAGAGGTCAATTTGCAACTCATCTGACAACTGTCAAGTAGTTACGCCCATCATGGGTGCGTTCCAAAATCAAACTTCTATTCTAAACTGGCAAGTGGCAGTCCCTGGTATCTGTCCCTCTGGGATACAGGCGTCAGGTTATGTTATGTTATGTAGTGTAACTAAAACAAAATATAAAAACTTCCAGTGTATTAGAAAGAAACAAAGAAACAAAGAAAGAAAGGAAGAAAGAAAGAAAGAAATAAAGAAAGACATTTATTGGAACAAATTAACACATCACAGAAAAGAAAAGAATTACGCTGCTCACAGTCTATTTTCAAGAGAATTTATAATATTTCATGACTGGTAATGATATAAAACGCTGTTACAAATTTCTTCTACTAGCCACAGTACAATGATACTTGTTTAAATGTAATAAATCTTCCTTAGCCCGGTAGCCTATATATGTCCCACTGCAGATCACAGATCTTCACTCAGAAAGAGAGAGAGATGGGCTTAATTGCACTGTTTTCCTCCACACAGCGAACTTTGGTCCCCTCCTAGCGAGGGGACCAGGGTTGCACCTACTGATTATGGGTTGAACTTAGTGGGCCACTAACTCAAGGAATCTCCTTCTTGTATTTCCAGTTTTTTTTTAGGCTTACTTTGAATCCCTTTATTTCCCTAGGCAAATAAAAAAAATAACGAGCGCTGAGGTAGTTAAACACTTCAGACACTCAGGTTTCCTCGCGATGTTTTCCTTCACAGGGTGGTATTGCAGCAGTAACTTCACAAACTTCACCAGCGCCTTAATAGGCTTGAAGTGTGGTAAGTTTTTTGCCCGCAAAAGAACCTCCTACACAGCCTGGCAAGTATCAAGATCACTGCCGTCACAGTCATAATACAGCAAGCGCAACAGCCATCTGTTGCTTGGTATCGCCCGACCGCAAGTGTGGACATGGTGCGCTGAATACGCCGAATTTCAGGGAGATTTTGGCGAGTAATTTATAACCCATTGAATTCAGACCTTTGTTTGTTACACTTTATTAAGCTTAATGGCTCAATAAAACCATAACAGGAATTTAAACAGCATGTAATAAGATAAAAATACCTTGACACAAAACAATCAAAACAAAAAATTATGACAAAGGTTGTCTGGAAGAGATCCCTTTCTATCTACCTACCTACCTACCTACCTTTCTACCTACCTACCTACCTACCTACCTACCTATCTATCTATCTATCTATCTATCTATCTATCTATCTATCTATCTATCTATCTATCTATCTATCTATCTATCTATCTATCTATCTATCTATCTATCTATCTATCTATCTATCTATCTATCTATCTATCTATCTATCTATCTATCTATCTATCTATCTATCTATCTATCTATCTATCTATCTATCTATCTATCTATCTATCTATCTATCTATCTATCTATCTATCTATCTATCTATCTATCTATCTATCTATCTATCTATCTATCTATCTATCTATCTATCTATCTATCTATCTATCTATCTATCTATCTATCTATCTATCTATCTATCTATCTATCTATCTATCTATCTATCTATCTATCTATCTATCTATCTATCTATCTATCTATCTATCTATCTATCTATCTATCTATCTATCTATCTATCTATCTATCTATCTATCTATCTATCTATCTATCTATCTATCTATCTATCTATCTATCTATCTATCTATCTATCTATCTATCTATCTATCTATCTATCTATCTATCTATCTATCTATCTATCTATCTATCTATCTATCTATCTATCTATCTATCTATCTATCTATCTATCTATCTATCTATCTATCTATCTATCTATCTATCTATCTATCTATCTATCTATCTATCTATCTATCTATCTATCTATCTATCTATCTATCTATCTATCTATCTATCTATCTATCTATCTATCTATCTATCTATCTATCTATCTATCTATCTATCTATCTATCTATCTATCTATCTATCTATCTATCTATCTATCTATCTATCTATCTATCTATCTATCTATCTATCTATCTATCTATCTATCTATCTATCTATCTATCTATCTATCTATCTATCTATCTATCTATCTATCTATCTATCTATCTATCTATCTATCTATCTATCTATCTATCTATCTATCTATCTATCTATCTATCTATCTATCTATCTATCTATCTATCTATCTATCTATCTATCTATCTATCTATCTATCTATCTATCTATCTATCTATCTATCTATCTATCTATCTATCTATCTATCTATCTATCTATCTATCTATCTATCTATCTATCTATCTATCTATCTATCTATCTATCTATCTATCTATCTATCTATCTATCTATCTATCTATCTATCTATCTATCTATCTATCTATCTATCTATCTATCTATCTATCTATCTATCTATCTATCTATCTATCTATCTATCTATCTATCTATCTATCTATCTATCTATCTATCTATCTATCTATCTATCTATCTATCTATCTATCTATCTATCTATCTATCTATCTATCTATCTATCTATCTATCTATCTATCTATCTATCTATCTATCTATCTATCTATTATCTATCTATCTATTAAAACCATTCATAGGGGTGGGCTGATAGGCACTAATAGGGTACAGCCAAGAACTTGAGTACAACAGATTGTTCGGACAGACCTGTTCGTATTCTCTGCCTCGTTGGGCTAGCGGGTAATACACTTGGCAACCGAAACATAGGTCGTAGTTTCGATTCCCACTGGATGTTGTCGTATTTTATTTGTGCAATATCTCAGACTGGGTGCTTTTTCATGTTTGTGATGTTCTTGCCTGGTCGCCATAGCACAGGGTGTCCTAATTTGGTACCAAGACAGGTGATTCTGTTGTGTGGAAATGGAAGTGAAGTTATAGATAGATAGAGTATTCTTTATTGTACACAGAAATTACAGTAACAGAAATTGTAACAGTTATCTACTGATACGAAGAGTACTGTCCTCTGTGGGTATTGCTAACCTGGGTGTATTAAAAAGGACCCGGGCTCCTTAAGGGGCGGAATCTAGGTACACTAACCCCTTAAACCAATTTTATTATAAGAGTAACGAAGAAAAAAATACGGGTGGGATTACATCACAGAACATAAAAAAAGAGTAGAAGTCGTAAGTGGGCGGTGCCCGCGTGCCTCACATTAGCAATGTATTGCCTATGCGTAGTCGGTGACAGTTTTGTTTACTTCAGTTGCCGTGCGCTTCTAGTAAAGAAAAAAATGGTGAAAACTTGATTAAAATGCCTTGTTGTGCTGTGTTAGAGAGCAAAAATAAAAGCTGGGGACTAAAATATAGCGATCATGCCGTAATATTTCATCGGTAAGACGTATTTCATTGTATTTTTAATTAAATTTGTAATGACATGAGCACGGAAACCAATCCGAAAATGAAAAAGTGAAACCACCTTTATTTACTGGTTAGTAAAGTTAAATTTTCATGCCTTCTCTAGAAATTTCTGTCATAATTTGAATTCTACTCAATTACGGATGGGGGCACACATGATAAAAATCTATCGATAATTGTCTATGACTTAGTAACATACTTAATGGTACTTAGGTATTGTAAATTGCAATTCGTCTAAGTAGGTAAAATAATTGTTGTTATTTTATACCTACTTCATAAGTGCCTTTTCACATGCAACCGGTCGCCGTCCGGTCGCCGGGCCGGGTAAAGTAGTAATGTATGAGCTCCGGTCGCCGGCTGGTCGTTGTGCATGTGAAATCATTGGAGCTCATACATTACTACTTTTCATACAAGATATGACATGAGCACATAGATCGCGATATAGATTTTCTTCACCAGTTTATCAGTGACTGAAATATCTAAGAAACTATCGAAGTAATTTTCATCTTACCCCTTTGACAATAGAAAACCGAGGCAAATGTTACAACTACCCTCTCGGAATCAAAACAATTTGGAAGTGAGTTTTCGTTTAGTTTTCTAAGGAACCGGATACGAAATAAAAATGGATGGCAGCGACAGGAAGGCAAAATTGGTTCAAAACGACGATGAACACAATATATTCAAAGCATTTTCATGAACACTTCTTAAACACTAAAAATGGCGGAAGGTGGCACTTATGTGATGCCAATACCAGAGAAAATGTGCTTCACTTCCAGGATAGACTCTTGCGTATAAATGAAATATATCGTCACTTAAATTACCATCGTCAATAAAATTAGTATAACGTATGAAACATGGCGTACAGATCAAAGTACAGACAAAGATCTGAATTGAGTCGTAGAATACATTATATTTCCCGTGTTATAATTTCGTGTTATAGTTTAAAATAAGAGATAACATTTTAAAATATGAAATCTACCACATTGGTTTATTTGTGCGTCTATGTACCCTATTAGTGTTAATTCTTTTTTAATACAGTTGCTCAAAAAGTGACGTATTACACGGACGTATAGCATGCGGGATGTGGGCTATTACACACTCGTGCTTTTTTTTACCTTTCCCGCACTCGTGCGTTTTCTTTCCCAACTGTCAAAATAATGTCTATTAAAAAGAAAAACCAACCATGAAGTTTTTACTAAAAAAAATCATAGAAGTTTTTGTGAGCTACTAATTTGTTTCAATATCAGATTTAATGATTTGATTGAATGAGTTAAATTAGGTTTCATTTCATTTCATCTCATTAAATTTCATTTTCATTTCATATCAATAAAAAATTCTTCTGAAGACTTGGCTGTATGGGCATAGTTCCCTTTGCCTACTAGAATGGGTGAAGAAAAAAAATCTCTGCTTATATTTTTTTACGGTTGGCGCCATATTCTTATTTTTTTCATTTTATTAAATTGCTTATTTTTTTCGCAACCGTATTAAAAATAGTCGTTAAGTACACGTGCGGAACCGTCATTGCAACTTGTTGGAACTCTTTGCAATGACAGCCTTTCCGCACTTGTAATGAAATATACTATATTGCACAAAAGATAAAGTAGAAAAGACGCATTTTCTACCAGTCAACCCGCAGGCAAAAAAGAAATAGCTAAAAAACTTCTAAGTACCAGTATTCATATTCGGCCGTTAATGTGTAAACTGTTTGTACGAGTATAATTTGTCGATAAGTTCTCCCTATCGACAAACTAGAACTCGCATTGTCCCATCCCAAACTGAGAATGTACTTGTTTTTCAATTTTGAACTTTCTGTCTTAGTAGGTAAAAGTTCTTTTCGGTCCGACGCGGCGGTAGTTCCATCTAGTGTAGAGTAGCGTTACTACAAAATGTCAACCTTAATTTCATCATTGTCATTTGACTTTGATCATTGTTAACATTACAAAAAGGTGCATATTTTAATTGAAACTTTTATGATGTACACCTTTTCGGCATTGACTTTATTTACCAATGGCAGGTTGGCATTTGTAGTGTGCATTTGGTTTGTAAGTATCAGTTTGGTTACACTGGTTTTCGTACTAATGTGTCATGTCGCTACTTCTACTCTTTTTTTATGTTCTGTGGATTACATCGCGCTACATCGCGCGGCTGCTGGTGTAACGCGAAACGTCTCTATGGAAGCAAATTTTTTTAGCTCAATCTGCGCAATATTTCCTGCGGCACTGGCGCCATCTAGCGGCACCGCTCCGTTTTTTGCACTCTAACAAATTGTTTATCGACTGCTTACAGATGTCAGTTTTTTATTTTAATTCAATTCAATTACCTTAATGCCTTGAAAATTGGAGCTTTGAAAATGGTGGATCTAAATAATGTCTACTTTGCTCCACTCAACGATATATAATTGAATTCCGGAATGAATAAGTAGTATTCACATGTAGACATATCAATATCGTCAGGGAATTATGTAGGTATATATATATAGATATACGTATAATATATATTTATTGTATTTCATATTAGTAGTATAGTATTGGGAACTCTAGGACACTTTTCCGTCGTGAGAGGCTCACTGCGTTCGCCGTCACTCCTTCAAAGTGTCCTAGAGTTCCCAATTACTATTGTGGGAAATATGCAATCGAACCATTTCATTACTTTTTATCTAAGACCTGATTAAACTTTAAGGAATATTAGACTAAAAAACAACTTACTGAAACTGGATACTGGGTTTTCTCGCAACACTAATAACATACTCGGTTGGCACTTTACACAAAGCATTATGGTAAATTATTAACTCTCGAGTATACATTATAAGCGTTCAATATATTGTGTTTAGAAGGTACTTAATTTACGAATGGAAATTTATAGTTTCGTTGTCACCGTAGGTATCCACTAAAATTTCCTCAAAAACTTAGTTTAAGACATAATATCTGGAGTAATTTTGATTTAGTTATCACCGCTAAGGTTTCCACCAAAATTAATCCGAGCTCCTCACAGAATCGACCGCTTATACTGGGCTCAAATGAAGAGTGAATCTAAGTTGAAAGTCTGCATTTCCGCACAAAGAGAGTTCATACAACGATTACGACAACTACCAAAGCAAACGTCACTCACCACACAGACCTTACATACGTCAACATTCAAACATTGGTAATGTGTAGTAGTGATGAGAATTTGCAAGCGCAGCACGAGCACAGGTGAGGATTGTTTGTTAGCCGGCTATCGCATTGCACGGTTTCGCGATAAAATGCAAACTAATCAAAACACATTAATCTTCTTGTGCGACTGAGAACAACACAAATACCGTTGACTGCCTGGATGGTCTAGCGGTATCAAGTTAGACTACCAAACCAGAGGTCGTAGGTTAGATTCCTATCGGAGGCCGTCATACTTTCATTTGTACAAATGATCTCAGTCTGGGTGTTTTTCCATGTTTATCCTTGTCTGGTTACCATAGCACAGGGTATCCTAGTTTGGGACCAGATCAAGTGATTGTGATGTGTGAAAGTTATTATTACTATTCCTTAACATTTGAAGCATTAGGGTTTATGACGCAATAGTTCATTATTACTTGTTAGTGATTGTAGTGCTCTATGGTACTGTGGTGTGGTGATGTGACTTTTCGCTGACTCGCACATATGGGCAGTTCTCGATAAATACGGTATAAATCGTCTCGTATATCATGTTAGGACCTGTAGATGTGCGAAGCGCTGATTAATTGCTGATGAAAATGTCTAGTCCGGAGGGCCAGGTGGTCCAGAATTAAAGTATACCTAGGGCTGTCACAGTTACATAATAACTTTCAGTATAAGCAAAGTTTATTTTCTATCATCACGTTATTTATTATTAAAGATACCTACCAGTTTTAATAAGCTATTTATTAGTATGACTACGTATATTGTCTATCTATTCTACTACAGGCTAATATTATACGTTTACTCAAATATGTAATTATAGGATAGAAATGGGTTGGAATGAAAATATTAAAATCGATTTCCACAACCAGACGTGACAAAGGGTCAAGAACGAACTTGTCATAACCTGATTCCGATTTCATGTTTTTAGTACTTCATGGCTATCTTACAGGGCCGCGTTTCATACATAATACTAGAATTTATAGTTTATGTACCTACAATTCGATGTAGGTACATTGCGTAGTCGAATCTTCATACTGGTTAATCTGTGAGATAATCGCTATGCAATGTATTTTCGAATCGAATTTTCATAGTAAACCATGATTATTATAGTTCTATAAAACAGGCGTTAGTCGTTTAGTTATACTACTAAAATACTATAGTCATACTACTAAAAGACTAATATGTGTGCTTAACTTCCACATATATGTTAGGCAGATGTCCACCGGTCTGTTTATAAGTGTTCTCTGGTGGTCTTCAGATTCTGATAAGGGCCTGCTGAATCAGAATTTTTGCGGAGTTCTTGTGTGTGGGTAGAATCTGTGAAAGTTGTCTAGGGCTGTCACATTTGTGTACATATTTATTTTCCAATTCCCGTTGTGTACAAAGTCTCTTTTCACTCAGTCATATCAATGCTTCAAATGCTTCTTCTTTTAAACAGGGTTAGACATGATTTAGTGAAACGTTGTTTTTTCTAAAACTTAGCTTAACAGCAACTTAGTACTGAGATTGCTTTATGTTAAGTATAGATTACGATTCATACTTTGTTCCGATTTCCCAATTTAAAGAACAGCAACGTAAGGATAATATTTAAAATTGTAACTATCACCTACAAATATTTATGATGCTTGAGTAAGCATTGTATTTTTTAAGGCAACTGTAAAATTCTATTGAACACATTTGTGCGCTTGGTTTTATTAAATAATATTTTTTACCATGTGAGTTTGACAGCCCTGACTGATATCATGTTCCGACTTGTTTCCATGTGTAAAGTTGAATATGTGTAGGTAAAATATTGAAACGAAAGCATTTTCTCGCCTATAAAACGTGGTGCATTTGTTTGATCAATTATATTCAGCTTCAGTAACATCAAGAGATCAACACTCCAGAAGTAATCCAGATCTACATACAAAAATGTGAGTAAGTAACCTTCTTTTTTTTATATTTTGTTTCCAAATTGGGACCTCGCTACGGACCTGGCCTTTGGCCCGCCGGCTGGTGACAATGAGGACTTCATTATCTTGGCTTCTAATGACTTGGAACACCAAGTCCTCGTCCGACGTGATGTTCCACTGTGGGGTGGTCCGGTGGTGACTTGGTGTATCTCGTGTCAATCTTACAATTTTGCCCCTTGTATTGTAGCTATTATACACTGTTAATTATGTACTTGTCATTTCTCAGAGTTAATCCAGTAATTAAAGTTTCCTCTCCCATTTCATTACACTTCACCGACTATGCGTATTCAAGCTGACTTTGTTTTCTTATTGCGGTTTTTCCTCAGGTCGGACTCAGAGGTTGAATCGATATACACTGAGCAGCCGCGTGAAAAGAAGCAACGTACTGCACCTGCACCTGTGCCTAAGCGCCGAACAACCGCTGCAGCGGAAAATTCAAAGTACGTGAGTCGTTTTTTTTATGGGTCATTTTTATATAGGTCTCACTGCAGGGCAAAAGCCTTCTCTCTGAGAGAGACTGCGTGGCTTTCTTTGCAAGCGTGCTCACTTCCGTGTTGTTTTTATGGTAGTTTATTTTTTCAACGTGTTTTCCTACCAATCTAAAACCCGATTTACACTTCAATAAGTACAGTGGTGAGTTAACTTGCATCGTCGTCGAGTTAAGTTGCTTTTGTCGTTCAAACGCCGTTCAAACTGCAAACGCGACTTAACTCGCCGACGATGCAAGTTAACTCACTACTGTACTTATTTAAGTGTGAATCGGGATCAAGGTAGACATGGCAGCAACTGAATAATGATTCAATTATTCATCCAGTCGACCTATTAGTCAGACTGCTTCTTCTAGCCCTACTTTCATTGTCAATATTGAATAATTGCGTTACAATTGAATGAGTTCATATTTTCTCCAATTGTACCAATTATAAAGGTATGGTTTAAGGTATGGTATTTAGTATTGTAAGTAGTGGTATATTATTCAGCGAGAGCGTGACACGATAACCAACACACTGTCTTATTTAATGTTGACATTAAAACTAAGGGCTATAATATGTTACATCTAACTACAGTTCATGTAGTATTGAAGTCATTTTTTGTTTTTTTCTTGCATGCAGGTCTAAAAAGAAGGTGGTGAAGGGGCGTAAGACCAGCGAGTTCGACCTATTCGGGGTGCTCTCGGATGACGACGATGACGTGTTGGCAACTGCATCTCATCACTCCGTCACATCCTCGCTCACCACAAAGGTCGCTGACGGCTCTCTGCGACGGACTGCACCTCTAGAGGGGGAGTACTTTGTGGAAGTAAAGGTGTATCTCACGCGGGACGCTAAGCAGCAGGACCACTGGAAGAAGGCCCAGTTCCTGCTGAAAGCGCAGCTCGACCGTGGGACACCTGCGTGGGACCAGCTCCAGGGCTTCATCCGACGCGTGAAACCGCTGTTTAAAGACTCCGAACCCACATTTTATGGTGACGCAGTTAAATATAAGTAAATCGTCACTGTAAAATGCCTGTTAGGTGTTTTACTATTGTATTATTATGGGTCATAGGTTAGATTAGGTTTTAATTAAAGGCGGGTGGTGTCCGTCTTGTGAAGGAGCGTAAGACCAGCGAGTTCGACCTATTCGGGGTGCTCTCGGACGACGACGACGACGTGTTGGCAACTGCATCTCATCACTCCGTCACATCCTCGCTCACCACAAAGGTCGCTGACGGCTCTCTGCGACGGACTGCACCTCTGGAGGGGGAGTACTTTGTGGAAGTAAAGGTGTATCTCACGCGGGACGCCAAGCAGCAGGACCACTGGAAGAAGGCGCAGTTCCTGCTGAAAGCGCAGCTCGACAGTGGGACACCTGCGTGGGACCAGCTCTAGGGCTTCATTGGACGCGTGAAACCGCTGTTTAAAGACTCCGAACCCACACTTTACGGTGACGTAGTTAAATATAAGTAAATCGTCGCTGTAAAACGCCTGTTAGGTGTTTTACGTTTGAGTGCTGCGTTTGAGTGTACGTTTCAAATTTGCGTGATAATGCCGTACTGTACTGCATGTGTAGTCCAAGTAGAGAAAAAAAACTGGGTGGGTCATGTACGCAGTACTGCTCACAAAGAGAAAAGCAGCGTACCTCTAAGCGATGGTGTAGTTCTGATTGCGTCTGCTTTTCGAGGTCGTATAGCTACTTATAAGATTCTTGCGACTGATTTAGAGAACTGTTTGCCAGAGACGTTTATCACGGAAATCTCCCCCAAAATTGAGAAACTTTTACGGGATTCGCTTGCAAAACATGTAAACGTAAAGGTAAACTTCGAGTTTTTCAGTAACTTCGTTCTCTTTAAAAACGAAGGTCAAGAGGTAAAATCCTTCTCGACAAAGAATGTTGCATTACATCGTAACTTTGACTTTGCAAAGCTAATAGGTAAAACGGTAGCCTGTTTAAAAAAGAAAATAGAAGAGTTTGAAGAGCGTGACAGTGGGTGGACATTTCTCAATAATCTTTTCTTGGAAATAAACATCAACAAGTACGAACCTATTTATGGAGCTGCTCGTATCGACTTGCCACCGGTTATTAAAAACAAGAAAGCGTGTCTCAACATGCAAAATAAAGATGACGCTTGTTTCTTGTGGAGTATTGTCGCTGCACTTCATACTCCTAAAGGTAGGGCCGATCGTACGTCTTCGTACCCCCATTTTACCAAAGTGCTGAATACTGCTGATTTGAGCCTTCCAGTTACTCTAGCGGACGTTAAATCGTTCGAGACCAACAATCCAAACATAAGCGTTAACATATATGCGTTGAAAAATACCAAGGGTATTGTTGGACCCATTTACAAATCGGAACACAAGTATAGGACGACACGCGTTAATTTGCTGTTATTAGAGAAAGGAAACCGCACTCATTACGTTTTAATTAAAAATCTACCTCGGCTTGTTCGCAGTCAGATGACTAAACATCATGGTAAATTGTATTTCTGTGAAGACTGTCTCCAATTTCTATCATCCGAGCAAACCCTACAAAACCATTTATGTAGTGGTGTTGCTACAGTGCTTCCTGGGAAAGGAACTTTTCTTGAATTCAAACACTTTGCTCATAAGCAAGATATGCCTTTTGCTATTTATGCAGACTTTGAAACGCTTCTAGTTCCTTATCAAGGATGTCAGCAAAATCCTGATTTGAGTTACACATATAACGCAAAGAAACACGTACCAATTGCATTCGCATACCATGTTGTTTGCTCATTTGATACTAATTTAAATCGATTTGTTCAGTACCGTGGCTCTGACTGTGCTCAAAAATTTGTTAAACTACTCGTTCGAGAAGTGAAAAGAATATACAGTATTGTTAATAAAAACATCCCTATGACATTTACAAGCGAAAATGTAAAAGATTATGCGGAAGCAGATTGTTGTCACATCTGTGATCGTCTAATATTTACAGACAAAGTTAGAGATCACTGTCATCTGACAGGTCGTTATCGCGGTGCGGCACATGCATATGTAACTTGAAATTTCGAGTTCCCAAACTAGTTCCGATATTTTTTCATAACCTCGCAGGATATGACTGTCATTTGTTCATTAAAGAACTGAGTGACATTTGCGGACCGATAAAAATTATTCCAAAAAACAAAGAGAACTACATTTCGTTCACGAAGTTTTTTCAAATTTCTGAAGACGAATTTGCTCAAATACGATTCGTTGACTCGTATAAATTTTTGGGCACGAGTTTACAAAAGTTGGCAAAAGGCTTGCACAAAAATGACTTTACTTATCTTTCGCGTTATTTCCCAGATGAAAATCAGTTTGAGTTACTTACACGCAAAGGGGTGTACCCCTACGATTATATGACTTGTTGGAAAATGTTTACAGATAAACAACTACCTGATAAGTCGTTGTTCTACAATTCTATGGCTGACGAACACATATCGGACGAAGAGTATGCGCACGCTCAAAATGTGTGGCAAACTTTCGAAATTGAAAACATGGGCAAATATACAGACCTTTATGTGAAGACTGATGTGCTGTTATTAACAGACGTCTTCGAAAACTTCAGGAAGACATGTAAGACGCATTACAACTTAGATCCAGCCTTCTACCTAACTTCTCCAAGTTTGTCATTTGATGCAATGCTTCTAAAAACGGGGATCCAATTAGAACTTATAGATAACTTGGAAATTATTCGCATGATTCAAAAGGGTATCAGAGGTGGCATTTGCATGTGTTCCAAAAGACACTCGCAAGCAAACAATTCATATATGGAGACGTACGATCCAACTAAACGAGACTCATTTTTGGTATACATTGACTGTAACAATTTATACGGATACAGCATGTGCCAGTCCTTGCCAATTTCGGATTTTAGATTTTTAAGTGAATCTGAAATCGAAAACTTGAATGTTGAAGACATTCCCAATGATGCTCCACGAGGTTACATATTAGAAGTAGACTTATTGTACCCTGATGAGTTACACGATGCGCATAGCGATTACCCATTTTGTGCTGAGAAATTCATTCCTCCTGGAGGTAAGACACCTAAATTGACTCCGAACTTGTACGATAAATTTTACTACGTGATACATTACGTTCACCTCAAAACATGTCTGGCAAACGGATTGATCCTCGCTAAAGTTCATAGAGTTATAACATTTCGCCAGAGAGCTTTTTTGAAAGAATACATCGATTTAAACACGGAACTAAGAAAAAAAGCGGTCACTCAGTTCCAGCAAGACCTGTTCAAGTTAAATAATAACTCTATTTTCGGAAAAACGCTAGAGGATAGTGAAAAACGCGTTAATGTTAAACTTGTTACACAATGGCATGATAAAATAAACAAAACAAAAAAACATGATACCGCTGACAAATTGATTGCTCGGTTAAACTTCCATAGCGCAAGCGTATTTTCCGAAAACTTAGTCGCTATTCAAATGAAACCGGAAAGAGTAATTTTGAACAAACCAATTTATGTGGGTTTTGCAGTGCTGGAGCTGTCTAAGAGTCACATGTATGACTTTCACTATTCGGTAATTAAGCCTAAGTATGGAAAACAAATACAGCTTTGTTACACCGACACTGACAGCTTTGTTTATGAAATTCAAACCGAAGATTTTTATAGAGATATGAAAGAATCCTTGATGGATTTTTTTGATACAAGCAATTACAAACCTCGAAACCAGTTCGGCCTACCATTGGTAAACAAAAAAGTGCCTGGTTTATTTAAAGATGAATTGGGGGGGAAAATTTTGACCGAATTCATTGGTTTGCGCTCAAAATTATATTGCATAAAAACCACTGAGCTGGTAATAAAGAAAGCCAAAGGGGTGAAAAAGTGCGTAGTCCGAGATTTAGCTGCAAGCGATTATCGTGAAGTGTTGCTGAACAATAAACTAGTCAGACGAAAGCAAAATCTTTTCAAGTCTATAAAACACGAAATATTTACCCAGTCTGTAAATAAAATTGCTTTGTCTAATACAGACGATAAAAGATGTATAATGCCGGACAAAGTGTCCACTGTAGCCTGGGGGCATAACTCATTATTTTAAATATAACACTTATTGAAATGGTTTAAAGATGACTCTTGTATTAAGTTATACCTATGTAAGTAATTTTAGTATAAGCACATTAAGAAAAAAAACATTAAATCTAGTTTTTCTGAATTTTGAATTTGTGTACATTTTAAGATAATATTGTAGATAGACATTTAAATACCTACCTACACTAAAATAAACGTTTTTATCTGAAACAAATACCTGTGTTCATACTTATTCCATATCCTTGATAGGTTTGATCAAGACCTGACCTGCTCTGGCTGTGTCATCAAATTCTTCATTTCACTTCCACCTCAAGCAAGACCGAACCTGTCGCAATTGTGTCATCAAGACGTCCTTTGTTTAAACTAACTTTGCGAGCTCGCGCGCATGAAGCGCGCGGGGAGGGGGGCCACCCGCGACGATGTTATGCATCGTCGTATAACATTGCATACAGCGGGGAGAGGTAGCTCTGGTTATATTGGTCGGACAACTCTTTCGAATAATGATGACTATTGATGACGCAGCTTGACTGAGTCCGTAATTCATTCGCAAGTTAACATCGATAGCATCGAGACGAGTTACTGTGCTGATAAAATATTTTTATTTTGGTAAGTTGAAACCTGTCTACTTTGAATAAATATCTAACTTCTTTTTAATTTCGTCGATACTAAAATCTATTATTTATTTTCAGATCACCAAGATGACCTACAGCCCGACGATAACGGACCCTTTCTTCTACGGCCAGCATTTACTGACCGGATTCGAGAGCGAGGATGTGGAAGAAGTTGGGGCTCCAGAACCTCCCCCGCGAAATCCGAACAAGCGAGTGCGGCCTTCCAAGAAAAAGACGCAAAATACAACTTCCTACATTGTGAAGAAATCGCGGCGTAAAGGTTTGCGAATGATAAAAATCAAAGTGATTGACTTATCCAGTGACAGTGAAGTGGAAACGTCGAATGCGCAGTATATGGTGATGGAACATACCGACGAGATAATGGACATGACCGAAAATTTACTTGACAGAATGAGTAGGAAGTTAACTAATAATAGTAATGATTACTAAAAATGTGAAGAATTATTTTTTCTTTGTATTTCGCTAGGTAACTAGCATTATGCAATAATTATGTAATACTATAAATAAATTTAACTGTGTCAAATATTATTAATCTTAGTTATAAGTAGAATAAGTGTTACCGATGTTAAAATGCGAATCATTTAAATATAATATCTTAAACTAAACTGACTTTTGTTTTCTTTTTCTCAGTCAATAAAACAAGAAAATATAAAATTACGTAGTAACACATTTATTTTTCATAAAATAATAATTAAGTACAAATTCAATGGTAAGAAGTTAATTAAAAATTATATTGACACTGTATTGTCAACACACCATCTTCTTATACATATAACATTTTTTAATGCACAGTAATCGTTATGAATCAGACAGTTATATTTACTACATTTATTCGTACAATAATAAGAAATTAAGGTCTTAAGATTAGGTATATCCATTTCGCCAACATCCTTTACAATGCTATTCGGACATAGATCCTGAACCCATTTACATTTTTCAACCCCCTTTGCAACTAAAGTTTTACCAGATAGGGATGACTTAATCATACTCTTAAATTCTTTATAGCTTATTAATCCTTCACTCCAGTAGATTCCTCGATTTTTCCCGAGCCAAACAACTTGTTTCTTTTCTTCGTCAGTCAAATGTTTGAAAGGAAATGGAGGTTTTATTAAAAAAACTTCTGTACTTTCACTTGCTGCCGTAGCAAATTCTTTGACAATAAAATTATTTTTGTAGTCTTTAAAGCCTTGTAAATCAACAAAAATGTATTCCGGATTCATGATATTTTCTTCACTACACTGGTAAGAGGTTTATATTCTATAACACAATCGTTCAATATTAAACAGTACGCAGTTGTTTTGTCTGGTATTGCTATCTCGCTCTCAATTTCAACACGAACGTCGACAGGTCCAGTCTTCAGCGTATCGTTCTGACGACAGCAATCAATTACAAATAATGGAGTTTTTTCTTTGAAGTCGATGTAATTTAACAGGGGTTCCGGAAGACGGCTGTAGTAAGACTGTTGAAATTTAGCATACAACTCGTATAATAAAGCATAATTGTCATTGCTAAATTTAACGTTTAGGTTTTCATACGGGAAGTAGGTTGAGTTTAAAAACACTTTTATGTCACGCAAGTTACAATGATCGAATCGGGACATATCCTGAAATCCATTATTTTTGCGGTCTTTCTGTAATCCAATGATAACGTACCTTGGCTTTTCTATCTGTGATGAAGTTTTGATTGCCCATGTATGCTTCGTTGTTTGAGGTAAAAGTGGATATTCATAAAGATCCCAGTTTCTAAACGCTACGTTAATAGCTCTGTCTCTTTCTAAATACCTAAGCAAGTTGATTCTCTCTCGGTCAGACACCTTAACGTGGGGCACCCGCCACATAATTTTATCGATTACGATATCTTCTACAACCTCATTATTATTTAATTTAATTGCATTCATGTTGGTATTGCTTCGCAAAAGTATAAGTTCGTGCTTGCAATTTATTATAATTTTTTTGTAATCCTCCGCAAACCCAAGGATTCTATTGAGTGGGAGACAGCCTGAAAAACTTCCTCCCATTGTGTTTTTAATACCGTCAATGCTCCAACCCCATGCATAAGACATTTTTGATTCGCTTTCATTCATTGATAATAAACATTTCATTGTGGTTGTTATGCCTGCATTCTTAATCTTATCGATTTCAACCCCATTTAATTCGTACCGAATATCTTGAAATAAAAATAGTATTGGGTTATTTATTAATTGAAACTCGGTCACTTTGGCTTTAGTTTCACTGTTGATTACGCTGATCCTTCCTTCTACGTATAAAGTACTCTCCGACGGTAGAATGTAAAGGTCTTGCTGGTTAATTGGAATCCGTATCTCATCGTTCCTATTGTAGCTGCTTACATAAGGCTTGTAGGAATGAATCTGAATACTTTCAATGCTGTTGTCTTGTACAAAAGGTTCTGCTACATTAAGCATTTTAGTTACTTCGACAAATTTATTAATTTGAGAAATTGTTTATTGGCTTTGGTTAACTTATTTCTTTTTGGTGGTACCTTCGTAATATTTGAAAGCAAACTGCGCTTTCTGCTAGTAGTACACAGGTTTTTATTGAAATCAATCATTTTTTCTTCAGATGTAAGCAAAGCTGTACTTCTTCCCTTCTTAAATTTAGTGGGTTATTATTTAAATCCAAAATTCTAATATTAATTGCACTCACACTGTTTTGGATAACTGGGAAATAGATAACGTTTTTAGGAATTTCAATTATTCGATAACCCGGCGGCACATTCGGAGAAAACTCATAAATTATATGGCTAGGTTTTCCATTAACAAATGATCCACTTACAATATCACATTCGATTCGGACTATGGCTGATGGTAAAATGTTGATCGGATAGGAAGATGTGTGTAATATATTAGCTTTTAATAATACTTTTCCAAATCCTAATGTAACTCCTATTGAGTTCTCCTTATCAAAATGAATGTCTTTGCTACTAAAAATACTGGTGCTTAAAGTATTATTATTGCAAGTTAATTCCAAAACACAATCATGAACATGTTTCGTTAGGAAGTCAATAATATCTTCAAGTTCATATGAACCCTCTGGTATTATCACAACCCCATCTTTACCGTAATAGAATTTATTATTTCTGTGATCAACATTAGGAATTGAATTAAAAGTAGTGAAGTACAACAGGCCACACTCATAATCACCATCAGTTTCCAAAGCCGGTGAATAATTTGTTACAAGAGCAGAGTCTGTGCCCGTTATAGACATTGTGAAAGACATAGTTAACTGACTCGTTTCCAGAAACCTTTCAAAAATTTAAGACATAAATGTCCACAGTTAAACGTGTTGTATGCTTGATATTTAGTATAATTGTAATACAAATCTGCGCCACTTAGGTATTTAACCAATTCTGTAGGAGGTTTTAAATCTCCGAAACTGTTAAAATATTCACAATAATTATAAATTTTTACGAAGGCTACCCAATGCGTTCCAGGGTTGTCAGAACTATCTAAATTAATAATCGCACACTCAATTTGTTTAGGTTTTTGAGGCAAATTATCCCTCATGTATACACCTCTGAAATATGGTATATTACTGTTATTAACATATTTCATTATATCTTCATTTGTGAGTGCGCGTCGGGGTAGCCTATTTAGCAGTTTTTTGTATGTAAACAGAGCCCACCACCTTTTTTGTACGGTTTGATGTACAGCCCTTTTCCAATAGCAATTGTCTCCATCATCTTATTATGACGTATTGATTCTTTTAGATTTTCTTGAGCAGATTTGGAGTCGTTCACTGCTTTTGCTATTCCAGCTGCACCTCCAGCTAATGCACCTACTGCCGAAAGGCAAGCAAATATAGGAAGAAGTGGTAGTATCCCCCCAATTTTTGGGATTGGTATTATTCGAGGTAGCTGAACTTTCATATTTTTAGGAAACAATTTTTTTGCAGCTAAATGTGCATATTTAATTGCAGATTGTTTGTTTTTTAGTTTAGCTTTCTTTAATTGTGTACTTATTTTTCTAATACCTGATTTAAAACCAGCACCTGTCTTAACCTTAACTTTCATGATTTTGTTTACTAACCACGAAGCAAGTCTTTCCCCTCTACTCACGTCTTTTGCTTTTGATCTAAGTTTTGCCATTTCCATCAATTCTTTATCAGCTTGGTGTCGATTGCGCGTATCGGTGTATTTAGTATAGGCAATGTCGTGACGCATACAAGCATCGTCTAACTGATTAATACCTCGATCACCTCTTAGTAAGCGTTTTTCTAGTTTTGTGCCAGGGCCGCAATAATTATATCCTGGTAAATGTAACTCGAGTGGTAAATTATTTATTAATTTATTAATAAGTCCTCTTCCAGTCATCACTTACGAACGAATGAATAAAATTTTGCATTCATGAGTGTAATATAATAACATTATTTCACGACATCATTTTTACCGATCCAACTGTTTTCAGCGTCTTTTAATCCAAGCCATTTGACAAATAACATATTTCCTCTCTTTTTCAATACCTTTTCAATTAAATAAACACCGGGATTACGTGTTTTATTTAATTCCTGCTCGTAGAAACTACCTTTTATTAATTGATTATGCTGGTCTTTAATACGATATGTAATGGGAGTAGTTTTGTTAACTTTGCTAATGGTAAATAACTCGGTCGACCAATTGGGAGTATACCCTTTGTAAAAACACCCTTTGTACTTGCTAATACGAACGCAATCCCCTACTTTACACTTTGGTTTCACTGAGGATGACTCTGCGTGAGATACAATATTTTCTAAAACTTTGGGTTCATTGACTTTGTTTACCTCCACTGGTCGATACTTTGTTGTACGGTGTTTCGTACTATTATATGAAATCACAATATCAACTAATGGTTTTCCAATCCATTTGTAATTGCCAACTAAACTAAAATATTTATATAGCTTATTCTTCAATGTCCTTATAACTCTTTCAACAATAGATGCTTTCTTTGTAGAAAAAGTTGAATAATGGTTAATGTGGTATGATTGCATAAGCCTTTGAAAAGATTTGTTATAAAATTCTGTTCCTAAATCGGTCTGTACGTTAGTTGGAACACGATTACTTTTTAAAATTTTTTCAAATGCATTACACACTTCATTCATTGATTTAGTTTTTAATGGAACAGTCCAAACATATTTTGAAAAACAATCTATAATGACTAAAATAAAATTAAATCCTCTATTGTGTTTTCGAATATGTTGGATATCAATTAAATCCGCTTGCCATAAATCATCGATTCCTTTAAGAATAACTTGCCGTCGATTAAAATTTCTTCTAGCAGCTCTATGAATCTCGTTCACCACTTTTTCTTTACTCATAATTTCTACTGGCAATGTCTCTGATTGCTACCAACTGATCTTTGATAATAGAACTAACTTCTACCCTTGTACACTTTTCATCTAACTGTTTCTGAATCAGTTGTATCTGACTCTTTATACTTTTTAGCTCGACAAGAATATCATGCTCTTTGCAAAATAACTTTAAGTTTTGATCAACATACTCTTTGTTGACAGCCTCATCTGGTAGTACAGGAAGTCTCAATCCTACCAGTTTTTTTGATTTCAAGTCATATTCTCCGTTAAGGTTTTGAGTAAGATTTTTATTATTGGTGCTATAAAATATTTCTGATGGACGAAGTCTTTTATGCACATGGTGGCCAAATTTATCAATATTCATCATTTTTTTAAGAAGGTTGAACAAGAACTGATGGAAAATACATTTGAGTTTGTAATTATATTACTTTATTAGACCACATTCACGCAGTTCTTCAATGATAGAAATAATTTCGTTATTAAGCCCTGTATTACCAGCTTCGCGAGACGCAATAAGTAATTTTAAACGTTCCACCAATTCATTTGGATCATCCCAGTACACATAATCCACATTTTTATTCATTTTTTTCAAAACTGGTAACCCTTCTCCTTGCGGCAGACTTTCAATACTGCTAGAAGTATTTTTGGTTAGTTTAAAGAGAGGTTTTATTATTTGCAAATACTTCATACCTCTATTACTTTTTATTGGCTGTTTAGGACTGAAATCACGACGGTGAGCATTTGTTTCTAACAGTAATTGTTTATAGTTTTTTAAATCATCAGGCTTAACTAAACTTAAATTTGGTTTTGGTTTCAACAATAATTCAACTAATCCAGGTGTATTCAAATAACTTTTCCCGCCAACTGAAATCTTATTTTCTGTAACTGACACTAGCAGTGATCCCAACATAGTTTTTCCTCGCTCCAGCCTTACTCCATAAGGTACATTACTAAATATTTCCGATGACAATGACCAAGAAGAAGAATCTAGGCGAGGACTCTGAACAGATTCAAGAGTTTTAAACGATGTGTCACTTGAATCACCCATGTTTAAATCGCCTTCATCAGTTTCACTAAATGCTTTCTGTTCAGGTTTTTGGGAGTCACGATCACTATTTTGCATAAAGTTGTAGCTGGTAGATGCACCATCATCGATTTCATTAAGGTCTTTGTTAGTATCAATGTTTGTTTTAGTGTCCCAGTGTCTATCATCCCAATACTCTTTATTAATCTTTTCATTTTTTGCGGCGATGCTTTTTAGTGGACCTGTTAATGGTTTGAAAACCTTTTCCAATACTAGATCATTATCGTGGTCAATATCTTTCAATTGTTTAAACTTTCTTTTTACAGCTTCAGCAGATTCTACAATCTGTGTTTTTAGTATCTTTTCCATAGCGAGATAAAATATGTACTTTCTCTCGCAACGCAAACCGATTAGTAACGACACTTCGATCCGTAACTCATTATAAATAGCACAAATATGCTTAGTCAAAGACAACGAATTTGTCAAAGTTCATTCTGTAACATCCTTTACCTTTTTCACAATCTTTATTAATTACCAAATAATTATAAGGCACACTCCATATTTTTTTGCACATCTCTCGAAACTGTGTCCAGCTCATATCTGCGTTAACATGTTCGTTATAAATATGTCGTAGATTGATGTCATCCTGTTTAAAAATTATAATCAAATTAGCATTATCCCTGATCAATTGCTTTGGTATCTTACTGTATGTTTGATTCAAATAGAAAGAATCAATCTTTTTATGTCTACCCATCGCAAAATAATCACGTATGTTATTTTGTTTTTCACAAGCAACGTCATCAAATATCATTACGGAGTAAGGTTTGGCATTTTGATGACTTATCACTTCTTCGTTGTCACGAAATTTACTGAAATTTATCTCAGGAACCATGCTTAACACTTTATCTAAAAAAACGTATTTTGGCTGGAAGAGCGTTTTAGAATAAAGGTAAACGTTTCGGTAGCGCAATCCATTTTTGTGCAATAGAAGACCTATCATTACGTTTGTTTTACCGCAGTTCGAAGGACCACAAATTATGCATCGAATTGTATTTGGTAAAAGATTTCCATGTAGTTTTATTTTGTTGTTAGATTCGCTACAAATGTTTTCCAAACGTAATGTTTGCGCTTGTTGTATAAATTTCATTCTTGAGTAAATAAAATAAAAACGATACTAACACCTAGAACTGCAGGCGTGCAATGAAGTGATTGTTGTATTTGACGCTTATATAAATAATTCCTATGAATGAACTGAAGTAAAAAAGAGTTTCCGTTTTAGTAAGTTAATCAAGTAATGAAATGTCTAGATTGCATATTTCCCACAATAGTATTGGGAACTCTAGGACACTTTGAAGGAGTGACGGCGAACGCAGTGAGCCTCTCACGACGGAAAAGTGTCCTAGAGTTCCCAATACTATACTACTCATATTTATTTATGCTTATGTTATATAATATTCCCCCACTATTTTAAATTTCATATATAATCTAGATGTAATTAGTAAATTTTATACTGTATAATATGGCGCTACCTGCTAATCTTGTCCTCAAAACTAAGGATAGCTGGTATATAATGCTAAGTAGCGTTAAGCTTGCCTATGTGCAAACATTTATAAGCAATAAAGAATTTTAATAATAATAATTCCACATGACACACACAAACGGTTTGTGAAAACAAACGGTTTTGTGGTTTGAGAAAAGAGTGTCAGCGGCCTTTTTTGAAGAAAAGAAAAAGTTAAACAAACCTGCCTCAAGTTCTTATGCACCATACCGTGATGAGTAAGACGTGACATAGGTACCATACTAACTTTGCACCCCACTTTCATGACCTACTTCAATACTGAAGTGGCGTTAAACTACAATACTTCATACTAAATTCAGTTCAAGCGGCGGCTTCAACAAGGCAATTATGAAGAGATGAAAATCAGCCTAACACTTGCCCCGTCACCGATCTCTTTACATCACCACTCTTCCAACGCCTAGCCATAACATAACATAACACTTACATACAGGAACATACATTGTTTCTGGCCCCACACTAGGATACCCTGTGTCCTGGGAACCAGAAACAGCGACATCACAAACATGTAACCATCCAAGACCTGGCATTTTTTGTCCTCAGCCGGGGTTCGAACCTGGGACCTCCGGCACAATAGGCAGATGCGTTACCGCTACGCCACAGAATCCATCATAGATATCAGCCTATAGGTCACACCACTCGATAAATCTTCTTCTAGGGTGTTACCAAATATGTACTGAGAGAGGTCCGCTGAAGCTAAAGGAGTTATTATTACTCGTATTAAAAAACTAGCTGACCCAGCGAATTTCGTACTGCCTAATAGTCATTCTTTAATTTTTTCTCTCCCTAAGAACCATCCTCGTATGTACTTCAAGGAATATTCTAAAAAAAGAATGAGCGAAATCGGTTCAGCTGCTCTCGAGATTTACGCTTACCAACACATTCAGCGATTTTTTATATTATACGAGTACATAGATGCAAACTAACTCAAGGAACCAAGACCAAGTCCGAAAAACGAATCATAGATATTTTTTTAAAAGCCCATATGTCTCACTGCAGGGCACATGCCTTTTCTCAAAAAGAGAGATTGTGGGCTTAATTTCCACGCGTGCCCACCGCGGATTGACAATTTGAAGCGCTGAGGTAGCTCAACACCTCAGACACTCAGGTTTCCTCACGTCGTTTTCCTTCAAGTTTCCTTCAAAGAGTAGTGTCGCTACCTACTATAACTACACAACTTACTCTCTATCTGAGAGAAGGCCTGTGCCCTGCAGTGAGCCGTTTATAGGCTACATAAAAAAATGCCCTCAATAGCTTACAAAAAGACTCGAGTCAACACTTCGTATTTCTTAGTACCAAATACAAAAGCCTCACTACAAAAGTGATGAAGATTTCTGCAATAGTAGGGTCTCTTTCATTTCGTTCGGTATGTCTTTCACTATTCGACCACCCACCTCTTTCATCAAAGCAAAACAGTCAAAAGAATTTGGGTCAACCTTATTTCTGTGAAGTACTGTACTTCACATAATTAAGATACCTATACTTGGGGCCGCTCTCATACTGCATTTGGATTGACTACAAAATGTAATAAGATTAAAATGAAATTGAAACTCGACGAAACTCTCCCCAAATATAAATTAGGAATTAAGAAGGGTTCGACTTTAACGCGTTGCACATTAACGCTTACGGGAATTAACGAGACTGGAAATTAATTCAGGCTCTTAATGAAACGAGTCAAAAAGCTCTTATAAATCATTCAATGGCTGACACTCTCTGTGAATGCGGGCATCCCGTTCAGACTTCAGTCGTTTGCGCGAGTCGCGTGGCGAAGGACGTCTTTAGCGCTACGGTCGGGCCGTCCGCTACGTACCCACGAAAAACACGAACGCAAAAAATTAAGCCTTTGCCGCCGCGGTTTTGTTCGTTAAATCGCGCTGGCAGTTTGTGGAGACTTAAAAAAATAAATCCTCTGTGGTTTTCGGTTTTTAACGCCGTTCCATTTTCAAAGTTGTGCGCCAGTGAGAGAACTTGCATGTGTGCGGATCTCTAAAGTTGTTCTACTTTTGTGAGCGTTTAAGTAAAGAGGTTTTATTGTTCGGCTGACAAGCTACTGTCAGTGGCATTTTCTTTTTATCTCGGATAGTATCTAGAGCACGAAGGCTTCACGGATGATGTTAAAAGTATATAATAAAAGCGGAAAGCAATTTAATATTATGTTTCGTTTGCACGATACTTTCAAAATAAGAGCTGTAACAAAGCGATAATTATATTTTTAAGCGCCATAAAAGTATGATTATCGCTTCGTCCTCGAGCGTTCGTTTTATGGCTACACGCAATGGCTACAGGTGGCTCGATAGTCCAGTGATTATAACTGTACTGGGTTATTCATTGTATTAGAATATGCATGACTGAATTGGATACTTCAAGATTTCCTACTGTATTACTAAGTAAGTACCTACTGAAAGTAATTAAGTGAATACTTATTTATTATGATTATCACGTTCTAGCCAAACCAAACCCGAATAAAATTATTTTCTTAAGTCGAAAAGTTCTCCTTTAACAGGTCTCACTCAACCTATATAATATTGATATGCGAAACGCTCCGTCTAATGAAATTCCCCTTAAGCCAAACGGAAGCAATGTTTAATCCGGACCTTTCCCGATATAAAGATATAATAGATTCTACCGACAAAAGCCGCAATATCGGTCGTCTGTGATCACTTTTTAATATTGAATGTTCCCGGGATTTTTCCATTTCACATGATATTTTAATTACTTTCCAAGACCTTGCAATTAAAACATAATTTTTTTACGATATTGTGCGCGTTTATTATAATGATTGGTAGTTAACGTCAGTAAAATAAGTGAGTTAATTTTTATTCACGATCATATAATTCATATATCTATCTATATATATATGAATGATATGATCGGAAATAATTCGATTTGTTTCTACATCTACTTCCCCTTCCAATGTATTGCTCCAGCCCATCCGCAGGTTGTCTGAAAGAGATAACTTTCAGTGATAAGGCCACCGTCTGTACTCTTAGGTTAAAAAGAATCAGCGTGATTTCCTTGTAGTGTTGTAGAACTTTTATAAGTAATAAAACTGGAACGTCTTCAACTTTGTGGAGAAATGTGGATAAAAACGGAATAAGCAGGTAAAAATAGTCAGATCTAGTCAAGATGTAAAGTAGTAATGATCAAAATGAGGGAAATCTCGAAAATGTGTGACGTAATTTCAAATATTTGAAAATGATCGACAGAAAAAGAAATATAAAAAATGGTTTAAGAAGGTTTGCACCGTTACATCCATTTTTATGTACAATAAAGTGTTCTCTACCTATCTATCTATATACATCAAGGCGGGCAGGGTGCGCCAGACCGAGTTTTCGTTCGGCCTGTACCTACTATGCTTCGAGTATGTTCACACGACCCGATTCAAACCTTTTTTGACCCTCTCTATCTTCGGAGCCAGTTATTTCAATGCTATTAATTAGCTATTAAAAGGAACAATTATGTAAAGTTTACGCATCCAGCTGAGATATGTAGTTCTTAAGATGTGGAGATCAAAAATAGCAATTTTTGGCTCTTACTGATTTATTCACTGACTGATAGATCATCTTAAGTCTAGAGTACTTTTAATTAAACTAGAGCCTTAGAACAGGCAAGTGCGAGACTTGGACCTGCCCACTGAGGGGTCTGTACAAAGTAGTAGGTACTTAAATATATTATAAATACTTCAGGAATCGAGTTTGGCAGTTCCTCAGCTTCCGAGCTTTTCCAAACTTCAAAGTATTTTTTTTTATTGATCTATGTACAAATGTTTTCATATTTTTCTCTGTAATTGTAGTAAAATACGATATTACTTGCCTAATTTCGTAGTTATTGGTCTACGAAAGGTAGCCTAAAATTTTTGATTCCATAGAGATCCGAAATATACGTTTTTTTGCGGCTAAACGACCGTATCTTTTGTAACATCTCGGATAACAACTCGGACCGATTGCTTTTTCGAAGCTTCAAAGAACTGTAGCTATTGTTAAGCAAATGATAGAGAAACTAATGCTTTTACTCAATGTAGTTATCTACATTGAATGAAAAGTTCGGATCCAACTTTTCTAGTTTGTCTCGGCTCTTGGATGTATTTATAGTATAAAATCTATCGTCGAGTTAGTTCGAGAATTCTTTTAAAAAAAGAACAGCAAAATTGTGGAACACGCTGCCATCGTCTGTCTTTCCGGAGACATATAACCTGGGTGTCATTAAAAGTAGAGTTAACGGGCATTTAACAGGTAAGCACGTAATATCGTAGACCCCGTCTTCGGTTACGATCAGGCGTGACTGAGGTCAAGTGTAACCTGTCCTATTTAAAAGAAAAGTTAGTACTTATAAGAAAAGTCATTTAGTTGTACCTACTTAGTATGTCTAACGAGATCTGTGTTATATGGACATATACCATGAATATTTAATATTACTCTTATTATTATCTGATTTTTCTGAATACGTTGTCCTCAATACTACTATTTATCTGAATCGTTCATTGACGAAGTCGCAGTACCTAAATAGAACAAAACCCGTAGGTACAATTAGAAGGCTGTCGGTACCAGCAAAGCAATGGCGTACGAATCAATTAAAACTTCAGAGCCATTCCATTTACAGCACGCTGAATCCCCAATTTTCCCACAAAAGTGTGTTTTGATAAATAAAAGGCGACTACGAAACACAAGCATATAACGCGAGAATCAACGCTGTATTTGAAAGCTGTCATCCCCATTTTTTGTGAGTGGAAAAAAATCCGGATTTGCGGTTGACTGCTGAAATACAATACGTCTTGTTAGCTGTTGTTTTATATACTGGATGTTTCGCTCTACAGCACCAGTCTTGGGATGGATTTTTTTTTTTAAGTAGGATAAGTAGCGCCGCGGAATACGTTTCCACTTGCTCCTACTCGGTTTTCTTACTGGTAGGAGCTCGAAGACCAATCATTATGTCCTAATGCTCCTATCGTGACATTACATGCAATTATTGGTACGGTTAGCGGGTTCGAGTCCAGGCATGGGCGGAATTTTTAGCCTCTAAATAGATTTTTAAAAATTGTATTGTCCTCAGCACGGGTTAGTTAGTTAGTTAGACCTGAGATTTCCGCACTTAGCCTCATAGTTGGGCCATTGTACGTAGCAAGCGCTGAGGTACGCTAACACCTCAGAAACTAGGGTTTCCTTACGATGTTTTCCTTCACCGTCAGCGAGTAGTATTGCTACTATAATTTTACAAATTTACATAACTTAGAAAACAAAGTCATTGTTACATGCCGGGGTTCGAACCCACGACCTCCCGATTGAGAAGCCGGCGTTCTACACCGCTCCGATACCACCGCTCCTCAGCACGGGTTAATGCAACAAAAAGAATGTAGTACATTTAAGTACAATTTTTTTATACAATTAAAACGGATCATTATTCTGATAGCCGGAGAGCCTGTATTGATTGTCTGTCATTTCTTTTGAACAAGATTTTAAACTCAGTTTATTTTAATTTTACGTGTCTATTTATTTATACCTCATCGCTTGAAATTGGCAACTCGCGGTGGGCACGCGTGATAATTAAGCCCATATTCCCTTTCTTATAGGCTACATAAACATAGTTAAACTACGTACATTTTTATTTTCCGCGGCTTTCACACCACCGATGTTACAACCTGTTAATACTAATATTTAATGTTGAATTTATGACTCTCTCGTTGAACTAGTGGTATCACGTCTTAAAATGCCGGAGTTTTAATAACCTACCACTAGGTTTAATAGTAGTATCACGTCTTATCATGACGGAGGTTTAATTTCCACTAGGTTTAATAGTGGCATGTCTAGTGGTATCACGTCTTACCATGTGGTAACACGTCTTACCATGCCGGAGGTTTATTCCCACTAGGTTTGATTCATACTAGGGGCCGCTTTATGTTTGTACCCATGGCATCAGTCTGGGTCTGTTTCCATGTTTGTGATGTCCTTGCCTGTAAATTATAGGACAGGGTTCCTAGTTTAAAACGTAGACAAATTATTGTGTGCTGTGGAAGTTAATATTATTCTTTTGTTAAGCTCGGTCGAAGCGCTCGTAGCCTAGGCGAACCAAGTGATTGGAATCAATCACTTGGTTAACCAACAACAGGCGCGGTCAGGTACGGGATGAGTGAGCGTCCCGTGACTACCGCTAGCGGCATTTTTCCGAGCGCTTCCGTGCTTCGCAAGGCACGTTAAGCCGTTGGTGCCGGCTGTCATATAATGGCAGTCGTTAAGCCATGTCAGAGGCGTATGGGCGGCTTGATAACTTCTGACAGTAAGGCGCGCCGCTGTCCTACAATCCTTCACCAACCCGGACTTGGCCTCCGTGGTGGAGCATCGCAGAAGCGATGCAACAAGAGACCCGTGCCCCACCAGTGGGGACATACAAGGGTTGTCAACTAAACTCGGTATAATGGCAGTCGTTAAGCCATGTCAGAGGCCTTATGGGCGGCTTGATAACTTCTGACAGTAAGGCCCGCCGCTGTGCTACAATCCTCCACCAACCCGGACTTGGCCTCCGTGGTGTAGGTGTAGCATCGCAGAAGCGATGCAACAAGAGACCCGTGCCCCACCAGTGGGGACATACAAGGGTTGTCAACGAAACTCGGTATATCCAATCCAGTTTATTTCGAAAACTGACCTTTTCAACACTTCCATCAATAGGCAGCTTTCTCCGAAATGTTACCCGTAAGATTTTCGATAGTAATCGTCAAGTTGGCAATGCGATCTTCATATATTTCCATATAGGCAGATAGGTATTATGAAGCCCCATCGGGGTTGCCAGATGTTGGCGTTTTTATTGTACCCGGGCTGCCAAATAAATCTCGTACTAGTATAAATATGAAAAAAAACTCTGTCTACTGTCACAAATGTCATTTTTGACGTTTGTTCATACCGCGTCTAGAAAGGCTGGCAAAAAAAAATTGTTGCCATCTCCGAAATTCGACACTGGCAGAATCCTAAAGATGCCATAAACAAGAATTGAATTGAATTCAGAAGACGTGTCATGTGCTCTCATGACAATCCATCCCAATTTGTTAAGTTATTTTTCTAGGTGGAGTTGTTGTGCGGAGGGGTATATAACGCCACTTCCAAAGGTCGTGAGTTCGAATCCTGTCATGTACCAATGACTTTGTTTTATAACACTTATGTTTATTTGTGAAGTTATAGTAGCAATACCATTTGCTGACGGCGAAGGAAAACATTGTAAGGAAACCCTAGTGTCTGAAGCGTTAACATACCTCAGCCCAACTATGAGGCTAAGTGCGGAAACCTTAGGTCTAACTACTAACTATAAGTGGATTTGTTTAAGATTTACTCTCACTACATGTTATGTTATCACATTATAAAACTTCATTGTAAATTAACGAAATAATTTAAAAAATATAGATAGTGTTCTCCATCTCTTAAGACAGTAAATATTATTAAAATCTCATACGTGTAAGTTTTTCCAAAAGGGGGAACAGCGTAATATATAAGTGCAGAATTGGACTATACATAGATGCCTGAAAATTTGAATCATCCTCCTTTCGACTTAAAGATATAAACGCACATATGGCTCCGTGTAAGTTTATTTAATTGCACCTTGTATAAGCAGGTTTTGGAACTAACTTTCAATATTTTTTGCACGTCTACAAACTTTTTCTTCTCCTTGCTGCGGTTGACTGGTAGAAAATGCATTAAAGATTAAGTCCGTTGCATTGTAAAATTGTTTTTTTAGTGTAAATGCAATAAAAGTATCGATAAATAAAGTGTTTTTCATCTCTAAAGACTGTCAACTTTATAAAAATCTCCTACAAATGTGTACGAAACCTTCATTTGTCAATCAATCTATTTTATTCAGACAACTTAGGTCCATTAATATTAGTAAAACTATTGTCTAAAGACTATGTTAGTTAAAATCTAATTTATTACTTTACTGTTACACAAATCAAATAATAAAAAATTGGACGTGCCTAGCAAGAGATCGGATGGATTGGCGGAAAGAGAAGAGTTTTATGCCCAACAGTGGGCTCTTTTTATGGGCTGATTAGATAGATAGAATATCGATATCAATCCTTGTATGTGCCCACTGCTGGGGCACGGGTCTCTTTCTGCATCGCAGAAAGGCTAGGCCATACTCCACCACGGGGGCCAAGTTCGGGTTGGTGGCAGATTGTAAGACAGTGGCGGGCCTTACAGTCAGAAGTTATCAAGCCACCCATAAGACCTCTGACATGGCTTAACGACTGCCATTACATGACAGCTGGCATCAACGGCTTAACGTGCCTTGCGAAGCGCTGGGAAAAATGACACTAGCGGTAGTCACGCGACGGTCACCTATCCTGCACCTGACCGCGCCTGTTATTGCTTAAGTCAAGTGATTGATTCCAATCGCTCGGTTCGACTAGGCTACGACCGCTTCCACGGCCAGATAGAATAAAATATGGATTATCCTTAATAAATTCGATTAATAAATAAAACAAAACATATAAGAACAACACCCGTAAGTAAATCCGGACTAAAAGTCTACAAAACAAAACATAACCCACGGGACTCTGAATCACTTAATTCCTCTAGTCTCCGTACAGACACTGGCAAATCTCGTGACACTGTTAAAATCTCATAAAAAAGCCCTATGTACCCTATGCCGTGAGAACCAGAAACAACGACGTCACAAACATGTAAACATCCAAGACCTGGTTGTTTTTTTTTGTCTCCAGCCGGGGTTCGAACCCGGGACCTCTTGCATGGTAGGCAGATGCGCTAGCGCTGCGCCACAGGCCATCAAAATATTATTGGAAAGTACATATTAAAAGGATTTAAAACACTGATATATTTCCAATATCTTCAGTAAAATATAAGATGTTAATTCTGCCATTTTGACTGAAACAGAAATCACACTGCGAGATGTCACGCTTCTTCTCAATTCTTCCCGCGGGTGTCGTAAAATGCGACTAAGGGACACAAACCGTGGGGTGGGCATCAACGCCCCCTACAGTACAATTCCACCGAACTGCGATCCCCAACCCGCATGCCCAGCGTGGGGATTATAGGCATTACCCCCTATGATAGCACAACGTGGCGCTCTTTAGAGGAGGGCTATGTCCAGCAGTGGACTTGTATAGCCTGACGACGACGACGACGATGTCACGCTTGAGTAGCATTGGTAAACTTCACCCGTGCTTTTGTTGACGTTTTATGTTTCTTTACCTTTACCTTTTCCCACAGATTTTAATTTTAGAAAATGGCTTTATCCTTCGTTAAACTTTATTACTGAAACATAGTTTTTTTTTGTAAATAATGTGTCCCCACATTATGGTAGAGGGTTTAAAAATCTTTCGTCAAACCTATTCTCGTACGTCTGGCAACGGTGACCCTGATTTCCAGGACCGGTTTGACTGGCAGGCGTGTTTTATTGGATACCGGTCCCTCCCAGGTACCTAATCGATTTTGAAAGTGGCTGATATCAAAGAACGCACACATGGACGTAATTTTCACACGACTCGATATTGGTTGTTGAACATTCAAAGTGAGAGACTATCTGAAGTCGGTTTACGTCAGCAGAAAATGTTTATTTAGGTTGTCTAGAAGAGATCACCTTTAGAGATACACCGCAGATTGCAAAGTATCAAGTATGTGTGGAATTTTTAGCCTCTAAATAGGTTTTTAAAATTATCCTTAGCACGGGTTAGTGCATTAAAAATAACATAATCATGTAGGTACAGCGATATCATTCCGATGTAAAACCTAACTGCAAAGTAGGTACTCTGGGCTGCAAATGATGCAAATTACTTCAGCCAGATGTCGCTGCTTGTACGTAATACAGACAATATTGTAAAGAGGTTCGAAATTTCACTGATGCCGGTGAGTCGCCCATTAGATCATTTGGAAAGAGCGCTGGCACGGAAAGCCAGAGGTTGCGGTTTCGAATCCCAGCATGGGTGGAATTTTTAGCCTCTAAATAGGTCTTTTAAAATGTATCAAGTACCTTATCTCTCTGTTAATTACAAAGAGGTACAGTACGATTAAAATCAGTTGACGACCTCTGTGGCGTAGCGGTAGCGCGTCTGCCTACCATGCAAGAGGTGCCGGGTTCGAATCCCGGCTGGGAACAAAAAAAAAACCCAGGTCATGGATGCTTACACGTTTGTGAGGTCGTTGTTTCTGGTTCCCACGACACAGGGTATCCTAGTGTGGGGCCAGAAGCAATGTATGTGCTTGTATGTAAATGTTAAATGTGTGTGAGTTAACGATTCGTCGTGAATCCCTCATCTCTCACATAGAATTATCAATTTACAGATACGACCTTTAATTATATTACTCGTTGTCTTATTGAATACAATATAAGGACAATATGAGCAACGAAACCTCCTTTGTAGCTCAAAACTACCGCAACCGAATCGTTAACTGATTTTAATCGTATTGTATCAGTCTATTTCTTTGATGAAATGAAAAGGTTTTATTCAAAGTAGCGCAGAAACTGCGGTTTAATGAACGTTACAATTCAAACTAGGTGTCCATTTTAAAATCTAGATTATTTTGGAGAAAAAATGGACAAAAAATCTCTAAACTTAGTCGTTCCAAAGTCCTTTATTAACATAGTTTACATAATTATTATAAAATATGGAACTCATGCATAGTACTGGCTTTAATCATCTAAATAATCCTTTATGTTATAGAAGCCCTTTTGGCACAAAGTGTGCTTAACATATTTTTTGAACCGCGTTTCAGGCAAGCTTAATATTTCTTTCGAAAAGTAGGTAAAAACTCTTTAAACCTTTCTTTTTTATTTATAATATTCTTTTCACATACATTGCAGTGCACAAGCCTTTACGTAACGAGAGAGTATGGGCTTCATTACTACGCGGCCCCACCTCGGGTTTGCAATTCCATGCGTTGGGAAGTGTGTGAACACCTCAGACACTCAGGTTTCCTCACAATGTTTTTCTTCAACTTTAGAGAGTGATATTGCTACTACAACGCCAAAAATGTATAAAGCTTTTTTGGCCGTCACAATTTTTTTTTGTGCTTTTGTTGTTTGTACTTTGGTCGTTCTTGTTTTTCGATAGGTATCGATATCAACCCTTTATATGTCCCCACTGTTGAGGCACTGGTCTTTTCCTGCATCACAGGAAGGCAAGGCCATAATTCACCAAGGTGGCCAAGTCCGGGTTGGTGGAGGATTGTTACACAGTGGCGGGCCTTACTCTCACAAGTAATCGAGCCGCCCATAAGGCCTCTGACATGGCTTAACGACTGCCGTTACATGACAGCCGGCACCAACGGAATAACGTGCCTTACGAAGCACGGAAGCGCTCGGCAAAAAAATCCACTAGCGGTTGTCGCGGGACGGTCACCCATCTGCACCTGACTGCGCCTGTAGTTGCGTAATTCAAGTGATTGATTCTAACCACTCGGTTCCACTAGGCCACGAGCGAGAATCTTCCGTTTTTCGATAAGTATCAATTATTACCTCTACGTAAGTTATATTAATTGGAACTATTTTTTTATTTAATCAATCAATTACCATACAGAAATTACATTTTACTTCTAAAACTTTTTTTTATTAAATTTTAATAAATTGATTTTAAAATCATGTTTTTTTTTTAAATCCAAAAATATTTATTTCGTTCTCAACTTAATATTAATTTTACACTGTGGTGGGGACTTCCTATTAAGTGTATAGACACCTGTGCCAGGAAGCCCCGCTCTTCCTATACTAGATGAAAACAGTTAAGTTCGGTACAAACATGCCTATACTATTATAATAATATTATTTGTTTTTAACTATGAGTTAAATACATGCAATTAATATAATTTGAAATTATTAAGTACCTAATGAAGAGTTTTTTTCTTCATGCTATAAATACAAAATAATCCTGTTATTGTGCGTGAAAAATCTAATAGTTATTGGATTTCTTTGGTTAACAAAGATTCAACGAATACCTTGAAAAAAAAAATCACCTACCCTTGTAACTCTGTAACTCTAGCTAAGTGTCTACTAGACAAGCAGAGACAATCCTATCACACGTATTGCTCCCAAAAACCCTCTAACAAAGGTAACGTTTAGGTAAAAGATACCTTGCAACCTTTACGTGTGGCAAGATAAGGGCGTTACACATTAAAACTATGGGGTCAAAGAGAGAACTCTCTAAGGGCCACTTTCCGAATTGAGAATTTTACTATGTAAATACCTGTAAATACCGTAACGTTCTGTCACGCTCTATTCTGAGAAATTCAAAGAGACACCACTAGAAACTATTCGTTATCGTTATCAACCCTTGTATGTCCCCACTGCTGGAGCAAGGGTCACTTCCTGCATCGCAGGAAGGTTAGGCCATACTCCACCACGGGGGCCAAGTCTGGGTTGGTGGAGGATTGTAAGACAGAAGCGGGCATTACTGTCAGAAGTTATCAAGCCGCTCATAAGGCCTCTGACATGGCTTAACGACTGTCATTACATGACAGCCGGCACTAACGGCTTAACGTGCCTTGCGAAGCACGAAAGTTAACTATTAAAAATTCTCAATTCAGAAAGTTGCGCTATGAGTCTAATCAAAACTTTAAAATCATAGTAACTAATCACAGTCGTGCTGATTATCAACGCCTGTTTGATAGTTCACCGCAGAAATAAGACAGTAAAATTCGTCAAAGAACTGAGGTAGAAGAAGATTAATTTAATTGTCAGTACAATACTCAAAACACATGAAATCATCATAACGAACAAAGCACAACATTTAACACAAAACGCAAAAAGAACGTGGGTAACAGTGAAAATCGGAACAAAACGAAATCAAACAATAAATCCATTTATTTACTGTAAGGAAAAAAATAAGAAAAACAAATAAGTACAAAGGATCAGAAGTGCCAGAAGTGTTGCAAGATGTTAAGTATTGAGCTTCCAAAATGGGAGCAACTCAGCATTTTATGTTGAAACAGAGTGAACCGTTGCAACTCAAATTTCCTGATATTGAGCCGTTTTCAGCACAAAGTCACAAATAAATTCATAGATGGCGCTTATAGATGACACGGAATACGGGTGTCAAAATTAATCTATGCTAAGCCAAATTTGACGCGGTCAGGTGCAGGATAGGTGACCGGCCGTTGACTACCGCTAGTACCATTTTTCCGAGCGCTTCCGTGCTCCGCAAGGAACGTTAAGACGTTGGTGCCGGCTGACATGTAATGACGCCATGTCATGACGACGCGAAGCCATGTCAGAGGCTTTATGGTCTACTTGATTACTTCTGACAGTAAGGCCCGCCAATGGGTTACAATCCTCCACCAACCCTGACTTGGCCCCGTGGTGGATTATGGCCCCATCTTCCTGCGATGTATAAAGAGACCCGTGCCCCAGCAGCAGGGATATACAAGGGTTGAAAACGGCTCATTCATATCTGACTAGCTGTCCCGGCTAACTTCATTCCGATCGATCAGAATCCGTGTATACGATTCTTGTGATGGAAATTTAATTGCTTTCCCAACAACATTTTATGAAAAAAGTACATGGCAGATGCTGAATGCGACAAGCTGAATACAGGGCGCTATGGCGCTTATTAAGGGAAGGCTATGTCCAGCAGTGGACTAATATTGTCTGAAGAAGAAGAAAAAGAAGAAAGTACTTAGCTTTGGTCCAGAATGCATAGCGTTCCGATCACGCGTTAGTACTCTTAGGTATTTTAACACAATATTTGAACAGCATTTGTGTTAATTGGGGCGTTTTGATTGTGGAGTCGGCCTTATTTGAGCGGCTGGCTCTGAAGGTCGGTCGTGAATATAAAAATAATCGTTTCCCGAAGTGTGATCGCCCAGCCGGTCTGCTAGCGTATTCAAACGCCTACAGCCCACGTGAATCGTGCCAAATGACCTATCATAAAATCACAAAAAAACTCTTACGTTCGTCGTAATTGACTGTCGTAGACTGCCTCGTTGGCTAGCCATATTATCTTATACTAGCTGACCCAGCGAACTTTGTACCGCATAACAGTCAATTCTTTATTTTTTTTTATTTTTTCCTCCGTAAGTACCATCCTCGTACTTTAAGCAATATTCTAAAGCACTAGCAAAATCAGTTTGCTGCTCTCGAGATTTGCGCTTACCAACACATTCAGCGATTAATTTTTATATTATAGACTAGCTGACCCAGTGAACTTCTTACCGCCTAACAGTCGATTCTTTAATGTTTTTTTTTTATTTTTCTCTCTGTAAGTACCATCCTCGTACTTCAAGGAATATTCTAAAAAAAGAATTAGTGAAATCGGTTTAGCTGCTCTCCAGATTTGCGCTTACCAACACATTAGACGATTAATTTTTATATTATAGAAGATATAAAAATCCCCTGTCACAGTTTTTTGTTATTGTACTCCTCCGAAACAACACCGTCACAAATTTTCACATTAATAATATTTGTAGGATTATTTAACTCTTTAACTTAAACTCCAATGAAACAGCATGATACACCAACTTTTTTATAATATTACACACACACACATACACACAGCCTCACACATACATTACCTCACGGCTCTATCCCGGAGTGCTTTACCACTTGCCAAGACCCTGACAAATTTAAGCTTCCCCTTTACGATATTACGTTAATCTGTATCAATGAAACTTTTTACATCGCTGTAAAGCGTACGGTAAAGTTGGAAGTGACTTTTCAATTTTTGTTTGTACGTTTCGATTAGAATCAATTTCTTTTTGTATGTTTCTGTTAGATTGGATTTGGATAAAACGTTGCAAGTTAATTTATTGGGTAAATATTGTGAGTGAAGGTGCCATTGGACACTGTATAAATGATCTCATTACGTAGATGCAAAAGGCCAAAGTATCAGCGACAGCGTCTTTTACGCCTATATTGTATTGTTTAAGCATGAAAGAACAGCAAAAATAAAACAGTTTAAGTAATAAGATCTCAATCGATTCGTCGCATTGGCAGTAATGTCATACGATAGGAGTATGAAAATCGTGACTATTTATTGGGTAAATTATTATTACTGAATAACTCTCAAAGGGCTATAATTAAGGGCTTTATTGTAAAAGCGAAAAAAGTGACAGTGCGTATCACACTGCGTTGTAGCTTGCTACGCGGCGTAGCAAATGCTACAAGTACTACGGCGTAGCAAAAGACAATGCGCGTTTAAAACTTGATTTCGAATATAATAAAAAATAAGTTTAGTACATCTAGGGACACAAACCGGGGGGTGGGCAGCAGCTCCCTCTGCAGTACAATTCCACCAAACTGCGATTCCCAACCCGCATGCCCAGCGTGGGGATTATGGGCATTACCCCCCAGTGATGGCACAACCTTGCGCTATGGCCCTCATTAAGGGAGGGCTATGTCCAGCAGTGAAATGAAATGATGAAATGAAATGAAAAGGTTTTATTCAAAGTAGCACAGAAACTGCGGCTTAATGAACGTTACAATTCAAACTAGGTGTCCATTTCAAAATCTAGATCATTTAGGAGAAAAAATGGACAAAAAAACTCCCAACTTAGTCTTTTCAAAAGTCCTTAATTAACATAGTTTATATAATTATTATAAAACATAGAACTCATACATTGTACTGGCTTTAATTCCAGACCTCATTGTCATCTAAATAATCCTTTATGTTATAGTAGCCCTTTTGGCACAAAGTGTGCTTAACATATTTTTTGAACCGCGATTCAGGCAAGCTTAATATATCTTCAGGGATTTTATTATAGAAGCGTATACAACGCCCCATGAAGGATGTATTAACCTTTGCCAGCCTAAATAGTGGGAACAAAAGTTTATGTTTATTTCTAGTACTTACATTGTGTTGGCTTCCGAAAGTTTTAAAGTTACTGATATTTTTCTTAACGTACATAATGTTTTCATATACGAGTATATACTGACTGGCAACTGTCAGGATATTAGTTTCTTTAAAGAAATCTCTTAACGAATCTCTACTACCCAGCCTATAAATGAATCTGATCGCTCTCTTCTGCAAGACGAAGATGGTCTCAATGTCTGCAGCCCGTCCCCACAGTAGTATGCCGTAGGACATAAGACTATGGAAGTACATGCTTTGTGGCAGACGGCCTTAAATAATTTTGAATATAGTTTAACATACTGTATAAAACTGGGGTCATATGTGTATGTTTTTTTCTCATATAGCGCATATAGTGTGTCCCTGCTTTTTCGGATGCCGGCAGTAGCCCATTCACTAATCGATAGTTTATTTCTTTTTGATGATAACTTTTTCAATTTAAAAACTTTTCAAAACTATCTGAAACAACTTTGAAGAAATTTCCATTTGCATTAAGGGTCTCATTATTTTGTGTGGGTAAGCTACTTTGCAAGTAATTTCTAAATAATTCCATCTTTTTGGCTATCATGGGCCGATCAATTATATTTTGTTCCTTTTTTTTTAATCTGCTTCAAAGTGGACAATTTGACCATTGTGGTCTGACTTTACGCAAGTTACTGCAGAACAATCCGAAAATTCACAGTCGCAGAATACATTGTCAAGACAGGTGGCTGTGTTTTCGGTAATCCTAGAAGGCTCTAAGAAAATATTAACTAAATTAAAAGACTTGAAAATAAGTTTTAATTTGTTATTTAAAACGGAGTCTACCAGCAAGTCTATATTAAAATCTCCACAGACTTGCTACTACTTGAAGCTACCTTTAAAACATCCTCTAGTACGGATTCAAATAAACTGTAGTCACTGGCGGGGGCCTGTATACGCTTACTACAATATGCTTAGCCAGTTCAACACATGATACTTCTACAACTTTTTCAACAGAAAGTCTGCTAATATCTTTTCGTCCTTTATACTTCAAACTACAATTTACTATTATTAAAGATCCACCATGCAATGCAGACTTTCTATTAAAGCTGGTTGTGGACTAATATAGCCTGAAAAAGAAGAAGAAGGTACTAATGCGATGAACCGAATGATATCTTATTTGTCAAAATCTGACGACTGCTTATGGAGTAAAGCGGGAACATAGAATCGGACATACTTACACATACACACATACGAGCCAAACGCATTAGCCTCCTTTTGGGCTTCACCACAGTCGGGTAAAAAGTTAGTCCCGTTTTTTCTAAAAGTACTACGATTTTTACAAAATACACAGATTAATTGTATTCGTTTGCGTTTTTCAAAAAACTGCGTCATTGGTCTCAAGTATTGCGTCCGCTTTTCACTCCGGAGATCATGGGTTCGATTCTCACTGAGTGCCACTGTATATTTGTACAAAATGGCCTCAGTCCTGGTGTATGTCCATGATTGTGATGTCCTTGCCATAGCCATAGCACAGGCATCCTCCTTTGGGGCCAAGACAAATTATAATGTTTTCTGAAAATTATTATTATAAATGTAATATTTTGGGTAATGACGCCCCTTCGGCCACTTCTAAAGTTTCGAAACCAGTTTCTAAAACATAATATTTTTTTAGGAAACCTTTTGAATAAAGAAAAATCAATCTGTTTTCGAAGCTGGTTTCCAATACAGAATATAAAATCTTCTTTTGAAACTCTTTCATGGATCAAGGGTGTGCGCAAAACTTATTTTTTTATAGGACAAATGAAAAGAAATCTTCTACCTCAGCATACACAGAGGAGAAGTCTGGACTTCGAAGGCGGAAGTATGGGTGTGTTTCTACATTACTTACAGTTGTAAGTACACTACTCCTGCCGCACTCCTGAGTGCCGAACCTTGTGGTGATGTCTGCAATATATTTTCTGTTACTGAAAAAAAAAACTTTGTTGTAAAATGATTACAAACAAAATGTTATTGACAATTTTAAAAACCTATTTAGAGGCCAAAAATTCCACCCATGCCGGGACTCGAAAACGCGACCTCTGGCTAACCGTGCCAGCGCTCTCAGCTTCAAAATTTCACTAGGGTAGACGCCCATTAGCTCATATCATGCATGTTTTAGAAAAGTAATGCGCGGTCCGCCTGTTTGTTTGTACAAATAGCTGCAGTCTGGGTGAACTTCCATGTTAGGATGTATTTTCCTAATGTCCTTGCATAGTTACCATAGCATAGTGTATCCTAGTTTGGGATCAAGACAAGTTTAGTGAGTGTGTTGTGTAAAAGTCTTTATTTGTCAGCAAACACGGTACATGTAGATTTCACAAGACACATTGTTATGGACAAGCGTGTAGCACCATAATATGCTATAATATTACAATAAAAAATTAGAAAGGCTACATTATTTACAAGATTATTATACAATAATTAAAACTGTTTTTATACGGATTTATGCTCGTTTATTACATTTTTACAATTTTCCAACGTTTCGGCACTTTTACAGGTGCCGTGGTCTCGGATGAATGAGGTGGTAGGCGTCTTTTTGAAATCATTAACGGTTAGTTTACTACCCTCGACAAAAATTACAAAAGTTAATTATGAAGTTACGTTCCAAAATAGGTATTTCAATTATTTTATATAAAGTCAACAATATTGATTATTAGCAATTGAAGTGAAAAAATTAAATTAATAAATCCAATTATTTTACATGATCTAAAAATATTGATTATTAATTGAAATTAAAATTAACACTACAGTCACACTTTTAGCAAGGGGGTCTCATGCACTTAAGCACTGGCTCCCATGCTGCCGGTATATTCCAACCACGATCTCTATTATTATACAATGTCAAGATATAAGATGTCATAGATGCATTTACAAGTCATTGTGTTTTAAAGTAATCATTCATACTGTATATACATTTTTGAACCAACCAGTTAGAAAGCGCTTTGTCGAATCTATTTTCCGGGAGGGAACATATTTCTGCAGTATATCATCATCAACCCATTAAGTCCCAACCGAGGGGCACAGGTCTCTTCTCTAAGGAAGGTATAGGATACAGTCTTACTGTCAGGAGTTTTCTTGCCCTAAGGCCTTTGACTTGGCTTAACGACTGCCATCTATTGACGGCAGCCGGCACCAACTGCTTAACGTGCCTTGCAAAGCACGGGGCTGCTCGGAAAAATACCACTAGCGTTAGTCATAGACGATCACCTATCCATGGACTGAACGAGCCCTATGTTGCTTGACCTTCGTGATCGTTATATCTACTACTACTATCCCAAGTATATCTACTACTGTAATTATTTTGAATCGATAGACAGATAGATAGAGAACACGTTATTGTACATTAAAAAATATATTTCTTCATCTTAAAGAACAAATAGCAGCCTTATCAATAAAAGGATCTTTTCCAGACACCTTTGAATGGACTGAACTAATACATTAGAGAAGAAACATGAATTGCTTTGAAATACCACGTGACCTCGCGCCGTCCAATTAGACGTGGAAGATAATTGGCTGTCATATGTAAGCACTCATACAACAACCATCAGAAGTTAACCTTTGGGTCGTTTGTGGTTTGAGAAAATAGACTATTCTCTTTAAAATGGTTACTTATTTGACACTAAGTTCTTTAAGAGGCGGCTGGCTGGAGTAAACTCACAGCTTTGCTACGTACAATGGCTCAACCATGAGGCTAAGTGCGACAATCTCAGGTCTAACTAACTAAGGTCTTTAAAAGACGGCCACTGTGGCGCAGCGGTAGTGTAACTGCCTACCATGCCGGCTGGAAACAAAAAAAACCCTCCCCGGTCTTGGATGTTTACATGTTTGTGACGTCGCTGTTTCTGGTTCCCATGACACTGGGTATCCTAGTGTGGGGCTAGAAGCAATGTATGTGCCTGTATGTGAATTTTATGTTATGTTATGTTATGTTATGTTATGTTATGTTATGTTATGTTATGTTATGTTATGTTATGTTATGTTATGTTATGTTATGTTATGTTATGTTATGTTATGTTATGTTATGTTATGTTATGTTATGTTATGTTATGTTATGTTATGTTATGTTATGTTATGTTATGTTATGTTATGTTATGTTATGTTATGTTATGTTATGTTATGTTATGTTATGTTATGTTATGTTATGTTATGTTATGTTATGTTATGTTATGTTATGTTATGTTATGTTATGTTATGTTATGTTATGTTATGTTATGTTATGTTATGTTATGTTATGTTATGTTATGTTATGTTATGTTATGTTATGTTATGTTATGTTATGTTATGTTATGTTATGTTATGTTATGTTATGTTATGTTATGTTATGTTATGTTATGTTATGTTATGTTATGTTATGTTATGTTATGTTATGTTATGTTATGTTATGTTATGTTATGTTATGTTATGTTATGTTATGTTATGTTATGTTATGTTATGTTATGTTATGTTATGTTATGTTATGTTATGTTATGTTATGTTATGTTATGTTATGTTATGTTATGTTATGTTATGTTATGTTATGTTATGTTATGTTATGTTATGTTATGTTATGTTATGTTATGTTATGTTATGTTATGTTATGTTATGTTATGTTATGTTATGTTATGTTATGTTATGTTATGTTATGTTATGTTATGTTATGTTATGTTATGTTATGTTATGTTATGTTATGTTATGTTATGTTATGTTATGTTATGTTATGTTATGTTATGTTATGTTATGTTATGTTATGTTATGTTATGTTATGTTATGTTATGTTATGTTATGTTATGTTATGTTATGTTATGTTATGTTATGTTATGTTATGTTATGTTATGTTATGTTATGTTATGTTATGTTATGTTATGTTATGTTATGTTATGTTATGTTATGTTATGTTATGTTATGTTATGTTAAAAGGCACGCAGCCTGAAACACTCTACAGCACTCCAATGCACACGATCACTCCTCCTGAATAGGCTGTGATAATTTTAAAAACCTATTTAGAGGCACTGGCACGGACAGCCAGAGGTCGCGGGTTCGAATCCCCGCATGGGTGGAATTTTTTGCCTCTAAATAGGTTTTTTAAAATTGTTATTAGCACGGGTTAGTGCATTAAAAAGAATATAGGCTATGATAAGACAACCAGATACGAGAATCACAAATATTAAAATAAAAACACCCGGACTTCTTCTTCTTAGCATGTCGATCTCAAGCCATCGTGGTGAAAGGAACCAGCGTAAGGGACTCGCTGATTGTTGCTCAGGGAGCGGCACGTACGGGCTCAGTTAGTACGTAGTTCGAACCCAGACGGTACAATGTAATTGAAGCCACCGTACTGTGTCGCTCTATCATCATCATCAACCCATTATGTCCCCACCGAAGGGCACGGGTCTCTTCCCTAAAGGTATTGGCCACACTCCACCACGGCGGCCAAGTCCGGAATGGTGGAGGCTAGCAAGACTAGTGGCTGGTCTTACTGTCAGAAGTTTTCAAAGCCGCTCTAAGACTTGACTTAACGGCTGCCATCTATCGACGGCAGCCAGCACCAACTGCTTAACGTGCCTTGCGAAGCACGGAACCGCTCGGAAAAATGCCACTAGTGTTAGTCATAGACGGTCGCCCATCCATGCACTGAACGCGCCCTGTGTTGCTTATTAACCTTCGTGATCGTTTAAGATCACTCAGGCAGCCGGGGCCACGAGCGATTCGAGCTGACCCAGCGAACTTCGTACCGCCTAGCTGTCGATAGTTTAAATAAAAAAAAAAAATCTCTGCTAGAACCATTATTATTATTATTAAATTCTTTATTGTACCTGTAAAGATTGTACAATTGGCGGGCTTAATACTAAATAGTATTTTATTCTAGCCAACCAACAGGTTCACAACCATCAACCAACCATCAACCATCCTCGTACTTTAAAGAATACTCTAAAAAAAGAATTAGCGAAATCAGCTGCTCTCGAGATTTGCGCTTACCAACACATTCAACGATTCATTTTTATATTATAGACTAGCTGACGCAGCGAACTTCGTACCGTCTAACAGTCGATTCTTTAATTTTTTTTTATTCTTCTTTTGGATGGTTCTTTCACCATCCTCGTAACTCAAGGAATATTCTAAAAAAAATTTAGCGAAATCGGTTTAGCTGCTCTCGAGATTTGCGCTTACCAACACATTAGCTAAAATTAACCTCGTTTGCCATAGATACGCTAAGAAAGAAACGGCTGTGCCAGACGTACGTTTCGTCGATATTAACCACTTCTATATTGTTTTAAATGTCTTGTCTATAGGTTTTCGGTATTGAATCCGTCTCTTTCTCAAGAGAATACAGCTTCTGTGCGCCCGGGTCAAGCCTTGTTTCAACACGGCCGTTTTAGTTACTTATTCAAAAGATGGCTGGGACATGATTCGCAGGCGTGCGTGGTCTGGCTTCGTGCTGCCATTTCATCTAGTTTACTTAGAATCTGCTAGGGATAACTAGATAGAAAACACTTTATTGCACAAGTAGAACAAAAGTATTACAACCATGACTTCTTAAATCTATTATCATTATTAATTTCTTTATTGTTCTTAATACTTAATAGTATTTTATTCTAGCCAACCAACAGGTGACGTGGAGAAGGTGGTGGTAGTGTCAAACAGTGAGGTGATATTCTATTGTAGTTATCTTTTGAAATTAAACAATGTATTAAAAGGTACAATAATTATAAACATACATATATACAAAGATAATAATTGAGCACATAATATACAAAGATAAATAGTACATACATAATATCTACATAGAAATAGTCTTAATAATATGCATTTACATACTGATGGATAGAATTACACATTATTGTTCTAAACATGTAGATAGTGTAAGTAATGTTATACAACTATCGGTCTTAGTATATAGTTATATTTGGTTTGCATGCTAAGCACGAGGCCACTTTGATGACGATATCAACCCTTGTATGTCCCCACTGGTAGGGCACGGGTTTCTTCCTGCATCGCCTCGACGGCCTCAGTGGCGCAGCGGTTTGGCACGTGTAAAACCGAACGTCTCGGGTTTGGGTCAAACTAGGAAACGAACTTTTCTAGTTTGTCTTAAATCTATCGTCGAGTTAGCACCTGTAACACAAGTCATTTAGTTGTACTTAGTATGGGGCTAACGAGATCTGTGAATTATTTCCATGAACATTTATTTATTATTTATTGCAGGAAGGTTAAGTCATATTCCACCAGTAGTTTGATTACTCCATGTAATTTTTTTATAGAGCCTATATACATCATACAGTAGGGGACTTCTCTCAGAAAGAAAGAGTACGGGCTTAGTTACTACACTTGGCAACTGTTTGTTTGTTTGTTTGTTTGTTTGTTTGTTTGTTTGTTTGTTTGTTTGTTTGTTTGTTTGTTTGTTTGTTTGTTTGTTTGTTTGTTTGTTTGTTTGTTTGTTTGTTTGTTTGTTTGTTTGTTTGTTTGTTTGTTTGTTTGTTTGTTTGTTTGTTTGTTTGTTTGTTTGTTTGTTTGTTTGTTTGTTTGTTTGTTTGTTTGTTTGTTTGTTTGTTTGTTTGTTTGTTTGTTTGTTTGTTTGTTTGTTTGTTTGTTTGTTTGTTTGTTTCCTTGTTTGTTTGTTTGTTTGTTTGTTTGTTTGTTTGTTTGTTTGTTTGTTTGTTTGTTTGTTTGTTTAAAAAGGGTCTTTATTTTTCATAAACAATACAAAATATAGGTTAACTAAACACAGTTTAGTAAATACGATCACAAATGTTATAGTAACTCGGCAGGCTCAGGCGCCTATCAAAGTTTTCTAATACACGTGGCCACTGCGGATTGACAATTTCAAGCGATAAGGTAGTTGCCCACCTCAGACACTAAGCTTTCCTCACGATGATTTCCTTTACCGGTACCGAGTGGTATTGTTACTAAGACTTTACAAATGACAGCATGTACAAAACAAAGTCATTAGTACATGCCGGAATTTGAACCCACGATCTCGGGAAGTCGGTTTTTCGTTCCGCTAACAACACTTTACCTACTTTCGGAGAATATTAGAGGAATTTCTAAGTGCAACCTTTGTCCTAGGTTACACTTGGAAATTCCTCTAATGCACTCCGAAACGAAGTAGAAGCCTTATAGGTTGGCTTCCGAAGCACACTGTAAATCAAACTTAAGAAGTTTAGTTCAACAGCTGTACACTAGGCTCCTCGTCCGTTATACTATTTTTATTTTTAATGCACTAACCCGTGCTAAGGAACAAATTTAAAAACCTATTTAGAGGCTAAAAATTTCACCCATGCCGGGATTCGAACCCGCAACCTCTGGCTATCCGTGCCAGCGCTCTACCAATTGAGCTCAATTGGTAGAGCGCTGGCACGGATAGCCAGAGGTTGCGGGTTTTAGTTACTTATTTTAGTTTTAGTTACTTATTAACGAAATGAGGTGGTAACGGACGAGGATTTAAAAACCTATTTAGAGGCTAAAAATTTCACCCATGCCGGGATTCGAACCCGCAACCTCTAGCTATCCGTGCCAGCGCTCTACCAATTGGAATCCCGGCATGGGTGAAATTTTTAGGCTCTAAATAGGTTTTTTAAATCCTCGTCCGTTACCACCTCATTTCGTTCGATATTCGCATCTGCGTCTCTCATAAAAATAACTAGCCAAACGTACTCAGGACGAGCTCGAGCGTACGTGCTTTAAGTGACTTAATTAAAAATTTAAACCCATAACTTCATCCCCAAGGGTGTAAGTGAAAGCTGAAATGTATTTGAGAGACGGAAAGTTTTGTTGGTTATTTGACCTTATGAAGTTTTAGAAATTAGTTTTTGGATATTGTTAAAATGGCTAGGTTGGTTCCCTGTGGAATGAGTCGCGGCTCAATGTTTGTGTACTACAGAATTGTAACATTATCAGAAAGTTTGGTGAATTTGTTCGAAATAAAAGTACAGCTCGGCTCAGGAAAAAAGTCTGCGAAAATTTTGTGAAACTGATTACACATATAAACTCACGCTTGTAAAGCAGAGGGGTAGGCAGAGACCATAATCTGCCACTTGCCATGATCCTGAAACGTCTCTTTCGCTTCACGAACATTCATTAGCCGTTGCATGCACGTCGGTTTCGGAACTTTTTATTTTGCCCTTTTTTTTAATAGATCAAAGTTATTTTATACTTAAGTAGCTGTTATACAATATTTTTCGCTTACAAGGGATAATCTTAATTATGCCAGCTAGATTTTCTGGTAACATAACATAACATTACATTTACATACTGGCACATCACATACATTGCTTCTGGCCCCACTCAAGATACCCTGTGTCGTGTCCAAGATATCCAAGACCTAGGGTTTTTTTCCCCAGCCGAACCGGATCGAACCCGGGACGTCTCGCATGGTAGGCAGATGCGCTACCGCTGCGTAAAGTAGGCCGTATTAAAAGTGGTAAAAGGAATGTCTTTATTAAAAAATGCGAAAAATGGGTGCCTCATGATTTGACTGATCTGCAGAAAGAAACGCGTATCAATCTTTCTTGTCTAAATTGAATAACAAAAACAATTGAAAGTCGATATTCAAATGTTTCACATTTTTGAAAAAAAGAACATCATAGAAACCATTTGAAAAAAGTTTCATTCGAAAACCTCAAACCATGAAGATTCTATGTCAATTCAAAGAACCTATTGCAATAAAACGGCAATTTCGTACTTTAACCCCTATTACAAATTTAATCTTCCTAGTACTTCTTAATGATCCGCGATACTTATACATAGTTATATATTAAACGGGTCTAATTGCAAATATTTATTAGGTGAAACATATCTTAATTCCTGACGTTTCGGCAACGTTGCAGGTTGCCGTGGTCATGGGTAGACTGAAGTGGTGATTACAGTAATTTATTGTCGGTAGTCGCTTTTCTTCTAATTTTCTTATCTCTCTAGTCTTCCCGTTTTAGTTAGTCTTCCTAGAATCTAAAATAAAATAAATAGTTCCTTATAGAAATATTAGCACAAACCAATTTTGGTAAAATCCATTTCCGAGCAAGTCCCAGGAGGCCTCCATAATTCCGGTGAAGAAATAGAAGACGCCGGCCATCATCGCTTTGGTCACCTGCGATCGCGAGGTAACTGTTCGCAATGTGAGTTGGCCAGATCAGTCGGTGAATGTCGCGACAACTATAGAGTTGCCTCAGAGGAAACCGGTACCTAAGTTTCGCTTTGAAATGTTACCTATATACTCGTACCCTCCTACGCCTAGATGACGTACAAAATGGGACAAACATTATTGCCCACAAATTCTTACAATAGATAAGAATACTCTTTATATGTACACTGGAAAAACAACAAATACAAAACAATTACAAATATACATAGTACAATTGGCGGCCTTATTGCTAAAAGCAATTTCTTTCAGACAACCTTACGATGGAAAATTGCAATTATACCGATTCAGCGGGCGATCGCAATAAGGATGACTCTTGTCTTGTGAATAAAAGTTTTATCTAAATTAATTTCCAACCAACACAATCACGCTTGTCCGAGTCCTAGGTTACCTTGCCATTGCCAATGGTTGCCAGACAAATGGTACCATTGATACCTTTTACCCAAAAAAATAAAAGGTAACATTTTGGCTGTACAGTTGGATTGAAGCACCTTGAAGACTAAGATGAATATCACAGATTAAGCCAACACATGTTATGAGCATTAACATCTAGTAAACATAAAGCCTAAAGCACGAAAAAGAGAGAAAACAAACGTCGTTGCCTACTAATATTGACCGATATTTTTACTGCGGAGTGTAACAAAGAGTTAAGGTGGGGCCGCCTTCAGCCCCGTTGTTAGTAACTCTTCTCAAGTAGCAATTCCATGAGATAGACAAGAAAAAAAATCGTCCCTAATTTAGTATTAGGCGCGGTAATAGGGAAATAAAGATTTTATTCTATTGATACGAAATCAAACCTTGCCGACGTTTCGGCACTTTTGCAAGTACCACGGGGTCCTGGAAGACTAAGGTGACAGGTGTCTTTCGAAAAGCATTAACTGTTAGTTTACTACCCTCGTAGCCAACAGTTAATACTTTGGTTAGCATTAATTAATTTTGGTAAAGTGCGGAAACGTCCGAAAATTGTAAAAATGTAAAATTAAATGAGTAAAGTCCGTATAAATACAGTTTTTATTATGTCTAGTGCTCGTGTTAACCTAAGAAAATATTACCTAGGTGCTATTAAACCAGACTTAAAAAGTAATGCCCCAGGCGCTGCGGCGTCCGAGTGGTCCATTTATACATCTAGTGTGAGTAAAGGTGCCACTGCAGGCTGTATAATTATCTCATTTCTTAGTCGCAAAGGCCAAAGTTACATTTAGAAGGCAAATAAAAAAGCTGTGTTAGTGCGCCGTGGTTTTTTTGTAATTATGTTTTATTAGTTGATACTGTTTGCTAGGTTTTTTTGTGTGAGAATGTTTGTTTAAAAGAAAGATGGATAGATTGAGCACTTTATTGTACATAAAAAAGAAAAATACACAGATATTTCTTAACCTAAAGAGTACAGACGGCGGCCTCATCAGTAAAAGTGATCTCTTCCAGACAACCTTTGACTGGAGCGATACATTGGAGAAGGAAGTAGAGATAGCCTATTTTTATTCGAAAGCTACTTGAAACGAGTTAGGTCGATAACGAATTTAAGGTCAAAAACGAATTTAATTTTCGTTTGTGCCTATCTATACAAATAAAACTTTGAATTCGCTGTTTCAACACCAATCTATTTTTGTGCCCTAAAATATTTAACGTGAGCTGGAAAGTTTCCATAGTTTAAATACAGCTGTGTGAATAATTACAATTTTATCTTTTGACAAGGCTTATTGGATTTTTTCAACGAAAACGCGATTAGATTACGCCGTACATAAGTACTGCTAATTTAAACTTTGTATTGCCTTTAATTTGAAGTTGCTCCTCGAATTTGTACATAAAATACTCATTAATTAACGCATTACATTGTGAAAACTCACGTGTCTGTAACGACTAATCAATGTTCATGAACCGAAAGTCGTTCGGTAGATAGATAGATAGAATATTCTTTATTATACACAGGAATTTGTTATAGTCACTATCAACCCATTATGTCCCCATCGAGGGGCACGGGTCTCTTCCCTGAGGAAGGTAAAGGCTACTCCACACGGGAGCCAAGTCCGGATTGGTGGAGGCTTGCAAGACTAGTGGCTGGTCTTACTGTCAGAAGTTTTCAAGCCGCCCTAGGGCCTCTGACTTGGCTTAACGACTGCCATCTATCGACGGCAACCGGCACTGTCACGTTGTGTGTTTTCTCCAATGCCTTGAACGGCTCAGGTTTCGATTTACTCTGGTAGCACCATAGAATTTTGTAGGCTGACATCTCTTCTTTAGGTCTGTTTTGATAAGAGGCCGCCTGTGATTGGTCGTTGCATTGTTCGGGTTGCCATAGGAAATCTAGTTACCCCAATTCAGGGAAAAATAGTAACTTCAGGTATTGATGAATATCATTTATTTAATTAAAAGATAGAAAAATAATAACAAAATAAACAAAGACTAAATACAGCTAGTAATGAAAAAATACAAGTAAATGTTATTCACTCAATATGGAAATTTTGGAATATTGTTTTCGGAGATAATAATTTTCAGATTATGGCCACCCAAGCATAAGATTGAGGGTTGTGACTTGAGTGGCTGCTTTGAAAATTGGGCTCCAAAATAAAGAGAGGAATTTTATAGCTTGAAGCATCTGGTGATTGACGGAGGTCTGGTCCTCCATTGTGAGCAGACTTGGCTCAGATGGCGTCGAAGCAGCCCATTTAAATCATATTTGGTAGCAGCAGGGACCCCGTAAGTAAATACTTATATGGAAAGCTGTGTGTAGAACCTTGTGCAATTCAGGTTAGGTCATCTCTCATATTCGTGGCTATTTTCAGGAAATATCAGACTCATGCAAAAGGGGAAAGGAGGGATTACCAGCGTTGAGACAATCCTTAGTTGCTGAATGTCTTCGGTAAAATTTATCCTGATTTAATAATTGCCTGCCATATGCTTACGCCATTTGCAATCTTCTAATAGAAGCAATTTTCTTCCTTTCAGCTGGATAGGGTTTATTAGCTTAGTGTTTTTAACTTTTGGTGATTTCGTTTGGGGCAGTGTTCTCTTTTCAATGTCGAGAAACAGCTGCTATTTCTGGTTAGGAAGTGTTTGTCAGGCTGTGCTTCATGCACTTAGTTTCTCTCATGCTGGGAGAGGAATTTGGATCAAGACGACTGGCCAATGTCTTCGTGTGAAGCCCCTTCGGTCCTGCTCCAGTGATAGCGCATAGAGTCGACGCTGCTGACTCTGCGTTCTGGCTCGTGCTGTGCGTCCCCGCCTGCGGCCGGATTGACCTCACATGAAGGTTTCTTCTTGGCAAGGTCTGTGAAAGGAAGTGAAGGAAATGAAGAGGAAGTGGAAATAATTTAATATACTTACGTAATATTTGTGTTTTGCTGCAATACTTACAAGCCTTGTCTCTACCCACCCTACCGGAACACAGACGTGAGCTTAATATAACATACACCGATGCTTAAGTGTCCATAGTGTAATTTGCTTATTTATATGTCGCACGCCGATTTTGGCTACTTTTCAACCTAGTATACCAAAAACCTATTTAGAGGCAAAAAATTCCACCAATGCCGGGACTCGAACCCGAGACCTCTGGCTATCCCTGCCAGCGCTCTTCCAACTATTGGGCAAGTACCGACGAAATTTCAACCTTTCGCATCAGCGAATAGGTTTTTAAAATTGTCCCTAGCACGGGTTAGTGCAACAAAAAGAATATAACCTAGTGTACGAATTTACTATTATATTTATTAGGTAGATAAAGAACACTTAACAGTCGTAACGAAAGTATCAAATAATGTAATGATAACTTTGTATTTGACATTTTATAATTGTAGTACTTAATTTTTTATTGTCATTTTTTTAATTTTATCGTAAGTTATTATTATTTTATCCAATTAAGATTTAAATTTTATTCTAGAATTTTATTGACATTTTAATTTAATTTGATTATTACAATTTTGATTTTTCTATCGCAATTTAATATTAATTATAATCTAATTGGACATGATTTGTATGCCTATTTAGGTAGAGCACATAGCAACTCAACTTTTTAAACTTATAACATCTTTATGTACTTGTGACTCATAGATCAATAAATGAATTATGAATATGAGGCAGTCGTTCACTTCAAGTACTTAAAGACTAAAAGCGTAGCTCGAAAAATGAGCAGCCAACTGAAATTAGTCCAGCCGGCTAAAAACAACTAGCTAACAGACAAACAGCATCCATTCTCTGGCAGACGACAATAGAGGACGTTGTTTCACTGATGGATGATGCCAGCTGCGGACTCAGGGGTTTCGAAGGACCCGGAAAAGTGTCGCGAAATAGAGAGAAACCGTATTTCTCTCAATTTCTTATTATATAAAGAGTAGAAAAACCTGTATTTTAAAGATAACTACTTAAAAAACCTAACTTCGAGAAAAATTCATACCAAAAAAAAGAGTTTGATGAATTCTATAACATCTTAGAAAATCAAAGAGTTTGATGAATTCTATAACATCTTGATATAGAATTCATATAAATCTCTTGATATGAATTCTATATCAAGAGATTTTGATAAAATTTATTCTTTTGAAGTAAGTTCTATGGTTTTTATGTACTAGGCAAATGGTATGCTAGAAAGAAGATAGTACATACTTTAAAAATGGTCCTATATAAATTCTCACACTCACGCACAATGCAATCGGACGTGGAATTATTGCTGAGCATAAATACAAACAATATTAAAACTAATCGACAACCCTTCTTCTGTTTGATGTCGGTTAGAAAGTAAAAGCGAATAAATAATAGTTAGAGAGTAAATTTTACTGTAGGAGACCGGGTACAAAAGTAACGGTGGCGGGTCGAAAGTAACAATTGCTCCAGATTTATCCACTGGGCGAAAACCTCTTCGCCGCCGTCAGCTGATAGCCGAAAGCGCCCCCCTCGCTTGCATTTAGTCGCCACGTGTGCCACGCGTTTTTATGTTGTGTGAGAGGTTGTTACGTGTTTTTTCAAACCAAAAGTATGTTTTTCGATGTTTTCTTATTTAATGTTTACGTAGCCATAAAAGAATTGTAGTAATATAAATATTTGCATATGCATTTTTGATTAGATTAATTTTACATTGTTCTGTTTCCAGATTATTTTTCACGTTTCAACAAAAATGAGGAAGGGTACAAAAGTAACATAGTCCTGTGGGTACACAAGTAACATGTTCCTTTTGTTCCCGTTTAATGGTTTAACTACCTAAATATTTTTATGTTTGTCTATACTCCAACAAAATGCCGCAACAACGCATAAGAACTACTGCACGAGGAACTACTGACTCAGAAGTGTATAGAAAAGCGACTAAAGAACTTTTCAAAAATGGTGCAAAAATTAGAGACCTGATAAAAATAGATGGATGGATGGCTGGATTTATCTGTAGAGGCCTCTTTTGATAGAAATATATTTACTGCTGCCGACTATGCGGCATCATCTGTACCTCACCGGCCATTACAACTTAACAGTTAAATTACACCAAATGATCTGTTGTCCAGTTTTGATACAGCGTCCTACATTCAAGTTAATCCAGAATCTTCAGTTGGTGTCTTCCACATCAATTGACAAGACTGATCAGCATACAGACAGCATTGATAATATACCACCGGCTGTTCAAAATTTATTGGACTTGATCTCTGCTAAGATTGATTCTGTGTTAGCTGTCTCAGTTTCAGACCAAAGATCCAAATCACTAGTGTCTGGATCTGTTTGACTTTAAAGAGCAAATTATATATTCAGCCGTTTAATTTTTTCACTAGATTTTACACCTTTACCACAAGCGGATCTGAGAACTGAAAATATAAAGGTCAAAAGAAAAGAAAATAAAAGACGTGAGACTAATAGTAACTGTCACGCACAAAAAAAATATTATGTGTGCGTGGACAATGATAAGGGCTATGCGATATGATATACCATAATAACGAACTTGAATAGGAGAATAATACTGAATAGTTGGATTATAAACGAATGATTAACTTAACAATTGTTCTCTTTACTAAAACTAAGAATAATTTCTATTGCTTTGTTTTTTTTTACTTTTTGGGCATTTCAAATGAAGATGTTAACTTGTGTTTTTACTTTATATTAAACTAATTCATGAAATAAATAATTGTTGATTTAGCAATAACATATAATACTGTATTAATAATCAACCTACTTTTCTTGTTACTTTCGACCCACACCGTGTTACTTTCGACCTGCCTACGTGGTCGAAAGTAACAATTGTCAATTTTTTTTAGGTCTCTGTTATTCACATAAAACGCACCATAATAAAATGAATCGAGCTACTAGTGTAAAGAACATAAACTGAATTTATATATGGTTATATGATTTATTGATAATATTAAAACCTCCCCAGAAATCAAGGTAAAACTACAAAGTGTTTCTTTTGTACCCGGTCTCCTCTACACAAAAATGGAAAATTGAGATACACAGGATATTCCTTAAGCTAATGTACCTACAGATGACAGTGATCTCTTCCAAATAAATTTATTGGGAATCCATTGCAGTCCTTTATCTGTATGGAACTTTTGTCAACTCCCACGAAAAAGCGCGAATGTTGACATTATAACTACTCGTAAGATTTACGTCTATCTGTGTATCTTTGTAAATGATCTGCGCCTTGATTTTCGACGTTATCGAGCTTTTAAATAATACTAATGTGTCAGAATTAATGATTTTTAGCTCTTTCTAAATATTCACGGCAGCACATGGAGTTCTGCAAATAATTCCACTAATAACAATAATCATAATAAAAATGTTAATTTTAATATCTCATTGGAAAAAGAAGCTTCCAATATAATATAATATAATATAATATAATATAATATAATATAATATAATATAATATAATATAATATAATATAATATAATATAATATAATATAATATAATATAATATAATATAATATAATATAATATAATATAATATAATATAATATAATATAATATAATATAATATAATATAATATAATATAATATAATATAATATAATATAATATAATATAATATAATATAATATAATATAATATAATATAATATAATATAATATAATATAATATAATATAATATAATATAATATAATATAATATAATATAATATAATATAATATAAAATATTTCGCAGCTCTCGGTCGCCGTCACCTTTATTCATTTGATGGTTGACTTAACTACTATCTAAATCAACAGGAGCTGTTGCATCTAAATTTAATGTTATAAAAACTAAAATTATTTAATTTGGTAAGTGATAACGTAACACATCCAGTCACTCAACATTATCGAGAGTAACTATAAATAAACAAACGACAAATTCCTTAACACACTCTGATATAATTGCGCCTGATGACGGTTGTATATCCCGATACGCCACCTAACGGTAATTAAAGACAGTTTGTTGATAGCCATCGCGTTTGATGCACGTTCCGCCGTGCCCTCCCTCGATCGGTCCTAATACTAAACAATGATAAAATACATAAGATGATGGCTCTAATCCGCTTTGCAACAAAAATCTGCTTATTTCTGCAAGTGGTTACTTGGATCCTATCATAAAACAACTACCATAATTTCTAAGTATACAAATAAACTTCCATTTCAGGACACTAAAATTTTAGGTTTTAGATAAAACCAATCTACGGTATTTATATAAATGGTGTACAATGTGAAAAGAATAAATATTTCAGATGTTAATAAAACTATGTATATTTTTTTAATAAATAAACAATCGGAGGGAGGTGTTCCTGGGGATCGCCAACAAATGCTTGGCGCTAGGACACTTCCCGATGGAAGTCCGCCCACGTATGCATTTTGCGCAAACCGGGGAGGGATGACTATACCAAGCCGAAAGCGTACAGACCCATAGGGCTCCTATCTGTTATGGGCAGGACTGTGGAAAAGCTTCTGGTGTCCCGAATAAGATGGCACATACTGCCTTCTCTGTCCACCAAGCAGTACGGCTTTATGCCCCAAAGAGGCACGGAAGACTCCCTCTATGACCTGATGAGTCATGTAAGATCCGAAATGGATCGCAAGAAGATCGTTGTCATGATCTTGCTGGACATAGAAGGAGCATTTGACAACGCTTGGTGGCCGGCGTTAAAAACGGAACTGCTCGCGCACAATTGGCCTGCAAATATTTACGGGCTGGTAGCCTCCTACCTCCAAGATCGGACCATAAAGGTCCACTACGCGAGGGAAAGTTGGGAAAAGGGAACCAATAAGGGGTGTGTTCAGGGTTTGATAGCTGGACCCCTCTTCTGGAACCTAATCCTCAACACCGTGCTCGTGGAACTTGAGCAGGATGGGGTACACTGCCAGGCGTACGCAGACGATGTTGTCCTGGTGTTCTCCGGGCTCATTACACCCCCCCTGCAGGCGAGAGCCAACGCGGCCCTCCAGAAAGTGCTGGACTGGGGCCTCAGAAATAAGCTGAAATTCGCACCGCAAAAAACTTTTGCGATGGTATTGACGCGGAAGCTGAAGTTCGAGGCCCCAGCCATCAGCATGGACGGAGTGATACTGCCGCTAGTGCAGCAAATCCGCTTGCTGGGTGTTGTCATAGACAACAAACTCACCTTCAACACTCACGTGTCGGCTGTCTGTGCGAAAGTCACTGACATCTACAGGCAGCTGGCATGCGTGGCCAGGGTGAGCTGGGGTCTGACCCCGGAGGTAATCAGGACGATATAAGTGTCGGTGATAGAGCCTATCGTGCTGTATGCGGCCAGTGTGTGGGCCCCGGCTGCGAAGAAGCTGATGATAAAAAATCAGCTAGATTTCTTGCAGCGGGGGTTCGCACAAAAGTTGTGTAAGGCTTACCGCACGGTGTCTCTGTCATCGGCACTCGTACTGGCAGATGTGCTCCCCCTCGACCTCAGAGTCCAGGAGGACGCCGCCTTGTACAGGGCAAAGCGAGGAGAAGAAGTGGCGCAAATCCCAGCGGACAGACCGATTGAACGGAGGGTGCCCTTTTCGGACAACCCGCATCCGGCGGAACAACAGGCGCTGGACTTCGAGTGCTTGGAAGATCTAGAACCCGGCACCGTGGAGGCTCACCGTATCGCCGGCCCATGTATCTACACTGATGGCAGTAAGATACAGGGGAGGGTGGGCGCGGCGCTCACGTGGTGGACGGGGGATGGCGAAACCAGGCACTCGAAGTTCCGCCTGGAATCTTACTGCACGGTCTTCCAGTCGGAGAAGTACGCGCTGCGCAGGACCGTAGAGCAGGTTCAGAGGACTAAAGAGCCGCTCGTCAACATTTTGAGCGACTCCAGATCGTCACTGGACCGGACCTATTCCGAAGCCAGCACGGAATGCAACATCCCCTGGCACACGGCGTTGCGCGGTGCGTGGAGCAGATCCGTCGGGAGGGCGGTGACGTGAGACTCTTCTGGCTCAGAACGCACGCCGGTACACCTGGCACCGAGCGGGCGGACAAACTCGCAAAGAACGCCGCCCTCCATAAGAAATCGTCGGCGGACTACGATGCCGTACCGCTCTCCTACATAAAACGGGCGATACGCGAGGAGACTGTTCGTACCTGGCAGAGGAGGTACGAGGCCTCCGACACAGGAGAAGTGACGAAGGCCTTCCTCCCAAACGTCGCCGTGGCCCACGACATACTAAGGAATACAAAACTGTCGCCCCTCCAAGTCCAGGCCCTAACGGGACACGTAGGCCTCGCCTCGTACCTGCACAGGTTCAAAGTGAAGGACAGTCCATCCTGCGTATGCGACCCCGACGTGGGGGAGACGGTGTGGCATGTAATGTTCGACTGTCCGAGATTCGGAAGATGGAGGCTAGACCTGGAAGTCGAGACAGATACAAGCTTTAATAAGGAAAACCTGCCAGCCATTATGGTGGACAAACAAAAAAGGATTCTTTTGCTAAATTACTTGAACAGAATAATGGGATGTGTGGTGAAAAGAAATAGGTAGGGCTAATAAAGAGCTGCGTCACAAAATATGTAGATTTGATTTTATGGCCCCAATAATAGTTTAATAATAATAATAAAAAAATTGTGTATTGTAGAATTTACATTCCCTTCTCTTGCACTGTGAAATAATTATGGTAATTAAATGATATAAAAAAGGTAAAGCATAGTTTTAAGAACAGAAATACATTGAAATTGTATACATAGATAAGGAAAGGTAATAAAATGAAAGCGAAATTATTTTGGCTAGGACTGTAATGTAACCTAATTTGATTAAATAGATGAAACTGTAGAGACAAAGGTTACAGTAGTTAAATTAGAAATGGAAAGATCCCTCGGTCAAGTAAAACTATATGTAACAAATAAGATTAAGATAGGGTATAAGGGTTAAATGAAAAAAAGAAGAAGAACAGAAATAAAGACACGATATAAAAAAAAAGGAAACAGAAACAACAGCTATTAGAAAAAAAAAGAAAGAAAAAAAAAAATATTAAGCAAAAAATATATATTTAGATATATTTATAAAGGAAAACAGAAACAACAACACAATACAGAAAAAAAAAACTTTGGGTGAAATAACATTAAGGTAGATTAAAAACGGAATTAAATTGTAAATATGACATAAATTAACTATACCTAGCACGGACCCACCATGTCCGTGGAGAGCAGGAAAATATTTAAAAAATAAATAATTAAAATCACAATATTGAGTACACATTAAAGTATTTTACTCTCTATGATAAATATTATATTACAAGTAGCAAAATACACATATAACTTTTAAGCGGAGGTGAAATTTGCTTTCTGTTTGGAGGTTTTTTGCGTAAATACAAGGAAATAGAAAACATTTATAATTAGTCTTCAAAGGCACAATAATCACTTATACCATAGAGCATTAATGACAGTTTAAAGAGACATTTATTTAACAGCATGTGAATTACATATGAAGACAAAAAGGGTGGTAAATAGACCCATTAAAGATACCTAAAAAGCCTGGGTCCAGCCCTGTATACAGCCCGGACGCAACACGGTCTGCGTGGGTCCGGCAGGCATCGCTTTGTTGCGCCCTGCTTCACGCTTTTTGAACAGCGCGATTGAAACTGGATGAATGAATATGACGAGACAAATAGGTCGCAAGCTCGCGGACGATGACATCAACCCTTTGTACGTCCCCACTGCTGGAGCACGGGTCTCATCCTGCATCGTAGGAAGGTTAGGCCATGCTCCACCGCGGGGGCCAAGTTCGGGTTGGTGGAGCTTTGTAAGACAGTGACGGACCTTACTGTCAGAAGTTATCATTCCGCCCACAGGGCCTCTGACATGGCTTAACGATTGCAATTACATGACAGCCGGCACCAACGGCTTAACGTGCCTTGCGAAGCACGGACGATACGTGTAGATAACTTGACCGACAATCCGCGCACTCCGGTTGAATTTGCAAATGGATACGCGGAAGTTTTTATTATTTGCTAATTTGACCAAACCATAGACCGACCAAACAATTTATAACTAATAATAACAACACTTTATTCCGTTATTTGCTTAATTTAAATCGGTTATGGACTAAGCTAAAAAACTGGTATAACAAGCAGTTCTGAGCAATCCGAAGTGCGACCGTGTAAAGGCGTAACTCCATCTCGCTCAGTGCCGATGCAACGACTAACGTTGATCTGTCAGATTCGTGGCAAGTGGCAATCCCTACCTCTCTGGGACACAGGCTTGAGTTTATGTCATATTTAAGTTGGTTCGTTCGCTGGTTACTGAAATAAGTCGTGTGCCACTTTCGGAGAGAGAAGGCTAAAGCTTTTAGAGTTTTTCTTTGAAATGCTGCCATTGGACGAAATGCACATGCGCCCAGGGAGCGAAAATGTAAGGCACGTGCGGTAGGTATGCGGCAGAGCGCGGTGAATAGGATTAGCTCTTGAAATGAATTCCCATGGACACACCACATAACCTCATAACCTCCACACGAGATACTCACTTGTTCTGGAACCAAACTAGGATACCATATGCCATAGGGTATCCTAGTTTAGGATTTGAGGAATCCTTGGAACGGCGAGTCCGACTCGTATTTGGTCGTCTCTTTTTATTTGTCGTTGGATTATTCTTATCTCTTACGAATGTTATAAATGTGAATGTTTTTATGGAAGTATGTTTGTTACTCAATCACGCCATAACGGCAGTAGGGATTAAATCTTTAGCGTTGACTTTTAAATATTGGTCAACGAACTCCCCGTCTAACTAAAACAGACACATTAAAGATATAAGCGAAGTTTTTGCATCGAAACAGTTCGAATCAGTAACTTCTTCATTTATAAGAAATTTTTATCCATAAAAACCTTTAAAAATGAATGTAACTGAAAACCAAGAGGGTTTTTCAACTTAAAAAATGCTGTACTTTTAATTGAACGACAATCGGTTTACATTTCCTCTTCCTTCCTCTATCTATGAGTTGAAAATACAGGGTTACCTGTAAAATGCGAAATTTCTGGAAAATATTATATAAACTATGTTAATTAAGGACTTTGAAAAGACTAAGTTTGGAGGGTTTTCTCCATATTTTCTCCAAAATGATCTAGATTTTAAAATATACACCAAGTTGGAACTGTAACGTTCATTAAGAGGCAGTTTCTGCGCTATTTTGAATAAAACCTTTTCATTTAATTTAATTTCATTAATGGAACCATAACAGTAACAACCAAACCAACAACTTTTGTTTTACGAGTTTTTTTATTATTTTATTACTTTGGACGAAATGTTTGTGGATGTATATTTCTATGCTCGTCTAAGATTGTGCTATGTATTTTAATAAATAAATCCTTTTTTACGAGTTTTGTCTCGGTACCTACATATTTACCTATTTTAAGCTTTGTTCTATGTATTTTCAAAGTTACGTACGTACCCGCGGCTTGGTTAGCTCCGCTCGTATTGACTTGACTTTCCTGTGGGCTAGGCCGACTGTTGTCAGGATAGTATAGGTGCTGGCCACGTTTACTCTACTTGAAGCACTCTACTTGAAGGCCTTCACCCATTTAGTGTGAGTGAAGGTGCCCATTTAAGCGCTGTTGGCCTAGGCGAGACGAGTGATTGGAATCAATCACTCGAACTTGGCCTTATGGGCGGCTTGATGACTTCTGACAGTAAGGCCCTCCACTGTCTTACACTCCTCCACCAATCCGGACTTGGTCCCCGTGGTGGAGTACAGCCTAACCTTCTTGCGATGCAGGAAGAGACCCGTGCCCCAGCAGTGGGGACATACAAGGGTTGATATCGAAGGTGTTATTGGACCCTGTATGAATCATCTCATTATGTACGTAGATGGAATTCCAAAAATCTTTCCCCCTACAAGCCCTTATATTTCGAAAAGTATTTGGTATTAGAATACCATCGCCGCAACATCAGATAAATCATTATTCTAAGTAGAAGTACATATGTCCGAATTCTATTTCACACATCATTTATATAGTTTTAAACCTGGAAGCTACAATACATGTCTTTCTTCATAGTTAGCAAATGTATACGTAAACCTCATTAGTAAGAGTAGCATGAGCTTTTGAGGAAGCACCTTCCAGGGATTCACTGCCAAAGTGAATTGCGGACGGCGTACCTCGAGCATTTTGGGTCTAGTCTGTTTAAGGCGTGACTTGAACCCCTCTGACCTTCGAATGATCACTCGCCCCTTATTAAAACAAAACCGGCTAAGTGCAATTCAGACTCGTCTACCAAGGGTTCCGTACCTGTAACGAAATCACGCATCCGATGGTAGAATTAGATTAATTAGTAAAGTATTCCGTGAGGCCGACTCACGGCGCATATACGTTTTTTTATTACAGATAGAGTTAGAGTTGCTGTGTGGTGTCAGCCTAGAGAATAGCACCAACCCAAATTCTTCCCGCGGGTGTCGTAAAAGGCGACTAAGGTACTCGTACACAAACCGGGGGGCGGGCAGCAGCGCCCCCTGCAGCACAATTCCACCAAACTGCGATCCCCAGCCCGCATGCCCAGCGTGGGGATTATGGGCATTACCCCTCAATAATGACACAACCTTGCAGTATGGCGCTCATTCATTGGTTATGTCCAGCAGTGGACTAATATAGCCTGAAGAAGAAGAAGAAGAGTTAGAGAACATTTTTTATTGTACATAAAAATGGAAATTATATTTCTTAACGTAAGAGTACAGACCGCGGCCTGATCACTAAAAGTGATCTCTGCCCAGATAACCTTTATTATATTCCATACTCACTATCTGAGAGAAGACATGTGCCCTGCAGTGGGTCGTTAACTATGTATTTAAAAAAATATGCAAAAATGCGGTAAATCAAGTTATTCTAATATTAAACAAAAATATTGATGTTTTATAACAACTTGCGTTATAAAAATTGGTTTCTGATAATTTTTTTAAGTTCACGGTATCAGTTACAACTTTTATCAAATCGTTGTGGCAGATATAAGAATATCCATATGTAGTTTTAGGCAGTAGGCATATATCACACAATACCACTGCAAATCAGAAAAAAGACGAGAAAAACGTCATGATCCTACCTGTATGACCTACAGGCGTGATCATGACGTTTTTCTCATCTGTCATAATTACCTTTTCTGTTCCGGCGCTTGTTAACTATTACAAAAAAAAAACATTTTCCCCTTATTTCTGTCCTGAACTCTACACCAGCATTTGAGGTATAGATTTCAGGGCCAAATGGGTTCTTCGACGCGCGCTCGCGATCTCTGAAATAAAATATCTGCAAACTACTTCACGGGGCGAGATTTTTTCCGGCCAGATCGCAGGGCATGGCTGCCACGATACGGGAATGGTTTTGTGCGAGATTTTACGGTTTGTCGGGTTTATTTTCTACGAAAATGGAGTTAAGGCAGGGTACTTTCGAGCCCTTTAGAGGGTACTTTTTGTGGTATACTCGGCTAGGTAAATACGTGTACCTTGGGTTACGATTTATATTTTCCTTAGGCACTGGGTAAATACTTACCTACCCAAGTCTTCTGCTTGGTCGGTACGTTTTTGACAGAGCGGTCGTAGTCCTCATGAAGAGGTTTTATTGTAGGCTGATGTTGCGTGACTCACGCGTACTTGGAATGAAAATTGTATTAACTGGGTGCCTTAGCCAAATCCTATTTTATATCTTCGAAGAAATAGGTAAATTTTATTCCTTAATTTGATTTCCTCACTATCATAACTGAACTGAACAGTAAACAAACATTTATAACATTTATAAACAAACTTCATCATCTTCAACCCATTGTGTCCCCACCGAGGGGCACGGGTCTCTTCCCTGAGGAAGGTAAATACCATACTCCACCACGGGGGCCAAGTCCGGATTGGTGGAGGCTTGCAAGATTAGTGGCTGGTCTTACTGTCAGAAGTTTTCGAGCCACCCTTAGGCCTCTGCCTTGGCTTAAAAACATTAACTTATTCCAACGTTAAGTCTCTAGTTTCTAGTTTAATACACCATCCCACAATTCAACGTGGGGTCATTCTTCAGCGCTAGTGAGACATTTATATTCAGTCAGTCGTCAGCTCTACATTCTTAGGTCCTCTTTAATTAGTCACCGCAGAACAATTTCCTCACCTTACTTTCCAAACCTTATTCAGCAACGAGTTTTCAGAATGCCCGTGCCGCAAAAGCAAACAGCATTTGCACTACACTTCCCTGAGTTTATGCTTCTCTACATTTACAACAAAATTGTTAAGTGCGAAATTGTTAATGCAAAACAAATTGTAAAACAATGGCTATCGACACAATCAGAACAGACAAACAGAAAATTTGCTATTAATATTAAAATAATTATTTGTACATTTATAATAAATTACCTTGTAAGTACGTCTTCCTATAATATTTATGTTTATAATATTTACACACAATATTTATTTACTATTATCTGTATAATAATATAGTAAATATCTATATAGCATAACAATCGTATCTGTTCTACCTAAAACTCACCTGTAAAGTATCACAGGACCCCGCGATACAGGCTTGACCTAGTGCGGGGACCGCAATCGATCCTACGATCCCTAATTAAGTGAGTGAATTACATTACCTACAATAATAATTGTTATTTGTAACATTAGTTTTAAAGTTAAGGATCACTGTTTTGGTCTAAATAAAGTTATTTGTATTTGTATTTGGATATTGTAATTATCACTGGATGGCTTGAGCAAACATAACAGTATCCTAACATTATAATTAATGTAGGGAAATCGACAATGGCCGATAACGGACCGACAGGTGAACTGTCCCATTATGTGCACAGTAGACCAACTGTACATGCTCTCGCATATATTAAAGGGCTTACTCCGATTTTGCCACGGCTCCCAGTTTGTCACACTTTTTTCTCTCATTTTTTTGTGTAGCAGGTAAAGTCCCACTGCTTTGTCTCAGAGAGAGAGAAAGCATGGGCGCGTGCCCATCGCGGATTGGCCTGCATTTCCAGCGCTGAGGTATTTGAACACCTCAGACATTTAGGTTTAATCACGATGTTTTCCTTCACAGTTAGCGAGTGGTGTTACTACCACTACTTGTTCGATATTTCTGAAGTTTTCTCTTATCGATATCGTTATCGAACCATTGTATGTCCTCCCTGCTGGTGCGCGGGTCTCTTCTTGCATCGCAGGAAGGTTAGACCATACTCCACAACGGGGGCCGAGTCCGGGTTGGTGGAGAATTGTAAGATAGTGGCGGGCCTTACTGTCAGAAGTTACTAAGCCGCCCATAAGGCCTCTGACGTAGATAAACGACTGCCATCTATCGACGGAAGCCGGCACCAGCTGCTTAACGTGCCTTGCGAAACATGAGACTGCACGGAAAAATGGGACTAGCTTCAGTCATTGACCGTCACCCATCCATGCACTGAACGCGCCCTATGTTGCTTAACCTTCGTGATCATTTAAGATCACTCAGGCAGCCGGGGCTACGAGCGATTTGCAGGAGCTGAGCAACCTGCTGGCATGGAAATATTGCAAACTGAAGTATGTTTAGGAACATGAGGGTTTGTACATGCAGAAGACACATTTTTAAGCATAGCTGGCAGCTTAAACATATACAGCTGGCTTTACGTGCCTGATCGTATGTCTCATATTTTGAATAAAAAAAAGTGGCATATTAGGAATGATACCAAATAGTATCAACCAGATTTAAGTCAGATTTAGTTCTCTGCTGGGCTACTTGATATTTTAGTACTTTTTTATTAGTTGTAATTTGCAATGGAGTTTATTTATACACATAATATTGTTATGAATATGTAATATATGATATATTAAAGTGTATATATATATTGTAATATTGGTGCGTATTCTATATAACTGCTGAGTTACATTTAAATAATTATATGAAGATGCGAAAGACTGCCGGCAGATGCTGGATGCTGGATGAAGACAGGGCGCTATGGCGCTCATTAGCGGAGGGCTATGTCCAGCAGTAGACTAATATAGCCTGAAAAAGAAGAAGAATAATTAAATGAGTCTCATATAATTATTATTTGCTAGCGTAGCCCAATTTTTGCTCCTCCTGTGGGTTGACTGGTGCGAGGCGGTGGTAGCTCAGTGGGTAGAACCATGGACTAGCAAGCGAGAGCCCCAGGTTCGATCCCGAGTGCGGGCATGTACCAATGACTTTGTTTAATTTCAAAGTTATGTACATTTGCGAATTTGTAGTCGCAATACCACACGCTAACGGTGAAAGAAACATCGTGAGGAAACCCGCGGCTTGGTTGGCTCCGCACGTATTGACTAGTCTTTACTGTGGGCTAGGCCGACTAAGCTGTCAGATGGTATAGGTGCTGGGCAAGCCTACACCATCTATAAAACCATGTCCCAGGCACTACAGCGTCGGAGTGGTTCCTTCACCCATCTAGTGTGAGTGAGGATGCCACTGGACGCTGTATAAATCATCTCATTAAGTGGGTTGACTGGTAGAAAATGCCATTAACATTAAGCCTACCTTTTGTGCAATAAAGTTTTAGTAATTATAATATCGTGCTAATACGATGACCACGTATCCCCTTTGTATGCCCTTTGTTAGGGCACGGGTCTTTTCATGCACCACAGGAAGGTTAGGTCATACTCCACAACGGAGACCAAGTCTGGGTTGAAGGAGGATTGTAAGACAATGACGGGCCTTACTGTCAAAAGTTATCAAGCCGCCCATAAGGTCTCTGACGTGGCTTAACATCTGCCATTACATGACAGCCGGCACTAACGGCTTAACATGCCTTGCGAAGCACGGAAGCGCTCGGAAAAGTGCCGGTAGCGGCGGTATCGGTAGTCACGGGACGGTTACCCATCCTGCACCTGACCGCGCCTGTTGCAGCTTAACCCAAGTGATTGAATAAAATCACTTGGGCGTCGCCAATGCCAGCGGCTACCTCTACCTCTACAGCTAACGGGAAACGAGACAGGGAATTTCCTGGGACTTCCCAACTAGACCGCTCTAAGCTGCTTAAAACAACCAGAGTCGACAAAGAATGTGTCAGCGACGCCATCGAAGAGTCATTTTGCGAAAACCTTATGCTCTCCTCTATAAAGAAACTTTTAGCAGTAGCACACTCAGCTGTTGAGACAATAATGAACCTTGCTACGGGTGAAAGTAAGCTCAAGAAGAATGACATCCACATTATTGGAACCCAAGGACAAAATATTCTCGCTATTGTTGCGGCTCTTGATCCGCGCCTTGCAGAAGCTGAGGCAGAACTGCTCGTGACCGCCACTAAACTTTAAAAAGCTTTAACTGCCGCTGAATTGGAGAAGCTTAAATACGAAACGCAAACGCGCTCAAACGCCCCTGCTACGCCTACGCCTACAGACACTTACGCTGCACGTCTTCAACTACGTCTACCGAAAGAAACAGCAACTCTCGTGGCTTTACCGCGGTCTCCGCTACCTTGTGTTGTAGCTTACCCAACAATAGAGGCCTCAAATAAAATTAAAAATTCTGAACACACAAAAGAGGCACTCGTGAAGGCAATTGACCCGGCAAATGACGGATTACAAATAGTTGGAGTGAAAAAAACCTCAAAAAGTGGAGTAATTGTCCGTGTTTCGAATGAGGAGCAAATTCAGAAACTTAAGTCAACTGAGGCGATAACGAGGGCTGGAATTTGTTTTGAATAACCCAAAGGCAGACAACCAAGAATAATAGTAAAAGACGTACCGTACATGGAGGACGAAGAGTTTATGCGATCCCTTTACAACCAAAATATTAAAGTCGAACTTAACATAACGTTGGAAGAATTAAAAAATACTACGCGTATTTACAGAAGGCGAAACACAAACGGCGGTCTAAGAATGTGGTTTGGAATAGAAGTTACCCCCGAAATAAGACAACACCTCGTCGAAACCAAACAAAAAGTTTTTATAGGCTGGAACGTATGCAGGTTCATCGATGATTTAGTTGTGCGCTGCAACAAATGCCAGATGCTGGGACATGTCGCGAAATATTGTAATGATAAGTCTTTCACTTGCGCTCATTGCTGTGGACAACACGACTCGCGCGAATGTGACCAAAAATCTATGGTGGATTTTAAGCCTAAGTGCGCTACATGCGAGAAATTTAAAAAACCAGCCGATCACGCCACAGGCTCATCGGTATGTCCTGCGCTTAAACAGCGCCTAGATGCAATTATCTCTTCAACATAATATTGCTGCAACTAAAACTAAAATAAAAATCGGTCAACTAAATTGTCACAACAGCAAAACAGCTACGGCTGAAGTTCTAAAATTGGCGGATGAATACAACTTAGATATCCTATTATCACAAGAGTACTATCACATGCGGGACTTGCGTGAATATGTTGTTGAGTTTGATAGCTCGGCATTTGCCTCAGTTTTAGTATTTAGTAAAAACTTTACGTTTACTTTCTTGAGACACTTGTCTAATCGATACTGTGCTGTTGTTGAAGTTTCTAGTTCCGCCTATAAATTCTATGTAGTAAGTTATTACTTTAAGTTTTGCAAAGCTATTGGCCCATATTTAGCTCATTTAGGCTACGCAATTAGATCTCTCTGTGTTAAACACATTATAATCGGAGCAGATTGTAACGCCTCTTCCCCTCTTTGGCATGGCCCTTCCAGGTCAAGCGATGCTGACCGCCGCGTTGCTATGGAGGAATTTATAGCGGAATTCAACTTAACTGTAAATAACCTCCCACTGACACAACCGACATATAGTAGCCCTTCTCGCGAATCCTACATAGATGTTACTCTTACAAGCGGGAACATACCGATAAACTCATGGTGGGTACACCCGGACGCATCTAGTAGTGACCATCGATTAATAACATTTGAAATTGGTCAAGACAATCCGGGGCCAATTTCTACAAGTCCAATGTATAGATATAATTCTGCTCAAGGAGATTGGCTCCTGTTTAGTCAACTTTTCTCGAAGCTTTCTAGCGAGTTCGCAAGACCTGATCTTACGCCTGATGAATGTGCGCAGCAACTTAATATTACTATCACATTTTGCGCAGATGTGCACTTGGTACCTATAAAACCACGCAATAAATGTGACTGGTGGCATGATCATCTGGCAAACATGCGTCGTCAATTTCGCAGGGCCCGCCGCAAAGTAAACAAGTTAAAACGAAATAAAGTAACCGGTCACGAATTCGACTTAGCCTTAGTTTCATTAAGGAGTGCTCGATCTAAATACCGAGCAGACATAATCTTTACTAAACATGAAAACTTGCGAAAAATCGCAAATGACCTGGCAAATTCTTATTCTTGGTCACGATTGTATCACCAATTCAAATCGTCCCCAAAGTCACGTATACCCTATGTCAATAACTTAAAAACTGCTGCTGGGTACACTACGACAGTGGAAGAAACAGCTGCCGAGCTCCTTCGGTCACTGATTCCCGATGATGTACCTGGTGAATATTCTGCACATGATAAAGAGATCAGTAACATTTTACACTGCTTACCAGAAACTCTACCATCCAGTATGACATCAGTAGAAGAGCTCCGCTCAGTATGTCAGAAGTTACCGTTAAATAAGGTTGCTGGTATTGACCATATCTCAAATAGAATGCTCAAAACAATAACCCAGGACAACCCTGAGCCTCTGGTCTATGTGATGAATCGCTGCTTAGAGGCTGGAGTTTTTCCTGCTGTGTGGCGCTACGGTATTTTGCGGGTTATACCTAAAAGAGGAACTTAAGCAGCGGATGATCCCAAATCATTTCGCCCCATTACTCTCTTGCCATCGATGGGAAAACTACTTGAACGCTTAATGGTACCGCGACTAGTACCAGGTGGCCTTAAATGCCACCCTAGACAGTTTGGCTTTACTCCGGGCCGCTCAACTGTTGACGCAGCATTAAGTGTAGAAAACGGGTTCTAACTACCGAATCCAAATACGCATTGGCAATATTTTTGGACATTTTAGGAGCTTTTGACAGCGCGTGGTGGCCTATTCTAATGCTAAAACTAAAATTGCGTGGTTGTTGCGCCAACATTTATAGAATGTTAATACAATACTTTGAGAATGGTATGGTGGAACTCCGAATGGTCAGACAGCGTTGACAAAAAGCCTTACCAAGGGTTGTCTTCAAGGTTCTGTGTTGGGCCCTTACTTGTGGAACGTTGGATATGATGACTTTCTTACAATTCCTGTGCCAAATGGTTGCCAGCTTACAGCTTTTGCGGATGAAAGGCTATTACTTATAGAGTCAAATACGAGATCCAGTATTGAGAAACTTGCCGAGGCTAGCTTGAGTTTTATAAATGAGTGGGGAACACGAAACAAATTAGACTTTGCACCTCACAAAACAGTACAGCTACAGTACTACTGAAAGGCAGCTTATTAGGACTACCCCGAGTCCATTTCAGGGGATCGACAATTTCAAACAAGTCCCAAGTGACTTATTTGGGCCTGGTCTTCGAAAATAATTTCACATTTACTGAACATGTAAGAGCTGTACGCGAAAAAGCTTGCTTGAATTTTTACTCCTTAGCTAGGATATCTAAATCCACTAGGGGTTTACGTTTTCCAGTCCTGAGAACGATCTAAAAGCCACTTACGTGGCTAATGTGTGCTGCGCTGCTCCTGTTTGGGTAGATAGGACTACCCTGGTGTCGGTGAGACACAAAATACTGCAAACCCAGCGCATGGCACTAATATTTCTTTGTAAAGCTTACCGCACAGTCAGCACTGATGCGTTACCTGTTTTAGCTGGAGTGTGGCCAATTGATCTGGAACTGTAAAGACGTGCGAGTAAATACTTTCAACTCCGCGGCATGTGCTGGGAGGATTTTGGTCTTGGAGATAGGCAACGTACCGGTTTTCTTTTTGACTTCGAAGTGGTCTCTAAAACTCTTCTTTCAGAATGGCAGAAAAGATGGGCCACTAGTACCAAAGGCAGGCATCTATTTCAGTTCTTTCCATCAGTACTAGATAGACTAAAAGCATGCTGGATGGAAATTGACCACCAGGTATCGCAGTTCCTCACCGGTCATGGCAACTTTAAGGGTAAATTGCAGTTTGCAACTGGTGGAGAGTCCGTACTGCGAATGCTCGGAGACTGAACAGACGGCACACCACATCCTTTGGGAATGTCCATTGTCGGCTGAGAGGCGTTACACTATGCTTTCACATATTTACTGCAACCTCAATGGCAGGGCTGGTCCCGTTTATTATGAGGACCTTCTGGCGACTAAAAAAATTTCATGGCATTTAAAAAGTTCTATCACCATAACTATTAACACTACTACGATAAAATAACTTAACTGTAAATAATACAGTATTTTAAAGTCTTTAAATAAATAAATAAAAAATAAACTCTATTTTTCCTGCAATTTCGCGTAAAACCTTTGAAAAGTAGAGTGTTTAACACGGGTAAAAGAATCAATTCCTACTCGGACTATAGACTATATAAATACCTCGGGAGTTGATTCTTTCTACCCTCGTTAAGCAATCTACTATTCCGGCGAATTAGTAGTTGTATTTTTACATTTAGGCACAACACATGATTTCCTTGTATTTGGATTGTACATTTTTAAAAGTATTTAGGTATAATTTCGACGGCACGGGCGCACGACTACGAGCGGACTGAATAAGCCAGACTGAGCGTGTTGTAGGATGACGTCACAGCGTAACCGGCGGCACGCGTCGTGCGGTTACAATTTGTTTTACTTCTAAATCGGAAACGAATTAACGTATCGAAGTAATTCTTTCACTAGTATTTTTTATTTTTGACAGAGAATATGGAGTGCTAATAATCAAAATTAGTTAACATTCTTCATTGTACGATACGTGTACAAAATAAACTACTGAAAGTACACAAATCCTTAACAATACTTTTGGCAAAATAAACATACTAAGTACATACACCAAATACCAGTAATCTTCTATAATATAAAAATTAATTCCTGAATTTGTTGGTAAGCGCAAATCTCGAGAGCAGCTGAACCGATTTCGCTAATTCGTATATTCCTTGAAGAACATACGAGGATGGTTCTTAAGGAGAGAAAAATAAAAAAATATATTAAAGAAACAACTAAATATATTAAAGTACGAAGTTCGCTGAGTCAGCTAGTCTATAATATAAAAATGAATCGCCGAGTGTGTTGGTAAGCGCAAATCTCGGGAGCAGCTGAACCGATTTCGCTAATTATTTTTTTAGAATATTCCATGAAGTACGAGGATGGTTCTTACGGAGAGAAATATAAAAAAAAATTAAAGAATCGACTTTTAGGCGGTACGAAGTTCGCTGGGTCAGCTAGTAATATAATAAATATAATACGAGTACACTAACAGACCCGACAGACGTTGTCCTGCATGTAGCGCCCTCTGCAGGGTTTACTTGTGAACCTTATCCATCCAGGGCACCACCCAAACGCAAACAAAAAAATCGTTCAGATTTGTCCAGCCGTTTAGGAGAAGTTCAGTAACATACTTTATTTTTATTTAATTTATAGCATTACACAACAGATAAGTAACATAACATGTAAAAATATCATGATGAAAGCTTATAATCTAGTTACATATCCTTTAACGTGTGATGACAGCTATTTAGAATATTGACGAGCACCAAAAAACATAAAGCCACATACAACCAAATGCGACCACTCAGCGCAAAGTATCGCAGACACCTCACTCCGAACGGTCATACATACATACATACATACATACATACATACATACGTACAGTAGTATACAGTAGCATTATATACAGGGTGCATTTGGGTAATTGAAAAACCTTAGACACCCGAAGCGATTTAATTTGTTATAAATCTATAAATAGCTTGCTCTATAAATATCAACATTAAAATAAAATTAGTTAACATAATTTAATTTCTATTACTTCAGTCTTCTTCTTCATAACCTTAATTCTATGGCATGTTGTTGTCATATCCATTGGCGTGAGAATCTGAACAAGTAAAAATCTAAATTTTTGAAAAAAATAACACGTGCCGAAAATTACTTTAATGGATTCTACTCGCGATTCTGAGCAAACTACTTTCGGATTTTTTAGTTACACAGATACAGCCTGCACAACCAGAAAAAAACAATACGACCATGAGATCTTAAATCTAAGTAATGTTATACAACTGGCGGTCTTATCGCTAAGAGCGATCTCTTCCAGAGAACCTTTGGACGGAGTGGACTGCTTGAAGAATATAGTCGATACAGTCAGTACGGTATATATAGTTATAACGTTATAGTTCATACTGAGGTCATGCCCCGGGCAGTAGGAGTGGGTCGTTGTCCGATTTTTCGACGACGAAACGCAACCGTTTTTTCTGGAACGAAAACAGGTCCTCGAAACGGTCCTCGTTCGCAACTGGTTTCATTGTATGCGAACGAGCAAGGCGCAGAGGACGGTCAAACGAGTGCGAACGAGACGAAATCACGAAACATCGGAAAAATAAGTTGTTTTACACGATATTCGACTGTATACTCATAGACATAAAGACTACTTTATTGTATCACAGACCAAAACGAACGGAACGAGCAAGGAGCCGACGACGACGTCGCAATGATCTCATTACGTTCTAGGCTCTATTAATATAGCACTAAAGGACATATCCGCGTCAAACAATCTAAGGACTGGTCTCGCGACGAACAAACGCTGGCACTGCTTTAGAGTCTCTGGCACTGCTTTATAATGAAACGTAAAACGGTCCTATCGTCGCGGAACACAAAACGGTCTTATAAAACGGTTCGTCTTTGCAACGATCACGCCTACCGGGCAGGTGTAGACAATCCACGCCAAACCAGGCCAAGCTCGGAACAGCAGGCCGTGACATTATGCACCCTGTTATCCACTCGGCTCAAAGTGCTTACCGGGCTGCTACTGACACGAAAATGAATAATTTAAACTGCTACTCGGCATTTGCTCTATACTCTAGCATTCAATATGGTGAAATTACGTTGCACTATTTATCTCTATATATATTGCTTAATTCGTTCGTTGCCTAGTCGAACCTAGTGAATGGAATCAACCACTTGAGTCAAGCAACAACAGGCGCGGTCAGGGTAACCGTCCCGTGACCCTACCGCTAGTGACATTTTTCCGAGCGTTTCCGTGTTTCGCAAGGCACGTTAAGACGTTGGTGCCGGCTGTCATGTAATGGCAGTCGGTAAGCCGTGCCAGAGGCCTTATGGGTGGCTTGATAACTTCTGACTGTAAGGCCCGCCACTGTCTTACAATGCTCCACCAATCCGTACTTGGCGCCCATGGCCTAACCTTCCTACGATGCAGGAAGAGACCCGTGCTCCAGCAGTGGGGACATACAAGGGTTGATATTTGATGTGCTTAATTATTATCCTTGTATGTTTATGATTATTGTACATATTGACGTAAATTATTTCATATTAAACATTTTAAAATACCATCTCACTGTTTGGCACTACCTCCACCTTCTCCACGTCACCTGCTGGTTGGCTAGAGTTAAATACTATTTAGTATTAAGCCTGCAAATTGATCAATCTCTACTGGTATAATAAAGAATTTAATATTAACAATAATTATACTTACTCAAAGTAAGCAGGCACCGAAGCCAAGAAATCTTCCTTTCTAAGACTAGATAATAATATTCATAATTACTGTGCACGTGACATATGAAATGAAATGAAAAGGTTTCATTCAAAGTAGCGCAGAAACTGCGGCTTAGTGAACGTTGCAGTTCAAACTAGGTGTCCATTTCAAACTCTAGATCATTTTGGAGAAAAATGCACAAAAAAACTCTAAACTTAGTCTTTTCAAAGTCCTTAATTAACAAAGTTTACATAATTATTATAAAACATAGAACTCATGCATTGTACTGGCTTTAATTCCAGACATTATTGTCATCTAAATAATCCTTTATGTTATAGTAGCCCTTTTGGCACAAAGTGTACATAACACATTTAATTTTTTTGAACCGCGTTTCAGGCAAGCCATATATATATCATAAGCACATATACCTAGACAGCGGTGGTAGCTCAGTGGGTAGAACCATAGACTGGCAAGCGAGAGCCCCAGGTTCGATCCCGAGTGCGGGCATGTACCAATGACTTTGTTTAATTTCAAAGTTACGTACTTTTGCGAATTTGCAGTCGCAATACCACACGCTAACGGTGAAGGAAAACATCGTGAGGAAACCCGCGGCTTGGTTGGCTCCGCACGTATTGACTAGTCTTTCCTGTGGGCTAGGCCGACTAAGCTGTCAGGATGGTATAGGTGCTGGGCAAGCCTACACCATCTTTAAATCCATGACCCAGCCACTACAGCGTCGGAGTGGTCCCTTCGCCCATCTAGTGTGAGTGAAGATACCACTGGACGCTGTATAAATCATCTCATTAAGTAGATGCAAAAAGGCCAATATTTTGTACCTAAAGATACAGAGTACAATTGGCGACCTTATGGCTAGCAACAATTTCTTCTAGACGACTGTAAACCAGAGAAAGAGTAATACATAATTACAAAAAAATTCGATATTACATAACTAAAATGGCACTTTGGCACCTGAAGTAGGTTTTAAGCCTGTGTATCAGTGGTCTTTGTTTTACAATAACCATAGTGCAATCTAGAGTACTAAGTATCAGGGGCAGCGCGGTATGCCAAAATTGCTAATCTGCTCCCTGATACCAAAACATGGCTACTGTAAAGGAAGAAGTAAATTCATTTTTAAGTAAACATTACAAGGGAAGTCTAAAAACTCACACAAATAAACTGGCTAGAGACCCATTAAAAGTCAGCTCTACCATAAATCGCTTCAAACAATGTTGCATTCTCCCCCTTGATGAGAGGCGATGAGGTTTATTTATTATTTAGAAAAAGTAGTGAAAAACAAACATAATATTGCAAGGCAGATATAAAATCAGGCAGTCATTAAAAGTTTCCATAGATAGCTAATGTTACATAATGGGTGTTACCAATTCAATTATTTTTTAAATAAACGGTATAGATTAGGTACCAATAAATTTTCAGAATACCTGTAAAAATACCGGACGATCGAACTTGGTACGGGCCGATGAGCGGATTAGTGGAACCATCGGACTGAGCGAACACGAAATAGTACGAATTGTGTTCGGCAACTTTCCAAACGAACGGATATGGTATGGAGCGTACCGAATCCGCTGTCCAGACCAATTTCGACCGTCTATAATCGTAGCTCTCTTACCCCCGGATTCTGGTACAATAACAAGCTGTCTACTGTTAACAGCTGTCTATCGGCCAAAGTGCATACAAAAAAAACATTTCACAGCTGTTAACAGTAGATTGACAGAATGTTAGTGTACGAGAAACTGGGGGTGAGTCTATTAGAGACTCAATCATTAAAATAAACCAATGAGAAGGTGACCTGTGGAACGCAACTCAATTAAAAAACAAGCCCTTACCAACCCATCCACTAAATACCACGTGTCAATGACAGACATAAAATAAATGAAAAAACCTAAAACCTGGTCGTCTAAACGTAATAACGACGGCGGGTGTAGTGGCCTGGACTGAAAGCTTGTCGAGTGCCAAGCGAAGTCACGCTTGAATGACGTGCTCTGGCTGGGTATTTCCTTGTTTTATAAAAGCTCCCGTTTGGAATAAAACGTGTAGTCTACAGACTGGCAATACTGTGTATATAATTTGTGGCAGATGACATTTCTTTTTGGTTAGTTCTCTTGTCTGTCGTGAATTGGTCTGCCAATGAACGCCAATTTCATTGTAAGGAACTAAATATTAATATGGGTTGGTGGAGATGAAAAAATATAATAATGAAAAAAGTTACAGTCTCATATCTACGTTCCATATAGTTAGGGCGTCTCAATACCACGAAAACATCTGGGCCGAGATTCATAAAATTACAACACGTGGTTTGATATGCCAATATGATGTACTTTGCGTAGCAGTCTTCCCACTTGATAACAGTCAATTACAATGATGTTTAATCGACTTTGCAATGTACATCGAAATGTCATAAACTATGAATTTTGTTTTTATTAAAGAGGCCTGTCATCACGCAAGCATACCCGTGGGAACTCGTACCATGAATATATTACGAATGATACCTTCAATTACGTGGTGTATCCGACATAACAGTATATTAGAAAAATATTTAGGTAATATACTTGCGATCGTTATCGATATAACGACTCCAATGAATCGATTTAGGATTTCATGATCGACGCCACTGTGTAGCTGTTCTGAACAATTATTTGCTCTGCATAGTCAATGATATATCTAGCAGTTAAATTTTCACAGAAGGGCGATATGTTTTTGAACTAGTGATGTGAAGCTATACGCCGAAATAGTTTGTGAAAAAATGCGTCGTTTAGTGTACATGAGAATAACAAAATAGTGCTAAAAGCCATTCCAGAAGAATACAAAAATGTCCCAGTGCTAAAATCACCACAAATGCTGAGCCAAGCGTCGCACGATGCTGAACGGATCGAGCGACCGGAACAGCTTAACCCTGTCGTCGCCCATGAAGGTCTCTACGTCCCCGGTGCGCGCTTCCCCGTCACCCCTGAGGGCGCCACCGTCGCCCCTCAAATCGTCGCTGAGTACTACAGGCGGGCGCCAGAGGTATGGTTAATTATAATTAGTGCACACATGATCTCAGACTGGGTGTATTTCCATGTTTGTGATATCCTTGCCTGGTTACCATAGCACTGGGTATCTTACTACCCTGTGCTGTTGTAACAGGATCTTGTTTCAGAGACACTGAAGAATGGTAATGATAGAAAATACCCTACCATATTATAGCACATAATATGGTATGATATTAGGATAAAAATGCTAGGCAGGATATTATGATAACTAGGCAAAAACGTCACAACCTAGGGTTTGGGACAAAGAAAATTGTGTGGAAGTTGTTATATTAATATTATCTATCATTCGCATTCTCTAGTATCTGAGAAAAAAGATCGAGTCTAATGGTAATAATTTGTGGGCTGCTGTATCTTTTATTTATACGTATGTATTATGATTTTATCTCTCATTACGTAATATTTAGTATATCGATTTTTATTTATTGCAATTTAATATTGTTATTATTAGCAGTGGTAGCGCAGCGGTAGAGAGTCGGCCTCACATTATGGAGATTGTGGGTTTTAATCCCGGCATGTGCAGTCGACAGCACGTGAATTTATAAGACGACGTTGCAATAAAACTGTATGGCTTAACCTGCTGTCAACTGTACCAATGAGTTTCATTTTACGTACATTTGAGAAGTTGTTATAGCAAAAATGCCACTCGCAAGTGTGATGGAAAAAATCGTAACGAAACCGCAGTGTCTGGTGTTTATGTAACTCAGCGCTAGAATACACGGTGCGCATGCGTGGTAATTAAGCCCATACTTCCTCTCTTACAGAAGGCCTGCTGTGGGACGTACATAAGCTAGATGATAAAAAAACTATCTTTGTACCCAATGTGAGCACATTTCACATATTTTATTGCTCTAGGAATGCGTAAAGCATACCTAGATTGTTATTGGTCGGTACTTCTGTTTTACCCTAACTTATATATATAACTTAAAATATGTGGGCGTGAGAGTATGCCATGTGTGTAGATACTACAAATTGTAATAGCGCGATTTGCCTAGCTAATTATAATAGTACGTTATTATATTTTAACGTATAGATGTTGCCGCTTCCCTACTTTGGCTGATTTTACCTGAGATTTTCTTACAATAAAATCTAGTACTCTATTGAGCTAAGATTTTCATGTTTTGTGATATTTGTGTCTAGTTACCATAGATGTATCATGTGGAGGTTGTTGATTTCTTTTTCTGCTTCTCAGGTCACCACGGAAGTGCCAGTTTGCGGCGCCCTCAGAGGAGGCTAAGGACAAGTGCGGCGCCTCATGGCTGTGCCGAAGGGGCGCCGGCGCGGAGGAGCCCGAGCCGGGGTCTCCGGGACCCAGCGCCCCAGCGCCGCAGGGTTGCGAGGACTCCGCACCACCGCCCAAGAACTGCTTCCGGCTTGTAATGCTGGGGTAAGTCGGATATCTACATTCAAAGATAGATGGAATTTTTCCTCAGTACTTGTCGTTAATCGATTAACATATTGATTGATGGATGATTGGTGTGATGGATTGACTAGCTGAAACGCGGTTCAAAAAATGAGTTAAGTACACTTTGTGCCAAAAAGTGCTACAATAACATTTAGATGACAAAGATGTCTGGAATTAAAGCCAGTACAATACATGAGTTATATGTTTTAGAATAATTATGTAAGCACTGTTAATTAAGGACTTTGAAAAGACTAAGTTTGGAGTTTTTTTCTGAATTATGTATCAAAATGATCTCGATTTTGAAATGGGCACCTCGTTGGACTTGTAACATTTATTAAGCCGCAGTTTCTGCGCTACTTTGAATAAAACCTTTTTTATTCTATTGTATTTCATGGTATGATGCACTGCTGATTTTATAGAAAGATGATATTTGAATATTCATGGATTCATGAATTGATAGATTAGAGAAGATTGATGGGATTCCACTCAGTCGCATACCACCCGCGTGCCAGTTAGGAATTTTTGAGTTTTAGTTGTCATGAGTTACATATGATGGATAATGAAGTCAAAATCGTATGAATAGTCAAAATCGTATGAATAGTATAATCGTATAAATCGTATAATAACAGACTGGCACCTGTACAGGTTTTGCTTTTAATTGCCCAATTCCTCAAACAGGACGTCGGAATTCTCAATCAGGATGTTGGGTTGCTGAATACGTGCGTTAGGATTGGGTGTGCCAGGCAATAGTTGTACGGGGCCAACACCATGAAAAATTAACGCGCGGTTAACATCAGCTGTCCAATCTGAAAACGTATTCTTTCACGAAGTACGCCTCGTTCCAATCACGTGAAACTATCGGGCCATAAGTGCGTTACCGACGAGCTGTCAGCCGCGAAGCAAATTGCAATACCGCTCTGCATTCGCTTCCATTCCAATAATAATGCAGCCTGTATGAGAAGATTTATACAGTGTCCAGTGGCATCTTTACTCACACCAGATGGGCAAAGGGATCACTCGGACGCTGCAGTGCCTGGGACATTGTTTTTTAGATGGTGTAGGTATGTCCAGTACCTATACTATGCTGACAGCTTAGTCAGCCTAGCCAGGAAAGATTATTAAAACTGTTTTATACGGATTTTACTCGTTTATTACATTTTTTACAATTTTCCGACGTTTCGGCACTTTTTCAGGTGCCGTGGTCATTTTTGAAAGCATTAACTGTTAGTTTACTACCCTCGGCAAAAAATACAAAAGTTAATTGTGAAGTTACGTTCCCAAATAGGCAAAACAATTATTTTATATAAAGTCAACAATATTGATTATTAGTAATTGAAGTTAAAATTAAATTTACAAACCAATTATTTTACATGAACTTAAAAATATTGATTATTAATTGAAATTAAAATTAACCCTACAGTCACACTTCTAGCAAGGGGGTCTCATGCACTTAAGCACTGGTTCCCATGCAGGAAAGATTAGTCAATACGTGCGGCGATATTTTCCTTCGCCGTTTGCGTGTTAGCCTGTGTACGTCCCACTGTATGGCACATGTTTCTTTTTAGAGAGAAAATAGGGGCTTAATCACACCCGTGCCTACCGCAGATGGGCGATTTTAAGTACTAGCATTATTTTATATTTTGCTCAGGCACTCAGGTTTCTGGACTCAGGAACTGATAATTTAGTAAAATCGTAGAAACGCAAAATTTATTAATCTATTTAATATTAAATATGACTATTGGCCGGCCGCTGGGAGAATACGATCCTGACAGGTCACGATGGAACGGACGACGTAACTTTGAAGTGGCGTTGAATTTTCGATAAAAATATTTTTAACTTCTATTTGTCCTACTAGCAAATAATTATCATTAAATTATACTATTATGTATACTTACAATCAATGTATTATTTTGCGTAGTAATTTAAATGTTAAATAAAGAAGAAATCAATATTTAATGTTCATGCCTAAAATCCTTACTACGCTGTTACAAGGTTATGACAACCATATTTTTTCGAGTGATGTACCAAAAATAACGAAAATAATCACGTGTCTGTCGTTATATTTTACATTAATTTGTTTTTATTTCTAATAATTTGTTGCAGTCTGGTTAACGAAAGCGCATTGCAAAATGGTATCACCAAACACACTAGAAAAAAATATACTTATGAAGTCTTTATTTAATTAGTTTTTCTTAGGACAAAACAAAACTGTGCTGTGTGGTGTCGGCCTAGAGAATAGCACCAACCCAATTCTTCCCGCGGGTGTCGTAAAAGGCGTCTAAGGCACACAGACCGGGGGGTGGGCAGCAGCGCCCCCTGCAGTACTATTCCACTGAACTGCGATCCCCAACCCGCATGCCCAGCGTGGGGATTATGGGCATTACCCCCTATGATAGCGCAACGTGGCGCTCTTTGGGGGAGGGCTGTGTCCAGCAGTGGACAGGTATAGCCTGACGCCGCCGCCGCCGCCGAGGACCAAACATGGGTCGCCATTTTGTGACGCCAAACTAGTTGTCATGTCAGTCGTCTATTGTCGTTTCGTGCGCATAGTCTACGTTCTCCAATGCTCCTCGATTTGTTTGTTTTGCGACCCGGTTTTCGTTTATTTGATTGTTTCTGCTACTTATGTTGACATCGGCGCTACATTAGACTTTGATTGTGTTTTATACATTGACCTGACTTTCGTTTAATTTACTGTTCCTACTACCTACATTGACCTCAGCTCTAAATTGGACCTCGATTTTGTTTCCTACTTTTAGTGAATAACAATGCCGATACGTGGAAAAACAATGAAAAGTGAAACCCTTTTCATTGTTTTCTCTATACTTTGAGCGAGCGCGTCTCTCAGGCACTTGGAGTGAGTAAGGGAACTATTACAAACATTAATAAAGAAAAGTACGGCCCAACTGGCATCGAAGACAATGTCCTACATACTACGAAGAAAAAGCGCAGAACAAATCCACTATCGGGACAAACATGGAGGAGCTTGAACTAAAGGCGCAAAATCGGCCGCTATGGAAGTATATTTTGAGCCCTATGTCCCTAACGAGGGATAACAGGAAATGATGATGATGATATGCATATAATTATTTTTTGTTCAATTAGGTTAAGAAGTTTAATTAAGTTTTTGATTTATTATTTTGTACAATAAAAAGTAACATAACATACCTATTAGTTTATTTTTTCGGTGATAGTCGGTGAGTCGGTGACAAAAGCTAATTAAGAATAACGTAAGGAATGCTAACGTTAATTATCTCCCATCACTAGTCATATGAAACAGACAGGTTTCAGGATCGTATTCTCCCAGCGGCCGAACTGTAATGGCACATACAGGCATTTTATAGATTTTCCGCTGCTGGGCTCAGCGCTGGCCTTCTCTCGGAGTGAGAGATTATGGGCTTAACCTTTTCGCGGACGCGCGGATGCTATAGCATACATAACAATTAAAAGAACAATAGATTTTAAAAACGTCCGCGAAAGTGTTACTCTTAATTATATTGGCGACGTTATGAGCTTAAATATATGTAAGCACCTCAGATACTAAAAAAGTAGAAGTACATATAAGCGGAGTGGAATGATAGTTAAATTGATCTTTAATATAGGGCAACCTCTGGAAGCACTATAATTATGTAGAAGATTTTTCCAGAGCCAGTTTTTTTTTGGATTTTTTTAATGAAATAAACAATTTTTTTTTTCTTCTACTAAGGATACCTCACGACGCTTTCTTAGTTGCTTCACAGTCAGCAAGTGGTATTGCTACTACAAATTCACAAAATGTTGTGTACATTTATGAATTTGTTACTTAGTAAAACTTAGAAAAAAAGTCTTGTATATATGCGGGAATTGAACCGATTAACTCTCGAATGTGGAACAAACGTTCAACTAATTGGCTACCACGTTGAACGTTGACCAATCGGCGGTTAATCGTGGATATTACGTACGAGCGGTCACTTAACCTAGTTAGCTTCAAGACGCTGTAGAACCTAAGTTATATGTCGCCATCAGATATTTGTGCTTCAAAAACGAAAAGATTGGAAGAAGGTTATTAGTATTAAAATTCTTTATTGCACAAAAATTTTAAAGAATCATTCAGGTAAACTGAATAAATAAATCTAGACAAGTTCGACTTATGCAGGTGTACAGAACTGCTAATAGATGGCGCTAGTAGTATTTATTGGTGAAATATGACACTGTAAATTTGATTAGTTTTGCTTGTATAAATATAGATAAGTATATTTTCAATGAAACAATTTATGAGACTGCGACTGTCTGTTGCCAAAATAGAAATAAATAAAGAGAAAAGGAAAATTATTACATTATATTTTTATATTTATTCGACTGCGCAAAAGGAGTAAAATATAATTTCCTCGAGGACTAAAACTATTTCTCTCTCTCTAATTTCCCTTGCAGTGCAGCGAGGTAACGCCGCCAGCGTAGTGGGCACCTTTGGGTCAGATATGTCCCGGGACGAATTATTCTCTTAGTGTTTTTTGTTTTTCGTTCAATGTTTTGATTTAATTTTCTAGTTTCAGTTCGGACGAAGCTTTTTTTGAATCAATTTTATTTTAATATGTTGACATTTAAGATAAGATAAGATAAGAATATTCTTTATTGTACACTGGAAAAACTACAAATACAAAACAATTGCAAATATACATAGTACAATTGGCGGCCTTATTGCTAAAAGCAACTTCTTCCAGACAACCTTACGATGGAAAGTTGCTGAAGGAAATTAGAAAGACGGGTAGCCAGTGCAAATTTGAATATTGATACATACTTATACTTAATAATGATACACTTACATACCGTTACTTATATAAACTTATAATTTATTATAGCCTCCTAAGCCCTGGAGGTAACATTTACTTCAAGACTTCTAAAACTACGTAGATTTTGAAGAACTTTTTCTTCTTGTTATCCAAAAATTGATGAGGAAAATACCTGAAACCGTATGTTTTCCGGACTTCCTACTAAATCATTGGGTGTGAATTATTAGAAAGTTATTCGTGATGTCCTATTTCTAGGACGCCAGGGCTTAGGAGGAAACATACATATATATATATCTTATAATAAAGTTCTACACAAGACAAGGAAAGTAATAACCTACACACAAGAAGACAACATTTTAATGACTATACTGATAAATAAAGATCACGAACTCTGTTTTTAAAGACAGCTGGGACATTTGTGATTTTTTTAAATTCTATTGTTATAATTATTAAAATGACTGTGCTTTTCTTAATAAAATGTAATTGGCTTGTAAGAAAGCATGTATAATTTATTATATGTTCTATTATGATCCCTCATAACTCTAACAGATGGTCAGATTTCGACAAATAAGTTCTCAATCGATTCGTCGTACTTACGCGAGTGCCATATGCTATGTGACTGTATTCAGTAGTACGCTATATTTAGCGTACTCGCGCAAAATAACTTGAAAGACAAAACTAATGAACGGAAATAAAAAAAATTAACCAATAACTCGACGATTTTAAAAACCTATTTAGAGGCTAAAAATTCCACCCATGCCGGGATTCGAACCCGCGACCTCTGGCTATCCGTGCCAGGAATCCTGGCACGGATAGCCAGAGGTCGCTGGTTCGAATCCCGGCATGGGTGGAATTTTTAGCCTCTAAATAGGTTTTTAAAATTGTCCTTAGCACGGGTTAGTGCATTAAAAATAAAAATAGTCTAACAACTCGACGGCTGTGCATTAACTACCAAAAAATTGCAAGGTTGTTCACGCCAGCTTTGTAGGTAGTTGTTGGGTTTTTTATTTTAGTTGCGCAGCATTACTAACAACTTCTATACTAACATGTTCGCAAGATGCTCATAAATATATGAACTAACTAGCTGTGCCCCGCGGTTTATAGGGATTAACCGTTAAACATATTGTCCCGCAGTAAAACTTAGCCCATGTGTTAAGCCAGGGTGTCAGCTAACTCCATACTAAATTTTATTAAAATTGCTCCAGCCGTTTAGACGTGAACGTGTAACAAACATACACACACAAGCTTGCGCCTTTATAATAATACTGTGATGTGATTAGAAGTAATAACTGCATGAATAATTAAAGATAGACGGCCAGTTTCTGAATTAAGAATTTCACTAAGCAAATACTTAAGTAACCTTCTGTCACGCTCTTTCCAGGAAAATTAGAGCAGATAGCACTATATATAGTTAACAATTTTTTTAGAGAATTTCTCTATTTAAAAACTGGCCCCGAGTCGAATTCAGACTGAGAGTGTAAAGATTAAGATGCTGTAGACTATCCATGCAGGGCATCGAACCTGGAGCTTCCGTTCGAAAAGCCGCTTCGTCCTACTCCAGTATTTTCCGGTATTATCCAATTCATCAGATTAGCGCGGCGGCTTGTGCTCGCGAGTCCCTTGATCACTGAACCGGATAATCAGCTCTTAGACCGGCTTTACACATGCGGAATATTTCAGAAAGCATACAAGCTTATTGTCTAGTATTAAAATAATGTTTACTGGGTGGATTATGTCTAGTGCTCACGACATTAAGAAATGATAGCTTAAGTTGAAAACTCAACTGTTTTCAAAAGAATAAATGTGGACTCTACTAATTATGATACGGAAACGGTTTGACGGTCACTGAACCATTTTGGTTTTATAACGCACAATATTTCGCACCCTCAGAACGAAAGAGGCCTATGTCAAAAAATAGTTTAAATACTCAAAAAATTATCAAAAAATTGAGTACCTAACAATCATAGAGATACATAAAAAGGTATGCTCTATCCGATGAGTAGTAAAACAAAGGCACATATTGTAAAAAAAGAGCATAGCGAATCCTTCGTCCACGGCATACCTTTTTATGACTCTATGATTGTAACTCAATTTCACTATTTTTTGACTTAGGCCTCTTTCGTTCTGAGGGTGCGATTTATTTTGGAAGAGAAACGCTCATGGCCGTCGAACCGAGTGATAAGAACCAATCACTTGCGTTAAGCAACAACAGCCGTGGTCAGGTGCAGGATGGGTATCTACCGCTGTGGCATTTTTTTCGAGCGCTTCCGTTCTTCGCAAAGCACGCTAAGCCGTGCCTGCTGTCATGTAATGGCAGTCGTTAAGCCATGTCTAAGGCCTATGGGCAACTTGATAACTTCTGACAGTAAGGCCCGCTACTGACTTACAATCCTTCACCAACATGGACATGGCCCCCATGGTGGAGTATGGTCTAACCTTTCCGCGATGCAGGAAGAGCCCCTTGCCCATCAGTGGGGACATACAAGAAGGGGTGATATCGTACTGTAAATCGTTAAGAGCCAAGTTACTGAATAAACAAATAATAAGTTCAAACTTCAAAAAAAAAAAAATTCAAAAATTATTTATTTCAGCAAAGATTTTTCACACAGAGGATTGACATCAGGTTGCCTAATTACAATAATAAGAGTAATTCAATAGAGCAATCAGTTTATCTGTGGCCCCACACTAAGCAAGCTTGTATCGTGGGATACCAGAAATACATTTACAATTTAATTATTTCGCAATGGTAAGGCAGAGTTATTAACAAAATTGAATGCCATCAATAACATTAGATTAAAGCATGCAACAAGATTCTAGAGTGGTGGTGTAGTGTAATGTGGTGTGATGTAATACTATGAAATATAATACAATACGATAGAATCTAATACAATACAATTAAATATTATACAATATTATAATATTATAACAGGAACTCAGGATATAACTCTGAGAATATCCTCCGTTTGATAGTAGGTCATTTTAAGCAACGCGCCACGAAGTTTTATTTTGGCTGTGAAATAGTCACAGTTGCTGAGATCGCAGATTTTGTGGACCTTGTTGTAAATGAATGGGTGTAAGAATTCACCGAATTTATGTGTAAGTGATTGAAAGGGCACTCATACTATTTATTTATGGATAGCTATACACTATACAAATGACACGGTGCAAAACGTTTTTGGACATACATATAAATGTCCTTCCACTATGTCATCTCTCTTTCTTTCTTTCATAATATGTTATGAATGTTTGTTTCTTCAGTTTTAGCACCTAAGCATATTATATTTATTTTTGCAACTACGCTTCACGTAGGTGTCTTTCATTATACTTTTCGCATGTTGTAAATAAAAAATTAAGGTACCATATCCTTAGTGAATGTTAATTGTACGATGTGCTATTGTATATCTTGTTGGTGACCCTAAATAAATGAATAAATATACAGAAAAATACCCCCGGATTAAATAGATAGTGCTGACAGATAGCGTCGGCGCAAGTCGACCTAAATTCACAATATAATGGTCCTATTTAGTAAATGTCGCCACTTCATTTGCACGTGAATTATAGCTAAGGGAGGTTGAGGTGGTATGCTAACACGCCAGATACCTGTACACTTGGATACTTGTAGTAGTGAGGTGCCTCACACGAGTGTCTGGCATGCTAGATTCTGGAATTTTGGGATACAGGCATGAGGTTATATTATTATGTTTACCTTTATTTGTTTGGCCAAACACAAAACTTCCGGAAACACACAAAAGATGTTGACTGTGGTCTACTAGTGAACATGTTTCACCTACTTGTAACTGGCAGGCTCCCTCCCCACTTAAGCTGTGTTCATGATGTTGGTACCCTCGGACCGAGTTACCTATTTTGGCATTGTTCTACTCGAATTGTACACAATTTGAGTAGAACAATGCCAAAATAGGTATTCGTTATATTCGGCGCTCTTAATAATCAAAACGGCCGATTTTAGTGCACCCGAACTGTACTCTACTTCTATTAGCTAATTAAGAGGAAAGCGCAAAAACAAAATGCTGCCAATAGTAGAAACAACTTTGTATCGCAAGAAAAAGTGAAGTGGCAGTGAAATATTTAAGTTTATGGAGTTTTATGCAGCTGTAGGCTGTATGGTTTGGAAACCATACCATTCACAACATATACTACTATTGTTAATGCTCGACGATAAGCATATTTGATACTGCTTCCATCCATCACAGCAGTAATTTTTTTGGCGCGGACAGCGACACTGAAGTCTGACTGAATTCACTAAGATATGTGTAAACTATGATCGGAACAGACGATAGCTTTTAGTTACTAAGTATTCGCTATTAAGTTTGTCTATTATAAGAAGTATGTCATATTGTAAAGCTGGTTGGTTTTCTGAATAAACCCAATTAAAATGAAATTAAAGTTACTAAGTGAATCACCCTATCCGAGAGTGCAAATATCGTGAAAACACGGTTTTACATGCTAGGGGGGAAATAAATCGCAGCGATCTTCTGGCATGCTTTCTACTGGCACTTAAGCTAGGGGCAGAATCTCGATACACATACTAGCATCTTGTATGTGATTACGTGTAACTGGCATGCTGTAGTGCAAGTAACTGGTACGCACGCTCTTTGTACGGCCGCAGTTTATTATAATTCATACCCTCGTAAACTGACCCTTTTAAGGAAACTCCAGTGTGTTGACGAAGGATTAACTTATGTTAACCCATGAACTTTGCATTAAGGGTATGTCAGAGGCAACTAAAAATTACTCAAGTAGATAAACAGAGAACACTTTGTTGTACGTAAAAAAGGAAATTATATGGATATTTGTTTACCCAAAAGTAAACTTGAAAGTTTGCTCTTATGCCCACGCGTTTCAGAGATAAAGGGTCTTGACAGACAGACGTACGGTTGGATACTTAACAAAAAGATCCTAAAATGGTTCCGTTTTTCCTTTAGGGTACGGAACTCTAAAAAAGGAAATATTTTACACAGCTGTGTACGAGGAATGTATACTTTTTTATTTAGTGAATTTGGTGTCTCATCTATGTATTTTATGTGCGCAATAAATTAATAAAAAAGGACGAGATGACCCAGTCAGCATATCACTCTGCTTGCATGGATTCTATACAATTAAGAATGGAAACGCACTTTGTAACAATATAAAGGTAACTTTGCATTTTCTTACAAAGCCGTGCAAAGAAATGCAACGCAACAGTAAGAATTTTAGCGACTATTTCTGAGTACTGAAAACAGCTAAAATTAGGTGATCGTAATGCCTAAGTTCGAGTAATTCACTTATTTTTTTATCATCACTGCTGGGGCACGATTCTCTCCCTGCATCACAGGAAGGTTAGGCCATACTCCACCACGGAGGCCAAGTCCGGGTTGGTGGAGGATTGGAAGACAGTGGCGCGCCTTACTGTCAGAAGTTATCAAGCCGCCCATAAGGCCTTCGACATTATATTACTTATTTATTCGTTGTCTATCCATATATCCGAACGTCCGTTTCTTCGTTTATAGTCTCCTTTGATTCAAATCCGTCCGTCCTTTTATCATTCCATCCAGTATCATTTGAATCAAATAAATTATCTTTGTCTACGCTCTACGTTTAATACTTTTAGCAGTTGGGTTTTAGCTTTGTTCTGGAAGTTTTTACCACATGAAGGTTCATGTTAGGTGCGCGTTAATGCAGCCCCCAGTGGCCGTCCGTTTTAAATATGAATAAGGGCCCACGAAAAGAGTGACTATAGGAGTCTTGTCGAGACGTAAGAATAGCGGGGACGCACGGCCTTTCACCAAACTTATATGTGATATGGAAGCAGAAATTACACAGCGGTACGTCTAGTGCGTACAAACTACCAAGAATTATAGCTGTGTTATTGGTAAATGCTATTCACTAAGTCATACATACATAACCTCACGCCTGTATCCCAGAGGGGTAGGCAGAGAGACCCGGAACCGGCCTGCGTGCATGCAACGACTTATGATCGTTGATGAAGAGAAGGCGATCTGTCAGGATCGTGGTAAGTGGCAGTCCCTGGTCTCAATAAGTCAAAGCTTACTTGACGGAAACATACCTACATATACGTTAACGAACCCAGCTAGGTATTTCCATAAGCTGAAGTAGAGCATATGGAAGCTCACATGCACATTAAAGTAAGTAGTATTTTTTTGCTCCTAGATATTATTTAGATTAATAGACTGACCACTCAAACGCTGTGGCAGTGTTAGCAAGACATTTGCCCGGTTTCTCATATACTAACAGGCTGTGAATTTACTGGCAGCAGCTGCCATTTGTTTTAGGGTTCCGTAGTCAACTAGGAAGGCATAGGGCCAGTTTCTGAGTTGAGAAGTTCGCTAAGTAAATAGTTAACTGTAGTGCTGTTTCTTCGAATTTCTTAGAAAAGAGCGTGACGGAACTTTGCTTAAGTATTTACTTAGATAAATTCGCAATTCAAACACCGGCCCTTATAGTTTACACGGTTTGTCCGCGGTTTAGCTCAGAAACTATTAGAGCTAGAGAGCTTAAAGATATTGGTAGAGATACACATTAACCACGCCGACAAAACGGTTGGATAAAATTCCTAGGATACGTCTTTTATAATATTTGAACTAGCTATTGCCGCGGTTTATCGATTTTCCCAATATGGTTTTTATATCAATAAATAATCATGGACATAATACACAGATCTCGCTTGCCCTATATTAAGTACAACTAAATGACTTGGGTTATAGGTGCTAACTCGACAATAGATTTAATACAATAAATACATAGATAAGATCCAAGCCCGAGACAAACTAGAAAAGTTCGTTTCCTAGTTTAACCCGGTCGGGGATTGAACCCGAGACCTTCGGTTTTACAGTCAGCGTGCCAAACCGCTGTGCCACCGAGGCCGTCAATCAAATATATTTTACCGCAGTAAAACGTAGCCTTTGTATTAATCCAGAGTGTCAGCTAACTCCATACCAAATAATATCAAAATCGCTTTAGCCGTTTCGACGTGACTTTTCCTCTCTCCTGGCTTCGGATTCCCTTATTTGCTTTTTGTCAGAAGAGTTACGATCAGGTAGTGTAATATAATGTAAAGTTGCCTTCTGGGCTCCCTGCCGAGGGACACCGACCTGGGGCAAGTGTTTTATTTGTAAATTATAGGTATTTATTTTTATTCTTCTTCAGGCTATATCAGTCCACTGCTGGACACAGCCCTCCCCTAATGAGCGCCACAGCGCAAGGTTGTGTCATCATCATTGAGAAGTAATGCCCTTAATCCCCACGCTGGGCTTTTTTATTACTTTATGTTAATTAGATTTAAGTTTAGTTACTAATTTAGTATTACTTTAGATGTTTAAATAATTAGTAATATATATAAAAAAAGTTAAATAATAATATTGCTATAACATGGGTACATAACATAGTTTTAAAGCAATTCTAAGTCCCTTGATAATTGATGTGCAGCGTTTACGAAAGATTTAGCTCAAAGTTATCGGTGATGTTTCATTATAGGTACCATACTAACAGTCTGTCCTCACCTTGAAAACAAAAATCAGTTTCCATTGATATTTTCAAGGTCAGGGGATTAAGAATGTCATAAAAAGCACGTGCGAGCGTCACAAATCTTTAAAATTTACTTTGTCTCCTACCTTCCGCAGATCAGCTCGAGTCGGCAAGACCTCCCTGGTAGCGCGGTTCCTCGGCACGAAATTCGAGGAGAGCTACACGCCCACTATTGAGGACTTCCACCGGAAGCTGTACCGCATCAGGGGCGAAGTCTACCAGCTCGACCTGCTCGACACTTCGGGCAACCATCCCTTCCCTGCCATGAGAAGGCTCTCCTTTTTAACCGGTCAGTTTTCACTGCTGGGACACGGGTCTCTTCCTGCATTGCACGAAGGTTAGGCCGTACCACGGGGGCCAAGTCCGGGGTGGTAGGGGGTTGTGAGACTGGCGGGCCTTACAGTTAGAAGTTTTCAAGCCGCCCATAAGGCCTCTTTCATGGCTTAACGACTGCCATTACATGACAGCCGGCACCAACGGCTTAACGTGCCTTGCGAAGCACGGAAGCATTTGAAAATTGCCACTAGCGGTAGTCACGGGACGGTCACCCATCCTGCACCTGACTGCGCCTGTTGTTGCTTAACTCAAGTGATTGTTTCCAATCACTCGCTTCGACGAGGCCACGAGCGCTTCATTATTTAATTCTTCACTTCATAATTAACATGATTTATTTCGCTAGAACGATAAATCAGATTGGACTGAGCCACCCAAACATACTAATTAAAACTTGAAATGAAATTTAATTTTTACGCACAATCATACATAGTTTTTTCGTGATATCGCGACCAACACGACATCGTCTGTGAGGATTTCACAAAGTGAGAATTTCATAGGATTTGGTGCGCACCTCAACAATCTGAGCAATGTGTTCTGTCCGAAGCATTTGAACTCCCACATCCACAGATAAATGCAGTCTATATACGTCCTACTGGTACCTTACACTGGGACGTATCTCCTAGGCTACGCGTAGGCCTTATCTCAAAGGGGGAGAGAGAATCACGTGCCCACCGCGGATTGGTGATTTCAAGCGCAGAGGTATGTCAACACCTCAAGACACTCAGGTTTCCTCACGATGTTTTTCTTCACCGTTAGCGAGTGGTATTGCTACTACAACTTCACATATGTACTAAACTTAGTAAACAAATTCATTGGAACATGCCGGGATCCGAACCCATTACCTCTCGAGAAGCCAATTCCAATCAAATGCATACAATTTCCAACATTTCAATCATGACAATCAATGACAATTGAATGTGTAGCCGACACGGATGTCAAAAAAGACGGATGCCATCTCGCATTGAAAGGGTGTGAAGCACCCCTAGTCCTACATTTTCGTGTGCATACACGAGCTAACTCACACAGATACACCAAGTCGGTCACTCTGCCGCCATTACGCTCCGGGCAGCAATGCCAGTAAGTCTTGTTTGTCACAAAAGAAAATTTTAAGAACTGCCGTCTTGTGTGGTACGGTGGTGTAAACACTTCTCGAAAAAATGCAATGAGTCTCATGGGAGCACCTACCATGCGTAAGTAATGTTTTAAGTTACTGACTCGTGATATTTTTCCTTATTAGGTTTTGTTTACTTTTCTTTATTTACTTACAAATTGGGATGTCAAATACCGCAGTGATACCAGTTTTTTTTTCGGGAAAAATTCCCGAAAAGTAGAGTAATATGTATTTGTTGCATTTATTAGTGTTTATATAGTAGTAGTTTTGGAGTTATGGAAATACGCAACCGTAACCCTTATAAAATAACATATCTTTACTATCTTCAAATATCTAATTGTATGAAATTTGCCGCCTCATTTCTGTACAAGCCGTGCTGTGTGTGGACATCTAACAATGTTGTGCATGAGCCGTCTATTTCTTTTTATAGTGCCAATGGCTATACCACAAACATAAAAAACAAGAGATAACCTACAATAATTATTGACAGCTGACATCCAGCTGATATTAGTCAAGTTGTCAAACACCCGCCACCGTTGTAGGTGGCAGTGATATTACTTAGATATTTTGTATCCTAAACTTTCCATTTATTCTTCACATGTGATAATGTGAGTAAATTGAGCGCTTGAGTTAGTTGGTGATGCTGTTTCACGTTAATTTGTAAATGTAATTAGTTTCTCTTTATAATTCTTGTTTCTTATTCGTTTTTGTCAATGTTTTAAAAAATATGAGGCAGTTGTTATAGGCATCTGCTACAAAAACACTAAATTTGTCTATTCCAAAACTCCCAAATTTTTTTTATACAAAACGTCACTCCATATTAGCACCTTAAAATAAGTAAATATAGTTACACCTGATTTGATTCTATAGTAACAAACTAAAAGAAAGTGCTATCAATGTTAGCTAACATCTCAACTTTATGCAAAATATGCATCCGGTTATCCGATCTCTAGTCATAACCAATCCCTCAATCGAGGCCCCACCTCCTTCATAAAAGCCTTTTAAGTCACTCAGTAGTATGATAAAAGTGAAACCGTCACTAGATTAGGTAAGTTTACTTTATTTTTTGATAACATTATTTAAGGCGTTTCGGAGCGCTAATTAGCGCCACCATTGGAAAAAATCATAACTTTTTTATAGAACGTTTTTATTTAAAAGTGAACATGAGAAATCTTAACAATTGTGATAACTATTTTTCAAACTTACAGTCTAGAACATAATATGATTAATAGATTAGAACTTTAATGGATTTCCGTTAAACCGGCTGTTTTTGGCGGAAAGTGATTGAAGTCCTTGGTTGTTGTTCTAGTTTCTAGACTGTATGTTTAAAAAATAGTTGTCACAGTTGTTAAGATTTTTCATGTTCACTTTTAAAATAAAACGTATTATAACACAACTTATGACTTTTTTCCATTGGTGGCGCTAGTTAGCACCCTGAAGCACCTTGATTCTCTTGATTTGAAAAAGTGGGCAAAGTGATATTAGTCTGGCATGCATGGCACGCATACATAAAGAGACGGCGGCCATTTGCTTCACTCGTGATTATAGAAGGTTCCATCCGTCTTTTTTTGACATCCGTGGTAGCCGATTAGTACAATCAGTCTTCCTACTTGTTAATCTGTGTTAATCGGCTATTTGAATTAAAGGGAGACTTGCTACTGGCTTATTCTATTAGGTAAACCAGTGCTTAGTCTCTTATTAAACCAGGTTGCATTAGCGCAATCGAAAAAACTAAAAATATACCACAAACATTACAGGGGCATGTCTGGTTATTCCTCTGACTTAGTGTATGTAAGTGTAAAGCAAGCGGAGATACACAGCATATACAAACAAGCATTTAGGCCTTGTGAAAGAGAGGGTTTGGGCTTGATCATCATGCGTACCTACCGTATTGAGCACCTGAGCAATCTTAAGCACTGACCCACGTGACAAGCACTGTCTCTCAAGCACAGAACCCCACATAAAAAAGTGTGATCACTTTATCATTGTGGGGTTCTCTCAATGTTGTGAGCATTCACATATGTACGTAACTTAAAATTAATAACTCGTTGGTAGCAGATCCTCTCGAACCTGAGGGCGGCGCTCCAGCAATGCTGTCAGCGCGTTATTAACCAGATATTCAGTACTTTGTACTAAAACAGACTTTTGAAAGCCTGACAAATCGGAATTTGTTATAAACATAAAGAATTTACGTTCTGATTGTTGAATGTTAATATGCATTAGCAGCTGTCTTCGGGTCAGAAAATGGCAGCCAAAAAAACTCTACCAACTTATATTGGGCACGATATTTACAAGATTAGGAAGAATTAGGAGAACTCTAAACAATGACTATAATTTCCACACTGTACAATTACTTGTCCTGGTCCCAAAATAGAATACCCTGACCAAATGGTAGCTGGGGAAGAACATCACGACAAAGGCAATAGACACAGACTGTGACCACTTTTATTAACCAAGTACGACTTGGATGAATCGAGCCTACGACCACTGTTTGGCTGTCATGCTACGACCAGCATTGAGATCAATCGTCTTTTTTCAGGGGATATCTTCGTGCTGGTATTTGCGATGGATAGCCGCGAGTCCTTCGAGGAAGTAGTGCGGCTCCGCGAGCAGATCCTGGAGACGAAGGCGGGCGCCAGCGGCAGCGGGGGGCGCGGGCGGAGGCAGGCCCCGCGGGTTCCCATGGCCATAGCAGGGAACAAGTGCGACAGGGACCTTAAGTAAGCACTGCACAAATTCTTTCTTACTTACAGAGATTTTCTAATCTGTATAAGTACTGCATTTGTCTCAGTGTAACCGATACAGTCTACATATATTCTCGCTTGTATCCCGGAGAGGTAGATAGATGCCAGGGATTGCCACTTGCGAGAATCCTGAGAAATATCTATCGCTACGCCAACACTTATTAGTCATTGCATGCACGCTCGTTGATTTCGGATAATATTGATCTTGAATGTCGGTAATAAAACCCCTATTTGTCGAACTATATCCACCTGGAGCGTCCCTTACCTGCCCTTATATGAGAAAACTCGCTCAAAAGAATCACCTCATTTTCAGAGGTATATGAATTGTCCCATGCGTTAGGTCTAGTGGAAATTAAATAATTGATAAAGTGAGGAGGTATCCTTTGCGGTTTGCACGTGCATTTTTGATTGAGTCTTTTAATTAAGTATAGAAAGTTGCCTGTAAAAAAGAGCGTTAAAGCTCGTAAAACGCTTTTGTGCAGTCTTAAATTATAAATTATCTTTTCACCAGGACAGTTCAGCCGGAGGAAGTCACCGCTTACTGCGCGACTCAAGACACAGCCTGCGTCTTCGTCGAAACCTCCGCCAAAAGAAACTACAGAGTTGACGATCTCTTCTACGAGCTCTTCGTCGTGGCCAATCTTCCCCTAGAAATGGCCCCGAACCACCACAGGAGGGTCAACACCACCTTCGGAAGCCCCTGCACTTTACCCCCCACGGGAAGTCAGACCAGCAGAAGCAAAAAATGCACGCTTTCTATCAAGAGAAGGCTCTCGGACGCTTGTGGGGTGGTGGCCCCTAACGTGAGGAGGCCAAGCATACGCACTGACCTCATGATTATGAGGACGAAGACCTGCGCAAAGGGCGATAATGACAGCGCAAGTGGAAGCCCGAAAATTACCCTGAACAGACTGGTGAGGTCAAGCGGCCAGAGTGATAAAAGGTCGTGTGTGGTGCAGTGATATTTAAAGTTGTTGATGATGTGACGTTACCTGAATAAGTGACGTCCCAAAGTGATTGATGTCATTGTTTAGTAATTTCCGTCGCTATACATCAGCAAGAAACAGGAAATGTTGTAATTTCACTAACTCTTCTGATTGCAGCTTTAAGGCGGCTGTGTGAATGATGGAGTATTCGTCGTAACATGGTGTTTTGAAACTAGCCTCTACTGTACGATATACCGTACCTACGTTGGCCTTCCTTAATGTAGGTACGGTAAGTTGACTTTTAGTTTATTTATTGTGTAGGTTAGCCATTGTAAACTGACAGTTAAATTGAACCCCAATTATTTGTAACAGTCACAGTTTTTTTATTGGACAAATTATGACAAAATTGTAAGAGGTGCTACCTTATAAAAAAATAATGTGACCTAATGTAACAAAAATTCAAATGACTAGTCAAATACATGTCAAGTATTTGTGGCGTTAATACTCGTATATTCAAACATCTTCCAAAGTCGGTGGTGTTCCAATGAATGTGCAAACTTTGGTCTTAACAGATTACGCCCCAATAAATAATAAAGGCCTTATATGTCTATGGCTATGAAACATGATTTATTCAGCTTCTAGTAGCAATTCCTATCTACACTATGAAATGACCGCTTAGACGCCGTAGCGTCTGGTACATTTTTCCCATAGAGAAAGCTAACCCAGCACCCATGGTACCCTCTCAACAGGCTTGGCTCAAATCCCTACAATCTTTTTAGGATAAATCCCCAGAAATGCCACTATCAATACGTGCGGCGCAAACTACACCGCGGGCTTTGTAACGATGATTATCAGTTTAAATCTATCTAAGGGAAGAACTAAATTAAGCTGAGCAACAAATTGCTCCTTCTTAGCTTCTTATCTTTTAATCCTCGGCCCGAAACCATATGAAGAAATCTTAAATGGATTGAAATTAATTACTACTACACCATTTAAAAACGACTCCAGAATTGTTAATTTAAGTAAATACCCATCTACTTGTTAGTCAACAAGTACTAGTACTACCTAACCTAACCTAATTGTTAGATACTAGAAACTAACAATTATCTCTCCCGCCGTCATCGTCTCCCGAGTCTGCCGACTCGGAAGACTGTTGTTAGTTTCCGAATTGAGAATTTCGCTATGTAAATAGTTAACTGTACTGCTGTCTCTTCGAGTTTCTCAGAAAAGAGTGTGTGTGACAGGACGTTACTTAACTATTCATAGTCTGTTATTTTAGAATATACCTCGGCCACAGATTAGATAATAGTTACTACGTAACAGATACATCACTCCCATACTAAAGCGAAAATACCTACGCTATAATAGCCTACAAAATCTTAATAATAATAACTACTGTTCACAGCGAGGAGAAATATACCATAAGTACCCGCTCAAAGAGTCGAGATTGTGTTGCACACCGTGCGACTCACGTGCAAGCGCGTCATCGCACGAATGCGCTAGGGTTGTACCTATGATGATTATTACTGTAATAAAACGAATGTTGTGAAATAACCATATTTATTTATTTGTCAAAAACATGTAATATAAAATGACAAGCTGACTTTCTTTGAGTTGTTATTAGATCAGGCCTCCCTATTATCTCAAACCAATTGCGGCGTCTGAAAAGCAAACATTAAGGTATCAAACTTAATTTTTCGCCATTGTGGGCGATTTTGACCGCCACGTTTAATCCTGAAAATGGAATAGATTCTATTTGTCCCTCTCTATTCCTAGACAAATATCTAAAAAGAAGGGGACAGACAAAACTGATTTTAGTTTTTGGATTGGGCGGATTGTGGCGGTCAGAGTCGACCACATTATATTGGTTTGAATTCGAGAAATACGTAAATATTTGACATCCATGTTTGTTGTACATGTTTTGTTTCTAATGTTTAATACGAAACACTAAAAAGCCAATTTAGTTGATCCTAAATTAACATTAAAAACAAATACACGCACGACAAGGATGGGAAACTACCATCGATAAAATATTACTAAAGTAGTAATATTTTATCTTTGTCGTGCATGTATTTGTTGTTCATGATGACTCAGCAGTTGCGAGTTAGCAGTTGCTAAAAGTCGTGGAGCGAACTATTATAAAATTGTTATTTTTGGCATTTTCCGTCAATTTACGACTGAATGTTGTGCATTTTTTTTAATTTTTCGATATAGCCACAGTACAGCTTTGAAAACGTGACAGACAGAGACACTTACGCATAATAATGTTAGAACGGATGTGCTTATTTAGAATCAAAATTAACAAGTCCACGAAAAAAAGCAGTTACCTTTATGTGTTTAATTTACTTTTATAGTACCTACCTAAATGTTTAAAGGAATAAATATAAGATTTAAAATACTACTTACCTTTCTTCGTCTCTCGGCAGTGAAAAAAATGATAATTCTCCATTTGTTTTTTTACTTTTACACCCATCCACTGCACAATAATTACGTGGTTTCGTCATTTCGAGTAGTAAACGCGGGAAACGTGCGGTGCGAGCGCTCAGGCGGGCGTCGTAGCGGCCGCGGCCCTGTGTCAGTTGTATCGTGGACGATACGCCGGGCGGCAGGTATATAACGCGTGACCTTGAGCGAGTGACGGACGCCTGCCTCGGCTACGATCGGATAGAATCGGATATATTCGTGTAATAGAAATATCAGAACTAATATGACACTTAATTTCGATATCGGATCTAATATGACACTTCATTAAGAAATAAAAACTCGATCATCAGTCCGAAAACCGGAAAACATTGGCGAAAACGGAAGCCTACTCTAGAGCCCGAGGTATATTCTAAAAGCTAACAGACTGTACCTAGTGGAATTCTCAATTCAGAAACTGGCCCTAACGCCTTGTGACTAATTTGAAAATGTCACTGCAAGGTTTTCTTAGAAAACTGAGCATTTTCCCAGAAACCTTTCTTAAGTGCTCTTTAATTAGAAACTGGGTTATAAGATAACTGTAGCCATTGAAAATTTCACATACTTTTCGATGCCTATCTGTCTATAGTTTTGGGTCCTTAAACAAAGTTATATCTCAAATATATCATGTTTAAACACACTTTAAATATCAGAAAGTACCTTTATAACAAATTCTATTTACTGTTAAGTCTGTGTTGATACGTCTGTGGGCAAGTTTCTTAATTGAAAATGTCGCTAAGTAAATAGTTAACTGTAGTGCCGTCTCTTCGAATTTCCCAGAGAAGAGCGTGACAGAACGCTACTTAAGTACCTGTTTACTTAGTCAAATTCTCAATTGAGAAACCGGCCCTATATTATATACATTTTAATCTATGAACTTTGGCCTTTTCCTATTTAATCTTAAGTGAAACGTGAATCTTTATTATTGTTACAAATCTTTTTAATAAAAAAAACCGACTTCAGAAAAATACGCATTAAAGAGAAGAGTTCCATCTTCATGAATCCGCGGTGGGCACGCGTGGTAATTAAGCCCATACTATATCTCTCTGCTTCGTCTTCCTACGTTTCTTATATTTTGTGAATAAATGTGTAGTTACTCGTACACAATCCACTTCCTACACAATTTGAGCTCCTAACGTTCGTTTTACACGGGAATAAAAAAAATATTTAGCCTACTTCGTTTAATATAATTTAATACAAACGAAAACCTGTAAAGACTCCTGATATGTGGGAGCGTAAAATATACGTTTCCACAGAATAGGAGTTTTTATAGCTCGTGGTATCTTAGTCGATGATTTTACCTTGTACCACGAAAATTACCCTTTTCATCGAAAAAAAAATCCGGAGTTATTTAGGACCATGTCCATTTAATATAGATTAAACTCGTAAGTGTCAGGATTCAGAGAGGTCGAAATTAGGCCCTGGACCAAGTTTAAATGAGACCACCCTGAGGTACCCCTTTTCTAACAAACAAAATTAAATAATAATGAAATCGGAGTAAAGAAATCATGGTAAAGAATGATGGCTAAACATTACACAAAAACAAAATTTTACGGCCGAAGGGAGCGCCTCCTCCTTTTTTGAAGTCGGTTAAAAAGGGACCAAATTGATAGAACGTTTTTTTTATTTTATCTTTAAATTAAGATTTGACTAACTTGTTTACCTAATCAATACGTTCGCAGTGCATATACTTGTCTCGCTTGTACAAAATGTAGTGACGTCACATTTTCACGCCTGTCTTGTCTATTATACTTTCTGTACCTAAACTTGTATACAACCTATATTACTCTACTATTTAACAAAATTGTATCTTTTTATAACAACATTTTATCCACATATTAAAATCTTGAACATATATACCCAAATGCCAATAAATTTGACTGTTTTTTTCAACATTGTTTTATTCCAGTGCGTTTGACATCAAACAGAATTTTAGATAAACGTTTTAGTCTATTATGTAAATACGTCATTACGTTCCGAGTGACTCTGAAACGGAAATGTATTTTATTCAAGTATTTATTTCAAGCTATCGATCCAAAAAAAAAAAAACTTGTTTTCACAAAATTAGATAATTGTTGCCGAAAAGTCCAAATACAAAAACTGTCAAATTCTCACCTAAATAAGTTTATTAAAAATTTCCTAAGGTGGTTCGGGTGCTAACTAGCGCCACCTATGGAATAAAAATCATAACTTGTATTATAATAAGTTTTATGAAAGTGAACATGAAAATCTTAACAACTGTGACAAATATTTTTAGAACCTACTGTGTAGAACCTAAGATTAACAATCTAGGACTTTAATACTACATTCTGTTTTACAAATAGTTATCACAGATATTCAGATTTTTGATATTTACTTTTTGAAAAAAAACAAGTTTTGATTTTTATTCCATTGGTGGCGTAAGTTAGCGCCTCTAAGCGCCTTAATTAAAATTTATCTGTTCCATTTTCGGAAGTATTTATTTTGGGAAGGATTTATGTATTTTCTTGTAAATTCAATCTACTTCTTTTTCTTCTTCTTCAGGCTATATTATGTAGTCCACTGCTGGACATAGCCCTCCCCTAATGAGCGCCATAGCGCCCTGTTTTCAGCTTGCCGCATCCAGCAACTGCCTGCAGTTTTTCGCAGATCGTCATCCCATCTGGTCGGAGGGCGTCCTACCTATACTACGTTTGGCGAGTCGCGGTCTCCACTCAAGAACATGCTTACTCCAACGGTTGACGGTTCTTCGCGAGATATGGCCAGCCCACTGCCACTTCAGCTCGCTAATTCTCTGAGCTATGTCGATAACTTTGGTTCTCTGTCGGATGCATTCGTTACGAATCTTATCCTTCAGAGAACTCCGAGCATAGCTCTCTCTATAGCTCGCTGAGCGACTTTTAACTGTTGGACCAGCCCTTTCGTGAGTGTTCATGCCTCGGCTCCGTAGGTCATCAAATTCAAGTCAAATTCAATCTATTCATGGTAAATTCCTTTTATTTCACTTTAAACGCGGTGACATGTAATAAATTTTGTTGAACGTTAATTAATTATACTCAAATGTGCTTTCAGCATTCAGAGCTCAGAGCTGAATTGAAACTGTCATTGATGTAATACAAACGTGTTTTTATTTCTTTTATTTTATTTAAATCGGAGATAAAACAGAAACATTACGTATTGTATTTTCTAAGGTTAATAATTGCACTAGACATAATAAAAACTGTATTTGCACAGATTTTACACGGATTCCACTGTTCTACCCACTGAGCTACCATCGGCTGTTAATGACTGGGATTGGTACGTATTGTTAATGACTGGAATTAAGGTAAGCTACAGAACTTGTAATTAAACCTGTTTTTATACGGATGTATGCTCGTTTATTACATTTTTTTCAATTTTCCAAAGTTTTTTCGCTGCTGTATTTTTATAATTTTGCTGTAGCACCGCGGTTTATCCCATACGAAAAGATTATTGGCAGTGTTGATGAGTGTCTGTGGAAAAACAATGTGCTAAGTGAGGATTAGGAAGGAATACGCCAGGATATCTCATCCGTTTTGCGTCGATGTAAACCTCCAAAACCTAACCTTCAACGCGATGAATACATTGCACTTAAGACCTTGCATGATAACCCAGAACTAACGGTACTTCAAGCGGATAAGGGAAATGCCACCGTGGTTATGGATACATCAGATTACAACGCCAAAATTCAATCATTACTATCGGATGAAAGCACATACCAAAAGGTCAAACGAGATCCTACGACCCGTTTTCTTAAGAAAATCAAAGAACTTCTTGAAAAACACTCCGAATGGCTTAGTCTGGATGTTACCAACCTTCTACCCGGAACAGCAAAACCTCCTAAACTGTATGGACTACCGAAAATTCACAAGACGGGGGCTCCACTGCGTCCTATTGTCAGCCAAATCGGTGCTCCTACCTATAAACTAGCCCAACACCTGACGCAAGTCCTGTCACCGCTGAGGGGGAACACTGAAGCCCACGTCAAGGATTCCTACCACTTCACTAGTCAAATTGATGACCGACATTTGACTAGTGAAGAAACAATGGTGAGTTTCGATGTTAAATCCTTGCTTACTTGTCTTCCAATACAGGATTGCATTGAGATTGTTAAGAGAAGGCTCAATGAACATGATTTGCCTGTGGAATATGCAGAGCTGTTAGATCACTGCCTAACAACCGGCTACTTGGTATGGAATGGTGAGTTTTACATGCAGGTAGACGGGGTAGCCATGGGTTCCCCTGTTACTCCCGTTGTAGCCGATATTTTCATGGAAGACTTCGAGGAGCGAGCCCTGCGAACTGCTCCCGTCCCACCAAGGTTCTATAAGCGATATGTCGATGACACTTTTGCTATATTACCTACTAGTGGAATCACGGCTTTCTTAGACCACCTTAACTCTATAAACAACAAGATCCAGTTTACAATGGAGTTAGAAGCAGATGGTTCTTTAGCTTTCTTAGATGTTTTAGTCATCAGGAGTCAGACGTTTTAGTCATCCAAATGGAACCTTAGGACATACAGTTTATAGGAAAAAGACCCATACTGATAGGTACCTAAACAGAGAGGCTTACCATCACCCGTGTCAGTTGTCTACCGTTGGGAAATCTCTGTTACAGAGGGCTCACCAAATCTGCGACAAGGACCATCTACCTGCGGAACTCCAGCATGTCAAACGAGTACTTCGTGCAAACAAGCTGCCGTTCCGCGTGTCCGTCGCGGAGGACGTGTCAAACCGGACACAGTCGAGCGAATTCCAGCCTACCTGCCTTTCGTGAGAGGAGTGACTGACAAAATTGGGAGTATTTTGAAACGCGCCTCAATCAGAACCATCTACCAGCCGCCAAGAAAGATACACCAATTCATACGAAGTGTCAAGCACAGGATTCCCTTACAAGAGGCAGGAGTATACAAGCTTGACTGTGAATGTGGTTCCTCGTACATTGGTCAAACCAAGCGTACCATAGCTGAGCGGGTGAAGGAACATATCGCGGATGTGAAACATAAGCGCTCTGGTAGATCTGCAGTCAGCGAGCATACACTTAGCGGTACCAACCACTTTATACATTTCGATAAAGTTAAAGTTCTAGCCCGAGAAGACCATTTCTTCTCTAGAATGATACGCGAGGCAATAGAGATCCGCCGGCATCCAAATTTTAATAGAGATCGTGGTTGGAACATACCGGTAGCATGGGAACCAGTGCTTAAGTGCATGAGACCCCCTTGCTAGAAGTGTGACTGTAGAGTAAAAAAAAAATATTTCAATTAATAATCAGTATTTTTAAGTTTATGTAAAGTAATTAGTTTATAAATTTAATTTTAACTTCAATTACTAATAATCAATATTGTTGACTTTATATAAAAAATAATTGGTTTGCCTATTTTGGAACGTAACTTCATAATTAACTTTTGTAATTTTTGCCGAGGGTAGTAAACTAACCGTTAATGCTTTCTAAAAGACGCCCGTCACCCCAGTCATCCTGGACCACGGCACTTGAAAAAGTGCCGAAACGTTGGAAAATTGTAAAAAATGTAATAAACGAGCATAAATCCGTATAAAAACAGTTTTAATTATGTCTACTGCTCGTGTTAACCTTAGAAAATACTATACAGAACTTGTATCCTGTCTCGCTTGACTTCTTATGTGTACTTATACAGTGAAGAATCAACGATAAGTGAAGGAATCCTTTATTGTTCAATAGTCGCACCTATGCCGTACATGTTAGAAGCTACTTCTGACTAATAAAGTCTATACTGGTACGGAAGAAACATTAATTAAACTAATGAGTAAACATCGATCCTGTGGAAAGAAGACACCAAAGCCGGATAAATATATTTCTCTACGAAGCAATCAAAATGGAAGGTCGCTATATGACATGGGATGTAAAATATTCGCACTAACCTGTAGAATTTTATCGGTAACGATCAGTACAATGAAGATGGTACTACGTTAATGGTGTTTTGAGAATATGGGTTCCATAGTGAATGATGTTTTGAGATAATGATTTGAGAATATGATTACTTGCGAGTATAAGGTCCTGCTAAAATTATATATAAAGAATATTAAATACTGCGCCGGAGCGGTCAAACCCGGCAACAGGTTAACAGGCCGAAAAAACATTTTTTACGTAGTCTCTGGTTTGTGTCTGCTGGCCAAGGGCCTCCCCTAATTCAGTCCAGAGTTGTCTGTCTTGGGCCACCTCAGACCACTCCGGCAATGTTGATGAAAAATAAAAATGTAAAATATTTATTACTTGAAGTATATAAACAATTTTACAGAAACTGGATGAAGCCCTAGTTACCACACTAGAATCCCCGTGTTGTGGTGAACTAGTCCCTTCGGCATGATGGATAACATAATTATACTATGCACTTAAGTATAATCAGTTATATCTTTTAAGTATCTCATAAGAATAGCAATCAAATTATTTAATAAAGGATAATACCAATAATTAATTTGTGTGTGTGTTTATGTTTTGGCAAGTGAGCCAATGAGCGACTTACCGGCATCAGTGAAATTTCGAATCTCTTTACAATACTCTCTGTATTACGTAAAATAAGGTGGAATTTTTAGCCTTTATATAGGTTTAAAAAAAAAGTATTAAAATAAATGGCAAATAACTGAACCGTTATTATTATTATTATTATTATCGGTTGATAGATGACATAGTGCTAATTACTGAAAAGAGCTCTAAGCTCGCATATAATTTAAACACACTTGATCAAGAAAGCCGTAAATGTAGAGGAATGACGTATTTATAAGAAAACACGATGCTAAAATGAATCGCGCAGTAAGCAATACCGCAGCTTTGTTTGGGCAATATTAAGCAGAACTTCGCTTCTATAAATCTGTGAAGTAGAGTCGAAACGAACGCCAAACAGATGAGAGCTCTCGACCCCGTTCCTTGCGACAAACAGGTGACCGATTCAGGAACTCTCGGTAGTGAACAATACTCTCGAAATAGGACACTGTCAACTTAAGTGTGGAAATCACCATAAAGTGTCAAAAAGAAACAATAACACCACAACCTCAACCACAATCACCACAACCTACATTTGAAAGAATGAATATTGGTATTGTGTTGTATTTATGTGAATGAAGAAGTCACACATTTCTTACAAAAAACGAATAGTTGGTTTGAATGAGGAAGTACCTAGTCTTGCAATTTTAGTGTGCAAAAGAATTTCTTTTTCATTTGTCAAGTTTTCTCCGCAGTAAAAATTGGTGACATTTTGTGCAGAACAGAGTTTTGTTTTATGAAGCTGTAAAGCGGTTTCTAAGCTTAGCTTTTTACGAAATGAAATAGGTTTTTCACTAGCAGCTCTACTTTCTTTTTAAATGTCGATGGTAGGAGATTTTAATACCTTACATGATTTTGAAAATTAAAATCTTTTATAAAATGACAGTTAAATAATTTTATGCCACACCTGGTAATAAAGTGGCTTTTTCCGCACGCTGCGCGAACGGAAAAAGCCGCTTTCTGGCCAAGTGTAGACATAAAAAGATGTACACAACACGGGAAGTAATAAAGAAAGCTCTCGATCGCATATTTACGTCCCTTGCTTGTAGCTCGGGCCGCAAACTTCTGCGATCTCGGCCTTTCTTTGTATTACCACCCTAGTTGTGTAATGTACTATTACAAAATTTTCATGAATGGGGCGCTTCTAAATTAATACCTCCTGTGTTGGTTCCAGCAGTAATCAGTCATCATATTAGCATTTCATCGACCTTGGTATAGCTCTTCTCCATGGTCTTCATCTACATTTTTTGGAAAACCGTCTACATCTTCTTCAGGCTATATTAGTTCACTGTTGGACATAGCCCTTTCCTAATGAGGTTGTGACATCATTGGGGGGTAATGCCTATAATCCCCACGCTGGACATGCGGGTTGGGGATCGCAGTTCGGTGGAATTGTACTGCAGGGGGCGCTGCTGCCCACCCCCCAGTTTGTGTCCCTTAGTCGCCTTTTACGACACCCGCGTGAAGAATTTAGGTTGGTGCTATTCTCTAGACTGACACCACACTGCAAATAAGACGTCTACATAACCAAAGACAAAATATAACTTAATGCGTATGTTCCACTGAAAGAGTAGCATTAGCTGCTCAATGTGAGAGTTAATAATCAGATTATTTTTATAATCTAAAAAATTTTTACCACCCAAACAAACTAAGACTCAGCTCATGTTATGCAGCTGATAAAGATAAAATTATTAGATTATTTATTAACTATTTAATCTGTAGACCATAAAATAATGTTGCCTTAAAAGTTTCAGTAATCATTTTTGGAATCATTTTAACAGTATTAGGTACAATGACATAAAACATCTCTTTTATTGGAGGTAATAGAAGTAAAATATTATGAGGTACTGATTTATCATTAACAGTCAGAATAGAATGAATGATTGACGTGCTTGTGATAATTAGACTGTTTCCGCGATTGCTATTATATTTGAATCTGAGCTGAGTTTCAAATAGCAACAACATACCAAATGAAAAACAACAGTAAATTGAACAACAACAAGCTGAATTTTGTTTCTTAAATCAGTGTCGTTTCTTATTTGACGGAACACAGCTTCTAATTACTTTCTTCCTGCCATTGACATCTCGATAAGTTGTGGAAAATTGCTCAGTTACTCGTCTAAAATCAGCGAGGTCTAATTAGTGAAAAAATGGCTTAAAAAATTATAAAACAAAAGGAAAGTGGAATTCGGTAAACCAGAATCATACATAAATAATAAAGTGGTCATTCCACGCTGCATCGACAGTATCGTGGTCGCCACTTGACCAACAGTTTGTGATCGTTTAACGGTAGATGTGACCGCTGTTCTCCTCATTCAACTTATTTATACCAGTGACTCGTATCGTTTGGTTCTGAATATTAGCCCACCATTAAAACAGACTTTCCAATCTGACTGTGGTACAGTGATATCGTTCCGATGTAAAACCTAACTGCAAAGTAGGTAGTCGGGGCTGTAAGTGATGCAATTTACTTAAGCCAGATGTCGCTGCCTGTACGTAATACAGAGAATAGTGTAAAGAGGATCGAAATTTCACTGATGCCGGTGAGTCGCCCATAAGTTCAGTGGGATAGAGCGCTGGCACGGATAGCCAGAGGTCGCGGGTTCGAATCCCGGCGTGGGTGGAATTTTTAGCCTCTAAATAGGTTTTCGAAATTGTCCTTAGCACGGGTTAGTGCATTAAAAATAAAAATAGAATAATCATGTGGGTACAGTGATATCATTCCGATGTAAAAACCTAACTGCAAAGTAGGTAGTCGGGGTTGTAAGTGATGCAATTTACTTAAGCCAAATGTCGCTGCCTGTACGTAATACAGAGAATAGTGTAAAGAGGATCGAAATTTCACTGATGCCGGTGAGTCGCCTATTAGCTCAGTTGGAAAGATCGCTGGCACGGATAGCCAGGGGTCGCGGGTTCGAATCCCGGCGTGGGTGGAATTTTTAGCCTCTAAATAGGGTTTTAAAATTGTCCTTAGCACGGGTTAGTGCATTAAAAATAAAAATAGTATAATAAATTGAGGTGTGAATAATCACATAAAATAACAGTATTAGGGTACTCTATTTTAAATATATATGTTTAGTGTATTATATGTGTAAGTATATAATTAATGTGTAAATTTTTCTTTTTCCTTTTTTTATTTTTGCACGCCTGCCAAATTTTCGCTATACCTCCTGCGGTTGACTGGTAGAAAATGCTTATGGCATTAAGTCCGCCGCATTGTACGATTTTATGGTGCAATAAAGTATTATTAATAATAATACTCTAGAGTAAATGTAAATGATGAAGTAAATTGACTTACACTATTTTTATTTTTAATGCACTAACCCGTGCTAAGGAACAAATTTAAAAAACCTATTTAGAGGCTAAAAATTTTCACCCATGCCGGGATTCGAACCCGCAACCTCTGGCTATCCGTACCAGCGCTCTACCAATTGAGCCAATGGGCGACTCACGACATCAGTGAAATTTTCGAACCTCTTTACAATATTCTCTGTATTACGTACAGGCAGCGACATCTGACTTAAGCAAATTGCATTACTTACAGCCCCGACTACCTACTTTGCAGTTAGGTTTAACATCGGAACGATATCACTGTACCCACATGATTACACTATTTTTATTTTTAATGCACTAACCCGTGCTAAGGAACAAATTTAAAAACCTATTTAGAGGCTAAAAATTTCACCCATGCCGGGATTCGAACCCGCAACCTCTGGCTATCCGTACCAGCGCTCTACCAATTGAGCCAATGGGCGACTCACGACATCAGTGAAATTTTCGAACCTCTTTACAATATTCTCTGTATTACGTACAGGCAGCGACATCTGACTTAAGCAAATTGCATTACTTACAGCCCCGACTACCTACTTTGCAGTTAGGTTTAACATCGGAACGATATCACTGTACCCACATGATTACACTATTTTTATTTTTAATGCACTAACCCGTGCTAAGGAACAAATTTAAAAACCTATTTAGAGGCTAAAAATTTCACCCATGCCGGGATTCGAACCCGCAACCTCTGGCTATCCGTACCAGCGCTCTACCAATTGAGCCAATGGGCGACTCACGACATCAGTGAAATTTTCTGCTGCCTGTACGTAATACAGAGAATATTGTAAAGAGGTTCGAAAATTTCACTGATGTCGTGAGTCGCCCATTGGCTCAATTGGTAGAGCGCTGGTACGGATAGCCAGAGGTTGCGGGTTCGAATCCCGGCATGGGTGAAATTTTTAGCCTCTAAATAGGTTTTTAAATTTGTTCCTTAGCACGGGTTAGTGCATTAAAAATAAAAATAGTGTAATCATGTGGGTACAGTGATATCGTTCCGATGTTAAACCTAACTGCAAAGTAGGTAGTCGGGGCTGTAAGTAATGCAATTTGCTTAAGTCAGATGTCGCTGCCTGTACGTAATACAGAGAATATTGTAAAGAGGTTCGAAAATTTCACTGATGTCGTGAGTCGCCCATTGGCTCAATTGGTAGAGCGCTGGTACGGATAGCCAGAGGTTGCGGGTTCGAATCCCGGCATGGGTGAAATTTTTAGCCTCTAAATAGGTTTTTAAATTTGTTCCTTAGCACGGGTTAGTGCATTAAAAATAAAAATAGTGTAATCATGTGGGTACAGTGATATCGTTCCGATGTTAAACCTAACTGCAAAGTAGGTAGTCGGGGCTGTAAGTAATGCAATTTGCTTAAGTCAGATGTCGCTGCCTGTACGTAATACAGAGAATATTGTAAAGAGGTTCGAAAATTTCACTGATGTCGTGAGTCGCCCATTGGCTCAATTGGTAGAGCGCTGGTACGGATAGCCAGAGGTTGCGGGTTCGAATCCCGGCATGGGTGAAATTTTTAGCCTCTAAATAGGTTTTTAAATTGACTTATTTAAAATGTACGATAAACAGTTAATTTTATTAGAACGGCACTTAGCTACTAGTTTAAGTACTACTACCTAGTTCTTCTCCTCCTTCGTAAAGTGCCTCTCTATTACTGGAAGGTGGCAGTCAGCTCTTTACAGCGGTCTCTGTTCAGTGCAATTCTGAACAGCTCCTCCGCGGTTCTAACACCGGTCCACTCTTTGCTGTTACTGCTGTTACACACCCATGACATCTTTCTCCTGCCCGGCCCTCTCTTTCCTTCCACCTACAACTGCTGATGTCAGTCGTAGTCGTCGTCGTCAGGCTATACTAGTCCACTGCTGGACATAACCCTCCCCTAATGAGCGCCACTTTGTGCTATCATAGGGTGTAGTTAGTTAGTTGCTTAGACCTGACATTTCCGCACTTAGCCTCATAGTTGGGCCATTGTACGTAGCAAGCGCTGAGGTACGCTAACACCTCAGACACTAGGGTTTCCTTACGATGTTTTCCTTCACCGTCAGCGAGTAGTATTGCTACTATAATTTCACAAATGTACATAACTTAGAAAAACAAAGACATTTGTACATGCCGGGGTTCGAACCCACGACCTCCCGATTGAGATGCCGGCGTTCTACACCGCTCCGCTACCACCGCTATCATAGGGGGTAATGCCCATAATCCCCACGCTGGACATGAGGGTTGGGGATCGCAGTTCGGTGGAATTGTACTGCAGGGGGCGCTGCTGCCCAGCCCCCAGTTTGTGTTCCTTATTCGCCTTTTAAGACACCCGCGGGAAGAATTGGGTTTTTGCTATTCTCTAGGCCGACACCACACAGCAAGCTGATGTCAGTAATCGAGCATATTATCACTAAGCTAACGAGGTAGAAGAAGTTGTCTCAGCTGTCGGGAGTGCCTAGCACATTCAGTAAACTCAACCTCACCGCCGAGCGACTGTTTCCCATTCAAGCCATCGAAGTTTTCCAATTTAATCTCATACCTTGTCAGTTTGTTACTGTTTGCCGAGCTCCTTGTACCTGCCCGATCGGAAAGTTGGCCAGAGTGGTTATTATCCCGGATGGATATATTCTCAATGTCAAGCGAAGGTGCCATGTATGTAAACAAATACTTATGGTCGATATCAACCCTTTGAAGTCACAACTTGGGCTCGAAGAGGATAAAGTATTAAAATCCGGATAGTTTTCAACAATTTATTGGTCACTACGACCGCTTCAGACAAAATCCAAAAATAGAATGCCCTGATTCACAGTTTAGACGAGTATTTATACAGGTTGAATAGTTACGGGTTTTGAATACAAGTGGCGCCACTAAACATTCTCTTTAGTCGATTCGAAACCCGTCCTATTTGCTTATACAACTCAAAGTGTTTAATATTGTGAGTATATTTATTATTTTAAATTGTGAATATGATTTTAACAAAGGTTTCTACTTTAAACAAAATAGTTTTACAATTCTCAATAAATTACTTGACTAATAATATCCGTTCAAAACAAATTAAGCAACGCAAATTATAAATTGTAAAATATAAATCGTGTCGTAGTAACAGTATAATTAATTAAATGTAATCATGGCAATACTAGCTAGATAATACTACAGTTAATATTAGTTACATGTTAAATAATGCTTACAGTTCGGCCATCTGACCTTAGTGGTACGTCCCGTACACTATTTACCGTGTGTAATACAGCTCATGGTAAAACCTATTTAAAACAAAAAGGAACTGATAACATATTGTATATTTGGTTTGATATGTAAACATGAATCTGAATAATTGATAAAATAAATTACATACTAAATGCTTCATGAGCTATTTGCTGTAAAGCAATATTGATAAATATAAAATAAAGCTCATGGTAAAACCTATTTAAAACAAACAGGAACTGATATGATAACATATGCATATCTGATTTGATACATAAACATGAATCTGAATAATTGATAAAATAAATCACACACTAAATGCTTCATTGCTGTAAAGCAATATTGATAAATATAGATAAATATTAACAACACAAAACTTCACCAAAACCACTTATCACACCAAGTAATTCATCAATCGCTTAACTTCATATAATACATTTACATTATCATTCAGTCATCAATATTATATCAATTCAATTCAATTCACTTTATTGCTTCATGTAGTACAAACGTAATCAAAAGTAATCGTACCATAAAATTCCATTTGGTACATATTAATACAATATTCACATAAGCGCTGACTGTTTACATGAAGTATTCGAATTTGAAAAAACAATAATCATCAATAAAATTAGCTATAATTTTTTTTAAAGGTCCTCAATGATCGTAACATTAACAAAATATGTTAGATTTACCAGAGCTTCAAGTTAAGACGATATAAATAATAATTTGTAAGCAAGGGGTAAAGCACGTTGTTTTATGAATGTCTACCAGTTAATTCCTTGACTAAGCCTCAGTTTCTGATTCGCTTTTGCCTTCCTCGGACGAACTCTCTAGATTAGTGGATAAATTTAACCAGGGACGTAATTTATCGACAGACACTACTGCCTCATACCGTTGGTTACGTTTTCTCGTAATAGGTGTATCTTCTATGACAAATCTGTCATTAGGGAGAACCTTAGTTACCCGATATGGGCCTTGGTATTTAGCAACTAGTTTTCTTGACTTTCCGTCGTTCGAACCTACTTCCCTTTCCACACGAACAAGGTCTCCCTCTTTATAGGCATGTGGATTCTTTCGTTTCCTATTAAATCTTTCCCTTTCTTTCTCCTGTCGTGCCCTGATAAGGTCACCAGTCTCTTGTCTCATTTCTGCTATATTTTCTGGCGAAACAATATTGAGTGTATCGTCTATTACGTCGCTCATGATAGATTCTGAAGTACTCGTCATTCTGAACCCAAATACTAGTTCAGATGGGCTCTTTTGAGTAGTTTTGTGAACTGTGGTATTGAGCCCGATCTGTACTTCAGGTACAATGTCGTCCCATGTCCTATCGTCGTGACCATGTGTCTTAGTGGACAAAGCATCAAGGATGGTCCTATTAAACCGCTCCACTTGTCCATTAGCTCTCGGGGTCGCGACTGCATTAAGGATATGTTTAATGCCCGTACCCTTTATAAAATCTTGAAAGGCTTTGCTTGTAAAACAAGTGCCACGATCTGTGATCAGCCTGGAAGGTGCCCCGAAATAACTAATATGATCGCGAATCACTCTGATTGTAGTCATTGATTTGGTATTTCGAACTGGCGTAATATTAACAAACTTTGTGAACCCATCTACAATCACCAATAAATAGCAGTTTCCTCGTTTGCTAAGCACAAAAGGCCCAAGGTGGTCAGCGTGTATCGTATGAAACGGTCTTTCAATTTTAGGGATTGGATGAAGGAACCCTTCTTTGAGCCCTCCTGTCGCTTTATGGTGTGCACATTCGAGGCAAGCACCGACGTACTTCTTGACGAATCGACGCATTTTGGGAAACCAATATGTTTCTTTGATTCGAGACAACGTCTTATCGAACCCAAAATGGCCAATGTCGTCATGGTTCCGCTTCAAAATCTGCCATCTAACAGCTTTTGGAACGACCCAACGGAGACCGCCGTCAGTAATACGATAGACTCGATTGTTTTTCAGTCTGAAGTGTTGATGAACATCAACCACTTGCTCCGAATCTGGATTGAGGAGAATAGTCTTGATAGAAGCTATTTCCTCATCTATTGTCTGAGCAGTACTGAGCCAGTTATCAGTTTCAATATCAAGCACATCAAGTATATGTGATTCTGCTACAGCAGCATCGACCGGATTCCTGCTGAGTGCATCAGCATGAGCCATTCTGTTGCCGGCCCGGTATTCAATGGAGCAGTCGAACTCCTGCAATTGAATCCACCATCGAGCAATTCGCGGTACTAAGTCACGTTTGGTTAATGTAGTCCTTAGTGCATTACAGTCAGTGTAGATTTTGAAAGGCACGCCGACTAGGTATACTCTAAACCGGTTGAGGGATGCTATCACCGCCAAAAGTTTCCAATTTAAACGAATGGAGTTTTTGCTCGTCTTTGGTAGTTTTTCGACTATAATAAGATACAGGTCTTAGTAGTCCTGCTGTATTTTTCTGCATAAGAATACCGGCCAAACCAATTTTACATGCGTCCGTGTGTAACTCGGTTTCAGCATGCGGATCATATAGAGCTATAACCGGCCGTTGAATAAGGGCATTTTTGAGCTTCTGAAATGCGTCACTTTGCACTTCTCCCCAGTTCCAGTCACAATTCATTCGTAAAAGATCGGTCAACGGCCTGGCAATAATGGCGAAGTCTTTAACGAACCTTCGGAAAAAGCTAGCAAGGCCAATGAACTATCGGACTTCGTGCTGATTTTTGGGTGTGGGAAATTTTGCTACTGCATCAGTTTTACGGTTGCCAGGTTTGATACCATCTGCCCCGACCTCAAACCCCAAAAAGTCAATATTGTCATAAAAGAAATGACATTTGTCGAGTTTGAGTGTCAACCCACCTTTTCTGAGGAGCTCTAAGACTTCTCGAAGTCGAGCTATACCCTCTTCAAAGCTGTGTGCGGGAATGAGGACGTCGTCCATATAAACGACAGCGAATTTTACCTTCGCTTCCGCAAGGATCTTATTCAATGTCCTTTGGAACACCGCCGGCGCATTGACGAGCCCAAAAGGCATTCTTAAATATTCAAATTGCCCGTCCGGCGTGACAAAGGCAGTCTTTGGCCTGGACTCCTCAGTGATGGGTATTTGGTAGTATCCGGATGCTAGGTCCAGGGTGATGAAGAACCCGTGCCCAGCAAGCTGATCAAGTTGATCCTCTACCCGAGGGAGGGGATAATGATCTTTAACAGTCTTACGATTAAGAGCCCTGTAGTCAACACAGAGTCGTTTCTCTCCAGTTTTCTTTTTTACCAGGACTATTGGGCTGGCATACGGTGATGAAGACTCTCTTACAATATTCGCATCCATCATCTCCTGTACCATATCTCGGACAAGTGTGCGCTCAGTATGCGACATTCGATATGGACGGTACACTACGGGCTCAGAGTCTTTTAGCTTTATTTCCATTTCCGCCGCTCTGGTGAAGCCCAAGTCCTTTAGACCTTTAGAAAAACAGTCACCGTATTCATCTAAAAGATGTTTGAGAGTAGATACATGCTCAGGGCTAAGATTGTCACCGTGGTTAATACTATGCGAATCATCCAAATCCAATGTGAGGTTGTGGACTTCAAAAGTCTTTACCAAGGGTAAGGAGCGGGTCAGAAGAGAGTCTTTGGTGAAATGCACATCAGAATTGGAGATATTTTGAACTAACACATTTCCATTGCCTTCATTCAGATCATATTCTCCAGGAAGGAGGTAGAACTCCTTTCCAAATTTGCCCCTCACCGAGCCATCAACATACACTTTACCGGTATAAGCACGATCGCAGTTGATAGGCACCGCCTTTATTTCCCCTTGATTAATGAGGGTGTCTTGACGGGCAATCAAAAATAGCTTCGTGCCTTCAGCAATTTTCTCAAACAAGAGGCAATAGGGTGTCTTAGATATGAGAATGCTTGGACGCTCTGTGAATGTATGACCAAGAAGCAGAGGGCATTTTAATACCTCATCGTGGACTACGATCACCTCGATAGTTTCTGTGACCCCTTGTACATCGATAGTACAAACAGTTTTTGCAACTGGTTCTACCAGATTGCCTCCCAATCCCCTCATCAACGGTAGATCGTCCGTCCTTAGCTTAAGTCCTAGTTTGTTTGCGTCTGAGATGCGTATAATGGTACATTCGCTACCCAAATCAACATAGCATAAAAGCGGTGAACCGTTTACAGTGGCTGTTATGTGATACTTGTCCCTGCCAACCCACTGACTTCCAGCTTTCTCTTCGTAGATAGACTGGGTACCTGTGCTGCTGATATCAGGTTGCTGTTCCAAACTCAACTTCAGAACTTGTTTTTCACCATTTGCCTCCTTATTGGCTTCCGGTTGTCTTGAAACAGTCATGTTAGGACATGCAGTTGTACGGTGACCCAACCTATGGCAGTTGTTACATTTTTCTATTGGTTTTGGGCATCTAAAGCTCGGATGCCCTTCGGTGCCGCAATTAAAACACCTTATGGGTGGTTTTGTATTTACAGGGGAAGGTTTGATATAAGTCTGCGATTGTGTTTTACGGTCGGCTCTAAACTTGCCAGTATTTGTTATTGTTTCCTTCACATGACCAACCTTTACGGTTTTCAAATATGTTAGAACTTGCTCCGGTCGGTCATATGAGGCAGCTTGAGCTCCTAACTTGATAGCCCTATCCTCGATGCCATGCAAAATGCAGTCTACAGCCTTTCTGCCCGAAATTTGACATCTGTTGAGGAGGTTTAGCTTGGAGTAGTAATACTGTTCGAGTGGCTCGCCATATTTTACTTTTAAGTTCAGCATTTCAGTTAAGAGCTCAGCATGGTTTTTCTCTACAGGGAAAAGATTCTATGAGCTTATTCTTCCATTCAACCCACGTATATTTCACGGTGGGCAGACTTTGGTACCAAGTCTTTGCTAGCCCGCAAAGTTTCGGCAAAGCATAGTGGATGGTCTCACGTTCATCCCAGTCGTAAATATCAGCACATTCTTCGACTTTGGTGAGCCAACTTAAGATAGTTTGAGACTTAGTTAAGGGATCGAATTCTGGAATGACGTTTGCTACGGATGTTATGTTGTGACTACCTGATTTTACGTGTTTAAGCGCTTCAATGAACTGATTAAACATAGTTATAGCCATATTAGAGTCACTATTATTTGAAGGTCCAGTTTTTAATTGATCGGAAGCGGTGCTAACCCCACGATGAACCGGTCCATGTTTTTCAACGCTACGTAACCTCGAACTTAGTTGAGAGCGTGATCGATCACGACTCTTATTTTCTCTATTATGACGTCGCTCAAGCTCATCGTCATAATGTCGTTTCGTGAGCATGCGGGTAGCGAAAGCATGTTGCTCCAGCTCATCATCGCTTCCACTACCAGCATGTCTTAGGTCTCGGCAATAGGAACGTCGCTCAAGCTCATCGCTCCGATTACGGACACCTTTGTTCTGAAGATCTAACAGACGTTGCTCATGCTCCACGTCTGAAGATTGTTTAGAAAATCTACGGGTTGGACGTTGCTCAAGCTCATCGTTCAACTGTTGACGCACATGGTCTTCAGAGCTTACGTGCCGTGGGGGATTCTCTATTCTATCATATGTAGTACTCTTACTTCTTGATCTGATGTCCCTCGATTGTCCACGGCTGCGGCTTCTGCTCGGCGATCTCAGAACGCGTCGTCGCCGCAGACGCTCACGGTTACTGCTCTCGCTCCGCGACCGTGACCGCGACCTCCGTGACGATGGCCCAGCCGCTTCATATCGCTTTTGCGACTCATGGATATCCATCTGAAACTTCCACTTAAATTTTAGTTCATTCTAAAAATAATGACAAGAAGGAAAGCAATTAGTTTCGTAGAATTTTCGTATTCTGTATTAAGCATAAATTAAGAAACTGATTTATATTTTTTTTATTAGAAGTATAACAAAAGAAAATAAGCATAATAATTTAAGATTACCCAGTGTTGAAATCGTCGTTCACTTTATTCACATCCAATTTAATTAACCTTTTTCAATTCTGTCAATCATTCAATTCACTAAAGCACTGGGACAACAGGTTTTATTGTAGACAAAAATCACTAGAAGATCTCAAAAATCGATTTGGCAGCAGGTTTCTAGGTTATGATAGCATCAAATCTTCATAATTTCGTTCTTTATTTATAATATCCAATCGCACATATTTTACTTACAAGTAAAATAAAAAGGTGACTACTTATTTCGTTGGACTAGTAAACGGAGAAAGTAAAATAATCCATCAGTTAATTGCAGTCAGCGATAATCGATTCCTAAATTCGAAACTAAACTTAAGCGTTCTACGTGCGTTACCAAACACGCAGACGCAGAAAATTTATCGTAATTAACTTCGTAATCTACAGAAAATTAGCATAAGATTTTTCGCTTTGGCTTGTACGTAATGCACTTTAGTCATGTCCCTAACTAAAACCACAAACTTATGAATTTAGGATTAACTCTTTTACTTTCAACAAAACCACGTGTGCGGAAAAATGCAAAAAAAAAAAAAAAAATACAGTACTTACGTTTTTATCTGTAGGCGTGGCGAGAGATTTAGACTTCTCGTTCATCCCACTTCTGAACTGAAGTCACAACTTGGGCTCGAAGAGGATAAAGTATTAAAATCCGGATAGTTTTCAACAATTTATTGGTCACTACGACCGCTTCAGACAAAATCCAAAAATAGAATGCCCTGATTCACAGTTTAGACGAGTATTTATACAGGTTGAATAGTTACGGGTTTTGAATACAAGTGGCGCCACTAAACATTCTCTTTAGTCGATTCGAAACCCGTCCTATTTGCTTATACAACTCAAAGTGTTTAATATTGTGAGTATATTTATTATTTTAAATTGTGAATATGATTTTAACAAAGGTTTCTACTTTAAACAAAATAGTTTTACAATTCTCAATAAATTACTTGACTAATAATATCCGTTCAAAACAAATTAAGCAACGCAAATTATAAATTGTAAAATATAAATCGTGTCGTAGTAACAGTATAATTAATTAAATGTAATCATGGCAATACTAGCTAGATAATACTACAGTTAATATTAGTTACATGTTAAATAATGCTTACACCTTGTATGTTCCCACTGCTGGGGCACGGGTCTCTTCCCGCATCGCATGAAGCTTCACGCATCGCACCACGGGGGCCAAGTCCGGGATAGTGGATGATTGTAAGACAGCGGCGGCGGGCCTTACTGTCCATTACATGATATTCGGCACCAACGGCTTAGCGTGCCTTGCGAAGCACGGAAGTGCTCGGAAAAATGCCACTAGCGGTAGTCACATCACGGTCACCCATGCTGCGCCTGACCGCGCCTCTTGTTGCTTAACACAAGTGATTGATTCCAATCACGCGGTTCGACTAGGTCGAGAGCGCTTATGGTCAAAGTATTAAAAAACCGGCCAAGTGTGTATCGGGCCACGTGTAGTGGCAAATGCCCAAGAACCTCGTAGAGTGGTTTGGCGTCTTCAGCATCAGAGTCAGGTCAGACCGCAGTGCCCGGCTGTGGGAATCGCTGAGGTAAACAAAGCGCTCTTTGAGATAAGGAGGAGAGGCTGGATTGAACAGTACTGAATAAAGAAGTGAGAGGATGTGAGCATTCCTACGAGAACGAATGGAGAGCCACTTGAGCTTAGTGTCGTATTCGGACACGTGGTCATATTTATTTATAATATCTTAGGATTTTGATTGATTTCGATACTCGCGATCGAGTAAAAGATTAGAACAAAGCGATTCTATCTATTTTATTCATAAGTTGTACATTCAGACAGGGAGTAATACTCGTCATGGCATTTTTTTTGTCGAAATTGTCGAACGATAGTATTGAATGGACAATACTTCAAAAAAATATTAAGCTGAACTAAAAAAAAACTATTTGGAGACTTAGCTTCAAGGAATACAAGAAAAATACTCAAAGTTTTTCTGTACTTTTATTATACAGAAAATTTATAAGTTATAAAATAAAATAGAAAAACCGGCATAGCGGCGCCGTTGCCTTCGTCACCCAAAAAAAAAGTAAAAAGTCATTTGTCAACAACTTTTAGTCTGTGTCGAATTGTCGAACGTTGCCACAGAACGTTACAATGACAAGTTTTTTTTTCACTGTAAGTAAAGTACAGGCAAAGATTGTTTTATGTTGCCTTCTAGCCTACGTCACATCCTGTTCTAAAAAAATAACTTTAAAACTTAAAAATAACTATTAAGACCAAAGAAATAATACGTGTACCCGTTGTTCTGTTCCCCTCTCGAACTCGAACTTTGCACTGTTGTGTATTAAATTTTTGGTAAAATGGCTACTAGCCAAAGTCAAGAACGATGGTAAATCGAAGCTGAGCGGGTCACTGTTTCAAACTGTAAATAAAGTACGGCCGGAGGCCACCATAATATAGAATCGTTTTTATCACATAGCAGCGCTTTTTGGACACTTGTGTGACAACTTGGTGTGACCATCAGATCATAATGATCTGAGGTGTGAACCAACAAATATTGTGCGCCCAGAGGTCACCTCAAGCATTTTTAATATGTCAGTGTCATCGCATCGCATGCAAGCTCAGATCATAATAGGACCGTCCATAAATTACGTCACACGTTAAGGGGGAGGGAGGGGGTTGATGAAGCGTGACATTGTCTAACTGGGGGGTGGTAGTGGTCCTAAATTTCGTGAGTTTACATTTCCAAATCTATGTGTTAAAGCACGAATTTTGCACTATTAACGAAATACTCAAAACAACTCTGCATGCCACTCTACAATATAAAACTAATTTAGGAACTGCTGTTTCAATTCAATAATTTCTAACAAGTGCGACCAACTGTGACAAGGACGGGGGAGGGGTTCTAAAATCACGAAGTTCGTGTGACGTACTTTATGGATGGCCCCTAAGGCATTGATTGACAAAGCGTAGTGTGGGGAAAAAATCAGAGACACATTTATTGAGATAACCCATCTCAATAAATTTCTGTCTCTGAATTTTTTTATACATTATGCTTTATCAGTTGTTTATTAGTCGATTATTTTTGTTCTTTTTTTCTTTGTATGATAACGTTGAATAGATTTTTGAATGAAGAGTTATCTAACAGAATTAAGTCTTGATATAGTTGGCTAGAGGGAGACGATAAGGCTTTGCGAATAGAACCTTGAGTGTAGAGTGCTGAGTTCTCTCTAGTTTTAGAAGAAGTAATTACGCCTCGCCACACAATAACTTAGAATAGATTGACAAAGAGCACTCCTCATTTGGTACACTATAGTACCAAATGAGGAGTGTATTGTGGTAGTTAAAATGAAATATTAATTTGTATGGTCACAAATTGTATACACGACGCGCTACATAATAGTGTCTCTTATTCTATTCGGTTATATTATAACGATTAAATACGCTTACATATTAGGCGTACGCACACAAACACGCAGACTTATATATAATATATGGTACCGTCACACACTACACCTTCCCCGTAAAAAGGGAAAAAATAATAAAGTTTTTTTTACAGTTACTATGTAATGGATTATTTACTAGACATTAAATTTAACTTTTTAATAACTATTAGTTTTATCTCCTATGTGTTACACAGGATATTATATACCGTAGGTCTATGTGGGTACTTAACTTTATCGTATTTAACTGGGTTTACATTTTTATCATATTGTTGCTTTCTTAACGCTTTACTTTTGTTAAGGTTCTCTCTAGCATCTTCTTGAGCTATTTTTAATCTGTACTTAAGTTCTAAGGGATAACTATCATGGTTATACAATGGTTCTATAAAACTATCAAATTTCAAATTCAAATTTGCACTGGCTACCCGTCTTTCTAATTTCCTTCAGCTTTCCATCGTAAGGTTGTCTGGAAGAAATTGCTTTTAGCAATAAGGCCGCCAATTGTACTATGTATATTTGCAATTGTTGTTTTTCCAGTGTACAATAAAGAATATTCTTATCTTGTCTTGTCTTGTCTTGTCTTGTCTTGTCTTGTCTTGTCTTGTCTTGTCTTGTCTTGTCTTGTCTTGTCTTGTCTTGTCTTGTCTTGTCTTGTCTTGTCTTGTCTTGTCTTGTCTTGTCTTGTCTTGTCTTGTCTTGTCTTGTCTTGTCTTGTCTTGTCTTGTCTTGTCTTGTCTTGTCTTGTCTTGTCTTGTCTTGTCTTGTCTTGTCTTGTCTTGTCTTGTCTTGTCTTGTCTTGTCTTGTCTTGTCTTGTCTTGTCTTGTCTTGTCTTGTCTTGTCTTGTCTTGTCTTGTCTTGTCTTGTCTTGTCTTGTCTTGTCTTGTCTTGTCTTGTCTTGTCTTGTCTTGTCTTGTCTTGTCTTGTCTTGTCTTGTCTTGTCTTGTCTTGTCTTGTCTTGTCTTGTCTTGTCTTGTCTTGTCTTGTCTTGTCTTGTCTTGTCTTGTCTTGTCTTGTCTTGTCTTGTCTTGTCTTGTCTTGTCTTGTCTTGTCTTGTCTTGTCTTGTCTTGTCTTGTCTTGTCTTGTCTTGTCTTGTCTTGTCTTGTCTTGTCTTGTCTTGTCTTGTCTTGTCTTGTCTTGTCTTGTCTTGTCTTGTCTTGTCTTGTCTTGTCTTGTCTTGTCTTGTCTTGTCTTGTCTTGTCTTGTCTTGTCTTGTCTTGTCTTGTCTTGTCTTGTCTTGTCTTGTCTTGTCTTGTCTTGTCTTGTCTTGTCTTGTCTTGTCTTGTCTTGTCTTGTCTTGTCTTGTCTTGTCTTGTCTTGTCTTGTCTTGTCTTGTCTTGTCTTGTCTTGTCTTGTCTTGTCTTGTCTTGTCTTGTCTTGTCTTGTCTTGTCTTGTCTTGTCTTGTCTTGTCTTGTCTTGTCTTGTCTTGTCTTGTCTTGTCTTGTCTTGTCTTGTCTTGTCTTGTCTTGTCTTGTCTTGTCTTGTCTTGTCTTGTCTTGTCTTGTCTTGTCTTGTCTTGTCTTGTCTTGTCTTGTCTTGTCTTGTCTTGTCTTGTCTTGTCTTGTCTTGTCTTGTCTTGTCTTGTCTTGTCTTGTCTTGTCTTGTCTTGTCTTGTCTTGTCTTGTCTTGTCTTGTCTTGTCTTGTCTTGTCTTGTCTTGTCTTGTCTTGTCTTGTCTTGTCTTGTCTTGTCTTGTCTTGTCTTGTCTTGTCTTGTCTTGTCTTGTCTTGTCTTGTCTTGTCTTGTCTTGTCTTGTCTTGTCTTGTCTTGTCTTGTCTTGTCTTGTCTTGTCTTGTCTTGTCTTGTCTTGTCTTGTCTTGTCTTGTCTTGTCTTGTCTTGTCTTGTCTTGTCTTGTCTTGTCTTGTCTTGTCTTGTCTTGTCTTGTCTTGTCTTGTCTTGTCTTGTCTTGTCTTGTCTTGTCTTGTCTTGTCTTGTCTTGTCTTGTCTTGTCTTGTCTTGTCTTGTCTTGTCTTGTCTTGTCTTGTCTTGTCTTGTCTTGTCTTGTCTTGTCTTGTCTTGTCTTGTCTTGTCTTGTCTTGTCTTGTCTTGTCTTGTCTTGTCTTGTCTTGTCTTGTCTTGTCTTGTCTTGTCTTGTCTTGTCTTGTCTTGTCTTGTCTTGTCTTGTCTTGTCTTGTCTTGTCTTGTCTTGTCTTGTCTTGTCTTGTCTTGTCTTGTCTTGTCTTGTCTTGTCTTGTCTTGTCTTGTCTTGTCTTGTCTTGTCTTGTCTTGTCTTGTCTTGTCTTGTCTTGTCTTGTCTTGTCTTGTCTTGTCTTGTCTTGTCTTGTCTTGTCTTGTCTTGTCTTGTCTTGTCTTGTCTTGTCTTGTCTTGTCTTGTCTTGTCTTGTCTTGTCTTGTCTTGTCTTGTCTTGTCTTGTCTTGTCTTGTCTTGTCTTGTCTTGTCTTGTCTTGTCTTGTCTTGTCTTGTCTTGTCTTGTCTTGTCTTGTCTTGTCTTGTCTTGTCTTGTCTTGTCTTGTCTTGTCTTGTCTTGTCTTGTCTTGTCTTGTCTTGTCTTGTCTTGTCTTGTCTTGTCTTGTCTTGTCTTGTCTTGTCTTGTCTTGTCTTGTCTTGTCTTGTCTTGTCTTGTCTTGTCTTGTCTTGTCTTGTCTTGTCTTGTCTTGTCTTGTCTTGTCTTGTCTTGTCTTGTCTTGTCTTGTCTTGTCTTGTCTTGTCTTGTCTTGTCTTGTCTTGTCTTGTCTTGTCTTGTCTTGTCTTGTCTTGTCTTGTCTTGTCTTGTCTTGTCTTGTCTTGTCTTGTCTTGTCTTGTCTTGTCTTGTCTTGTCTTGTCTTGTCTTGTCTTGTCTTGTCTTGTCTTGTCTTGTCTTGTCTTGTCTTGTCTTGTCTTGTCTTGTCTTGTCTTGTCTTGTCTTGTCTTGTCTTGTCTTGTCTTGTCTTGTCTTGTCTTGTCTTGTCTTGTCTTGTCTTGTCTTGTCTTGTCTTGTCTTGTCTTGTCTTGTCTTGTCTTGTCTTGTCTTGTCTTGTCTTGTCTTGTCTTGTCTTGTCTTGTCTTGTCTTGTCTTGTCTTGTCTTGTCTTGTCTTGTCTTGTCTTGTCTTGTCTTGTCTTGTCTTGTCTTGTCTTGTCTTGTCTTGTCTTGTCTTGTCTTGTCTTGTCTTGTCTTGTCTTGTCTTGTCTTGTCTTGTCTTGTCTTGTCTTGTCTTGTCTTGTCTTGTCTTGTCTTGTCTTGTCTTGTCTTGTCTTGTCTTGTCTTGTCTTGTCTTGTCTTGTCTTGTCTTGTCTTGTCTTGTCTTGTCTTGTCTTGTCTTGTCTTGTCTTGTCTTGTCTTGTCTTGTCTTGTCTTGTCTTGTCTTGTCTTGTCTTGTCTTGTCTTGTCTTGTCTTGTCTTGTCTTGTCTTGTCTTGTCTTGTCTTGTCTTGTCTTGTCTTGTCTTGTCTTGTCTTGTCTTGTCTTGTCTTGTCTTGTCTTGTCTTGTCTTGTCTTGTCTTGTCTTGTCTTGTCTTGTCTTGTCTTGTCTTGTCTTGTCTTGTCTTGTCTTGTCTTGTCTTGTCTTGTCTTGTCTTGTCTTGTCTTGTCTTGTCTTGTCTTGTCTTGTCTTGTCTTGTCTTGTCTTGTCTTGTCTTGTCTTGTCTTGTCTTGTCTTGTCTTGTCTTATCTTATCTTATAAGTTAGATAGCCAGCTACATATTTTACCAAAAACTCACTCATGTGGTGTGTATTTTGTTTCCGAATTCACCGTATTATTATATGCAAAGCACCAATATGGCAACCAGTCACTCCACGTGTTGGGCTGATTTTCGGACATTATTCTCAAATACGCACCCATTGTCTTGTGAGAGTTTTCAAGGGCGCTGATACTCTCGTGATGATAAGCGGTCGACGTGATATGAGTCACACTAAGTAAGTTACATACCTCTTTCATAGTAGTTGAAATAAATTCACTGCCTCGGTCTGTGGCTATTTCTCTTGGAATACCATACCTTAGTACGAAGTTCTCGACGAAGGATCTCGCTACGCTGGCTGTGTGCTTGGACTGTAATGGATATGCTTCGACGAATTTGGTGAGCTCGCACTGAAGGGTCAATATGTAGGCATAGACGATTACGTCTTTATTCATTGGGCCTACTATGTCAAGATATACTTTGTCGAACGCTGATGTCGCCGTACTAGTTATTACCATAGGCTGTTTTGTTTTTAACGAGTATTTTTGCTTTTGACATTTATCGCACTTTCTCACAAATTCTTGAACATCGTTTTCTATTGTGGGCCAATAGTAGTACTTTTTGATATTATTGACCATTCTTCTGATAGCTGCGTGGCCACTTGTAGGCAAGAGGTGAAAGTCATTAATAATCATCCGTTGGTCATCACAATTTTCTACTTTTTGCACTCCCTTTATTACACAGATTCGTGGTCCGGACCACTTACTATTCTTCTTTATTTCCTGGGTTAACCCTTCCACATATTTTTATTATTTTCACTTTTTACTATACACAATTCTTTTACATTTATGCTTTTACAAAATAATTATAATTCTCTCACTAAAACGTCTCGCGTTTTCAGCGATTGAGAAAGAGAATTTAAGTAAACGGTGCACTCTTAGTAGGGACATACATTAAATTAGTACTTTCTGTCATAATTACACCTTGTCTCAGTAATTTAAATAAATTACTCCTGTTTATCAACGTCAATTCTGTGAAATTACTCGGTTTTTTAAGTAATTCTACCACTTTCGGATTATTTGCTGGGCCTGCCGCGGTGTCATTATCGAATGACACCGGACTATAATGCAGGGACCGTCGGATCTTTCCTGTTTTTTTCGACACTGAGCCCTAGTCATAACATTCACTACCCTTTCATTCATTTCTTTCAATTGGTCTGATGTTATACTCACACGAGACAACGCGTCTGCCACTACATTGTTACTTCCCTTTATATATTCAATAGTGAAATTGTATTCTTCAAGGCAAAGCCTAAATTTAATAACCTGCTAGAGGGTTCGCGCATGTTGAATAAATATACTAATGGTTTATGGTCTGTTTGAATTTTGAAATGCCGTGCATATAGATATCGCCGGCTCCGGAGAATAAAATGATAAATGCAAAAACACAACTTTACATAAAAATTAAAAAACCGTTTAAATGAGATTACTCCCTTTGGGTTTTAGGTAGAAACTTGGGAGTTAGCTTAAAAGATAGCTAATTTTTAGTGCTATCTCTATACATAGTAGAAATTTCAAAAGATTATACAGAACTTGAGATAGTTAACAATTAAAATATTAGACGTAATTTTACAATAACATTGTGTCGCTAACATGCACTTATCATTTTTTTCTGGTTTAATTTTCATTTCCACGTGTAACGTGGCGCCTTCGGCGCCAGCTACTTCACTGCCCCTAAGGCCTTACTCCTAATGGGGGTGCGTGTTAAGGGTCCCTGAGGGGGTGGGAAATTAAACTCCGGGGTTAGTTGCAACAGACTGGACCTCCGTTTATTATAGGGACCAGAGATATTCCACACTTATACTACTGAAACTAACCTATTCCATTGTATCAATAGTGAGTTTACACACACTGCCTGTTAGGACAGTCATCTGAAGGATACGGCTCAATTAGGCTGGCTGTGCCGCAGACCAGTTTCTCATGTAGACACGGACCTCAACTAACCTATTCGTGCACTTACACCTAACGGCTTTATGCCAAAGAACTGGGGCCTCGCGGGCCACTGTCTATTGCACGCTTGCTAAACCCTGGGTAGCGGCACTGATGCCGCGCCCTTCTCTGGGTGAGCCACCCCGGCGGTGGTGGTCGTGCGCGGGACCTCGGATCGATACTTCAGGAGCCCGGAGGCACGGGGACAGCACCGACCACGATTGGCCCGGAACACGGCCACGCCGGCGGCAGGGGAATTTGGGTAGAACTCCAACCCGGGATCGAATCCGCATAAGAGCGTGACCGACCTCCAGTGTATGTTGGAGCCCGACGCAAAGTCCGTCTTGACTGGCTCTCGTGGCGGTTTATATATGCTCGGGCGCTTCCCCCTTCCCCCACGACGACCATCGGTGTGCACGCGCTTGTTGCGTGCGCCCTGTTGCTAGGCGTGGTGACGTCATGGAAGATTCCGCTCCGGCCGGCTATTGTATCGCGGCGCCGCGCTGCCGCGTTACACTCTCCCCCCCCGTCTGGAGATTTTTACCTGTAAAAACCACTCGGTACATATGTTGCCAAGGCTTGTTCCTGCTTGGGCAAGGGGATGGACCCTGTGTCCTGGTTATGCTACATTTATATATTTGTGCAGGGTTATACTGACTACTGATTTTGAATCTAACTTGATTTCCTTTAGCACTAAGTACACCTCGCTTGTAGTTTTGTTTTAATTACATGACTCGACTGTTGCACATACTGAATCTGCGAAAGGATCGGTCTGATTTCCGCTTATGTGGCAATTATAAGTTCGGGTTACGTCACCTTTTCTTACTGCTTCGCTCGAACTGCTGACCGTTGGAAGGGACGACGTGTTGCCGGGTTAAGGGCCATGGCGCGTCGGTGTGTCACCCGCCGTGCTGTTGCTCTGTCGCCGCCATGTCCAGCCTGTCGCACCCACTGGTGGCGGCGTTCCGTGTCCGCTTTTCTTAGTTTCTCCAATGTGTCGTCTATCTGTGGTATTGGGTACGCGTCTTTTTTCGATATTTCGTTTATTTTCCGGAAATCTATGCAGAACCGGTAATCACCATTTTCTTTTCTTGCCAATACTACTGGTGAGCTGTATGGACTGCTTGATTTTTCTACTACTCCCTCTCGTAGCATGTTTTCCACCTTTTCGTCGATAATTCCTTGCAGTTTAGGGTTTCTTGGATAATATTTGTTTGACTGGGATTGCATGCTTCATTTTTATTTCGTGTTTTATCCACGTGTTTCCCTTTGGGCTTTTTTTGCATTTATCAAATTCTTCCTCTAGGAGTCTCTGTAGTTCTTCATCTTCTTGTTCTGATAGTGTTTCTGGTAGATCCGGTCTAGTTGTTCCTCTTTGCTTAGTTTACCGTACCTCCTCATGATAGTTCTCAGGTTGGTCACATATTCTGTGAATTTTTTTTTTGTGAATTCTGCGTGGAGACATGTTCCAGGTCATCTAAATCCTGCAGACCTGCCTTCTAGGAGTGTGGACCCTAAGGGACTCTTGGAAAGTCGATGGTGGGAAGGTCCAGCGTGGTTACGTCTAGATGAAGAACATTGGCCAGCTACAGACTTCACATTAAATGCGTCAGAAGCTAACGAAGAACGGAAAAAGACTGGTACTCTTGCCATGCTTGTCGAGGAAGAATCCTTCTTAGATAGATTAACGTACTTCTCAAGTTATACCAAGTTAGTCAGAATGATTTGCTGGATGCTAAGATTTAAGAATAAATCAGTATCAAAGGAACTAACTTACGAGGAATTTGAATACGCTGAGAATGTATTGATAAGGTTAATACAACAAAAGTATAAAGACTCTTTACTGAGTAACAATAACATTCAAACCTTTGAAGATGATTTTATACGGCTGACATTATACGGCTAAACACAAAGTTGTCACTTGGAAGCGAAAACTACGATTTCAAGTTTCCCGTAATTCTTCCCGGAAAAGACACGATAGTCAAACGTCTTGTAGAGAGAAGGCACATCGAGCTGAAGCATGCTGGAGCACAGACCTTACTCAACAGTTTACGACAAAACTATTGGATTATCGGAGCCAGGAGATTAGTTCGTAACATTATACTTCGGTGTATTAGATGCAAACGGTTTAAGACAAAACGATGTCAGGCTCCCACTGGAGTTTTACCAGTGGAACGGATGGAAGCTAGCAACGCGTTTCAGTTCTCAGGCGTCGACCTAGGTGGTCCTCTGACATTACGCGCAGGAACCAAGGCCTGGATCGTCCTGTTTACTTGCGCTACATACCGTGCTGTGCACTTAGAAGTAGTGGAGTCGCTATCAACAGGCGAGTTCTTGATGGCGCTGAGGCGTTTTGTGGCACGGCGAGGAAGAGTAGAGCGACTTTTTAGTGATAATGCTACCAATTTCCGAGGCCTGGACAATGCGTTTAGTTCCCTAGATTGGGACGAAATAGAACGCTTTTCCTCAATTACGAGGATAAAATGGAATTTTTTGCCTCCGGCTGCTCCTTGGTGGGGAGGGTTCTACGAGCGTATGATTAGTTTCATGAAACAAATCCTACGCCGAGTTTTAGGAAAAGCCTCCGTATCGCTTACAGAGCTACAGACGGTGCTATGTGACTGCGAGGCTGTCATAAACAGCAGGCCCCTCACGTACGTGGGTGGTCAAAAGGAGCTACAACCACTGACTCCCTCAATGTTCATCCAACCACTGTTGTCCCACCAAACGACCGACTTCGATGAGATCGATAAAAAAGCAACAAACATCAGATATCGTTACTGTCAAAGTTTACGCGATGATCTACGGAAACGTTTTAGAGACGAATACATTAGCTTGCTGGTACAAAAACATGAACAAGCTAAACACGAAACGCTTCAGGTTGGAGATATTGTTTTGTTAGAAACTGAAGGCAAGCGTGTTACGTGGCCATTGGCGGTCGTCGAAGAATTGTGCCCTGGTGCCGATGGCGTCGCTAGAGTGGTGCGAGTACGGACGTCGGCTGGATCTAAGGTAAGGCCTGTCCAACGTATTTTTCCCCTAGAACTTCATAACGAATCTGTACTTGACTCAACTCATAGACAATGTGAAACAGAACTGACTGAGCATACGGACACTACTGAGACTAATAACGCACGGTCAAGGCGAACCAGGAAGCTGCCTCAGCACCTGTTTGATTTTGTATTGGACTGATGAAGTAGCCTCCCGGTTTTTCCCTCTTGGGAGTGTGACGTATGTTGTTGCTTAGTTACATTAAAAAGAAAATAATACTGCTGTCTTTAATGTCTGAATTTATGTAATTTTCTCTCCGAATAAAATATTGCTTAACGTTACATAAAACGCCTTTCCAATTCGTCATACCGTGTATTTCTGTTTTCTTGCTATCATTTCCTCTAACAAGTCCCTTTCATAATTCACTGGGAAGTAGTATAGCTTGAAATTTTCTATGAATTCGTTCCATGTTTTCCATTCAGTGCCGTTATTCCTCAGCCACTGGAGTGCCTGACCTTTGAAGATTTTGGTGAGTAACTGTAGCCATTACTCTGCTTTTCTTTCGTTTATCCCTAGTTGTTCCAGTGTTTCTAGAAACTCTACGGGGTCATCTATTGCGTCGAAGGTGATGCCCCATGGCGTGGATGTTGATGGGATATTTGCCATGGCGTCTGAGAAGTTGTCCGTTTCCTCTACAACTGTCTGTCGGTCTTTGTTCTGCTTGCTCGCTGTTCGATTTCCTGCGTCTTGGTTCTTTTCTGTTTCGTTAAGTTCCTCTATACGTATTTTTTCTAGGACTCGTTTTCTCATTTCATCTACGGTTAAGTTCTCGGATTCTATCCCCTTTCTGGTGGCTAGCTCGACTAGTTCTTGTTTTCTCAATTCGTATACCCATGAAACTGGCATCTTGTGCGGTGTATCTTCTGTAACTTTCGTTATCTAGCTCTGTTATATTTATTTTTACTCTACCCTCCTTTGTTTTAGCGTGCTGTGAATACTAGGCCTATGTGTATTATTGCTTCCCTACTATGTGCCTAACTCACTGCTTGGCTGACCTACTTCTGTTTGTATTATATGAAACGCATCTGAGCAAATCAACAAAGAGGGTTATTTTTATTATTATTCTAGTTTTTTTCTAATTAGTGCCCTGGCGTCGTAAACGCATCCGAGCGAATCGACGCCCTCCGTATTAGTTATTCTTATACTATTGTGTTACACCGAGCACCTTGGCGCCGGAAACGCATCTGAGCGAATCGACGCCCTCCCCGTTAATTTGTCTTATTCTATTGTGTTATTCCAACACCTCGGCGTCGGAAACGCATTCGAGCGAATCGACGCCCTCCCTGTTAATTTGTCTTATTCTATTGTGTTATTCCAGCACCTCGACGTCGGAAACGCATTCGAGCGAATCGACGCCCTCCCTGTTAATTTGTCTTATTCTATTGTGTTATTCCAACACCTCGGCGTCGGAAACGCATTCGAGCGAATCGACGCCCTCCCTGTTAATTTGTCTTATTCTATTGTGTTATTCCAACACCTCGACGTCGGAAACGCATTCGAGCGAATCGACGCCCTCCCTGTTAATTTAGACTTAACTTTAGTGTTTGTAACTCACGACAACTAAAACTCAAAAATTCCTAACTGACACGCGAGTGGTATGCTACTGAGTGGAATCCCATCAATCTTCTCTAATCTATCAATTCATGAATCCATGAATATTCAAATATAACCATCTTTCTATGAAATTAGCAGTGCATCAAACCATGAAATTAAATTAACTAAAAAGGTTTTATTCAAAGTAGCGCAGAAACTGCGGCTTAATAAACGTTAAGTCCAACGAGGTGCCCATTTCAAAATCGAGATCATTTTGTTGCATAATGCAGAAAAAAACTCCTAACTTAGTCTTTTCAAAGTTGCTTACATGATTATTGTAAAACATAGAACTCATGTATTGCACTGGCTTTAATTCCAGACATCTTTGTCATCTAAATGTTATTGTAGCCCTTTTGGCACGAAGCCTATTTAACTCATTTTTTGAACCACGTTTCAGCTATTGTCATCTAAATGTTATTGTAGCCCTTTTGGCACGAAGCCTATTTAACTCATTTTTTGAACCACGTTTCAGCTAGTCAATCCATCACACCAATCATCCATCAATCAATATGTCAATCGATTAAAGACAAGTACTGATGAAAAATTCCATCTATCTTTGAATGTAGATATCCGACTCACCCCAGCATTACAAGCCGGAAGCAGTTCTTGGGCGGTGGTGCGGAGTCCTCGCCACCCTGTGGCGCTGGGGCGCTGGGTCCTGGAGATCCCGGCTCGGGCGCCTCCGCGCCGGCGCCTCTTCAGCACAGCCACGAGGCGCCACACTTGTCCCTAATCTCCTCTGAGGGCGCCGCAAACTGGCACTTCCGTGGTGACCTGAGAAGTAGAAAAAGAAATCAATAACGTTCACACGACACATCTATGGTAACTAGACACAAATATCACAAAACATGAAAATCTTAGCTTAACAGAGTACTAGATTTTATTGTCAGAAAATCTCAGGTAAAATGAGCCAAAGTAGGGAAACAGGCAACATCTATACGTTAAAATATAATAACGTACTATTATAATTAGCTAGGCAAATCGCGCTATTACAATTTGTAGTACCTACACACATGGCATACTCTCACGCCCCCATCCATTAAGTTAGGAGAAAACAGAAGTACCGACCTATAAAAATCTAGGTATGCTGTACGCATTCCTAGAGCAATAAAATATGTGACTTGTGCTCACATTGGGTACAATGATAGGTTTTGTATCATCTACCTTATGTACATTCCACTGCAGGCCTTCTGTAAGAGAGGAAATATGGGCTTAATTACCACGCATGCCCACCGTGTATTCTAGCGCTGAGTTACGTGAACACCAGACACTGCGGTTTCGTTACGATGTTTTCCATCACACTTGCGAGTGGCATTTTTGCTATAACAACTTCTCAAATGTACGTAAAATGAAACTCATTGGTACAGTTGACAGCAGGTTAAGCCATACAGTTTTGTTGCAACGTCGTCTTATAAGTTGACGTGCTGACATGCCGGGATTAAAAACCACAATCTCCACAATGTGAGGCCGACTCTCTACCGCTGCGCTACCACTGCTAATAACAACAATATTTAATTACAATAAATAAATATACTAAATATCACGTAATGAGAGATAAAATCATAGTACATACGTATAAATAGAACAGCAGCCCACAAATTATTATCCATTAGACTCGATCTTTTTTCTGAGACAAGAATGCGAATGATAGATAATATAACAACTTCCACACAATTTTCTTTGCCCCAAACCCTAGGTCGTAACGTTTTTGCCTAGTTATCATAATATCCTGTGCTATTTTATCCTTATATAATTATATTATGTGCTTTAATATGGTAGGGTGATTTCTATCATTACCATTCTTCAGTGTCTCTAAAACAAGATCCTGTTACAACAGCATAGGGTAGTAAGATACCCAGTGTAGACTTTTAGTCCGGATTTACTTACGGGTGTTGTTATATCGGAAAAGTCCGACCAGGTTTCGCTCCGATTCGCAGAGCTTAATCATGGTGAGTAGAGACGGAGCTCGCGTCGTCGGTTGCTTCGGGACCGACTTCGGGTCTTTATTTACCAATGTACCGGTCGACGATACGCTGCACATCTTCGCGGACCTACTCGAGGAAAATAATGTGCCCACCGCGTACTTGGGAATAATAGAACTCTGTCTACGCAGTGGCTATTTTCTCTGGAGAGGAGATTTTTTCATACAGACCGATGGAGTAGCGATGGGATCTCCCATAGCACCGGTTGTAGCCAATATATTCATGGAGTGGTTCGAGAAGGCAGCCCTAAGTAGTGCATCAAGGGGACCGAGGTACTGGTGGCGTTATGTGGACGACGTATTTGCTGTAATCGACAGGGATGTGCTAACTCCGTTCACAGAGCACATCAATGATATACATGCAAAGATAACGTTTACTCTGGAGGAAGAAAAAGATGGAAAACTGCCGTTTCTAGACGTGTTAGTGCAGCGCGAACCGGGAGGCCAATTAACGCACACGGTGTATTGCAAGCCGACACACACGGACTGCTATCTAAACGCAGACTCACACCATCATACGACACACCTTTTCTCCGTTCCCCGTGCCCTGATCAATCGAGCTCTCCGGCTGTGTGACCAACAATACGTGGAGGATGAGCTACGCCTTGTTAGAGGAGCACTGGAGGACAATGGCTACAAATGGAGACAGAGTATGCGCGTAGCCACTTCGACGCCAGCGCAGCGTAGAGTCGCTACGGCGGAGCGAGTACCAAGTTTCTTGCCCTTTGTGAAAGGAATTACGGATAAGGTCGGTTTGTTGTTACGCAGGCAATACAACATCAAGACGATCTATCGCCCCCCAGCAAGAATCAGACAGTTACTGCGCTCGCCGAAGGATAGCGACCCACTGAATGTCCCCGGAGTGTATATGATACCGTGTGACTGTGGCAAATGCTACATAGGTGTGACACAGCGAAATATCTCGGTCAGAATTTCGGAGCACATACGCTGTATGAAAAACCGAAAAATCGATGGCTCAGCGGTAGCAGAACACGCGTTAACCCAGGACACAAGTCACTTTATCCGCTTCGATAAGGCACAAGTATTGTCCAAAGACAAGTTTTATGTGCCACGAAAAATGCGCGAGGCTATTGAAATAAGTCGCCACCCGAATTTCAATAGAGACAGTGGATGGGCTCTTCCGCCGGCCTGGAAACCGGTTCTACGAAAGTGCAGTGATAGTGAATATCGAAATCGACACTGCAAGAACGAAGATGTCGTGAGCTGTGTCTGTGCCATCATGCCTAGTGGCATTGACGACGGGAAAGCAGTAGGCGCTGCGGCGCAAGCCAGCGGGAATCCCCCGCAGCCAGTGTCGGCACCCGCCCCACCTATCTCGGCGCGGGCGCGCCGCGCGCTTGCCCGTAGTGTGAGACAAGCAACCGACGACGCGAGCTCCGTCTCTGCTCACCATGATTAAGCTCTGCGAATCGGAGCGAAACCTGGTCGGACTTTTCCGATATAACAACACGTTGTTCTTACGAAAGTTTTAGTTCAAAAAAAGATACCCAGTGATATGGTAACCAGGCAAGGATATCACAAACATAGAAATACACCCAGTCTGAGATCATGTGTGCACTAAGTATAATTAACCATACCTCTGGCGCCATACCATACTCAGCGACGATTTGAGGGGCGACGGTGGCGCCCTCACAGGGGACGGGGAAGCGCGCAACCGGGGACGTAGAGACCTTCATCGGCGACGACAGGGTTAAGCTGTTCCGGTCGCTCGATCCGTTCAGCATCGTGCGACGTTTGGCTCAGCATTTATGGTGATTTTAGCACTGGGACATTTTTGTATTCTTGTGGAATGGTTTTTATCACTATTTTGTTAGTCTCATGTACACTAAACGACGCATTTTTTCACAAACTATTTTGGCTTATTGCTTCACATCACTAGTTCAAAAACATACCGTCCTTCTGTGAAAGTTTAACTGCTAGATGTATCATTGACTATGCAGAGTAAATAATTGTTTAGAACAGCTACAAAGTGGCGTCGATCATGAAATCCTACATCGATTCATTGGAGTCGTTATATCGATAACGATCGTAAGTATTGTTACCTAAGTATTTTTCTAATGTACTGTTATGTCGGATACACCACGTAATTGAAGGTATCATTCGTAATATATTCATGGTACGAGTTCCCACGGGTATGCTCGCGTGATGACAGGCCTGTTTAATAAAAAGGAAACATACATACATACATAACCTCACGCCCGTATCCCAGAGGGGTAGGCAGAGACCAGGGACTGCCACTTGCCACGATCCTGACAGATCACCTTCGCTTCATCAACGTTCATAAGTCGTTGCATGCAAGCACGCCGGTTCCGGGTACTTTTTATCTTTTCCTTTGCTAATATATCCCCTATCTGGTCGATGTATGTCCGCCTGGGACGACCTTTACCAACCCTTCCACTCACATTTGCAATATATATTTGTTTCGTCAATCTTTCTTCCTTCATCCTCTCCACATGTCCAAACCAACGCAACATTCCTTTCTCAATTCTAGTCACTACATCATCTTTCAGTCCACAACGTTCTCTAATCAGACTATTGCGTATCCTGTCATTCAAAATAACACTACACATACTTCTCAAGGACCTCATTTCTACTGCATTAACTCTACTTTCTTGCTCCTTTTGCCACACCCTAGTCTCGCTACCATACATAAGTGTTGGGACCAGCACGCCACTATGAATAGCCAATCTAGCTCTTTTGGAGATGTTTTGGCTGCACACAATAGAGTGCAAGGCACCGTTTACACAATTTCCCGCTTTTACTCTTCTTTCTATATCACCTTTCAATCCCTCGTAAACAGGCTCCACAAATAGACAAATTCTTTTACTTGTTCCACTCTTTCGCCTCTAATCGTTATCTTGCACTCAGTCATTTCATCATCTTTTTCAAAGACCAGTACTTTCGTCTTACTCACATTTATGTTCATACCTTTTCTCATAAATGCCTCATCCATTACCGTGACTTGTGTTTGCAGTTCTTCGACCGACGATGCGAACAAAACTTGATCATCGGCGTATAACAAGCATTTCACAAGTAGCTCACCCATTCTTAACCCACAATCATTCTCTTTCAGATCAGTCAGGCAACTATCCATGAATAAATTGAACAACCAAGGGGATGCGACACAACTTTGTCTCACACCCTTGCGGATGCTAAACTAGTCAGTATACGCTCCATTTATTCTAATGCAAGCACTGGAGTCTTGATAGAGAGACTTCAGAGCTTGCAGCAAGATGCTGTCCACCCCATACACAGACAGTGCCCACCACAAGTCATTCCTCACAACTCTATCATAAGCCTTCTCCAGGTCTACGAACGCACAGAACACCCTTTGACTTTTGGCCAAGAGCTTTTCCACAATATGTCTCAAGGAGAAGATTTGGTCCAAGCATCCCATTCCCTTTCTTGCTAGCTACAATGCCTTCACCAGCTCTCAGCATTTCTAACGAAACCCTATCATATCCCGCAGACTTACTTAGTCTCATGCTTTTCATTGCCTTGATAATCTCTTCCATACTTATAACGCTTCAACACTAGGTTCTGCCTCATGGTTGGAATACCCTTCCATTGGCTGATCCTCCCATTCAAACAAACTTTCGAAATATTCTTTCCAACGTTCCATCACCTTATGTTCCTCTTTCAGCATGGAGCCATCCTCATCCCTACTAACACTCAACTTAGATTGCTCTGATTTACCTCGGGCCGCTTTGACCGTTTTCCAAAAGTGTTTTATGTTGGATTTGAAGTTTTGTGAGAATCTTTTATCATACTTTTCTTTTATCATACTATATATATATATATATATATATATATATATATATATATACATATATATATTTTATCATAGTATATAACTGTTAGTGTACTCGTATTATATTTATTACTAGCTGACCCAGCGAACTTCGTACCGCCTAAAAGTCAATTCTTTAATTTTTTTTATATTCATATAAGAGGTTCGAAATTTCACTGATGCCGTGAGTCGCCCATTGGCTCAATTGGTAGAGCGCTGGCACGGATAGCCAGAGGTTGCGGGTTCGAATCCCGGCATGACGAAATTTTAAATAGGTTTTTAAAAGTAGATTATTAATAAGGAATTGTGTACTTAAAGTAGTTTATTTTTTCTTGCAGGCGGGGCTTGCAGCACTGCAGTCAGTTAATATCGTTAGCAATTCGTTTGTTCTCGGTTTTACTTGACCCTGCATTCTTGGATGTTGTTGGGTAATATTACACTTCGTAGTCGTCGTAGAAGCCATTCTGTCTTGGTATAATATTACTCGTCGTTCGTTTACGGTGTTTTAATTTCTTGGTTGTTGAGTGGGACTTTGATATTTCCTTATTGTTTGTTATCCCTCACATAATGATTGTTGAGTTATTACAAATTGATAAATATATGGCGTATGGTTGCGTACTTATGGTTGTTTATGTGAGCTGGAAGCGACAGGGCAACTCTTTCCGTACGTCTTTGGAGTTAACATACCTATATTAGTGTTGGCACTACAGATAACCCCGTGGGATGACTACGCTTTTCACACGATCTATCTCGTGGCGATTTTTATGCATAGGTACGGAATTAAGTCGCCGTGCCAATTTCAGAGTCCCGCCTCTCCTTCACTTTTTTATGTCATCATCAATTATCACTGGATGGCTTGAGCAAATATAACAGTATCTTAACAATATAATTAATGTAGGGAAATCGACCGGTTATACACAATGGCCGATAACGGACAGACAGGTGAATTGTCCCATTATGTGCACAGTAGACCAACTGTGCATGCTCTCGCATATATTAAAGGGCTTACTCCGATTTTGCCACGGCTGCCAGTTCGTCACACTTTTTTTTCTCATTTTTTTTGTGTAGCCTGTAAAGGTCCCTCTGCCTTCTCTTAGAGAGAGAGAGAGAGAAAGTAAGCCTTTATTTGAACACCTCATATACTCAGGTTTAATCACGATGTTTTCCTTCACAGTTAGGGAGCGGTATTACTACCACTCCTCGTTCGCTATTTGTGATTTTTTTCTCTTATCAATATCGATATTGAACCTATGTATGTCCCCACTGCTGGGGCACGGGTCTCTTCGTTCATAACAGGAAGGTTAGGCCATACTCCGCCACGGGGGCTAAGTCTGGGTTGGTGGAGTATTGTAAGACAGTGGCGGGCCTTACTGTCAGAAGTTATCAAGCCGCCTATAAGGCCTCGGACGTGGCTTAACGACTGCCATCCATCAACGGCAGCCGGCACCAAGTGCTTAACGTGCCTTGCGAAACTCGGAACTGCTTGGAAAAATGCAACTAGCGTTATTCATACCGACCGTCACCCATCCATGCACTGAACGTACGCTATGTTGCCTGTCGTGATCGTTTAAGATCACTCAGGCAGCCGGGGCTAGGAGCGATTCGCTGGAGCTAAGCAACCTGCCCGCATGGAAATATTGCAAACAGAAGTATGTTTAGGGACCAGAGGGTTTTGTACATGCAGAAGACACATTTCTAACCAAAGCTGTCAGTTTAATTATAATATACAAGCTGGCTATACGTGTCTGATCGTATATCTCATATTCTGAATAAAAAAGTGTGCCATATTAGGAATGAGATCAAATAGTATCAACCCGATTTAAGTCAGATTTAGTTCTCTGCTGGGCTACTTGTAAGGTTAACTTGATATTTTAGTACTTTATTATTAGTTGTGATTTGCAATGGAGATTATATACATAATATTGTCATGAATATGTAATATATGATATATTAAAGTGTATATGATATGATATATTGTAATATTGGTGTGTATTCTATTATATAACTGCTGAATTACATTTAAATAATTATATGAGGATGGGATGACGATCTGCAAAAGACTGCCGGCAGATGCTGGATGCCGGATGAAGACAGGGCGCTATGGCGCAGCTTCTTCAGGCTATATAAGTCCAGCAGTGGACTAATATATATATATATATATATATAACTGTAGCCTTTGTGCGGTTAAGTGATATGTTACCGCACAATGTATATATATATATATGTATATATATATATATATATATATATATATATATATATATATATATATATATATATATATATATATATATATATATATATAACTGTAGCCTTTGTGCGGTTAAGTGATATGTTCTTTATCACCTCCGACTCTGGACATACAACTGACATTAATTTGGGCAGATGCTCAATAGCGGTTAATGGCAGATTATGCTCGATTATATAGGACACTGTATTAATGTCTGCTTCTTTAACTTTGTTTTTTAAGGTTGACCCTGAGGTGAAAGAGGATGCTAGTGCAAATACGTCTGTCAGTGTTCTCTGAGATGAAAATACCTTTGAATTTTTGAATGTTTTTCTGTTGCTTTATGGGCCCCTTAATCCGTTATACCAGAAGCTACACTGATGTTGCACCTGCACCATTTACAATATGAATACGTGCTGCCTTTATTGTTGGCAGAAAGCCATCCTTTATAGGCTTCTATTTTAATCCATTACTCCCTAAAATGTTGCGAATACTTCTTTTTTTCGTAAAACTAGCCATCCAACGCCACACAACAAACCAAGTCCATGCAATTAATAAAACCTAAAAACTAAAGTCACACAGCACAAAACATTATTTAAATGGCACTTTACTGGAACCTGGTACTAAAAATTCAGTATTTCCTGGAAAACCTTTAACAACACAACTTATCTGCGCGGCATGAGCGTACATCAAACATACACAGCTTTTGCGGCAAAATTGTGGACATTTGATTGAACCACAGAGCACTTGGTACTTGGACGAAATATTCGCATATCGAGTCAATGAATGAAACATTCCGTTTGATTATGTTAGTTCGATAACCTAACAAAGGTGGAATATGCAGAAATGTAGTGGCTACTTGTCAAAATTCAGGAGATTTTACACATGTCTACAAAAAAAAACGGTAGATCAGGAGACAGTGATAAATTCAGGAAATCTCCTGATAAATCAGTAGAGTTTGCAGCACTGCCTGACTGAATGACTTCTATATTGTCAACAAACTACTCTAGTCATTCTATATATGGAGTGAAGTTAAACAAAGTCATACCATGATGTAGATTGAACTGGCTGCCATCTAGTGGCGTTTGCGCAAATTAAGAAAATAAATCAATTTTGGAAAAGATTCAAGGAACAAAATTTTGCAACTCCTTTCACTTCCTTAAGGGTTAAATTTATAAAAACGGCGAATCACGTGTTCAGTTAATGGTGTTGAAGAGTATTTAATTTAAGTTTCAAGAAAATTATACAACATTCTTTATACTTCCCATACAACTTTTGGCAACCCTTTTTGCCCCCTTAGGGGATGAATTTAAAAAAACCCGATGTTATACCTTGCCTACATTATATATAGACCCTCTGTGCAAAATTTCAGCTTCTTATGTCCAATTTTGGAAAAGATTCAAGGAACAAAATTTTGCAACCCCTTTCACTCCCTTAAGGGTTAAATTTAGAAAAACAATGAAACACGTACTTTATTGATTGTGTTGAAGAGTATTTATTTTAAGTTTCTAGAAAATTAGACAACATTCTTTATACCTCCTATATAAATTTTGGCAACCCTTTTCGCCCCTTTAGGGGTTGAATTTTAAGAAATTCTGTCTTATTTCTTGTCTACATTATATGAAGAACCTTTTTGCAAAATTTCAGCTTCCTAGGTCCAAGGGCTTGGGCTGGGCGTTGATGAGTGAGTCAGTGAGGAGAACAACATTTTGGAACCCCGTCAATCCCTTTAGGGTCGAATTTAAAAAAAAACAACGAAACACATGTTCAATCAATTGTATTGAAGAACATGTATTTTAAGTTTCAAGAAAATTAGACAACATTCTTTATACCTCGCATACAAATTTCGGCAACCCTTTTCGCCCCCTTAGGGGTTGAATTTCAAAAAATCCTGTCTTATTCCTTGCCTACATTATATATAGACCCTCTGTGCAACATTTTAGCTTCCTAGGTCCAACAGCTTGGGCTTGGCGTTGATGAGTAAGTCAGTCAGTCAGGACTTTGAATTTATATATATAGACTAGCTTATGCCCGCGACTCCGTCCGCGTGGACTTTAGTTATTCAGCATACTTCAATAAAAGGTGCAGATGACTGGAAGAGATCACTTTTAGTGATAAGACCGCCGTCTGTACTCGTAGGTTAAGAAATATCTGTATAATTTTTATTTTTATGTACAATAAAGTGTTCTCTATCTATTTATCTTTCTTATTAATGATCATTGCAAAACAGACTTTAAGGGGAAACTGCAGTCTTTTAAATTCGAATGGGTACTCCGATGGAATAAGTGGTTTACGGGGTACCTATATATACCTATTCTCTTCTAGTACAGCCAGTAAATACAATGGCATGTATTACGTTTTTATTAGAACTTTCACGCGCAACCTGGTCCCATTGCACAAGTTGGGTGGATTAGGATTTCGCGGTAGTGGTACTGGAGCACCAACTTCAAGGATAAGACGTGTGTGAGACGCAATCCTGTGTGCAAGATTTCAGCTTCCTACAATTTTGGAAAAGATTCAAGGAATAAAATTTTGCTACCCCTTTCACTCCCTTAAGGGTAAAATTTATAAAAACGGTGAAACACGTGTTCAATTGATTGTGTTAAAGAGCATTTATTTTAAGTTTCAAGAAAATTAGGCGACGTTCTGTATACTTCTCATACGAATTTTGACTACTCTTTTGACCCCCTTAGGGGTTGAGTTTCAAAAAATCCTCATTCCTTGCCTATATTATATACATACTCTTTGTGCAAAATTTCAGCTTCCTAGGTCCAAGGGCTCGGGCTGGGCGTTGATGAGTGAGTCAGTCAGGAGAATAAAATGTTGCGACCCCGTTCACTCCCTTAAGGGTTGAATTTAGAAAAAATGGCGAAACACGTATTCAATCAATTGTCTTGAAGAACATCTATTTTAAGTTTCAAGAAAATTAGACAACATTTTTTATACCTCCCATACAAAATTTGGCAAGCCTTTTCGCCCCCTTAGGGATTGAATTTGAAAAAATCTGGTCTTATTCCTTGCCTAAATTATATATAGACCCTCTGTGCAAAATTTCAGCTTCCTAAGTCCAACGGCTTAGGCTGGGCGTTGATGAGTGAGTCAGTCAGTCAGGACTTTGAATTTTATATGTATAGATAGATAGATAGATAGATAGATAGATAGATAGATAGATAGATAGATAGATAGATAGATAGATAGATAGATAGATAGATAGATAGATAGATAGATAGATAGATAGATAGATAGATAGATAGATAGATAGATAGATAGATAGATAGATAGATAGATAGATAGATAGATAGATAGATAGATAGATAGATAGATAGATAGATAGATAGATAGATAGATAGATAGATAGATAGATAGATAGATAGATAGATAGATAGATAGATAGATAGATAGATAGATAGATAGATAGATAGATAGATAGATAGATAGATAGATAGATAGATAGATAGATAGATAGATAGATAGATAGATAGATAGATAGATAGATAGATAGATAGATAGATAGATAGATAGATAGATAGATAGATAGATAGATAGATAGATAGATAGATAGATAGATAGATAGATAGATAGATAGATAGATAGATAGATAGATAGATAGATAGATAGATAGATAGATAGATAGATAGATAGATAGATAGATAGATAGATAGATAGATAGATAGATAGATAGATAGATAGATAGATAGATAGATAGATAGATAGATAGATAGATAGATAGATAGATAGATAGATAGATAGATAGATAGATAGATAGATAGATAGATAGATAGATAGATAGATAGATAGATAGATAGATAGATAGATAGATAGATAGATAGATAGATAGATAGATAGATAGATAGATAGATAGATAGATAGATAGATAGATAGATAGATAGATAGATAGATAGATAGATAGATAGATAGATAGATAGATAGATAGATAGATAGATAGATAGATAGATAGATAGATAGATAGATAGATAGATAGATAGATAGATAGATAGATAGATAGATAGATAGATAGATAGATAGATAGATAGATAGATAGATAGATAGATAGATAGATAGATAGATAGATAGATAGATAGATAGATAGATAGATAGATAGATAGATAGATAGATAGATAGATAGATAGATAGATAGATAGATAGATAGATAGATAGATAGATAGATAGATAGATAGATAGATAGATAGATAGATAGATAGATAGATAGATAGATAGATAGATAGATAGATAGATAGATAGATAGATAGATAGATAGATAGATAGATAGATAGATAGATAGATAGATAGATAGATAGATAGATAGATAGATAGATAGATAGATAGATAGATAGATAGATAGATAGATAGATAGATAGATAGATAGATAGATAGATAGATAGATAGATAGATAGATAGATAGATAGATAGATAGATAGATAGATAGATAGATAGATAGATAGATAGATAGATAGATAGATAGATAGATAGATAGATAGATAGATAGATAGATAGATAGATAGATAGATAGATAGATAGATAGATAGATAGATAGATAGATAGATAGATAGATAGATAGATAGATAGATAGATAGATAGATAGATAGATAGATAGATAGATAGATAGATAGATAGATAGATAGATAGATAGATAGATAGATAGATAGATAGATAGATAGATAGATAGATAGATAGATAGATAGATAGATAGATAGATAGATAGATAGATAGATAGATAGATAGATAGATAGATAGATAGATAGATAGATAGATAGATAGATAGATAGATAGATAGATAGATAGATAGATAGATAGATAGATAGATAGATAGATAGATAGATAGATAGATAGATAGATAGATAGATAGATAGATAGATAGATAGATAGATAGATAGATAGATAGATAGATAGATAGATAGATAGATAGATAGATAGATAGATAGATAGATAGATAGATAGATAGATAGATAGATAGATAGATAGATAGATAGATAGATAGATAGATAGATAGATAGATAGATAGATAGATAGATAGATAGATAGATAGATAGATAGATAGATAGATAGATAGATAGATAGATAGATAGATAGATAGATAGATAGATAGATAGATAGATAGATAGATAGATAGATAGATAGATAGATAGATAGATAGATAGATAGATAGATAGATAGATAGATAGATAGATAGATAGATAGATAGATAGATAGATAGATAGATAGATAGATAGATAGATAGATAGATAGATAGATAGATAGATAGATAGATAGATAGATAGATAGATAGATAGATAGATAGATAGATAGATAGATAGATAGATAGATAGATAGATAGATAGATAGATAGATAGATAGATAGATAGATAGATAGATAGATAGATAGATAGATAGATAGATAGATAGATAGATAGATAGATAGATAGATAGATAGATAGATAGATAGATAGATAGATAGATAGATAGATAGATAGATAGATAGATAGATAGATAGATAGATAGATAGATAGATAGATAGATAGATAGATAGATAGATAGATAGATAGATAGATAGATAGATAGATAGATAGATAGATAGATAGATAGATAGATAGATAGATAGATAGATAGATAGATAGATAGATAGATAGATAGATAGATAGATAGATAGATAGATAGATAGATAGATAGATAGATAGATAGATAGATAGATAGCAACTGTATTCAACAATATTTACTAATTCTTTTACAACTGAAGGAGTAAATAAAACACTTCGTTCTGTTTGAACGATGGAAAAAAGGCCAGGATTTTCTTCATTGAGTTGCAGTATAAATGTCTTACACTATAATGCAACTTCCCCACTTAATTATTAATTGTATTACAATGTGTTAGCGACTTAATATTTCAAATTGCCGCTAGACCACAAGTGTGCGCCATAGGCTGCAGTTTACGTGTAGGTAGTCTACCAGTGAAGCGACTCCTCAAGATGGAGAACAAAACTAACGATTATTTGTCCTTCGTTTGCAAGTATCTTTATTTGTGCGGTTTGCCAAACTTTTGGCCGGAAAGGCTTGACTGGCCCGATTGGGTTACCAAATCTTTGGACTGGTTTTATTTACCTAACAGCATTTTAACATCACTTTTCATAGTATCGGAGTATGGCGCATTTTTCACACAAAAGAGTCTAACCGACAGGCAAGCCTCAGACCATGTATTGTTTTCCGTAGTACACAGTGTTGTCTACGGGTGCTGCCTGGCATCACTAGCCTTTTACCGTGATGACTTTAAAAGAGTAATTTACGCCCTCGCCTTCTCTTTACATGATGAATTCAAAGACAAGAGCGTTGAAAGAAAAATGTTAAAGAAGTCAAATATGTATGCGGTTATTTTTATTGTTTCCGTGTCATTTGTGATGATGGCGTTCCTCATTGAAACTGTTATACGATCAATAACAACAGGTATGACTTTGTTAAAATGTACCACTATTCTAATAAATTCCTTAGGTGACTTACGTGAATAGTTGCAGGAATTTTAAACTCACTTTTTGAGTACATGTCGGCGAATACCGAGGGCCGTGGTGTCAGCCCCGGATCTACGATTTTTTCGAACCGAGACAAAATCTTGAAAGTGGCGCCCCCTTTCAGTGTTTGAGAAAAACTTAAAACTGCCAATGAGTAGCATTTTTGGGACCATTTGTAAAAGTAATAATCCTTTAATAATTTTTAACTTTTTATTATTTAACGAGTAATAACTTTAATTTGTGACGTAAAACTGAAACATGGAAAAAATATATAACCAGGAAAGACTACAAGTTTACACGGCGTGCTTTTTTAAAATTCATTTTTTAAGATATTTTAAAAATTTGTCTCAAGGATTTGGCGCCCCCAAGAAACTGCCGCCCGGGGCAAATGCCCAGATTTGCTCCCCCTTACATCCGAGGCTGCGTGGTGTCGTAATTGTTAAGTTCTGTGACGAGAAATTGAGGGTTTTAGTTTTGATAGTTTCAGCAATCAAACGTTGCAAAAGAGAATGAAGTGAAAAATTCTGTAGGTCTAATTCAGTTATTGAATTTCACATATTTTTTTGCAATAATAATGCTGGTCGCTATATAGAAATATAGTTTTTCTTTACTACGTTCGTTATCAACCCTTGTATGTCCCCACGGCTGGAGCACGGGTCTCTTCCTGCATCGCAGAAAGGTTAGGACATACTCCACCACGGGGGCCAAGTCCGGGTTGGTCCGGGTTACTACGTTCGGACAACGTAAATCTACTGAATAATCCTCTGGGCGATTTGGTGGCGTTTTGTTTAATCACCGATTACTTATACAGTAGGTCATGGCTTCGAATCCAGGCAAGAATAAATGACTTTGTGTTCTATGTAACGTACATGTTTGAGGTTGTAGTGGCAATACCAGTCGCTAACTGTGTAAGAAAGAGACGGCGCAAGGCCGGGCACGAGCAATTAGCAAGTGGCTAATTCTTGTATCAGAGGCCCATTTCGAGTCGCTGAGCCAGGGGATTTGTTGTAGTAGTAGATTTGCTACGTACCGAGCTGACAGAGTCAGTTGGACTCCCTTGTTATCAATTTCAAAATTGACAAAGTTGATAAATACATCCGCTCCACTGCAGGCACAGGTCTTTTCTCAGAGAGATAGAGAGAGAGAGTCGAGCTCGACTGACTATACTTGGCCACCGCGGATGGCACCTTAAACTACTAACATGGCATATGATCTAGATGTATTAAATCTTAAGTCGATCTGCGAGCTTTCAGATACTTGTATAAATATTTGTGAGCCTAATAGCAGTTGTATATACGTTTACTTGTTAGAATAAGTCGTTAGTGTTAAACTGTGAGTGCTATGCGCACCTGTGATTGGCACAAACACCAGCCCTCTGTTATTAATTTAAGGTTTTACTTGTAATGTGTTTGTGCTGCTGGTGTGCCTTAATAAATAAAATAAAATAAAAATATATATGGACAACATTTAGTCACTTGGGTTCGCTTAAGACACAGACGTAAATGTAATGCCGCGCCGGTATAACCTGATTTATTCTTTCAGGAAGCTCCTGCACGATCGTTATACCGATCTGGCCAGATATGAACGACACTAGCTTACTTGCTGGATTAGCCAGCTTCAGTTTAAACTTCATTTTCCTACTGCTGTTTTTGAGGGTAGCAAGCTTATACATTTTGGTTCTGATACTCACTATCTTTCTGAGCCACCAATACAAGCAGCTGCAGAGTTACTTTTACAGCTTGAACAAAATCTTCGAAAAAGATTTGGACCAGACTGCTAAGGAGGAGATGTATGAGACGTCTTTGAAGATCGGGTTCAAAATGCACACTAAGATTTTAAAGTAAGCATAATTTTGTATTCTTTTTTATAAAGTTTTCGTTTTATTGAAACTTCTCATTTCATTTTTCACTAATGAAATATTTATTTTACATAAAAAACAAACTTACTCAAGTTGTCTGAAAGAAATTGCTCTAAGCAATAAGGCCGCCAATTGTAGTGTATATTTGTAATTATTTTTTGTTTTTTTTTTCCTGGTGTACAATAAAGAATATTCTTATCTTATCATAGTCTTTTCAAAGTCCTTAATTAACAGAGTTTACGTAATGATTATAAATCGAGTAATTATTTATATTTTCTTCTTGAAAAAAATCGTAAACTCATGCATGTGTACCGGAGAAGCAGGAACAGGGTCTGCCACTTGGATTAGTTTTATCCTAATTACATTATTATAACAAACCATAAATATTTTTCTATGTCACTTAAATTTTCAGATGCACGGAGGATGCTCAAAAGGCGTTACACTTTGCATACTGCGGTCAAGTGTTTATGTGTAATTTTATTTTGACAATGATGTTGATACAATTGATGGTTAGTTAAATGAAATCTTCTAAACAATAAAATTATTTTTTATTACAAAAAGAGTTAACATACAGAAAACTCCTCACATGATTAAACACAAGTATCTGTGAGGTGTTTTCTGTAAGTTGTCCCTATTTGTAAATAAGGTTTATTAATAAAAGCACGAGTCCTTTAATCATTAGAATCTAATGCAATAAGTTTATTTAATCTGTGGCTACATTTTCCTTATAATTTTTTTACCAAAATGGTGCAAATTAAACGGCTATTAAAATTGATTATTGGCTGTTTATCAAGTTCTTTAAGGAATCAATTTTTTATAAATAAGACTGAATATTTTCGCTTTCGATGGCGGGTCACTAGTAAAAGTAGCTATCGAGGGTAAACATGGTGTTTGCTACATCCATTACGTGGTTATCTGCACTTTAATTACAATCTTTAATGAATATTATATTTATATGGCGGTGTCAAGATTTTAAAGTGAAAGTGACTGTTAATCTGCAAAATGTGGTATCATTGTAGGAATACTCACATAGATTTTGCTTGTTGTGTTTGTCGCACGGTTTATAAATTTTCCGAAATTAATTTACTTTTACCTGGATGACAAATTAGCTCATCTCTGCATAACTAGCATGTGGGTACAGTGATATCATTCCGATGTAAAAACCTAACTGCAAAGTAGGTAGTCGGGGCTGTAAGTGATGCAATTTACTTAAGCCAGATGTCGCAGCCTGTACGTAATACAGAGAATAGTGTAAAGAGGTTCGAAATTTCACTGATGCCGGTGAGTCGCCCATTAGCTCAGTTGGAAAGAGCGCTGGCACGGATAGCCAGAGGTCGCGGGTTGGAATCCCGGCATGGGTGGATTTTTTAGCCTCTAAATAGGTTTTTAAAATTGTTCTTAGCACAAGTTAGTGCATTAAAAATATAAATAGTATAAACATCAAGTAAATGTTGCCTTATTTAACGAGAAAAAAGGATTTTTTTGTCAGAGACATTAACACATGCATCTTATTATGACTCGAAGACGCTATGGAAAAACTTAAAGCGGACTATACTACCTTCTAAACGAGACAATGACTTATCCTTACCTTTATAGGACCCGGACATTATTAATAGACACTTTTTCTAATTTGTCCATACCTGGTAAACCGGATGTAACAATATCAGAGCCGACGTGACATGTTACGAATTCAACAGATACTCCACTGTCTGTGAAGATGACTTATATAAAATTATCAAAAACATCAAGACATCGACTAAGTACCGAGAACTATTGACATAATCTTGAGTAACATTCTGACAAATACTTATCCGACTGACTGGAAGATTGCTATAGTGTCTCCGCTCGCCAAAAAGCCCAATCCCATACAAGTCTCAGATCTGAAACCTATGAGTATACTGCCCTGTACATCGAAGATAATACAGAGAGTATGTGACCAGCTATCTGAATACCTGGAGAGGGCATCATTACTTTAGAAGGGTTGCAGTCAGGATTTCGCATTGTCCAAATGCGAATTTGATGAAGAGAGGTCCGCGCGACATCTTGCTGGTTTGTTATTCAATGTCATCAGAAATTAGACCCCTGAATATTTGTATAATAAAATTCACTGGTCTCTAATTGAGAACCAGAGCAGTAGTACCGGCGGCATCGAACTGCAGCGTCAGTTCCCAAGCGCCCAAGGGTCCCCCCTTTGGTGAAAAAATTCGGCAAAGTCTGGGGCCCGGGTCGTAAAAAAAAAGATAGTTGTTTGGTGTCTAATTCCACTAAATCGGGTGCGCTGAATCGATAGCACTCACTCCCAGAACGATACGATTCATCGTTTAGAAGTTAACAAAAAGCTATTAGCGTTATCGGTCATTATCAGCAACTGACAATGGGCTTCGAGGTCCGGCTCAGCACAATAGGGTTCGCTCAATCACCTTAGGCAGCCATTAAAGACAACATTCTTTGTTCAGTATGGTCTTTATTTCATTTAAATAGGTATTTTTACTGACAAAATATCATACGAAACATTGATTAAACCATTCTTTCACTATAAAATCTTTGCACAAAGTATTTTCAGTGAGTATGAGTTCACGAACATATTCGTGAACTCATCCAAAGTTCCACCACTATATTTGTGTCCTAAGTACATCACGCAGTATTCACCGCAAACTGAAGTAAAGATATTTTGGAGAGTTACAACGTTTGCTCGCCATTGTTTAGTATTTCTCAACATAAACGTACGATAGGGTCCTCTTGGTTGTCGACCATATGAATCGAAATATTCACCATTTCGATCAGCGTCTATATGAATGGCCACCCAGTGAGATCCGGGCTGTGTGTCGGGATCTAAATTTCCTACAAGATACATGGGTACCTCTACAAGGAAAGGAATTTGATTGGCAGCGTACACGTTATACATCCATTTAGGATTAATTTTATGCATACAATTTTGTATATCTGTAGTAACCATAATCAACGTGTTTCTGAGTCAGAGATCTGTTGCATTATGTCACTTATAATATGGATAAAACATTATCTTACACTTCTCTATAGTATTTCAATTATTTGAAATAAAACTAAGTACTTTTTAGGGTTCCGTACCTCAAAAGGAAAAAACGGAACCCTTATAGGATCACTTTGTTGTCCGTCTGTCCGTCCGTCCGTCTGTCAAGACCCTTTTTCTCAGGAACGCGTGGAGGTATGAAGCTGAAATTTATATCAATTACTCAGGTCTACTGTCCCTTGAAGCTGTGAAAAAATCAAACTTCTAAACCAACGCAATCAAAAGATACAGCCGTTTATGCCGCAAATTTTCGACACTTGCAAGGAAATCAAAACCTACAGGGTGCTTCCCGTGAACTCAGAATCTTGAAATTTGGTACGAAGCAACGTCTTATAGCATAGATAAAGGAAAAATTACGAAAACCATAAATTTTTAGTTACATCACATATATATTTTTTTAATAATTTTAAACTTACTACCCATTTCCTCATAAACGCGTAGAGGTATTAAATTGAAATTCATACCAAATACTCAGGTCTATAATACAGGTTTGTACGGAACCCTCGGTGCGCGAGTCTGACTCGCACTTGGCCGGTTTTTTATAAATTAATTTTCTTTTATTAACATGCAAAACTATATAGAAGTGGTTACCTATAAATAATAACTAAACCTTAAAATTATACTCTTAAAACAATCTTAAATTACTAGTTCATTTTCCAAACACCATTTTCTTAAGCACACAACATGCTTTAACGCGCAATAGTCGCTGTGAGTAAGACAATTGTACTTAATACATTTATTTTTACAATAATAACTAATTAAGTTTTTTAAATTGGGGAGTTCCCTTTCACCTATATCTTTCACAGTGCAACTATGACACAGATTTTCCACCCATTTTAACTTTTCAAGACCCTTTACAATCAGTGTTTTGTTTACCAAATGTGATTGGATAAACCGTATAAAATCTTTGTAGGCAATTAATCCCTCACTCCAGTAAATTCCTCGATTTTTCCCAATCCATAGCACTTGCTTTTTTTCTTCGTCTCTTAACGCTCTAAACGGAAATGGTGGCTTTATCAAAAACACTTGTGTACATTCAGCAGTTGCCAAAGCAAACTAACAATAAAGTTATTTTTATAGTCTTTAAAACCTTGTAGATCTACAAAAATACTTTCTGAATTCATGTTACTTCTTTCGATTCTACAATACAGAACGTGTGTCTGAGTCAGAGATCTGTTGCATTGTGTTAGGTGAAACATTATCTTAGAAAGCTTTACCGCATGCGTCAACAGTGCGTCATTCGCAGATTTTAACAACAATACCATTATACAAAAAGCATTTCAAAGATATGAATCATTGGAATGGTTTTTACAATGCCATTATCTATCTGGTTTTGATAATATGACAAAAGCTATCTCCCGTCGTTTCAACTTGTTAATGGGAAAATGAAGTATAAAAGGTCTATGTTGGCACTGTAAACGGCACAGAGTTATTGCAACCGTTGCAGACGAATCAACATCTCTACTCAACACACCATGGAGGTAAGCAACTTTAATTTTATTTCTGCTCACTCGCTTGGAGTCAATGTTTTTGGTGATACTAATGTTTGCTAATCACTGTGTTTTTTTCTTTACAGAATTACTTGTCTGACCTAGTTGTGGATGAAGAAAATACCTACAAAGGCTTTTACTTTCCATGTGGTTCGGACGAAGAAGAAACTCAAGCGCCGAGAAAAATCCGTCAAAGAAGCAGCAGCTCGGCAAGCATTGATGATTTATTCGATGCGCCGCCGCCAGCGAAGAAAAATAAGAAGTGTTCAAGCACAATCGGCCGGGCAACCAAGGACTGCAAAGGAATCTCATACATATCAACAAATGCTGATGATGGACCAACGGCGACACATCTCGTAAAGATGGAAATCTATGAATTGAGAAAACTGACAAGAATTCCCCGAGAAGAACACTGGAAGCACGCTGACATGAGAGTCAAATATTATGCAAAAGGCTAACAGAATACAAACTTACAAGCAACCAAAGGGGTCATAGCTACTATGGCGAGAGAAATATGCGCGACTAAAGACTGCAGAAAATATTCCTTTAACACGAATAATTAATTACTAGATACTTTATGAACTTGTAACGTTAATCTATTTTGTGTGTGTCCATTCCGTTTATTAAGTAATCTTTTCTTAATTGATTGTGGAGGGAAAGTATAAAAAACAGCTGTGAATCAGCAGTACTATCAGTTTGGAACTATCTCTGCGTTCGAACTATGGCGCTGCCTCATCAAATCAGTGTCAACTTTAGTGACTCATTCTTCACCGATAAACCAAGTGACTTAAGTGATTCTCAGTACGATGAAGAATTATTTTCTGCCTGTGCAATGGTTGAAGATAACCTCAGGAGCGAAAGTAAACTCAATCAAGCTTTATGTGATCTCTGCGTGGCTGTGGAAAAACAATACATGTAAGTTATTTCTAGATAATTGTTCTAGTAATTTCCAATTGTTGTATTCGACATTCATACATTATAACTGGTTCTACTTTTGTTACAGTAACACGCCTCAAGTTGGTCGGGGGTCGAAACGAAAAAATCCGTTCAAAAATGGTGATCACAAGAAAAAAAGGACTCAATCTCAAGAACCATCCACATCACTAGCTGGAAGTGTGAACGGTGGTGTCCGAAAAAATGCTAAAGTGGAGTGTTCTACCTGCAAGATTTTCATCACAAAGAGGTATCTGACTAACCATTATAAAAGTAATATTCATAAGAATAATGTTCTCAAGTCGGATCATGCTTTATCTAATGTCACTCTGGTTGAAAGTGCCTTCCAACATAGGATATTAACCTTTAGGATTTTATCAAAAACCGATAAGTCTACCGTTGAGTTCGAAACTCCAGAAATATTTATAGATTCTGTTAGAGACACGATTTTAACTTTAGCCAGAGAATGTATCAAAGATCTTCAAAATTTTAAAGTAAACTTTATCCTACATGCTGATTTTGTCCAACAGACAAAGGTTCAAAGCAATTCTTTTGACTTCCAAACATGTAAGTACATATTGAGTGAGTCTGATGATGTAGATACTTTCTTATCAACATTAACTGATACAATTCGGTTATCCAAAAAAATATCGGATGTCTCTAATTCAAAAACCATTTCGAGGAAAAAGGTTTGTTTGCAGAATTTAAAAAATATGTATTTTTAAGAGTCCTATTTTGTTATTTATTCGAAAAAAACCCTACAACCTTGTTTGATCTTCATGACGTCACGGAAATCGTCAGTTCCATGCTAAAACCATGTATAGTAAAATTTTGTACAGTGAAATTAACGCAATAAAATGCGTGAAATAAATGTTTTTTATCAAGCCAATGATCTACTATAACTTTAGGGAGTGCTTTGGCAAAGTTACGTATTATAGTTATTTTATAACTTGACCTTAAAGTAGCTTACTTGTATTGTTAGGGTGTAGACTGATGCCCTACCTAACCAGCCACCGAACGCCTCCTCGTACTTCAAAGCTCGCCGGCAGCGGGATCGCCTTGACCATCAACTTTTGTGTTCCCCAACGTACGGCACATCCACAGGTTCTTTGGCGATGCTAATCCTCGTTGTCCGTGTCACAGAACTCACAGAACAGTACCACAACATACTGAACGCAGACTATTAATATTTTTATTAGACTTTTGTAGTAGCGGGCGCAGTTGCATCGGCCGCGCGGGACTTAGTTCTCTTGCCCTCCGTCGCCGTTCGCGAGGGCGCTAGGCGTGTAGGTTGACGCCGTGTTGGCCAACCAGAGCGAGGTTCCTCGGTGACGTCGGCGCTGACAGGCGATAGGCAATTAGTCATTTCCCATCCATTTAAATTAAATATTTAGCAGATTTACCATGTATTGCTGTCATAAATGAGTAGAAAATAACTCGAAAAATAGAAAAATGATTTTTGAACATGAAAAGGAATGCTTAACTGATTCCGGTACGAAAAATGCCGCTCACCTTAAAATAATGTAATTATTTTAATGAAAGAAACAAAAAATAAGAGAAGAGAGTCTTACGAAACTAACGGTCAGCCCTTTAATCCGCTAATGAATTTAAATTAAAACCAAACCCTAACCCAATTAGGTAACAATCATATGAGGATCTTATATGATCGTATGAATGAATCTAAGTTGAACAAAATACCTACACATAATCGATTAAGGAGCTGAATATTACATCTTCGTAAGAACTTCGTAAGAAGAGGAAACAAAATATTTAATTACTTTTACTCTATAGGAAGAGGACAAATTTTAACAACTGCTCTCTTATAGAAATGATTTCCTGATTGTAAAGTTACTACTCGTGTTATATTGTCAGAGCCAGGATGAAGCGCGTGTACGCATGCCAATTTCCACTGTAGAGGTGGAAGATTGTCGTCACAGACGATGACAACAGTACCTTCACGAATAGGGGAACCACGGTCGCGATACAACTTGCTACGCTGTTGAATCTCATGTAAATATTCGCGACTCCAACGCTTCCAAAAATGTTGTAAACATTGTTGTACCCATCTCCATCGAAGTAACCGACTCGGATTAGAATCTAATAAAGATACATCGGGAATTGCCGTCATCGGGCTACCGATCAGAAAATGAGCGGGCGTCAAAGGCAAGGGATCACTTGCGTCCGCACTTTGCACGCATAAGGGACGCGAATTCAGAACCGCTTCGATCTGATACAACAATGTATGCATCTCATCATACGTAAGTGTTTGAGTACCTATGACTCTTTGAAAATGGTGTTTGAAACTTTTCACACCTGCTTCGAATAAGCCGCCGAAGTGCGACGCATAAGGGGGCTGAAAATGCCAAGTAATACCTTGTTGTAAGGTCTGAGAATTGAGAGCACCTTGCACGGAATCCTTTTTAAGAAATTCGTATAACTCTTTTAAATGATTATTACAACCAATAAAGTTCGTACCGCAGTCGGAATAAATTCAAATTCAAATAGTTTATTTGGTATAAGTATTATTGTCATACTGTTACACAGACTTAACGTTCTGAGTTTCCTACTTAAACATACTTAACAATGTAAAACATGTAAACACAGTTAACAGTGTAAACAATATTTGATGGTAGGTACATATTTCGCAAAGGTGCACAATAAACGGCAACAGCTTAACACTAACAACTACCCTCCGCGCTAGTTAACAAACTGTGTTGCGGCAGAGTAGGAGTCGTCGCCAAACGTGACCACTCATGTTGACCCGTACGGTACTTTCGTTCTAAGGAAAACAGAGATCAAGCGAGTTGGACGGTTAAATTTAAAAATCGTAGTATATGCAAAAAATACAGATATGACAAAGTACAAAGCCAGCATGCGACATCCGATTCGTTAGGATTTTTCTTACAGGGTGCCGATTCTCACTTCATTAGCAAATAAGTCGCATACGACTCCAAGGCTTATATTATGACTTTTGGAATTCAAAGTAAAAAGTCGACCGACAGCCAAAATCTGTATTCAGAACGCCAAGCTAGGTACATTGAATTCGAATGAGAAAATAAACTGTTGAGTTACATTATTCGACAGAATAAATAAGCCTTAGAATATTTTGCGTCTACGCCTTCAATTCGCATGGGCGAGAATCGGGCCCCTGGTCTTCGGTAAGGTGTTGGTAGTGTAGTATTTTCAAAATTTCATACAAAGTTCAATTTAATAATAAGATGTACTTAAGACCTGCGTTTAAACGGAATAAAAACATATAGTAAATGATTCACTTAAAATATCATAACTATCATAATATTACGTAATTAAATTCTAAATTTAATATATAATAATAATATATAATAAAGAATCTATCTATAAATTCAAGTGTTTAATAGATATTTAATATGGGTTTATCTTAAATAATATATTGAAATAAAATGTAATTAAAATATGATAAATAAACATCGCTCATTTTAATAGATTTTCAGTGGAGTTATAGTCCTGGTGCTGTAAATATTCTAGTACTAGGTGTTTGCAGATATATCTGGTTTTTTTACTTAAGTCACCGCAAGATTTACATAATTTATTAAATAGATAAGGGCCTCTGTAGTGAGTGAAACTTTGAGCAAATGAAGTTCTACATTGTGGAATTTTATAAATAACATATTTCCGTCTCTCTGATATAGGGGGAGGGGGTACAATGTCCGTACATAGACCTCTACGCGACGTAAATCGACGAAGAGCAGCCAAAAAGGCTTCACTCGTTAATTCGGATACGATTTCGAGATGTACAGCTTTTACACTCATACATACGAATACTGACACGTAACATTTAATTATTTTCGCATTACGAACTTTATTGGCGCGTACATAGAATGGGCCTGCAAAATCTACGGATGTCTTTAAAAAAGCACGTTCTGGTCTCACTCTCACTGCGGGAAGGGGTGCCATGGAACGCTGTGACCTCTCAGGGCGTGCCCTGAAGCAACGTACACAACGATGTATTCGTTGGCGAATTACATCATGACTTGACAAAATCCAGTATTTTTGTAAAAGCGAATATTGCACCGTTTGCGCTCCCACGTGTAGCTGGGTTAAATGAGCATCGTCAATTATTAAATTAGTCAGATAATGACGTTTAGGTAGAATCAATTGATGTTTAGACTGAAACGGCAATAGCGACTTGTGAATACGTCCACCTACGCGTAAATTATTGTCTTTGTCTAAGAAAGGATTAAGTCGTTTCAATTGATTGGATACCAATTTATTTTGAGACATATTTTTTATGTCATCGGAAAATGTGGACTGTTGCACTAAATGCACTAGTCGATTTAGTGAAAAATTATACTCGGGAACCGATATGTGATTTGGATAGGAAGTTTTTTGTTTGTTTACCCTTCCCTTTAGAATGTGGTAAAATCGAAAGATGTAGGACGTCACTCGAGCTAATTTATTGAGAGTCGAAAACTTTTCAATAAATTCCACATTCTAGGCCGGTGCAGAAACGCCTAGTACGGAGGAAATGGGGGGGGCTACGCTTCTCTTCGCTCGTCTGGGAAGGTTCCAAGCGTGTAGGCCAGCAAGAGGAATCCTGGGACAGCCACTGAGGGCCGTGAAACCACATGTCATTTTTAAGGAAAGCGGAAGGCAACATACCACGTGATGGAGCATCGGCTGGGTTCTCAGCGGATGGCACATGCCGCCAGTGTTCACTCGGCACTAGTGAAAGAATTTCACTAGTACGATTGGAAACAAAAGTTTTCCACTCGTATGGTGGCGATCGTAGCCATGCCAGTACGATGGATGAATCTGACCACGCATACACGTCGTCTCGACTCACTTGGTCGCTATAGGTACGTAATACCGTATCGATTAGTCTTGCGAGCAAAACGGCACCCATCAGCTAGAGACGAGGTATGCTCAAGGACGGAGAAAGGGGGGCGACGCGGGTCTTCGAGTAGAAGTAGAAGATGTGCACGCGTCTTGTCAGTGTCGTCCGTAAGACGTAAATAGACACAAGCGGCGAACCCCCGCTCGCTTCCGTCACAGAAGCCATGAATTTGAAAAGAACAATTATCAGAAAATACCTGACGTGGAATGGAAACACGAGATAAGAGTGGTAACTCTTGTGAAAAGGCAACCCATGCATTGATAATATCTACTGGGGGTCGGTCGTCCCAGTTCACGCCGGAAATCCATAACAATTGCATTAAATGCTTGGCGTAAAATATTACTGGTGCAAGCCAGCCCGCAGGATCGTACGTTTTTGCGATTTGCGAGAGAATCGTACGTTTAGTAATTTTGTCAGTAACACATTGAACACTGAATGTAAATTCGTCAGTTTGCGGGTTCCATTGAAGTCCTAGGACTTTAGTTTGATGATCATTTTCCATAGGGGCGAAAGGCACGGGAGCGGGCCGCTCACCGTGAACATTCGGCGCCTGCACCGCCGCGAGTATCGCGGGCGAGTTGCTATGCCACTTACGTAACTCAAAACCTGCAGAAGCACAAATACCTACAAGTTCCTTCTGTAGCTGTAGAGCCGTTTTTTCATCACATGCCCCCGTGATGATGTCATCAACGAACACCTGATCCAAAAGAAACGCAGCTGCGCGCGGGAAGCGTGCAGCTTCGTCAAGCGCCAGCTGTTTGACAGTGCGTAACGCCAAGTATGGGGACGCATTAACACCAAAGGTCACCGTACATAAACGATATTCCAGCAAGAGGTCATTAAGTGACCTTCGCCACAAAATACGTAAGAAATCGCGGTCAGAAATTCGCATGATTATATTACGATACATTTGTTTTATGTCGGCGGTAAACGCAACATTAGGTATACGAAACTTTAAAATAATCTCGACGATATCCTTGTGCAATTTAGGACCCGTTAGAAGGTTGTCATTCAATGAATTACCGTTTGTAGTTTTGCAACCATCATCGAATACTACGCGCGTTTTCGTAGTTTCGCTAGCTTCCTTCACCACGCAGTGATGAGGAATGTAAAAGACTTGCCCGGGTTGCGGGGTTTCCTCCACCGGCTCCATATGCCCGAGGTCGAGGTACTCTTGTAAACAAGCATGATACTCCTCCTTGAGTTGAGGGTTGGCTTCCAATCGACGTTCGAGTTTATGGAACCGAGCGAGAGCCACATCTCGAGAATCGCCTAAGGGTTGTGCATCAGGCCGGAAGGGAAGCGCGACCACGTATCGTCCGGATTCGTCACGCGTGTACGAGTTCTCATATATGTTCTCGCACAGACGTTCGGCCGCAGTGAGCGTCTTCACTTCAGGTACCGATTCCAACTCCCAAAATCTCTTCAAGTCACCGTCATCGCAGAATGAGCTAAAGCAAGCTTGAACTGAAGAAGTAGTATCAAACGAAAGTGGACCTAGTAATAGGTATCCGAAAATACTGTTCATCGCGATCGGAGAATTCGTTGAACCAGTTACAACGTTACCGAGTAATATTTGGGATAGTATATCCGCACCAATTAACATCTCCACATCCTGTGGTTTATGAAAAGAAGGATCCGCTAATTTTAAATTTTTTATGTGTGGCCACCCTGTGTAAGGTAACTCCACACTAGGCATTTTTGGAATCAACTTCGGTAAAATTAATGCTTCGACCGGAATCGAAGGTTGAACTGCGTCGGTGGGTGAGATGCAACACGTCACTACGCCCTTGGGTTGTATTGGTTTACCATTACCTATGCCCTGTACAGGTACATGTATCTTACGTCGCGTTAGACCTAAACGCTGAACACACGTTTCAGTAATAAATGTCGCTTGACTGCCCGTGTCAACCAAGCATCATACAGTAGCTAATTTTTGTTTACCTATGTTTACATTAACAAGGGCCGTCGACAATAAAACCGCCGAAACACGTGCGGTAGGAAAATTCAACGCATTGTCACTTGGCGAAGTCCATTGTACGGAAATCATAACGATTTGCGACCTTATGGCGTCGGCATCAGGAACGTTCGTACGAGTCTCAGTCTCAGCTGCCCGTGCAACGGGAGTGAGCGAGACGGCATTACTGCTCACAGTGTCTGCTTTAACTTCCAAATGAATTAAAGAATGATGTCGTTTATGACACGAACGACAAACAAAATTAGACTTGCAGTTGTTTACATCGTGACCCACGCTTAAACAATTAAAACATACGTTTTTTTATCCTTCACAAAGTTATACCTGTCCGTCGGTGACAATTTCAAAAACTTAGAGCATTTTGACACAAAATGAGTATCGTCACAGAACACGCAGTTCCTCTTATTCGTATGAGGATAAGGTTGAAATTGCAATTTCGTATTTACGCGACCGTCGGGAACTTGCGTCGCAAGTACACGTCGCGGGGTAACCTGCTGCGCCTGGGCCTGCCTGTAGGTAGGTTCGGCTCGTTGGACTTGGAACTGTGCGGAGTTTCTCTGGGGCGTTTTGCCGCTAGAACTACCCACGTTTAGAGAATTCGTTACCTCGCATGCAGCCAGTTCGCGTTCTAAACAGCTGATTAAAGTTTTTACGCATGGAATTTCATTTGGTTTCTGCAATGATAACTCGAATCGTTTACGAATGGAAATAGGTATTTTACGCAATAAAATACTGAAAAGTAAAAAACTCCATTGTTCCACGGGAAGTTGTAATCTTTCTAATGCAAGAATATTTTCTTGATAGGTATTGAGCAATTTACGCAAACTAGGACCGGTTTCCAAACAATGGTCGATATCTAGTATTTTATCCAGATGTTTGGATGCAATGGCACGTTTATTATCGTATCGAGAAATGAGAATTTGAAATGCAACCGAATAATTATCGTCTGTGATAGGTATGGACTTTATGAGATTCAAGGGCTCGTCTTTGAGTGTTAGCAATAGGTATCGAAACTTTTCGGTATTCGTATAGGTACCCTTATTGTGTACCAGAGAACAGAATAAATCGTAATACGATTGCCACTGGGTCCCCTCGCCCTGGAACAAAGGTAAGGGTAAAACCGAAAAAAAATTTTTTCAATTTTAGTTTGTAACTTAAAGAACTTTCTCTGAAGGGAAGTAACATCTTTTGAACGAGTGAGAAATTGTTGTACATCTGTTGTATACAATTCCAACGTACGATTTAAATCTTGAAAAATAATGTCGCGTTCGAATAAATCTTGTTCCGCCATCTTAGCCGGGCCGTGTAACGGACGCAACAGCTCGTATGGGGACAAGGAATATGCACTTACAACAGCAAAAACAAAGAGAATCAGCACCAATCCAACTCGAACGGATCAAACTTATGTTAGGGTGTAGACTGATGCCCTACCTGACCAGCCACTGAACGCCTCCTCGTACTTCCAAGCTCGCCGGCAGCGGGATCGTCGGTGACGTCGGCGCTGACAGGCGATAGGCAATTAGTCATTTCCCATCCATTTAAATTAAATATTTAGCAGATTTACCATGTATTGCTGTCATAAATGAGTAGAAAATAACTCGAAAAATAGAAAAATGATTTTTGAACATGAAAAGGAATGCTTAACTGATTCCGGTACGGAACATGTATTTTTGCAATTCTGTGTTTTGAATATGTCAAGATGGCGAACGTGTGTTGCCAGATTTGTTAAAAATCCTATTTTATTTCGTAGAAATGCAATAATGACCTGTAAATCATTAGTATAATCTAGGTATTAAAACTAGAATAACTAATAGAATAACTAACTAGAATAACTGTTGCTACCTCAATTTTTCTGATTTTATAATTAAGTCTGCTTGTTTACCATTTTCACCTCACATTGTGTAGATGAATCAATTCTCATAGGTATTGTAGAAGAGGATGTACTCGGCATCATGTTTTCTCTTCAGTGATACATCCATCTTCACAGGGGCCAGTAGATGTTTTGAGAGATTTGGTGCTTTTCTTATTAAAGTTTAAGTACTGCTATTGTTGTCAATATTCTCTTTGTTGTAGTTGCTTTGAAGTCGAAGTTTAGCTGACATCTTCAGTAGTGGTTTATTCTTTAGTAGTTTCCACTTGTAATAATTTTCCAAATCTTCTTTGAGCTGTAAGTAAAAATTATTCTTTGTTACATTATCAGAGAACACTAAGCCAATGATTTATGTACATTTAAACCAATCCATCAGCCTATAATCATCCACTGCCAGAAATATGCCTCACCCAGGGCTCAACACTTCTTTCTTTTCTCAGTTGTACTCATCCTGCCGTTACCAACAATATGCTCTAGATCATTACCCCAGTAGGCCGATGAGGTCCTAACCTGTCTTCCGTAGATTTGTCAAGCCCACTGCAAATTCAGCTTGCTAATCTTATAGACTATCACTTCTCACTCTTATCACTTCAATATACTCACATCAAGATGGTCTTCGCAACAAAACAAAATACTGGTTTTGGTATATTTTGCATTTGCTTGGACACACCATTCATGCTTCAAAGACTCTTGTAAGCGTATGAACACCTTCTCCGGAGTGCTTTGCTCATTGTTTGAGCATGTTGGCACAAAACACTCCATTTTCAATCTTATGGTCTACCAGGTTAAAAAAAGCCAAATTCGGATGATAAGCAGATCTAGCAGAGTCCGTGAGAATAGCCGAGGTAATTAGGAGTGCAGTAAGTCGATCAGGTCCGGTATTATGGCAAAAAACGTAAAATATAAGCAAGAATAGAACCAATGAACTATGAAGTTGTTGACAGATTTAACATTTACAAAACTGACAGCTTTTTTTTTATTCTGGTGGGAATGGATATACTACTATTCAACCTGGGATGGTGACGTCACTTCCGGTAAATACTAAAAAAATTATATAATATTAACAAAAGCAAGGAAAAACATTTTACTGAAATGGTATTTCTGAAATGGCCTATATTTTCTAAATAATATATAAAAACCAACACTTTTTTTATTTTTACCTACCAACTTTGAGAAAAAAGATAGTGGGTGGTCTCTGAAGGACATAAAATACATCGAAATGAATGTGAACAAATATACTCCTTTACGTGGATCATCATTTCCTCTGCCTAGAGACATACTTCTTAAAAAAGCAATTATTAACGTGCAAAATCACGATCAACAATGTTTCAAATGGGCATTGCTTTCAGCTATGTTTCCAGTTACAGTTAATTCAGATAGGGTAACATCGTATATGAGACACAAAGATAAATAAAAATTTGGCAATATATCTTTTCCAGTACAAGTAAAGAATATTCCTAAAATAGAATTGCTCAATGATCTCAGCATCAATGCATTTGGTTTAGAATATGATGAAATTTCAAAGGCTCATAAAGTAATAGGTCCACTTCATTTTACGAAATGTCGTAAATCAAACCATATAAATTTGCTTTATTTTTCTTATGGCTCGACTGGCCACTATTGCTACATTAAAAACTTGTCACGATTAATAAGTAAGCAAGTAAAAAAATCGGATGGTGCCATTCATGTCTGCGATGGCTGTTTAATATATTTCTCAACTCTGGAGCAATTAAAAGCACATCAAATTAACGACTGCAGACATGTCCGTACTGATTTGCCAAGCTTAGAAACCAAACGTAAATCTGGTTTGGTGAATTGGTTCCAAATAATTTACTTAGTTTTGATAAGTATCAGAACAAAATGAAAGTGCCATTTGTAATTTATGCAGATTTTGAAGCATTCTTGAACCCAATAAAGTCATGTTCTAATGATCCATCAAAGTCGTGTACAACTAATGTTCAAAAACATGAAGTGTATAGCTTTGGGTATTACATAAAATGTTCATATGATGATAATCTGTCAAAATATGAAACATACAGCTGTCCCAACTGTGCTCAAATATTTATGGAAAGATTACTCTCTGATATAAAAAAAAAATGTAGTAAGAACTCATTTCATAAATGTCCTAAACCTTTCATTTCATAAATGTCCTAAATGTCCTAAAACTTCTGAAAATGCCTGTTTCGTATGTGGAAAGTTGTTAGATCAATCTCCGTTAATTGACTATGATTTGTACACCGGCTATTTTAGAGGTGTTGGACATCAAACATGCATTGAGAAATATAGAGCGCCCCGTTTCATTCCCGTGTTTTTCATAACCTCAGTCATTATGATGCTCATTTCATCGTGCATTCTTTGAACTTTGTAGAAGGGGAAGTACAATTTATTCCTCAAAACAAAGAAAGGTACATTTCGTTTTCAAAATTACTAAATATTAACAACCAGAAAATAAGTCTGCGATTCGTTGATTCTTTTAAATTTCTATCATGCTTAGACAGGCTGGCGAAAAATCTAAAAGATGAACAATTCATTGAACTGAAAAAATAATTTCCCAACGCGGATGATTTCACTCGTTTACAAAGAAAGGGAATTTATCCGTATGAACACAAGACATCCTTTGATAAGCTCACGTTAAATTCGCTTCCCAGCAGAGAAAATTTTTATAGCTCCTTAACTGATTCGAATGTATCAGATGATGATTACGCTCACGCTTTAGATGTGTGGCAACATTTTCAATGTCAAACCATGTCTGATTTGATTACTCAGACTTATACTTAAAGACCGATGTATTGCTATTGACTGACGTATTCGAAAAGTTCCGAGAATTGTGTCTTGATACTTACGACTTAGATCCTGCACACTACTATACTGCTCCGGACTTAAGTTGGGATGCTATTTTGAAATATACAAAGATTGAACTAGAGCTATTAACAGATTTTGATAAAATTGCATTTGTGAAGTCAGGTATAAGAGGATGTGTCTCTCAATGTAGTAATCGTTATGCAAAAGCAAACAATAAATATATGGAAAACTATAATACAGATTTACCCGATTCATTTTTAGCATATTTTGATGCTAACAATTTGTATGGCTGGGCAATGTCTCATAGCCTACCAACTGGTGGTTTCAAATAGGCAGATACCAATATTGATTTTCAAGTATCGGATTCCTCAGAAATTGGTTACATTTTGGAGGTAGACTTAGAATATTCGAAAGAGCTCCATGATTTACATTCCGATTTACCGTACTGTCCTGAAAACGTTTGTTTGGGTAGTAGCAAAGAAGCTAGGTTAATACCAAACTTGCACAATAAAAGTAATTACATCATTCATTACAGAAATCTTAAACAGTGCTTACAAGCGGGTCTGAAATTGAGCAAAGTGCATAGAATATTACAGTTCAATCAGAGTGCATGTTTAAAGAAATATATTGACTTGAACACCCACTTGAGAACATTAGCACAATCTGACTTTGAAAAAGATTGACTTATCTGACTTATCTGCTAATTCTACTGCTCATTGGAATCTTGTAAGAAATGGCAGTGTAAGGTTGGAAGTAAGGTTTGACAATGATCTACGACGAACTATTAATTGTATTGTTTATGCAGAGTTTGATAATATTATAGAAATTGATAAGAATCGTAATGTTACTGTAGACTTCAGTACGCACTGTTGACGCATGCGGTAAAGCTTTCTAAGATAATGTTTCACCTAACACAATGCAACAGATCTCTGACTCAGACACACGTTCTGTATTGTAGAATCGAAAGAAGTAACATGAATTCAGAAAGTATTTTTGTAGATCTACAAGGTTTTAAAGACTATAAAAATAACTTTATTGTTAAAGAGTTTGCTTTGGCAACTGCTGAATGTACACAAGTGTTTTTGATAAAGCCACCATTTCCGTTTAGAGCGTTAAGAGACGAAGAAAAAAAGCAAGTGCTATGGATTGGGAAAAATCGAGGAATTTACTGGAGTGAGGGATTAATAGCCTACAAAGATTTTATACGGTTCATCCAATCACATTTGGTAAACAAAACACTGATTGTAAAGGGTCTTGAAAAGTTAAAATGGGTGGAAAATCTGTGTCCTAGTTGCACTGTGAAAGATATAGGTGAAAGGGAAATCCCAAATTTAAAAAACTTAATTAGTTATTTTATTATTGTACAAATAAATGTATTAAGTACAATTGTCTTACTCACAGCGACTTTTGCGCGTTAAAGCATGTTGTGTGCTTAAGAATATGGTGTTAGGAAAATGAACTAGTAATTTAAGATTGTTTTAAGAGTATAATTTTAAGGTTTAGTTATTATTTGTAGGTCACCACTTCTATATAGTTTTGCGTGTTAATAAAAGAAAATTAATTTATAAAAAAGTGGTTTTATTTCAAATAATTGAAATACTATAGAGAAGTGTAAGATCATGTTTTATTCATATTATAAGTGACATAATGCAACAGATCTCTGACTCAGACACACGTTGATTATGGATACTACAGATATACAAAATTGTATGCATAAAATTAATCCTAAATGGATGTATAACGTGTACGCTGCCAATCGAATTCCTTTCCTTGTAGAGGTACCCATGTATCTTGTAGGAAATTTAGATCCCGACACACAGCCCGGATCTCACTGGGTGGCCATTCATATAGACGCTGATCGAAATGGTGAATATTTCGATTCATATGGTAGACAACCGAGAGGACCCTATCGTACGTTTATGTTGAGAAATACTAAACAATGGCGAGCAAACGTTGTAACTCTCCAAAATATCTTTACTTCAGTTTGCGGTGAATACTGCGTGATGTACTTAGGATACAAATATAGTGGTGGAACTTTGGATGAGTTCACGAACATACTGAAAATACTTTGTGCAATGATTTTATAGTGAAAGAATGGTTTAATCAATGTTTCGTATGATATTTTGTCAATAAAAATACCTATTTAAATGAAATAAAGACCATACCGAACAAAGAATGTTGTCTGTAATGGCTGCCTAAGGTGATTAAGCGAACCCTATTGTGCTGAGCCGGACCTCGAAGCCCATTGTCAGTTGCTGATAATGACCGATAACGCTAATAGCTTTTGATAACTTCTAAACGATGACTCGTATCGTTCTGGGAGTGAGTGCTATCGATTCAGCGCACCCGATTTAGTGGAATTAGACACCAAACACTATCTTTTTTTTTACGACCCGAGCCCCAGACTTTGCCGAATTTTTTCACCAAAGGGGGGACCCTTGGGCGCGCGGGACTTTCTTTCTTTTCCAGCATTAAATGCTTTTTCTTCTCTTTGTAGTATTATTATTTTGAAGAAATAAATATTCTATAAAATATATACCAAATATTGAAAGTGGCCGGTTGAAGATGGTTGAGGAATATACTTCCACTAGCCTGTTTATTTACTTAGCTATTTTGTTAGTCACATTGACTTTAGAAAATTGACACCGAATTTCATTTAGTTCTAGCATGTTTTGACTAGCACAGTCGTGGCAACGAGTAAACCTCGCAGAAAGATTCGACATCGGCTGGTTGCCAAATTTAGAATATGACTCATACAGACTGACAGTTACGCTTGAACCATTGCAACTTATGAGTGGTTCTATAAGGAAAGATGTTTTAAAAAATAGACATCAACTGTCGAAGACGGGAGCAAAATCTGTGTTCTTTGCGCGTCACACTCTGTTCGCGCTCACGTAAAACTTTGATAACTTTTGTATTTTGTTCATAAGCGTATAATGTAATATATTAAATAAATTGTGCTTAACTAAGCATCATAATAACCAAACAACATTTATTTTATCTCTTAAGTTACAAAAGCTAATAGGCATTATGTCTCTGTCACACGATTCTGCTAGTTTCGCGAGCGCGCATCAAAACGGCACCTATCTTCCAAGAGCGGCAACTAATCGGTACAAATTTTAGCTGCGCGGACGCCCATAGTGTCCCCAGCATCAGTGGGAGAAACCAGTACGTCCATCATTTCAAAACAAAAAAAATACTAGGTAAGTCATTCTTTGAATATTTTCAAGTAGCCTTAGTCAAGAAACTTTCATGCGCATAGTTTGAAGGATAATATTTATAATTTTCCCAATTCATTTTGAATTAGGGAATAAGATTATGTGTTTTGATCTCCGTGTTTTATAGAAATATAACATCAGCTAAAGTAATACTAAATTAATAACTAAACTAAAATCTAACATAAAGGAATAAAAATAAATAACTATAAATTACAGGGAATAAGATAGATCTTCGAGATTATTTCCCAGTATTTTGTTCGTTATTTTACATATTACTTTAATCGTAATTCTCAAAAATGTGAAAATTTCGTTACTTTCGTGGCACAACTTTCGTGGCCATTTGTCCACGAAAGTTAGCTAGCGCTCAACGAAAGTTACATATTTCCCTTAAATATTAACTTTAGATCTTTATAATGCCGCAGATGCATTTACGCAAGGCGTAAAGCTGAAAAGAAAGGTTTTATTTAATTGCATGTATGTGTGTGTGTTTAAAAAAACATTTTGTAACATCGACAATTTAACATTTTATCCACCCCAAACTGGGCTGTTTTGCTCATTGTTTAAAAAATCTCTGCTTAGAAAGTCCCAACTTCATCGTCAAACTTGATGATTGTCTTCTATGTTACCTTGTTCTTTTAACGTCACCAATTTAACATTTTATCCATCCCTGCCCATTGTTTAAACAATCTTTGCTTAAAACATCCCAACTTCATCGTCATTCTTTCTGATTGTCTTGTATATTACCTACTTCAATTACTCACATCAGTCATGTTAATTTCTTTTGGTTGAAATTCATTTTAGATTACATACAAACCGAAACTATGCCACCGCAAATTTCAAAGGAGCGACGGGAGAAAAAGCGTCATACAGAGATAAAAAGAAGAAAGAAAAGTTACTTAAATATTGTGATTTTCTTAAATTTAGTGGTAATTCACTGATGAGGTAAAGCCATGAAAATATCTTTTGATAAATTCTAAATAATACGAGACTGTAAATAGATAATAATAATATGTAAACTATTATAGCAACTGGCAGATAATGGTGTTTTATGATTCTTAACATTTCAATTCAATATTCAAAAGCACACATTTTCTGCCAGCTACAATAGTAGAAAGTAATAATTATGTTTATGTTGAAAAAAAAACCCCCAGGTCTTGGATGTTTACATGGTTGTGATTTCGTTGTTTCTGGTTTCCACGACACAGGGTATCCTAGTGTGGGGCCTGAAGCAATGTATGTGCCTGTATGTAAATTTTATGTTGTAAATTACACAGTTTAATTACTGCGACTAAGGCTATTGCAACCTAAGTTACTATTAAGTAATAATAAGCTAATCTTAAAAGAATTATAATTATTGATCTCAAATACAAGATGATTCATAAATAATAAGTTTATTATTTTATAAACTTAAATCCACAAAAATTGGAGAAATAATAAAGATTTGAAACCATATTTTGCTTGTAAAAAATACGTCTGCAATTTTCGTGGCGACTTCTGTAACTTTCGTGGGCAACGAAATTTCAAATAACATATCTTTGTAGTTTATGCACCGATTTACAAATAATAAAAAATCTACTCATTATTTTTTCAACGCTTTAAGCATGTGTCCATTTATTTAAAGATAACTGTAAAAAGAAATTTCGCCACGAAAGTTACGCGGAGAATACTTTTTGAAGAACTACTCTTATCTATTTGCAGGTAACGGAACGGTCGTTATCCACTGCCTTTGCCGCTGTGAATTTCGCCGCTTCTGTGCTTTTTAGCACTGGCATGTTCATATGGAATGCCGGGGATATAACATTTGAGGTGATTAGCCTCTTGGAGGTTTGCCATAATTTATAAAAAAATAATTATTTAAGGAAACATAAAAAAATAACAGTTGCTTCGAATCCATATTGTGTAGAATCAAGAAAATATATTGAATTCTGATTGCGTTAAAATAGCGGCTGTGTGAAATCACGAATGTAGTAAATCCATCCATACTTACAAACTTTCAAGTTTATCAGTTTATTGTTTTAAAGGATCTTTTTACAGTGTTTTATAAATATTCCCAGATATTTAAGTTAAGTACCTATTTATATTTTAAAATTAACCATTTTTATTATTTAACTACTTTAATTTCTGTGTAAAATAAAGAATATTCTAACTATCTATCGCCTGCGACGACAATTGCCGTCAAAAATATTAAATTTAGTATTTTTGTCAATTATGAAACGGCAACACTAGACGCAGCGGTGACGCCATTTTGTTGTCACTAACAACACGACGCCCTGTGGCAGCCATTGCGTTTTCCGTTCCCTGAGTGTTGTTTTATCCCCTTTTATAAAAATTTTATGTAATTTTATTAAATCTAACAATATAAAACTGTAGATATATATTATTTAGTTGTTTCATAATATTTATGTACTATTTTATTATGTTTAATAAGTTTTGGTTACTATAAGTTCCTCAACCTATCTACTGCAATTTGCGAGGTGCGCGACTAGTGGAAAAAAAGTGCCATCTCCACAAACCTGACATTGGCAGAATCCTAGAGGGTGCCATAGACAAGAATTGAATTGAGTGTTAATCTAAATTTTTTTATACGACAAGTTGAGTATTTACCTATATGCTTCCGCATTGATTTACTTGTGACTTCGTAAGCTTGGTTGAGTTGAGCATATTATCATTCATCCCTTCTTTACTGTCAAAATACCAAAAGGTAAGGTGCTTAAAGGACAAACTAGAAAGTTTGTGTTGTGCCTCCGTGAATACTTAGAAAAGGAAAGTCATAATGATGGACCTCTTTTACTAGTAATTCAAGTTGGAGACCGTGGTGCTCCAACAATGGCAAAAATAACAATAGAAGCCGGCTGAAAGACGGCTGCAGTGGCATGGAACAGAAAAAGCTATCTACATATAAGAAAAACACTTCAGCTCTAAGGTGACAGCAGTAGACAGTCTTGACGCTCATGCTATTTGTCGTCACATATACAACTACGACTCCCACTACTAATTCACTAATTCCCTTCACTGCCGTAGCGCTAGTGTAGCTTCCATTTTCAGAATGCAAAAGAAATCGAACTCACCTGCGAACGGCTTTTAGAATAACATAGCAGGTAGATAGATAGAATATTCTTTATTGTACACAGACATGATAGTGCGTGTTGAAAAAGTAATTGTCAGCGTCAGAATGACCCATCACTACTCGCATTATCGTCGAAAATTATGATGAATATTTAGTGCCCTAATGCTTCTATTTGCTTTCCCTAAGTAGAGAATTTCTTCCATCATATTTTAGAAGTGAAACCACATTTAAGGGTGACCGTACATCCTGACGTCAGGTTGACCGGTCACCTAGGTATATCACCAAACTAGCGTGGAATCACTGAATAACTCATAGGGCAGCAATAAGTGCCTATTTAATAAGTGACGACCTCTGTGGCGTAGCGGTAGCGCGTCTGCCTACCATGCAAGAGGTCCCGGGTTCGAATCCCGGCTGGAAACAAAAAAAAAAAAAAGTCCAGGTCTTGGATGTTTACATGTTTGTGATGTCGTTGTTTCTGGTTCCCACGACACAGGGTATCCTAGTGTGGGGCCAGAAGCAATGTATGTGCCTGTATGTAAATGTTATGTTATGTTATGTTATTTGCTTCCTTCATATTTTTAAAACTCCGCACACGTAGCTATTATGGAAACCAAAATATCAATATAGTTTAGATAATGTCTACCAACCCTTAGTAGCGCCTAAGTATACTGCCATAGCAATTTTGGGTCTAAGTTTCGTTGTTCTTTTCCATAAAATTTTGATATTTTGGTATAATAGCAACGGCGGAGGTATTTTGGTATAATAGCAACGGCGAAAAGCGGAGTTTTAAAAATATGAAGGAGGCAAATGGGTAATTGCTGCCTTATGAGTTATTCAGTGATTCCACGAAAGTTTGGTGATATGCTCAGAATAAGAACTAAAGCATAGAAGGAGCCGTAAAATAAAAAGTGATTATTGAATAGCTTTCCTTGTTACAATTACGATGATTATTTGTGCCAGAAAGGGACAACTGCAGTGTACTCGTACACTCAACATTTTACAATCGTACTAGGTTGCATGTAGAAAGTCAAAGTTATATAAGGAGTCATAGACAAAAGTAGAAATCCATAAGGATGGGACATTCAACACGAAAACGTCGATATTATTTATTCCTTAACTAAACATTCTGTAAATATAGCAGTCCATATTAATATTATATGGTATAATCTGGCGCCGCAAACGTTGGTGTGCCATATTTATTAACCCTACGATAAATTCTCAGCTCTCCGAACTCTTTCTCATTTACCTATATGTTGCAATTACACAAACTCATCAAAATCGGTGAACCCATTAAGGAAGATTTCGATAACATGCACAGTGAGATTGTTATATATTTGATTTACTAAGGTTGTAACTTGTAAATGCTAAATCTTGTATGTAGTGTAAGTTTATATGTATGTACAGCACGACATTGAGCCCAGCTTAGCTGAAAAAAAAATACAGAAAACTATCTATTTGTACAAGTTCAATTTGCATCCAATAAATAAATTTTCCTCGATCTAACTATACCTAGATAGCGAGCTTTGTGCATTCAAAATTTTAGAGCGCAGCTCAAAGAAAAAGAAGTATAACAATCAACTTGTGATAGATTGTTTTTTATTTGACAAAAGTTAGAAGATGTTTTACGGAAATTAATTAAATAATTTATTACACAACCAGCGTCACACTCACATTGTTTAAAATTCCTGGTTCCTGAAGAAAGTAACATGTGTATCAGGAACCAGAGCAGTGCCTTTAAATTACACAGGAAATTACAAAAAGCAAGAAGGACACATAAAATAAAATAATAGGAAAAATTAAAAAACATTTAATGTTTGTCCTTCTAATCCAGTGATAGTCTTGGTTAGTAATACTAGGAAAGGGTATGGAAATATAAACATTACAATTCTGGCTATTTATAAACATACTTATTAATCAGTAGTGAACTTACACAAATTAATTTGTTTATATGAAATTATTGCTCGTTATATGTCTTTCTTAAAAAATAATGTCCTAACCTAATCTTGTAAATGAAAAATCTTCTTCAAATTGTCTGCTGCAAACGTACGTGATTTTGTTCAATACCAATTTGACCGTGAAGCCATGCCGTCTATCCACATTTGTTGCATTGTGCTATCTTCGGGTAACCTGAAATAAATAACTATTAATTTAAAACCACTATAATCAGTCCAAAGGTTAATTTTATTGATGACTGATCGACACCTTTGAAGTTCTTTATTAATTTGACAGCAAACCGTTGATATAAAATCCTGTACTGGACACCTTTTTTCACAATACTGATGCGATTTGTTCGCTACCTTATTATTATATTACTACACGTAGATTATGTAGCGAAAACTATTCAAGTTCATTTTCTGTAAGATCTATGAACCTATCTTATTACAAGTTCTAAATTTTATGAAAGAAGGTGGAATTATTATAAATAAAAATAATATCAAAACCCCTTTTGGTAGTTTTTTAATTTATCATGCTGAATCTATAAAAATATCAATGCAATGAATTGATTTAAACAGGAAAAATATTAATCAATAATCATCAACAATCGAATCGGTAACATCATAGAACGTTACTGAATCGAGCTTTCAAAAGTTAATTAACATATAATGAAATAAACACAAGAAATTAAAAAACTTCTTTACTAAGTATCGATAACTTTTTCACTGGAGTAGTGGAAACGCCCCATCCCTATCGCCCTAAAATAAACAACAAACTTGTTACTGTGATTAAATTGATTATACTCATCTTTTTCTTCTTTCGTCTCAAAAGCGCCGCCCTCCTCTCAGACATCTCGCTCCCAAAACCGCGCCACTGCGAGCGTGTCGGGTGATACCTCCATGAGATCCCGCAAACTGCACTGTGGAGCTTCAGGGCAGACACAAAGATGCATTGTTGTTTGTGCAGCTCCACATCGGCACAGGATGTCAGCATCTTCGGGCAGGATCCCCCATCTTTTTAGGTTATCTCTGGATCGAGCAACACCAGCGCGCAGACGGTTCAGCGATCTCCATACTCCCCACTGCTCATGCCCTCCAGGTGGTATTGAATCCACCGGCTTTATGAAGTCAGGAAGGTGTTTGGTCTGCTCCCTCCACCTACGCAGTCGAAGTTCCGCCGGTGTTTTCCCGTCAAGTGGCTTAAAAGTAGTGAAACTTTTCCGGGACTTTAGCCGCTTTTTCGTTGGGACATGGCTATGCATTGGATGGCGGTCATCATTTGCTTGTCTCCGCCGTTCAGTAGCAGCGGCAGCCTCTCTACGAATTGCTGGTGGCGCTATTCCGGCAAGCAGATGTAGCTTGGCGGTCGGAGTCGGTCCCAAGCAGCCCGTTATCAGACGGCAAGTCTCGTTTAGGGCCACGTCGACATGACCAGTATGCGCAGAGTTACTCCAGACAGGGCTAGCGTACTCCGCGGCCGAGTGCCAAAGCAGTAGTCCGTAATACATGTGGATGGGCACCCCACGTGCTTCCCGTCATGCTCCTTAGAAGATTATTGCGAACACTGATCTTCATCTTAGATTATACTCATGATTTATTGACTTTAAAACACTATTCTCAAATGATATTAAAGCTATGTTGCAATTCCAGTAATTCAAGGGAAAAAACCACTATAAAGTACACAAAATTGAGTCTTACCAATGGAAGCTGATGCAGGTGGTTTTGTTTTCTCTTCTCCCGAAGGGGTTTTACATCCCAATATCACACACGCCATTCCGATGTGTTACGTATACTCCATACTACGAATATCCACTGAAATCCACTTCAGATTGTCTTAAAACAACCCAAAAAACACAAAGTTTTTGGAGACGACGCACTCCAACATCTGTTGTCTAGCACACTGCCAAATCGAAGTTACTTGGCAGCCTACTACAAGCTGTGATTTTCTAAACATTTCTAATTCGGTAGCATTATGGTAACCAAAGGTAACCAACTGACAATTGAGGGTGGTACGTTTTGAATAATAAAACATCACACTACTATATTTTTCTCTGTCTAACATGTGTTTGGTGACATTTCAAACTAACGAGACAGACATGTGTCAGGTGTTCATTTTATAACGCTTCTTCTATGCTTTAGTTCTTATTCTGAGGTGATATACCTAGGTGACCGGTCAACCTGCGTCAGGATGTACGGTCACCCTTAAATGTTGTTTCACTTCTAAAATATGATGGAAGAAATTCTCTACTTAGAGGAAGCAAATAGAAGTAATAGAGCACTAAATATTCAACACAATATCCGACGATAATACGAGTAGTGACGGGTCATTCTGACGCTGACAAGTAATTCCGTCCACAAGGTTTGTTTGCTACCGAACACATTGTGTTGAAGCGACTATGTCTGGGCCACAATAGGATTTGGGGGTGCGGTTACTTAAAAGCAATACTCGTATGGGATATTCTTTTATTGAAACAAGGATGCGGCAAAGGCGTCTTACCTAAGCGAATGCTTTACGGTAACCTGCCTGGTATGGTAATTTTAAATCCACTAAAAAAACAATTAAGCAAATTATAAAACAAATTAAACTAACATGCAATTTAGAAAACAAACAGAAAAACATGATTTTATCTCAAAATTACAGGGTTCAAATTATAAATATAATTTAAACCGAACAGGTAAAATAAACAATTGTCTACGCAAGCACATGGCTTAACAGATTTATCATATGAATTAATTTAATGACATATTGTGACTAGAATTTATTATTATAACATTATCCAAATATCACAATGTAACATAAAATAAGTATCTTCAACTATGTGCTTGCGTAGATAATGCTTTGTTTTACCTGTATAGTTTAAATTGTAATAAATAATTTAAACGATGTAACTTTGAGGTAAAATTAGGTTTTTCTGTTTGTTTTTTAATGTATGTATTTCTACTTGATTTTACCATGCCAGTCAGGTACTCCAAATCAAATCATAGACATTTATATCTAAAGTGATGTATAAAAAGGCCGCCTATTGTACGTACCCAGGGAGGATGGATTAGTATCAATCACGCTGATTTATTGTGCGCCCGCGCCCGGTCCACCTCACCCATGATCTGCCTTATTCATAATCTGCCGCCCGCTCAACGCGCCTGTCTGAGCACCTCAATACTTTCCGAAGATGGCAGCCCTTTGCTGCCGCCATGACACAGGAAGACCACGAGACCCTGACTGACACGAGAGCCAGAAGGCGCTGACTTTTCGCTGCCGCCGAAGTCGTTCCCTATGACCTCCACACCGCCACCTGTCTACCTGCCTAACCTGACGCCACCGCAACGTCCGCTGGTACGGCCGCGGTCGCCAGTGGAGGCGGAGGAAGCAAACTCTTCCTCTTCCTCGCCGCGTCAGGCTGAATCGGGGTTGAGCCGCTGAGACCCTCGCCCTTGAGCGACCGATCCCGCTCCGCGACCGAGTAAGCCTGCCTCTAGCTACCGTCGCGTAGGCACGACGGAGGCAGCTAAATGCCACCCTGTTGCTTCGCCGAGCAGCATGCCACAATAGTACGCTGGACGACGCCCGGCCTGAGGACTGTCGCTCCCCGACCCCGCCCAGCTACTGAGGCTAGGGTGGAGCCCGCGCCACGTCCGGTCATGATTCATATGCCGGCTTCGCGTATTGCTGTGACGCCCCAACCGAGGGCGGGGATTAAGTCGCCCACGCCATTCATCGCCCGCCCTCAGGCCTGGAATATGGCCTCGATGGGTACGACAACCTCCATGGGCCTCCACCTTGCCACCTCCAACACTGGCAGCCGCCCAGCGCACGAGAAGCAGCTAAGGTATCCACCGCTGATCGTGGGAAACCGACCGGATGGGACCCGGTACTACAAGGCGCTAAGAGCAACCATTGACCACATCCCAAACGCGCGCCCGTTCAGCAAGGGGTGCACTTTCTGCCGAAGTCGGACCAGGAGTACTCGTCATTCCAGCGCTACCTCACAAAGCTGCAGAAATCGTCCGGGATCCTCTATTTCTCCTAAATGAAATGGACGAGGTCTTCACGAAGACCATTAAGGTCCTCCAAGAGGTCTTGGTGGCCATCTATGAAGGTCGGGGTTGTGGCCTAATTATCCACAGGGGGATGGCAGAGCTCTTGTAACGCGCGGTGTCTTCTGAGGGTAAGGGTAAGTAAGGTCTGGCTGCTGCAGAAGCTGTTTGCCGAGTGATGTTGCCGCTGCCATCCCCAACTGGACTTACTATCCTAGCGACGCCAACTGATGGGCACCCGCTAGCCCGTTCCCTGGGGCTGGCAGTCGGTCTCGACGTCGCTGGTGGCGTGAAGATTACCTGGAAATGACACAGAAGAGTCGTCTGTTGAGCATGGCCTGCTAGGCTTCTCCCAACCGAGTTCCACCCAGCAGTACTTGAACTCGCCGGAGACGGAAGATCTTCGAGAACTCAGGACTTGACCGTTGAAGCTTATCTCCATCGCCCAGGACCGGTCCATTTTAACGGACGGCGACGCTCCCACGCAAGTAAGTCAATTCTTAGAAGCCGCCTCCCCGCCTCGCCCTTCGGGTGAGACGAGAAGACAACCTCGAGTTGTGTCCAGGGAGTTACCGCTGTCCATTCACTAGGTAGGACATCTCAGCCGCACCTTACTGTGAGAATATCCCTTTAAGAATATCCCCATACGACGTTTCATATGAGGGTATTCTTGTGTAGGAAAACATCATTAGGAAAATCTAGTGTCTGAAATGTTAACATACTTCAGCGCTTTCTACGTACAATGGCCTTGAGTTGTTGTGTTCGTAAAGCAGATAGTGAACTACATTGCGCGTGTTCGCATTTAGCCAATTTTTTAAAGTCTGGCATTTCTTAAACATAATTATAATTTTTAGAGACAGTGTTTAAATTTCCTCAGGCGTCTCTTGTGCCCGATGCAATGTATGCGTCCGGCTGGGAACACTGCCACGGCGCCGCTGGCTGCCGAGTGAAACGACTCCTAGTGAGGGGTATTGAACAGGGACAGGTCGGTTCAGTTCACAGCAACTTGACCTTTAAATTTTAGTTGCTAAGTAACTAAATTAATTTGCTTTGCGCCAAATATGCCGCTGTTTATATTATCACTAACATACTTTGCAGAAAACTTCAATAATTGATTTATTTCGCGATTTCAACTTTGTGTCCACATTAAGTTTTTCCCGTTCATGAACAGAACCTTCTCTCGAATAAAGTCGTTTCTGCTCATCTAAAAATATTGCAATAATGGCATCACGCGTCTCTACCGCAGGTTAACAATTTCAATGACCAAAGTGTGTGAGAACAATGTCGCTATTTAGTTTGTCAATTCGTTCATCAATGGTATAACAAACGATTTTTTTGTTTACAGACGGAAGTCGTAATGAAATTATTTGGAATTATGGAAATGTCTTACGCTACATATGTAACGGTAAGAAATAATATTTTGAAATTTTGCGTAGAACCTACTTTGTTTGTCCTGTATGTGGTTTCCGCACTTAACCTCATAGTTGGGATATTGTACGTAAATGCATAGATATAAAAAGACCTAATAATTTCGCTTTGATGCTTTTCACGAAAACAACGCAGTTTAGGAACATTCCCCACGTCACTATGATTTAACGCTAGAATCATCATGAATCATTTCCTACCGAAGTTATTCAGCCGTTAAAACTCGATTTAAACGCGACTTTTATAAACTAACTACTACCCATTAGCTCAGTTGTCACCTATTTCAAGTCGCCAAACATCTACATAGTAAACGTATAAATAAATCTCGAGGATGTTACGTCGTAGTATAATTAATGGATAAACAAACTTAAGTGATTTTTGTCGAAAATCATAAATGACGTTACATCCGAAGAGATTTATTACCCAAACCTTGATTTTATAAAATTCGTAACCCCAAATTAAGTATTTTTAATGAAATAGGTGTCTCTGTGAAATAAATGAAACGTTTACGCTAGCGCTCGGGTGGTAGCTATTGGTACTAATGACACTGGACCAAGTTACTTTTTATTTGAATTTTAAAATCTCGAAATAAATGCGTGATGCCTAGTACATTGGAGAATGGACTACATAGTAAACGTATTAGTAAATCTCTTCGGATGTAACGTCTGGAATAATTATGGACAAACATCATTAGGTAAGTGTTTTATCTATTAATGAGGGATTTTTCTGACAGCTAAGAAAAGTAGTTCCTAATTTGTCAGTAGATGGCGTTTTCAAGTAAGGGTTTTTGTTTTTTTAATAGGATAAGCCACTTTCAACTGTGGTCCACAGTCCACAGATCACGTGGAATTTCCTCTCTCTTTTTTTTTGCTCTTGCACTATTGTTAATTGATTTTCGTGCTAAAATCATGGTTGATCAGTTGACGTTGATCAGTTGATCACAGATTAGATTCCTTCCAGTCGATGAAATCGCAAAACAGCAATAAAGTTTTTACCTGTGGCAAGCAATAACAAACAAAAAAAGGTAAACCCTTGCGATTCAGCGCCATCTCATCGTAGCTTTTAGAACAATTTTTTTTTAATAGCTGTCAGAAAAATCCTTCATTACCACGCGCCGTCTCCGGTCGGCGCAGCTCGTCGCTTGCTCAAACTCATTCCAGGTGGAATACAATAGTCAATAAAATACAGTGATTAGCGCAGCAAAGGATGTCCATCAGCTCACTGGAACAACGATTTAAGGCAAATTGGTAGCTAGTAGCAGGTAGATGAGGATGGCCGAGAACAAAAAGATGTGGCGGGTTTTGGAGAAGCTTATACTCAACATAAATACTCGGAATAGAACGATAGATAAGACTGAGCCACTCAAACACAATTAAAACTTCGTACGAAATATCATGTACATCATGTAATCACAAAATTATGTTATTCTCTGTCAAAACAGTCAAAAGTCAGGAAATTCACAAGATTTAGTGCGCATGTTTTTCAATTTTACAGAGTTTTGTTTGTTCTGCAATGAATTTTTTTTTCTTTTATAAAAATAGACTTTATACTGTATACTTCATGGACAACGGTATAAAGAGATAGTGAAGGTAATGTCCCACGGGAATCTATGCTACTATCTACCAAGCTAAGTATTCATTTCTGTTCACTGATTTTTGCGTGATGTTTTTTTCTGCTTAAACACAAAGCTAAAATATCCAATTAAACAATCTATCTACTCGTAACTATCTACCAATCTAACTATCTATATTTTACCTTTATAGAATTTCGACTTCTGACATTTTTATTTTTCTGTAATAAATTTTATAATTTATTACAAATACAAATACATACTTTATTTGTGAAATATGGGTTGGTACAAACATCGTAATGCATACAGTTGTAGGTAAAAACTTTCAGGTGCTCCATATTTTATTTACCTTGCGGCGTACAAATATAAAAATCAATATTATGTACAAATTCAAATAAATTATTAGTTTGATGTCACTTTGTAATTGGTCAATAATTAGCTTATACAAATTATGCAATTATTACACAATTTATAGGATTATTAAATTGAAATGATATTATTACAGAATTTAGCATTATAATGTCACACATCACAATATATAGGTTATCAATTTTAGCGAAATCGAGATTACCTGGCAGTCAAAAATTCACTTATTTTGTAAATACATTTATCTAATAAGTACTCGGTTAATTTCCTTTTAAATAAATTATAATTTAAATTTCTAATATCTTTTGGGACTTTATTGTAAATCAATGCTGCCATCATAGCTGTATTTTGGCTTTGGGTACTTTAACTTTATCTAAGTCACGTCTGTTTTTTCTGTCTGATCTTTCGTATAACTCTGGGTTACCTTTTACAAATTTTGCTAATTCTAAAATATAAATCGAACGTAATGTCAATAATTTATACTTCTTAAAATACGGTTTGCAGCTAACGTCTGGTGCTATTCGGAACATTTGCCGTAAGCATTTTTTTTTGTGCTCGAAATACAATGTCTTTTTGCGTGACGTTTCCCGAGAATATAATACCATATCGCAGATGGGACGCTACAAGCCCATGATAAGCCATGACAAGAGATTCAGTGTAAACTACAGGACCCAGGTTACGCAAAACATATGCAGATGTATTTAGTTTTATACATAGTTCTTGCGTATGCGGCGGCCTCGGTGGCGCAGCGGTTTGGCACGCTGACTGTTCAACCGAAGGTTTCAGGTTCGATCCCAGGCTGGGTCAAACTAGGAAACGAACTTTTCTAGTTTGTCTTGGGTCTTGGATGTTATCTATGTATTTATTGTATTAAATCTATCATTGAGTTAGCACCTATAACACAAGTCATTTAGCTGTGCTTAGTATAGGACAAACGAGATCTGTGTAATAATAATATTATGTCCATGAATATTAATATTAATATTTATGAATTTTCCAATTAAGTTTACTGTCAATGATCAGTCCTAAATATTTGTTTTCAGTTACATTCGAAAAAGCTCTGTTTTTATACTTCGCGTTTATTCTGTTGTTTACTTTTTTTTTATTTGCTACTCTCCTTACATTCCTCTGATTTATTTATTCAGGGACCTTAATTAAATGGTACCATTAAACACAATAAATTATACAGTACATTAAGTAATAAACCAACAGTTTTAACAATTATTAAGAATTTGCATAAAAATAATTAACAACTAGGAACATGCATTACAGAAACAGCTTGGCCAAAACAAGTTTGCATTTAAGCTATGTATTTAATAATAAATAAAAATATAATAATAATACCGAATTTATGACCTACTTCTCTACCAACATAAATTTATATACATATATACATTCACAAGCATGAACTCTCGTACTCACACAACACACACAGTACTTATTTTACTTATATTGTATTAGCAGTTTGTTTATAGCGAATGTAAGTAAAACAATTAACAAACTTACAAAAAATTACAATAGGTATTTCGAGACGCAGTCCGATATAGTGTAATTTTTTGGATGGACTCGCACACCGTGTAACCTCGCGAAATGATCTAGGCAAGTCGCTTTATGATGATTCCGACGCGGCAGATAATCACATCAAATCACATCTCATCATACTAATATGGTATCAAAAAATATGGCAAAAGTTTTAATAATACGCAAATCAGTCATAGTAAATAAGACTGTATAGCCAATATTATAGAGACCTGTTTCGACAAAATACTGTTTCTATAGATAGATACCGTGTTTTGCCAAAACAAGCTCGTGATTTTTATGCCAAATAACTGTAGATGCAGTGTTTTGTCATAACAACTTTAAAGCCTTTTCCTATTAGTCAAGAAAAAAGCGGGTATTCAGTGCGGAAATTCTAGATTTTCAGTTAGAGTCCATATACAAAAAATATAAATTAACTAGTTACGGCATAATTATGTGCACTATTACTTAACACACGACAAATTTTTAAAGTAATCTGTTTTGATTTGACGTATCTATGCGGAATTTTCTTAACGAAATGTTTTTGGCGTTTTCTGGAAAATGCCTGTTTTTAAATTACAGTGTCTTGTCACGACACGGCTGAACGGCTGGAGCGATTTTAATAATACTTGGTATGGAGTTAGCTGACACCTTGGTTTAACACATAGGCTACGTTTTACTGCGGGAAAATATCTTTTTCCCATGGGAAAATCGATAAACCGTGGGGCACAGCTAGTTATAGATATTTACGAAAGGTAGTTCGTAAACTGGCTGGTGTTCACTTGCTGTACCACTGCTTGCGGTTATTTTCTTACCCCCCATCGACTTAAAATATATATTATGTAGCATACATAAATGTGACACTTGAATCGAAGGTACAATCCTGGTGAGTATAACCGTTCAGTGGATTTCGACAGATGATACAGAGATGATATGAAACAGGTAAAACTTACAGATTTATTATATGTATAAGATAAAAAAAAAAAAAAATTATTGATAGCCACATACAATCAATAAGCTTAAATATACACAAAGTAGGAGTGAAAAGATGGCTGACAAGGAACTAAGTTGGTGAGTCTTCTGTTTCCCAAGCTAGAATGATCTGTATTATGGGAGCCAGAGATCCTCTGTACAACAGTGGACGGCCTTTTATCACTAATAAGAAATGCAGTGACATATCTTAATATTAGGTACGTAAAAAAAAACAACAAGAAAAAGTGGATGTGCTTGTTTATGTAGGTGAATGATTGTGTGTATGTAGGTGTGTGTGTTTGTGTGTGCGTTATGTGTTAGTGTGTATATGCGTGATTGTGAGTTTATCTCATCAATAGTATCTCAGTTTCATCGTAATGAAGTTTTAATAGGCACTCTTTAACTTTTTCTTTTAGTTCAAACTTTGTAAGTGATGGAGTGTTTGAAACATTTAAAATTTCGGAAGTAATATTGTATAAGTGAGCGCTTATATGCTCATAGTGTCTGGTAGCAAAAGTTGTGCGGACATAAGTACGTCTACAGAGAGGATTCTTCTTTCGTCGTGAGGTGAGTGTAACCGGTGCAGATCGTGTGGAAACATGGTACCTTAAGATTGCGTGAAGTACGAAGAGCTGTCTTACAGGTAACACTTTAGATTCGTCGTATATGTTTTTGGTAGAGTGTCGAAAATGTTTGTAAAGCATAACTTTCAGAACGGCTCTTTGCGCCCTTTCAAGTTTAATTAGCGCAGTTTTGTCGGCTCCTCCCCACATCGGAAGGCAGTATGTGATAATAGATTTGCGGAGAGAGTCGTAAACAACGTGTCATGATCTGCTGAAGAGCGAAGTTTCCTCATCACAAAGATAAGTTTTCGGACCCTAGCACAGACATTGTCAATATGAGCATGCCAGTTCAGTGCGTCGTCGATGATAACTCCTAAGTACTTTATTGTATTAGACCTCGTTATGTTAAGACAAGTGCAGTTATTACTATTGTTGCAACTGTGCGCACTAACCGTAAAGTTATTTGAGGGCTTACTACACTTTCTCAATGCAAAGGTCAAGTATTGTGTTTTTTCAATATTCAACGTAAGGAGGTTGGTGTTTAACCACCTTTATACGATTCTTAAGGCGTGTTCAGCATTTAACTTAGCTTCCTCCCACGTAGTACCATTTATAATTAATGCAGTGTCGTCAGCGTAGGACACAATTTTACAGTTAGGAATGGTCATTTCACACAATTCATTTATGTAGACTTTGAAAAGGGTCGGCCCGAGGACGCTACCTTGGGGCACGCCATATACTACGGTCATTTTTTCGCAGACGTGCTGACCCACACTAACTACTTGAGAACGATTATGCAGGTAACTATCCAACAGACTGTGACTGGCACCTCTAACACCAATTTTCTCTAGCTTATTAAGGAGGATTTTGTGACAGACGGTATCGAAGGCCTTGGAGAGGTCAAGAAAAATTCCTAAACACTTAGTTTTAGAGTACAAGTGTCGAACTATACACCTAGTCAAACACTCGACTGCATCTTCAGTGGAGACACCAGAACGGAATCCGAATTGGTTATTCGAGATAAGGGAGTATTTTTTTAGGTACCCGTTTAGCCTGTTATTTAGGACCTTTTCCAAGACCTTCGACATCGCCGTCAGTACAGAGATTGGTCTGTAATTGCTGACATTGTTTTTAGGGCCCGCTTTATGAATTGGGTGTAAAAGCGCAGTTTTAAAAGCAGAAGTAAAAATGCCTGTATCTAGTGACAGATTACAGATATGGGAAAGCGGGGGCAGAAAGCGGTACCAATACTCTGCGGCAATTTTTTAAGATTCGTGTAGAGATCGCATCCCAACCAACAGCACAATTGTAGCGCAAGTTACAGATCAGCGTCTCAATTTCGGAGTTATCAACGGGAAGAATTACGAGGGAATTGCTTTGGGAATTGGATTGTGTTAGGTTTTCATAGCCTGCCTGATTTTGTGTTGGTTGGGAGGCTTCTAAGATCTTATTTGCTAATTGCTCACCTACAGTAGCAAAGAAATTATTGACAATGTCTAGAGAACTTTTCGGATCGTCAGCTAGTGTTAAGAGTTCCGACGCAAGTGAGGTTTTAGTTTTCATATCCGTGACCTTCTTTATGATATCCCTTAGATACAGTAGCAAATAAATTATTGACAATGTCTAGAGAACTTTTCGGAACGTCAGCTAGTGTTAAGAGTTCCGACGCAAGTGAGGTTTTAGTTTTCATATCCGTGACCTTCTTTATGATATCCCTTAGATGTATACTTAGATATATTAAAACACACATCAAAAAGAGTAGTTGTTTTCTTACTACAATAAACAAACAAATCATGTCAGTTTTTGATATAGAACTCCTTTGAAATGGCTTTAAACCGATTTTTATAATAAAAATTATGTACACTTGGTAGGTATGTCAAAAGTTCGTAGTCTAATTAATCTAGCAAAACAACCTTAACATTTAGTACTAGTAACTATTAAAATAATTTTTAATCATTCTTAATTGGTGGTCTTATTACTCGCAGTTACGAGGTATTTTTCAGACACATTCGTTTAAGATACTTTTACTTGTTACAAGGTGTTTAATAATTTTATTTTTGTTGCAGGTCGTCAAGTCATCTTATTCTGTGTTTTCGGTGATTTATTGAAGATATAAACAAATCTCCCAACATCCGTAATGGCAACCTCCACAAAAAAACGTCAACACAACACCGTCACCAGTAGTTCTTTAGAATCCTAGTCAATGAGCTGTTGTAAGCAAAAATTCCCAAAACACTTCATAGATGGCGCTTATAGGCGTGCACATGCAAGAACAGCGATACGTATGTCAAATTTTGCTCAGCGCAGATTCATTTTAACAGCCGTATTCCGGTTATTCTATGACCACGCCTGTAGGCACCATCTATGAATTGTTTTGAATTGGGGCTGAAAATGGCTCATTAAGTCAAACGATAATATTTATTTTAGACCGTGGGCCGGCTGTCGGTAACTTTACGTCATACTTTACCTAGATGACACCAGTTTGTGGTTGTCTATTTGAAATACTTACCTACGTGTCTTATACATTTATAGAGTTGTTAGTCTTCAACCTGGGAGTCAATTCTCACTTCATTAGCAAATAACTCGTATACGACTTCAAAGCTTTTGACTTGGAATTCTACGTAAAAAGTCGAGTGACAGCCAAAATATAGATTCTGCTAGATTGAATTCGAAGAGAAATAAATGTCAAGTCAATAAATGTAATTTTTATGCGACAAATGTCTAAGCCTTCGAATATTTTGCGTCTACGCTTTCAATTCGCATGGGCGAGAATCGGCACCCTGGTAGATCAGCTACCGTCAGTAAAGAAGAGTGGACTATCTTGTATGAGATACACATCAAACCTGTCATTTGAAAGTCCTAAAGACGGAAACACATTATTAAAACTTGAAACGCGACGTGTCGACACCCGGTGTACACCGTGCAATTGCCGTGCGCATGGAGTCGCGTCGGATGTTCATTTATATTATTCATATTCTAGTCATGGAAAATAGTACAGTTTGATTCGACTCAACACGCGTCGCGTTTTAATAATGTGTTTCCGCCTTAATCCTTCGTAAACCTCCTAAACTTTGTTGTATGTTAAACGGGTCTAATCGCGATTATTGATTAGCTAAAACGTAATTACTTTATTTCCCTTATTTCAATAATTACCTTGTATTGGTAAATAAGGTAAATAATCGCGAGTAGACCCGTTCAATATATTACTAAGTATGAGTATCGGCAATCATTAAGAAATACTCCTAAACCTTGATTGCCACTTCTAATCTGCATTTTGTCACACGATTTTATACCCAGATTTTTTTGGCACAAAACGGCTTAGAAAGAATTACTCTAGGCCTAGGTTAAGTACAGAGCTGTTTTGTATGAAAATGATGATAGGCCTCTCAAATGCATATTTGGCGTAGATCACACCCAACAATATGTACTAACTCTGTAAAAAAATATAGCTACACGTAGATAGATAAATTTACAGCAATTTCAGACAGTGTTGGCGCAAACCAGCCAACAACTAAATAAAGGTTCTGAACGTGGCGTTACTTCTCGCTCACACAATAGATACAATATTTTGTGAGGGATAAGCCAATAATTGGGCGTGTAATTCTTTTCTTAAATTTACTGAGTTATCATATTATTATATACATGCACAAATTACTACTATAATTAACACATACTTTTCTTTTTCAATTATAAGTCAGATTTAATATTACCTTTATGCAAATTATTAAAATGACTTTAAACACGAACTTTGAAAGTCTTTTAATAAAAAAATGCGACTGTGAAGAAGCACCTAGTAAATGTATCACTGCAATAAAAAATACGATATGATATGGTATGGTGTGGTATGGTATGGTACGGTACGGTACGGTACGGTACGGTACGGCGCGATGCGGCTTGGCGCGGTGTGATGCGGTGCGGTATGGCATGGCTTTTAATAAAAAAAATGCGACTGTGAAGAAGCACCTAGTAAATGTATCACTGCAATAAAATAATATGATATGGTATGGTGTGGTGTGGTTTGGTACGGTACGTTACGTTACGGTACGGTACGGTACGGTACGGTACGGTACGGAATGGTACGGTACGGTACGGTACGGTACGGTGCGGTGCGGCACGGCACGGCAGGGCACGGCACGGCAGGGCACGGCACGGCAGGGCACGGTACGGCACGGCGCGGCACGGCACGGCACGGCAGGGCACGGCACGGCAGGGCACGGTACGGTACGGTACGGCACGGTATGGTATGGTGTGGTATGGTATGATATCATATAATATGATTTGATACAATAGGTATAATATAAACATCGTGTAAGCCTACACCATCTATAAAACAATGTCCCAGGCACTACAGCGTCGGAGTAGTCCCTTCACCCATCTAGTGTGAGTGAAGATACCACTGGACGCTGTATAAATCATCTCATTAAGTAGATGCAAAAAGGCCAATATTATTATTATTAAACATCGTGTCATAGTGTGTGCTATCGAACTCTTCCGAAACGGCTTCACCGATTTTTATTATTAACATTAACATTACATTTACATACAAGCATATACATTGCTTTTGGCCCCACACTACAGTCTAGTTACATTGTGGGTGCAGTCAGTTATATGTAATATACTAACTGCGAACTTCGAAATAAATGGCGAAAGGAATTTTTCGATCCGAGATATCCTAATAGGTACCGAGATTTCAAATAAAATAAGCTCGCCATGTACACTTTCTTCTTATTTTTGCAATTTGTGATTTTATTCTGATTTTTATGTGTGCAATATAGTTAATCATAAATGATCATAAGTATATAAAAGCCTTTCTCTCATTTAGTTCGTGGAAATTTTTTCGAAAATGGTTACCATGGTTTGTTTGACGACGGTGACGACCTCTGTCGCGTAGCGGTAGCGCTACGCGACAGAGGTCGTCATGGTAGGCAAGAGGTCGAACCCGGGACCTCTTGCCTACCATGCAAGAGGTCCCGGGTTCGAATCCCGGCCGGGAACAAAAAAACCGCAGGTCTTGGATGTTTACATGTTTGTGATTTCGTTGTTTCTGGTTCCCACGACACAGGGTATCCTAGTGTGGGGCCAAAAGCAATGTATGTGCCAGTATGTAAATGTCATGTTTAATAGTTTTTCTGCTATTCAGGGCTCAAACAAATCAAAGTCTAAGAACATAATATCCGTTCCTGAGTTATAAATGCTGTGGTAACACCAAGTCACCCAGTTAACTCTTCTTTGCCTTATTTATAAAAACCCGATTCCTCAAAAATACTTGTCAGAAGCAGTGACTATAATCTGTGGTTACATCTTTCCTTCTACCACAGACTAGTTAAACTGACACTGAGGAGTGTTATTGGGAATCGTGTTTAAGTAAAGTTGACAAGGCTGGTCGATTCAAAATAGTATTAATACTATTTCTATTCTAATCTTTGTCATTGTTGAAATAAGTAAGTATCGTCCACTGTGATGGTCCCCTATTCATCTTCTAATCTTAAAAGACGATAACAAGCACTGCGACATACGATTTTAATATATAAAACATTATATTACGATTAATTAATTCGATTTTATATTACATAATCAAAGTCTAAGGGCCAGTTTCTGAATTGAGAATTTTGCTAAATAAATATTTAACTATAGTTTTGTCTCTCCGAATTTGTCAGCAAACATACATACATATGTATGTATGTATGTATGTTTGCTGACAAATTCTAGGATACAGGCGTGAGGTTATGTATGTACATAACCTCACGCCTGTATCCTAGAGGGGTAGGCAGAGAGACCAGGGACTGCCACTTGCCACGATCCTGACAGATCACCTTCGCTTCATCAACGTTCTTAAGTCGTTGCATGCAAGCACACCGGTTCCGGGTACTTTGTATCTTTCCCTTTGCTAATTGTCACGTTGTGTGTTTTCTCCAATGCCTTGAACGGCTCAGGTTTCGATTTACTCTGGTAGCACCATAGAATTTTGTAGGCTGACATCTCTTCTCTAGGTCTGTTTTGATGAGAGGCCGCCTGAGATTGGTTGTTGCATTGTTTGGGTTGCCATAGGAAATCTAGTTACCCCATTTCAGGGAAAAATAGTAACTTCAGGTATTGATGAATATCATTTTTTAATTAAAAGATAGAAAAATAATAACTTAATAAACAAAGACTAAATACAGCTAGTAATAAAAAAATACAAGTAAATGTTATTTACACAATATGGAAATTTTGGAATATTGTTTTCGGAGATAATGATTTTAAGATTATGGCCACCCAAGCATAAGATTGAGAGTTGTGACATGAATGGCTGGTTGTATAAATTGGGCTAAATTTGTAGCTTGAAGCATCTGGTGATTGACGGAGGTCTGGTCCTCCATTGTGAGCAGACTTGGCTCAGATGGCGTCGAAGCAGCCCATTTAAATCATATTTGGTAGCAGCAGGGACCCTGTAAGTAAATACTTATATGGAAAGCTGTGTGTAGAATCTTGTACAGTTCAGGTTAGGTCATCTCTCATATTCGTGGCTATTTTCAGGAAATATCAGACCCATGCTAAGGGGTAAAGGAGGGATTACCAGCGTTGAGACAATCCTTAGTTGCTGAATGTCTTCGGTAAGATTTATCCTGATTTAATAATTGCCTGCCACATGTTTAAGCCATTTGCAATCTTCTAATAGAAGCAATTTTCTTCCTTTCAGCTGGATAGGGTTTTTTTGTTTATTTATTGAATTATAATTTTTTTTATTGAACTTTGGAGATTTCGTTTGGGGCAGTGTTCTCTTTTTGCTGTCGAGAGACAGCTGCTGTTTTTGGCTACCGGATTGACTTCACATGAAGGGTGCTTCTTTGAAAGGTCTGTGAAACAATTTAAATTATTATTATAATGTAGGGAATTAGGATTTAAAATAATAAATATAATTATTGAAATTGATGGCAATCTGATTTTAAGTAGGGACTAACAACTTTAGACAGGTAACTTGTGAACCAATATAAGAATCATTTTCTGTAGCGACCCCGCTCTGCTCTGAGCTTTTCAAAATTTAATTAAGTAATTGTCTGGGTTTAGATAATAAGGTTTCACAATTATACTATTGCTACTGTATGTAAATAAACGTTAGGTAATAAAGATTGTGCTTAATACTAACCGTTTTCTTTCATCCCCTTATATTAAGGCCCTGATAGTTCAAAGCTTCCAGACAATCTTCAGATTTTTGGTGGCTCCGGCCACATTTTCAGTCATAACATTTCTGTTCTGTCGACTACTGTTTCCTCACTACCGGGCAGGAAGTAGTTTTTGTCGCAATTGGCTTTGATATTGGGGAAAGAATTCAGTAGCGACGAACGCGTCCTACGGTTCTTAAAGGGTGTAGATAGATAGATACAATATTCTTTATTGGTGTATTTAAAGATCGGCCCTTGTTTCCAAAGTAACATACGACTTGGAATCCTAACGTGGTACTTTCTTTGCGAGGCGAGCAGAGCTACCAGTTTAACTTTCAAAGCACCTAGTAAATGTATCACTGCAATAAAATAATATGATATGGTATGGTGTGGTGTGGTTTGGTACGGTACGTTACGTTACGGTACGGTACGGTACGGTACGGTACGGTACGGAATGGTACGGTACGGTACGGTACGGTACGGTGCGGTGCGGCACGGCACGGCAGGGCACGGCACGGCAGGGCACGGCACGGCAGGGCACGGTACGGCACGGCGCGGCACGGCACGGCACGGCAGGGCACGGCACGGCAGGGCACGGTACGGTACGGTACGGCACGGTATGGTATGGTGTGGTATGGTATGATATCATATAATATGATTTGATACAATAGGTATAATATAAACATCGTGTAAGCCTACACCATCTATAAAACAATGTCCCAGGCACTACAGCGTCGGAGTAGTCCCTTCACCCATCTAGTGTGAGTGAAGATACCACTGGACGCTGTATAAATCATCTCATTAAGTAGATGCAAAAAGGCCAATATTATTATTATTAAACATCGTGTCATAGTGTGTGCTATCGAACTCTTCCGAAACGGCTTCACCGATTTTTATTATTAACATTAACATTACATTTACATACAAGCATATACATTGCTTTTGGCCCCACACTACAGTCTAGTTACATTGTGGGTGCAGTCAGTTATATGTAATATACTAACTGCGAACTTCGAAATAAATGGCGAAAGGAATTTTTCGATCCGAGATATCCTAATAGGTACCGAGATTTCAAATAAAATAAGCTCGCCATGTACACTTTCTTCTTATTTTTGCAATTTGTGATTTTATTCTGATTTTTATGTGTGCAATATAGTTAATCATAAATGATCATAAGTATATAAAAGCCTTTCTCTCATTTAGTTCGTGGAGATTTTTTATTGAACTTTGGAGATTTCGTTTGGGGCAGTGTTCTCTTTTTGCTGTCGAGAGACAGCTGCTGTTTTTGGCTACCGGATTGACTTCACATGAAGGGTGCTTCTTTGAAAGGTCTGTGAAACAATTTAAATTATTATTATAATGTAGGGAATTAGGATTTAAAATAATAAATATAATTATTGAAATTGATGGCAATCTGATTTTAAGTAGGGACTAACAACTTTAGACAGGTAACTTGTGAACCAATATAAGAATCATTTTCTGTAGCGACCCCGCTCTGCTCTGAGCTTTTCAAAATTTAATTAAGTAATTGTCTGGGTTTAGATAATAAGGTTTCACAATTATACTATTGCTACTGTATGTAAATAAACGTTAGGTAATAAAGATTGTGCTTAATACTAACCGTTTTCTTTCATCCCCTTATATTAAGGCCCTGATAGTTCAAAGCTTCCAGACAATCTTCAGATTTTTGGTGGCTCCGGCCACATTTTCAGTCATAACATTTCTGTTCTGTCGACTACTGTTTCCTCACTACCGGGCAGGAAGTAGTTTTTGTCGCAATTGGCTTTGATATTGGGGAAAGAATTCAGTAGCGACGAACGCGTCCTACGGTTCTTAAAGGGTGTAGATAGATAGATACAATATTCTTTATTGGTGTATTTAAAGATCGGCCCTTGTTTCCAAAGTAACATACGACTTGGAATCCTAACGTGGTACTTTCTTTGCGAGGCGAGCAGAGCTACCAGTTTAACTTTCAAAGAAACTGATAGCTCTGCTCGCCTTGTCGACTGCACAACGTGCCCAGACGCTGTCACTTATACGATTATCTAATATCACAGCCAATGGTCAGAACTTTGAAATAGTTATCAGTGATGTCATAAAAACATCAGCACCAAATCGTCAAATGCCGCATTTAGTTAATCCTTTCTTTCCACATAAAGAGCAAATTTGTCCGGAAAAACTTTTTCTTCTTATATTGAGGCCACAAAACCATTAAGAACTTTTTCTTAAACTGAAAAGCTTGTTCCTACTACCAGAAAACCAACACACAACGCAAGTGCTTCAACTATCAGCCGCTGGATAAAGGATGTTTTGAATGAGAGTGGAGTTGACACTACCACATTTTCTGCACACAGCACCCGTCATGCTTTAACCTCGGCGGCTGGAAGGAGAGGCATTTCTATTGAGCTAATTAAGAAATCGGCTGGTTGGTCTGGTAACTGTCTTGTTTTTGCAAAATTTTATAATAGGCCCTTATCCTCAGAGGAGGGCAGGAGCTTTACAGAAACAGTTTATAGCGATAGTGATTGATTAATTTCCTTTCAATTGTTTATTCGATTTATTGTACTTTGTTTCAGACACAGAATTACTAGAAGATTAAAATTTTAAAAACACATTTAGAGGCTAAATATGTTTTTAAAATATTCCTTAGCATGGGTTAGTGCATTAAAAATAAAAATAGTATAGTCATGTCGGTACAAAGATATCATTCCGATGTAAAAACATAACTGCAAAGTAGGTAGTCGGGGTTGTAAGTGATGCAATTTTCTTAAGCCAGATGTCGCTGCCTGTACGTAATACATAGAATAGTGTAAAGAGGTTCGAAATTTCACTGATGCCGGTGAGTCGCCCATTAGCTCAGTTGTCAACTATTTCAAGTCGCTAAACATCTACTAAACGTATAAATAAATCTCGAGGATGTAACGTCGTAGTATAATTAATGGATAAACAAACTTACCTAAGTGATTTTTGTCCAAAATTATACATGACGTTACATCCGAAGAAATTTATTACCCAACCCTTGATTTTATAAAATTCGTAATCCCAAATTAAGTATTTTTAATGAAACAGGTGTCTCTGAAATAAATGAAACGTTTACGCTAGCGCTCGGGTGGCAGCTATTTGTACTAATGACACTGGACCAAGTTACTTTTTATTTGAATTTTAATATCTCGAAATAATTGTGCGATGCCTAGTACAGTGGAGAATGGACTACATAGTAAACGTATAAATAAATCTCTTCGGATATAACGTCTGGTATAATTATGGACAAACATCACTTAGGTAAGTTTTTTATCCATTAATTACCACGCGCCGTCTCCCGTCGGCGCAGCTCGTCGCTTGCTGAAACTCATTCCAGGTGGAATACAATAGTCAATAAAATACAGTGATGAGTGCAGCAAAGGATGTCCATCAGCTCACTCCAACGATTTAAGGCAAATTGGTAGCTGGTAGCAGGTAGATGAGGATGGCCGAGAACAAAAAGATGTGGCGGGTTTTGGAGAAGCTTATACTCAACATGAATACTCGGAATAGAACGATAGATTAGACTGAGCCACTCAAACACAATTAAAACTTCGTACGAAATATCATGTACATCATGTAATCACAAGATTATGTTATTCTCTGTCAAAACAGTCAAAAGTCAGGAATTTCACAAGATTTAGTGCGCATGTTTTTCAATTTTACAGAGTTTTGTTTGTTCTGCAATGTAATTTTTTTTTCTTTTATAAAAATAGACTTTATACTGTATACTTCATGATCAACGGTATAAAGAGATAGTGAAGGTAATGTCCCACGGGAATCTATGCAACTATCTACCAAGCTAAGTTTTAAGTATTAATTTCTGTTCACTGATTTTTGCGTGATGTTTTTTTCTGCTTAAACACAAAGCGAAAATATCCAATTAAACAATCAATCTAACTATCTAACTATCTATATTTTACCTTTATAGAATTTCGACTTCTGACATTTTTATTTTTCAGTAATAAATTTCATAATTTATTACAAATACAAATACATACTTTATTTGTGAAATATGGGTTGGTACAAACATCGTAATGCGTACAGTTGTAGGTAAAAACTTTCAGGTGCTCCATATTTTATTTACCTTGCGGCGTAAAAATATAAAAAACAAAATTATGTACAATGTCAAATAAATTATTAGTTTGATGTCACTTTGTAATTGGTCAATAATTAGCTTATACAAATTATACAATTATTACACAATTTATTGGATTATTAAATTTAAATTAAATTATTACAGAATTAAGCATTATAATGTCACACATCACAATAGGTTATCAATTTTAGCGACATCGAGATTACCTGGCAGTCAAAAATTCACTTATTTTGTAAATACATTTCTCTAATAAGTACTCGGTTAATTTCCTTTTAAATAAATTATTATTTAAATTTCTAATATCTTTTGGGACTTTATTGTAAATCAATGGTGCCATCATAGCTGTATTTTGGCTTTGGGTACTTTAACTTTATCTACGAGTAAGTCACGTTTGTTTTTTCTGTCCGATCTTTCGTATAACTCTGGGTTACCTTTAACAATTATTAAGAATTTGCATAAAAATAATTAACAACTAGGAACATGCATTACAGAAACAGCTTGGCCAAAACAAGTTTGCATTTAAGCTATGTATTTAATAATAAATAAAAATACCGAATTTATGACCTACGTCTCTACCAACATAATTTTATATACATCTAAACATTCACATGCATAAACTCTCGTACTCACACAACACACACAGAACTTATTTTAGGTACTTATATTGTATTAGCAGTTTGTTTATAGCGAATGTAAGTAAAACAATTAACAAACTAAAAAATTACAATAGGTATTTAGGGACGCATTCGGATATAGTGTAATTTTTTGGATAGACTCGCACACCGTGTAACCTCGCGAAATGATCTAGGCAAATCGCCTTATGATGATTCCGACGCGGCAGATAATCACATCAAATCACATCTCATCATACTAATATTATAAAGGTAAAAGTTTGTGAGTGTGTATGTTTGTTACTTCTTCGCGTCTTAACGGCTGGAGCAATTTTAATAATACTTGGTATGGAGTTAGTTGACACCTTGGATTAACACATAGGCCACGTTTTACTGCGGGAAAATGTCTTATTCTCATGGGAAAATCGATAAACCGTGGGGCACAGCTAGTTATAGATATTTACGATAGGTAGTTCGTAAACTGGCTGGTTTTCACTTGCTGTACCACTGCTTGCGGTTATTTTCTTACCCCCCATCGACTTAAAATATATGTTATGTAGCATACATAAATGTGACACTTGAATCGAAGGTACAATCCTGGTGAGTATAACCGTTCAGTGGATTTCGACAGATGATACAGAGATACATGAAACAGAAAAAAAATACAGATTTATTATATGTATACTTAGATATATTAAAACACACATCAAAAAGAGTAGTGGTTTTCTTACTACAATAAACAAACAGATCATGTCAGTTTTTGATATAGAACTCCTTTGAAATGGCTTTACACCGATTTTTATAATAAATATTATGTACACTTGGTAGGTATGTCAAAAGTTCGTAGTCTAATTAATCTAGCAAAACAACCTTAACATTTAGTACTAGTAACTATTAAAATAATTTTTAAATATTCTTAATTGGTGGTCTTATTACCCACAGTTACGAGGTATTTTTCAGACACATTCGTTTAAGATACTTTTACTTGTTATAAGGTGTTTAATAATTTTATTTTTGTTTCAGGTCGTCAAGTCATCTTATTCTGTGTTTTCGGTGATTTATTGAAGTTAAACAAATCTCCCAACATCCGTAATGGCAACCTCCACAAAAAAACGTCAACACAACACCGTTCACCAGTAGTTCTTTAGAATCCTAGTCAATGAGCCGTTTTAAGCAAAAATTCCCAAAACACTTCATAGATGGCGCTTATAGGCGTGCACATGCAAGAACAGCGATACGTATGTCAAATTTTGCTCAGCGCAGATTCATTTTGACAGCCGTATTCCGGTTATTCTATGGCCACGCCTGTAGGCGCCATCTATGAATTGTTTTGAATTGGTGCTGAAAATGGCTCATTAAGTCAAACGGTAATATTTATTTTAGACCGTGGGCCGGCTGTCGGTAACTTTACGTCATACTTTACCTAGATGACACCAGTTTGTGGTTGTCTATTTGAAATACTTACCTACGTGTCTTATACATTTATAGAGTTGTTAGTCTTCAACCTGGGAGTCAATTCTCACTTCATTAGCAAATAACTGGTATACGACTTCAAAGCTTTTGACTTGGAATTCTACATAAAAAGTCGAGTGACAGCCAAAATATAGATTCTGCTAGATTGAATTCGAAGATAAATAAATGTCAAGTCATCTTATTTTTATGCGACAAATGTCTAAGCCTTCGAATATTTTGCGTCTACGCTTTCAATTCGCATGGGCGAGAATCGGCCCCCTGGTAGATCAGCTACCGTCAGTAAAAAAGAGTGGACTATCTTGTATAAGATACACATCAAACCTGTCATTTGAAAGGCCTAAAGACGGAAACACATTATTAAAACGTGACTCGACGCGACGTGTCGACACCCGATGTACACCGTGCAATTTCCGTGCGCATGGAGTCGCGTCGGATGTTCATTCATATTATTCATATTCTAGTCGTGGAAAATAGTACAGTTTGATTCGACTCAACACGCGTCGCGTTTCGTCGGGTCGCGTTTTAATAATGTGTTTCCGCCTTAATCCTTCGTAAACCTCTTAAACTTTGTTGTATGTTAAACGGGTCTAATCGCGATTATTGATTAGCTAAAACGTAATTACCTTATTTCCCTTATTTCAATAATTACCTTGTATTGGTAAATAAGGTAAATAATCGCGAGTAGACCCGTTTAATATATTACTAAGTATGAGTATCGGCAATCATTAAGAAATACTCCTAAACCTTGATTGCCACTTCTAATCTGCTTTTTGTCGGACGATTTTATACCCAGATTTTTTTGGTACAAAACGGCTCAGAAAGAATTACTCTAGGCCTAGGTTAAGTACAGAGCTGTTTTTTTATGAAAATGATGATAGGCCTCTCAAATGCATATTTGACGAAGATCACACACAACAATATATACTTACTCTGTAAAAAATATAGCTACACGTAGATAGATTTTTACAGAACTTTCAGACAGTGTTGGCGCAAAGCAGCCATCAACTAATAATGGTACTGAACGTGGCGTTACTTCTCGCTCACACAATAGATACAATATTTTGTGAGGGAAAAGCCAATTATTGGGCATGTAATTCTTTTCTTAAATTTACTGAGTTATCATATATACATGCACATAATACCACTATAATTAACACATACTTTTCTTGTTCAATTATAAGTCAGATTTAATATTACCACTATGCAAATTATTAAAATGACTTTAAACACGAACTTTGAAAGTCTTTTAATAAAAAAATGCGACTGTCAAGAAGCACCTAGTAAATGTATCACTGCAATGAAATAATATGATATGGTATGGTGTGGTATGGTTTGGTATGGTGTGGTGTGGTGTGGTGTGGTGCGGTGCGGTGCGGTGCGGTGCGGTGCGGTACGGTACGGTACGGTACGGTACGGTACGGTACGGTATGGTGTGGTATGGTATGGTATGATATAATATAATAATTATGATTGAATATAATATGATATAATATAAACATCGTGTCAAAGTGTGTGCTATCGAACTCTTCCGATACGGCTTCACCGATTTTTATTATTAACATTAACATTTCATTTACATACAATCACATATCCATTGCTTCTGGCCCCACACTAGGATACTCTGTGTCGTTATTTATTATTTTTATAATACATACGTCGATGGATAGGTCTGAGAAATTTTCGTAGACCAATTAATATGACGAAATAACGTTTGTGGGTGCAGTCAGTTATATGTAATATACTAGCTGCGAACTTCGAAATCAATGGCGAAATGAATTTTTCGATCCGAGATATCCTAATAGGTACCGAGATTTCAAATAAAATAAGCTCGCCATGTACACTTTCTTATTAGTCGCGGCCAGTGACTGCCCTAAAGCAAATGGCCGCCTGTTCATAGTAGACCGGAAAACTAAGATACAATTCCTCGTCGACACGGGTTCAGACCTGTGCGTGTACCCAAGGTCAGCTATACGGGAGCCGCAAAAGAAAACAAAATACGAACTGTACGCAGCAAACGGTACTATCATAGCTACATATGGGTTTAAGCAGCTGGAACTCGACCTCGGCCTTCGCCGTGCATTCACTTGGCGCTTCATCATAGCCGACGTATCGAAACCCATAATCGGCGTAGACTTCTTAGGTTTCTACAACCTACTAGTCGACTGCCACAACCATCGCCTCATCGACGGACTGACATCGCTGACGGTATGCACACCGCGCCAACAAACAACGGAGGCAATCTCATCTGTGCGCACTATACCGGCAACTGAAGACACAACCTATTACAAGATTCTTCGCGAATATCCTAAAGTCACCCGTCCGAACGGCAAGCCAAACGATCCGAAGCACAATACGGAGCATCATACAATGACGACGCCAGGACCACCTGTTTCCAGCAGACCTCGCCGCTTAGATCCAGAAAGGATGCAAATAGCAAAGAAGGAGTTTGAAGACATGCTACAAGTTGGAACTGCACGCAGATCTGAAAGTCCATGGTCTTCAGCATTACACCTCGTGCCTAAGAAAGACAAAGGTTGGCGACCATGCGGAGATTACCGGCGCTTAAATGCACGCACTATCCCAGACAGATACCCCATTAGGAATATCCAAGACTTCGCCTACCAGCTATCCGGTAAGAATATCTTCACAAAGATAGACCTTGTGAAAGCCTATAACCAGATCCCAGTCCACCGCAAAGATATACCCAAGACAGCAATCACAACTCCATTCGGGTTATTTGAGTTCCCATTCATGACATTTGGGCTACGCAACGCTGCGCAAATATTTCAGCGATTCATGGACGAAGTGCTTAGAGGACTTGACTTTTGCTATGGATATCTCGACGACATTTTGATTTATTCAGAATCTAAGGAGCAGTATCTCCAACACCTGTGGCAACTTTTCGCACGTCTAGTCGAGTATGGCGTACTCATAAACACTGCCAAGTGTGTTTTTAGCCAAAAGGAAATCGAGTTTTTGGGCTTTCATGTATCCGCAGCCGGCATCCGCCCATTAGATTCTTAAGTCCAAGCTATCCAAGACTATCCAGCACCGAAAACGAATAAAGAGTTTAGGCGATTCCTCGGAATGCCTAATTTTTATCGGAGGCTTATCTCCGCAGCAGCGAAAATCTTGACGCCACTGCGAGGATGCGAAAATGATGCATGAAATGAAATGGATGCGAGGATGCAAGATGCGAAAGGGAACAAGCCAGTCAACTTGACGTCGGAGCAGATGAAGGCTTTCCACGACAGCAAGGAGAGTCTGTCAAAGGCTACGCTGCTTTGCCATCCAGATCCAGAGGCGCAACTGGCTATACAGACAGATGCGTCAGACGTCGCCATTGGAGCAGTCCTCCAGCAACGCAAGGGCGATGTATGGCAACCGCTGGCATTCTTTTCTAGGAAACTGAGCCCGTCACAGAAAAAGTACAGCCCCTATGACCGTGAGCTACTTGCAATCTACGAAGCTATCCGGTACTTCAGATATATGGTTGAAGCACGCCCATTCATCATTTTCACTGACCATAAACCATTAACCTTCGCCTTTTCCACACCTCGCGATTCATGTTCACCTCGCCAATTCAGATATCTTGACTTCATTGGACAATTTAGCACAGATATCAGATTTGTAGCCGGCAAAGACAACTCAGTCGCAGACGCTCTTTCCCGCATAGAGGAAATACAAGCAGCAATAGACTACCAGTCTCTAGCGCACGACCAGGCCACAGATGACGAACTTCGACGGCTGCTGCAACAAGGTTCGAGTCTCAAATTAGAAAAAATGCCAATCACAGACACGCAGGTGCACTTATACTGCGACACGTCTATTCCAGAGCCAAGACCTTACGTAACACCGTCATTCCGGAGGCAAGCTTTTGACGCGCTGCATAACCTCAGTCATCTCGGAAAAAAGGCTTAAGTGCGACTAATAACTGAGAGGTTTGTTTGGCCGGGCATAAGAAAGGACTGTCGACAATGGGCAAAAGAGTGCATTGAATGTCAACGCTCGAAGACTACGAGGCATACCTCGGCACCTCTTGCAACCTTCAAGACCCCAACAGCCCGCTTTAGGCATGTCCACATGGACATAGCGTCCCTTACCCCTATCTTCTGGCTTCAGATATTGTCTCACGATCGTCGACCGCTTCACTCGTTGGCCTGAGGCATATCTGCTGGAAGATATAACAGCAGAGACCTGCGCTCGCAGCTTTGTATCAGGATGGATCTCGCGGTTCGGCTGCCCCGAACGCATCACGACTGATTGTGGGAGCCAATTCACGTCCCAGCTCTTCGCATCCATCGCAAATCTGATCGGAGCTACACATCACTCAACAACAGCCTACCATCCTGCTGCAAATGGTCCAGTGGAGAGGCTGCATCGGCAACTAAAAGCTGCAATTACGTGCCACGCTCACGCTCGCTAGACCGAAGTGCTGCCCATGGTACTCCTTGGCATCCGCAGCTCATGCAGGGAGGATTTACAAGCGTCAGCAGCAGAACTAGTTTACGGCGAAACCTTGCGCCATCCTGGACAGTTTTTTATGTCATCAGATGACAAAGAGGTCGACTGCAGTGATCTCGCGAGCAGACTGCGCAGCCACATCGCCCAACTGACGCCGCAACCTACATCTTGGCATACCAGCAGCAAGCGGACCTTTTACATCCCTAAAGAGTTAAATCATTTCAACCTGCAACAACTCTACAAGCTGAACGAGAAAATCAAATGTTAGTAGAAGCAGCCCGATCAACGTTATTTGCGAAAAATTTACCACCCAATCTGTGGGCAGAGGCTATAAACCGAGCAGCATATGTAATTAACAGAACTGGAAAAAGCTCAGTTGATGGAAAAACTCCATTATGAATTATGGTCAAACGAAACATTTGATATCAACAACCTTAAAGTGTTTGGTACTTGTTATATTTGTACATGAGGTGTTTGTGGGTTTTAACACTACTATTTTAAAACACTGAAATACTCATATTTACGTTTATTTAATTATTTACATCGGAAACAAGCAAACACAACTTAGCCATTCTGTGGCATATACTAAAACCGAAAATCAGTGTTGTCATGTATGACACTCTCCTACAACTTCTTCTTCAGGCTTTATTAGTCCACTGCTGGACATAGCCCTCCCCTAATGAGCGCAAGGTTGTGCCATAATTGGGGGTAATGCCCATAATCCCCACGCTTGGCATGCGGGTTGGGGATCGCAGTTTGGTGGAATTGTACTGCAGGAGGCGCTGCTGCCCACCCCCCGGTTTGTATCCATTAGTCGCCTTTTACGACACCCGCGGGGAGAATTTTGGGTTGGTGCTATTCTCTAGGCCGACACCACAAAGCCCCTCCACCTAATTAAACAAAAAAAAAACTAAAACTTAAGCATGCATCTAAACATTTAAACTCACTTATCATTAATGGCTTGGTCACAGGATATCATTTGACTTACATGTCTTTTCCATCTCATACTATCTACATCAATAAAGTAAGTGACACCAGGTATAGACTCATCCACAATTGTACCTAAACTCCAGGGTTTACGGCCTTTCCTGATGTCCCGTGCTATCACTTTCTGTCCCACCTTAAAATCAACAATCCTGTGACCCTTATCGGAATCAACATTTTGCTTATTCACCAAGTCCTGAAATATTAGTGTTGGTCTTAATAATGAAAATCTACTTCTAATTTCCCTCCCCAACATTAAACGAGCTGGTGATACCCCAGTTGACTTGTGGTGAGTGATTCGATAGTCAGACAAAAATATACCCATGGCGTAATCCAGTGATTTGCCACTCTCTACAATTTTCTTAATATTTGACTTGAAAGTTTCCACAAACCGTTCAGCTGCACCGTTTGTGGCCGGAAAGTGAGGCGGTGTAAATGAATGCTTCATACCCACTGTTTTACAGAAGTTTTCGAATTCATTACTAGTGAAAGATGTACCATTGTCGGTAACCAAATGTACCGGGAAGCCAAAACGTAGAAACAATTCTTTGAATTTTAAAATATAAGAGTACTTCCTATATTTGACATTAAGAAAACTTAGGTGGGACAGCTCTAAAAGTGGTTGAGTATCTATATTAATAATTTCGTCAAGGGGTACGGTAGACTCGATCGAAACCTTACATGAAAAACAAAACATCAAAAAATATTAATTTCGAGTCGACAACATGTACTTATCCGTAAAATTCGGATTATGGAGAATTTCGTTAAATTGTAATTGTAAATTGCACTGACAAACAAACTGCAATCGCCATCAGGTACGCCTCGCCAATCAACACATCGCGTGCGTCGCGTCAAAAAAGTATCCATCACAAAGAATTGTCTCATGTGACTGTAAAAAGAAACGTCCTGCTGGAAACATCTAATAACATCTAATTGTTCTGTGTGGAAACATAATAAATACTTTTCTTCAGTCGTTGACATTTTGCGAAACGTTTGACACTTTTTAACCGACTTCAAAAAAGGAGCAGGTTATCAATTCGACGCGTACCTATATTACTTTTTTTTACTATGTTTTCGCATATCTTAACCGATTTGGATAATTGTTTTTTGTTGGACTAGGTGTAGCGTCCCATTGGTCCCATTTTAATTTGGTGAAGATCTGATCAAGATTCAGAGATGGAGAACAAAACTCTTCAATGAACAGTAGCAAATAAGGCCTAATAAAGCCCATCCATTAGTAAGATGCATATTTTTCAGAAAATTTTGAGAAAATATAGCGTAAAAATTGTCCCAGGTCAATCTGGTGATGTTCTGATGAAGACTTTCAGAGATGGAAATTGAGAACTTCAAATATTAAGGCAAAAAAAAAGTTAAGTTTTGATGTTATAAACACTTTGTTAATCAAATACTTTCGGTAACTCATTCTCTGGTGTGTGGTGGACATTGTTACGAAGATCATCAGCTCGAATGTCGTTCTTGAGGGGTTCTAAGCTTCTATTCTACATAGAAATATGGGGTTTTCACTTAAGTGCTTATTTCAACTCTCACTTTCTACAGCCGAAAATTTGGAAGTCTGATGATGACCAGCTTAAGCACAACCAGATCTAGGGCACCATTGCACCTAGAAACCCTGGATTAAAGTTAAAATGTATAGTTTCATTTTCACTTGCTACACTAGGAATATTAAGAGTCAGCCCAAGATCATCAGTTCGAATGTCGTTCTTGAGAGGTTCTAAGCTTCTATTATAGATAGTCGTTCTTGAGAGATTCTAAGCTTCTATCTAGATAGAAATTTGACGTTTTCACTTAAGTACTTAATTTCTTTGTCACTTTCTACAGCCGAAGATTTGGAAGTCTGATTATGACCAGTTCCAGAACACCCAGGTTTAGGGCACCGTTGCACCTAGAAATCCGGAATTTAAGTTGAAATGTGTAGTTTCATTATTACTTGCTATGTAGAATAGCCCAATAACATGTTCCGTTGCACCTATAGAACAGAATTTAAGTCAAAATACATACATTTTACTGTTGTGGTTATTAGTCGCTTATTATAAAAGTCACATTGTCTATTCCCTAAAAATAGTAAAAAAAAAATCTTAAATAAAAAATCAATACTGACTTCTGTACACTATAAGGACATCTTGGAGTCGGTGGCCAAAATGTATGTTTTGGTTTGGAACTAGACACCGATTTCAAGATATACTTCTACAATCCCTAGGTATATACGAATTTTGAATTTATAGGTCATATTCCTTATAATTATTTCTGCGTTTTTAGTGCCTTTTACTGTACAGAAGTCGTTTTTTATTTATAATTTTAATTTTATTTATGATATTATTTACTGTATTTATTAAACACAATGAACGAAGCTACACGAATCTATGCCTTGCTTACCTTTAATATTCCTTGAGAACCGATGACTACAGAAATGTCTACCTCCATTTTGTATGTACCTAGATGTGTATTATGAGTCACATTTCACCCGAGCGAAGCCGGGTTTTCATCTAGTTCTCTTTTATAATACTGATTCCATTTTTATTTATGTGATAACCAAAAACATCTATTTGTTTCCTGAAAAATTTACATTTTTGAATTTTTAGTTTTAAACCTGCTGTGCAGTATGAGGGGGTTTTCGGGGCTCCTTCAATAATTTATTTTATTCGGTTTAATTGCAAATTGATTTTATTTCAATAAACGTTAGAAATTCGTTAAAAGAGACGTTAGAATGGTAACAGACAAGCGAGTAGATCCCCAGCGATAGGTGGGGGTTTTTTTAATTCTTATTTTCGATCATAGATGGCGATACATGTTGCACCGCTATGAGTCTCCAACAAATGGCTCTCAAGTCGTAGAGAATAGTTGCACCTACATGCCCCCGGCCTTAGAAGAACCGCTTCCAATGGAGTCTTCGATTTTGTGGTCTTCCGGCTGCAGCGGCAGTGGGCAGATTTTAGAGAACGCTCTTCGTGTGAACGCTCCCAGTTGCAGTACGGATGTCGGCGACTCGAGAAACTCCGTCTGTGCCAGGGAACGTTCTTATTATCCGTCCCAATCGCCATTTCAGAGGTGGCAGGTGATCATCTTTGATAAGTACCAAGCTGTCCATAGCGATGTCTTGTTTATTCGTTTTCCACTTCGTCCTTGTTTGTAATTCGGACACCATACTCCTTGCTTCATCGCTGCCAGAAGTGCTGGCGAAGTTGCTCGATGCGCTGATAACGGTTCAATCGTGAAGTCGTCGCAGCAGACAGGTCTTCGCAGGCAGGAGCAGTTAACGTCCGGCCAATAAGGAAGTGACCAGGAGTGAGCGGAGTGAAATCGCTTGGGTCTGTGGAAAGAGGGGACATAGGACGGGAATTGAAGACGGCTTCGATTTGTGTTAAAACCGTGCTAAGCTCTTCGTACGTTAATCTCGCGTTGCCTACGATGCGTCTAAGGTGATGTTTACATGACCTTACCCCACTCTCCCACAGGCCCCCAAAATGAGCTGAATATGGTGGGATAAAATGAAATTTGATGCCGTCAGTTACGGCGAAATCGATTATTTGCTGAGAATGATCACATAAAAATACTGAAAATTTCTTTTCAGCCCCTACGAAATTTTTTCCGTTATCGGAATAGATAGCATCAGGTTTACCCCTTCTGCTAATGAAACGTTTTAATGCTAAAATAAAATCGTCAGTGGATACACTGGTTACTAGTTCCAAATGCATAGCTCTAGTTATAAAACAAATAAATAAACAAACATACGATTTTGTGAGTTGGGCTCCTCTGCCCTTCCGATTGAGTATGTACATTGGCCCAGTATAGTCTACGCCTGTTCGTATAAATGGGAAACCAGCGTCCAAACGCTCGGCTGGCAAATTTCCCATAATAGGTGTCAACGTTTTGCCTTTGATTCGCGTGCAAATTACACAGTCATGAACTATTTTTCTCACAAGATTTCTTGCCCTCAATGGCCACCAACACTCGCGAATTGTTGACAAGAGTAGTTGTGGACCGGCATGAAGTAAGCGCAAATATTCATGTCTCACTAATAGTCTCGTAAAATGGTGTTTACAACACAACAACATCGGATGTGTCTTATCGTAGCTGAAACTGGAGGAATTCGATAGTCTACCACCGACTCTAATCACTTTGTGTTCATTTAAGAACAGATTAAGACCGGATAGGTATATGACTCGTTTGCATTTTATTTGTCTTAATTGGCGAATTACTCGACAAATTCGCGTACACGTCCGGAAACGATTCAATCTGCGCGCATCTAGTTAGTTATCTAGATGCGCGCACTCATGCTAGTTAGTTGAGCTCTTCCACTGATAGCGAACCGGTTTGTTGTCTCGCCTTGCGCTCCGCTCGGCTACGCACATTACATATAAATCGTAGTACGTACGCACCTATCCGTTTAAGCTCAGTAAATGACGAATAACGTTCAAACTGAAAAAGGCTGCCGATCGGTGCACAAACTAAACTACAAGTTTGCGATTTTAATTCGGGTAAATCATTTAGGTCAACTGAGTTGTCGCGTTTTTCAGCTGAAAAATCAGAATAACATTGTAAATATGATGGCCCGCTCCACCATAACTTGCAACCGATTAAAGAGTCAAGTCTGACACCTCTGGACAATAAGTCAGCTGGCTTGTCCTTGCTAGGGACATGTAATCATTCTGCATCACCTGTAAGCTCGTTTATTTGCGTAACACGATTTTGCACGAATGTTTTCAACAGATGTGGTGACATGCGCAGCCAGTTCATGACAATAGTCGAGTCCGTCCAGAAGTAAACGTTTGTAAAAGACAATCTTAACGAAGTAATTATCTTTTTATACAGTTTTGCACTAGCGATGCGCGATTATGAATAAAATTATAAGTCGACTAATCTTCCACTTACTAACGTTCGTATTCGACTTCAATATTAGTTATCACTAATCCTGAAAATCGAATAAAACCACTAATTAGTAACCACTAATGTCAAATTGTATTATGAATGGTACCTACTTACTAGGGGAAAAATGGCTCTAATTTACGCGCGAAAGGCGCCATCTAGCTCTCGCAAGACCGCAAGGCGAGGTCAAAGTTTAAACAAACAGTACCTACCTAGGTCACGTTACTTGTTCAACTCAGGTGTGATTGTAATTGTTTAGTTCAAGGTCGTGCGTGTTACTTTCTTTTCACTACTAACAGAAAAGTATTCCTGCCTTCAATAGTTTAGATCTTCAAAACTAATTTTGCTATTACACTGAACTTTTTTTTTTTTTGCAATGGCAGACTTTCGGATTGGGTTATGTCGTTGCTACACGCAACATTTTATGGTTTTACTTTCAACACCTTGACATACGGTTGAATTTTGCTTGCCGCATGAAAGTGGAAGCAAGATATAAAACACTGAATCCCGAATCGGTCCGATTCTCGGTGGAAATGCTCGAGTCGACCAAATTAGTATGCGTCTGCTTGAATGATCCCGAGTCGGCCCGAGTTGCAGCGGAACGACACGAGTCGACGACAAGTAGTGTTAGATTAGCGATTTGAGAACGTTAGTTACTAATCTGGATGTCTAATTCGACTAAGTCGAATGACAGCCATAGTCGAATGATATCATTAGTATCATTCATAATCGCCCTTCTTTATTTTGCACCCACGAGTGCAAAGTTCAAGCCGAGGTATACTTATCGATTTTAGGGGGGCAACCTTGCTTTTTGCGCATAGTAACCTAACGGTGACCGTCGAATCATCGTTGTAGGTACGCAGGTAGGCATAAGCACCATATGCATTTTGTGACGCATCTGAGAAGATGTGAAGCTCTGTGTGTTGAACGTTATCACTTGTAGCACGACGTGGAATCTTCAATTCGTGTAAGCACTTCAGAGTACTGATGAAGTAATTCCAGGTTACAGCAATTTCGTGAGACACAACAGAATCCCAATCCTGTTTGCTGAGCCAAAACTTCTGTAAAAATATTTTCGCGATTATTACTGCGGGAGATAAAAGACCCAGCGGGTCGTATATTTGTGATATAATAGATAACATCATTCCTTTAGTTAATTTCGATGTATCTTGGATTTTGCAAATTTTTGTGGTGAAGTGAAGTTCATCACTGTCACTGAACCAGCCTATGCCGAGTGTTTTGTTCTGCGTATGTTCGCCAGTAAACATTTTTAGCGAAGCACAATTCGTGACGTCAGAGTTGAGGTTTTTCTCGCCAGAGGATCAGCTGCAAGGACCTTTGTTCTGCCTGTATGAACCTGCCTGAACATTTTTTCGACGTCGGCATAGGCGACATATTTATATTGCCGAAAACGTAAAAGAATTGCGAATATATCGTTTTGTAGTGCTGGTCCCGGCAGCTGAATGTCGTTAAGTGACTTCTGAGATGTAGTCGCAGCACTACCGTTAAAACCACGCGTAATTTAGTAGTCGAACTACTTTCTCTAAGAACCCCGTGGTGTGGCAAAAAGTAATTCGGTTTTCCAGGGTCATCCACACGCGTCATGTGACCTAAAGCCTCGTATTCACGCATGATCTCACCGTACATTCGTTTATACTCTGGGAAACGCTCTAGTTTACGCTCTAGAGATAAAAACCGATTTTTCGCCATCGAATAAGAATCGCCCAACGCTTCGGCCGATTCTTTTAGTGGAATACGGACAGAAAATCTACCGTTGTATAGAATCAGGCGTTACTTTGCGGAAATCCATAATAGCATTAAAAAGTTAAAATTACTTTGCTGAATTCCGCCAAAAATCCCACAAGCACCATGCAGCTAGCTAATGCACCGCCCTCCCTCCCACTTTTTCAAGCAGAAGCAAGACACGAACACACCACCACCAACACCAATACTTGTGTGAGAAAACACGCGACGCGTTTCGCCTCTAACACGAGGCATCCTCAGGCTCCCAAATGCAAGTGACCGTCTCCGCAATGTAACCGTTAAACTGGTGACCGTTAAACCGTTTCAACCGCCTATGGGCTATTGTTGTTTTGTGCAAATATATCGATTAATGGGGAAATAGAGGAGCTGCCCACCTGTTCATTCAGCATTGTAAACAACCTATCCCTAGATAATTTGGAAATTTCCAGCTGTTCAAGTATAGACAATCTCAACCCTTTACTGCAGGTGTGTAAAATTTCCAAATTATGGTTATTATTAAGTACATGACCCGTATCCAAAAGGTGTTTGGCAAAATGAGAAAATCTACCGTCAGTCAGTCGTTCAGTCGCTTTAGTAAATAGCTCCTCACACAAACATTCGTCGTTGGTGAGAGGGCTACCTAACTGAGGTATCTTTTCTATCCCAAAAACGCTTAAGTTGCTCATCTAGAGCTTGGGTAAAGTGGCACTGGACTTGATTGATGCGCAAGTTCCGAGTGTTATCGTATATAGGACCGGAAATTAACCAACCTAACTTCGAATTTTGTAGATATGGCCCGTTTTTTAACCGAATCCTACCTTCGTCTAATAGATCCCAAAACAAATCTGCGCCAATCAGCAAATCGATTTCTGAATTGGCGAAAAATGTTGGGTCTGCCAGTTGAACATTGTTTGGAAGTCGTATAAGCTCGGCATCAATGCTTGTCGTGGGCAAACCGGTTGTTATGCGCTGCAAGACAATACATTGAGCAGTTGCTGAGTAATCGTCTAATTTAGATTGCATAGTTATTTCGCATGAATGATTTGAGTGCGTCACCGATTGTGCGACACCTGAAATCTGGAAAGTGGACTGTATAAGAGGCACATTTAATCGATTTCTTAATGTTTCCGAGACAAAACAGTGTTGACTGCCGTTATCTAATAGCGCTCGGGCTGTATAAAATCGCTTATGGTCGTCCATTACATCCACCAATGCCGTGCATAACAACACAGGTTGCAAATAACCCGGCTGGTCGCGTGTATCGCCGCCGCTGCTGTTTTTATTTATATCCGCATGATAAGAATCTACTGATAACGAGTATAGCGCGGTGGATGGAGCAACGGGGGACGGATCAGCTGTGCGCTCGCTACGCACACACGCATGATTGTTGTTAGCAAAATTAGTTACGTGGAGTAAGCTATTGTGCTTGCCCTGACATTGCTTGCAGGGACCAAACGTACAATCTGCAAGTGGATGATAAAAAGTTGTAACACGTATAAATTGCATGATTACCGGTACATAAAGGACAGTTTTTGCTGTAAGACAGTTTGCTTTTCAAACCGGTGTTGTTGGTCGAGACATAGCTATGCACTGGCGCATTGCTTTTGTGTTGAACAGCCTTTTAGTTCATTATAGGTTTGTTTTGCAACTTATTATGATGACTCGCGGTTATCATCTCCAACATACCCGCTTTGTTACGAAGAAATGAAAGCAAATCCTCCAGTTTCAACTTTTGACAAGAATCAACGAGAATAGAACCTTTGTGACTTTCCCAATCGCGCTCGGTAGCAATATCGAGTTTCGAAACAATTAAATAAATAATCAACGTGTCCCAAGATTCGGTGGGCTCGTCTAGCGTTTTTAGAGCACGAAGATTTCGCAAAATTATGTCTATCAGTTTTCTAAGTTGCATAGGTGATTCTTGTTTTGGGCTTGAAATGGAAAACAAAGATTTTATATGATTGTGAACAAGAAGTCGAGTATTATGAAATCTATTCTCTAGTAACTCCCATGCATGTAGGTAGTTATCGGCTGTAAACTCTAATGCACATATCACCTGCAATGCACTGCCACTGAGTGAAGAACGCAAATAATGGAATTTATGTATCGCGCCTAAATCTGAACGTTTATGGATCATAGTGACATACGAATTCCTATACTCGAGCCAATGGTCATACAATCCATCAATGGCAGTTTAATTTCGGGTAGTTTAACATGAACGCGCGGTAAACCGTTACAACCAGTAGAACTAGATTTCGCATGGTTGGAACTGTCCTCAGTCTCCCCACTTTCGATTAAACTTTCAGCAGTTGCCAAAGCACTGAAGTACAATGACTCAAAAGATTCTACGTAATCAATATTAGAATCTGACTCAGACTCTAGAGAACCAATATCTATTTTGCTTTCGATTTTATTGAAATTATGAAAAATGACTTGCGCGGCCTGCATTCTAAACTTTATTTGTTTTATTTGTAGTTTAGATGGGCTGACATTTTCGAATGAATCTAAGTATTTCGTGATCAATCTACCTCTCAAATTACCGCGTTGCCTCCTGAGGTCAGAAAGGTCATTACGTTATTTCGAGGGAGAAACAGAACTTCCAGCTTGTACTAAAGGCACTCCCAACAATTCCTCACCACTATTCATCATTACAAAGGCCTGCGTGTAAAAATAGGGGAAGGCACTCACGGATACGTGGGACTGGAACGGCAACACACGGCACAAAGACTCGAACTAGAATTTGCACAAAAGACACGGTTTTAACACGAATCGTTAGGAGGGAGGGAGTAGACGGGAAGGAAAACCTGACCGTTAAGCTGCTGATGGTTCACGATGGCTGACGCGGAGGTATCACGACGTGTAGACGAGCCGAATCTTCTCTCAAATGAAGAATCCTCTTCACCGTGAATCTTCTCTCAAATGAAGTCCTCTTCGTCAGATCCGGCCGCAGGATCAATATGTGCAGTATGAGGAGGTTTTCGGGGCTTCTTCAATAATTTATTGTATTCGGTTTAATTGCAAATTGATTTTATTTCAATAGACGTTAGAAATTCGTTAAAAGAGACGTTACAATGGTAACATACAAGCGAGTAGATCCCCAGCGATAGGTGGGGGGGGGGGTTATTTTTTATTCTTTTTTTCGATCATAGATGGCGATATAATGTTGCACCGCCATGAGTGTCTAACAGATGGCTCTCAAGTCGTAGAGAGTAGTTGCACCAACACCTGCTTCTTTTATTTTTGGTTGTTGTATAGAATCAGGCGTTACTTTGCGGAAATCCATTATAGCATTAAAAAGTTAAAATTAGAGAGAGAGAGAGAGAGAGACATTTATTTGAAGCAACAAAGATACAATACACATAACACACATAACGATATTAAAATAATACAGACAAATAAGAAAAGGAAGAACAAAGAAAAATATTATATAACAAAGAATACGATATAAAACAAACATTTACAATTTAGAAGGGCATTGTATCTCCGCAGCCACAAACAGGTAGCTGACTCAGCATTTGCTGCAGGCTGGGCCTGCAACACTGATTTTCAGTCAGCACCTATTCTTCAATTTATACATAACGTATAGAATATACCTACATACAGATCTTACATAAAAAATAATATTTATAAAACAATGTCAATAGAATAGAATATGCTGTGAAATATACTAAATATAGAATATCTAAGTAACAATGCACATAATATGATAATAAAAATATGTAGCAATAAAAATTTATAAGCAAAGAAATAACAAATAAGTACATATTGGAATTATTAAAATAGCTTAATGTAATTAAAGTTAACATAACATAAAGGAGAAAAACCATAAATATATATATATATATATATATATATATATATATATATATATATATATATATATATATATATACATACATACATACATACATACATACATACATACATATACATACACACATATACATATATACATATATATATACTTAAAATTACTTTGCTAAATTCCGCCAAAAATCCCACAAGCACCATGCGGTTAGCTAATGCACCGCCCTCCCTCCCACTTTTTCAAGCAGAAGCAAGACACAAACACACCACCACCAACACCAATTTTTGTGTGAGAAAACACGCGACGCGTTTCGCCTCTAACACGAAGCATCCTCAGGCTCCCAAATGCAAGTGACCGTCTCCGCAAAAACGCTCCGTATTTATAGGCTAGGCCGCCCCTCCCCCCGATGACGCAATGTAACCGTTAAACTGGTGACCGTTAAACCGTTTCAACCGCATATGGGCTATTATTGTTTTGTGCAAATATATCGATTAATGGGGAAATAGAGGAGCTGCCCACCTGTTCATTCAGCATTGTAAACAACCTATCCCTAGATAATTTGGAAATTTCCAGCTGTTCAAGTATAGACAATCTCAACCCCTTACTGCAGGTGTGTAAAATTTCCAAATTATGGTTATTATTAAGTACATGACCCGTATCCAAAAGGTGTTTGGCAAAATGAGATTTATCCGGATGATTGTTTCGGAAAGCCGCCATATGCTCCCTATACCGAGTTATAAAACTCCTACCGGTCTGGCCAATATACACTCCATTACATTCCGGACAAGCAACTCTATACACCCCAGACCGCTGGAATCTATCCACCCTCTCTTTTTAATTGCACAGATTTCTAGCCAAAGAGTTGCTCGTCCTGAACGCAACCCGTATCCCAGATCTTTTTAACGTCCGGTGGATTTTTTCAGAAACTGGACCTACATAGGTAATACTTGACTTCATTTTTTGAGGCCTTTCAGGTGGCACTGCGTATAAAAGTCTACTAACCATACCGTTCCGCTTCCTGACCATCAGCCTATCAATCATTCGCCTGCTATATCCGTTTGCAACTGCTATTTGATAGATGGTATTTAGTTCCTTGTTGTAATTAGCAGAAGACATTGGCACAGTTAGCAAACGGTGAATATAGCAATGGAATGCTGCCATTTTGTGTTGCCACGGATGACAAGACGTTATTGGGATAACAGTGTCAGTCTGTGTTGGCTTTCGGTAAATCTCAAACTCATGCTTGTTACCCACCCTAGTTATTTTTAGATCTAGGAAATTAAGCGATTCGTTCTGTTCTTTCTCTAGTTTGAAATTGATTTTAGGGTGTTTTGTGTTCAAGGTATTGACAAATGAGTCTAGTTGTCTAAATGTACCTGTCCAGCATATAATGATGTCATCTACATACCGGTAATAATAAAGTATGTTTCTCTTCCCAACTATATGATTACGTTCAAAATTATCCATGAAAATATCAGCTAGCAAAGGACTCAATGGTAAACCCATTGCTAAGCCTTCCTTTTGTTGGTAAAATGCACCATCAAACATGAAATAATTTTGACGCATGCATACTGCTGTTAATTCCAATAATTGTAATTTTTCCCCTGGATGAAGACGTTGCATGTCCATGAAGTCTGAAATGAACTGAAGACATTCAGGGTACGGAACGTTAGAGAAAAGACTGTCCACATCCAGAGAAATCAATTTTGCATTGCTGGGAAGAGAAACATCCTTAATCCGCTCTATAAGATCCAAACTATTTTTCAGAACAAATTTGGGATTAAAAGCTGTCTTATCCCTAAGAAGATCGTTAAGACGTTTGGATAAATTATATGCTGGAGCCCCAATATAACAAACAACAGGACGAATCGGTACATTTTCTTTGTGAATTTTAGGCAATCCATACAAAATCGGTGGCAGTGGATTCATAGGTGCAATTTTACTCTTTTCAACCTCTGGATTTGTAAAAATAAAAGATGACTCCGACACTGCCTTCTTGACCTCCGTCACAAATATTTAAAGGCCTAGCCTATAAATACGGAGCGTTTTTGCGGAGACGGTCACTTGCATTTGGGAGCCTGAGGATGCCTCGTGTTAGAGGCGAAACGCGTCGCGTGTTTTCTCACACAAGTATTGGTGTTGGTGGTGGTGTGTTCGTGTCTTGCTTCTGCTTGAAAAAGTGAGAGGGAGGGAGGGCGGTGCATTAGCTAACCGCATGGTGCTTGTGGAATTTTTGGCGGAATTCAGCAAAGTAATTTTAACTTTTTAATTCTTTTATTTTTGATAATACCCGGTCCAATGTTTTGCCCACGTCATTTAAATTTTTACCCACCATAAAAATATTATCAATAAAAACCACTACGTTAGGTATATCACACAACAGCTTACTTATAAGCCGCTGAAAAGATCCTGGTGCTGTGCTCACCCCATAAGGTAGAAACGAATACTTAAATATACCTTGTTCTGTATTGATTACAGTCAGTTCTTGTGACTCAGGATTCAACGGTGCTTGTAAGTAAGCCACTTTTAAGTCTAATTCACAATAGTATTCACCCCCTTTTAATGTTTCAAAAATTGTCTCCATTCGAGGCAGTGGGTAATGGTCAATTTCTAAATGTGGGTTTAAAGTAACTTTATAGTCACCACATAATCTTATTGATCCATCTGGTTTAAGTATAGGCACCACAGGTGTCCCCCAGTCACTGTAGTTTACTGGCTCAATTCTTTTATTTTCCAGTAACCGTTCAATTTCTAGTTTTACTTTGCCTTTTATTGCAAATGGCTCTTGCCAAGCTGGCAAAAACTTTGGCTTGGCAACATTTTTTAATTTTAATGTTATACACTCTTCTTTAAAATCGCCCTATCCCGGAGTGAAGACTTCTTTGAAAGCATCCCTTATCTTAGCTATTTGTTCAACATTGTTTACATTAACTTCACATTTATTGTCAAGATTTATTTTGCTCTCAACCTGTTAGGCAATATTTAACGGCCACAAGTTTAATATACTTAGCCAGTCTCTACCTATGACTCTTGGTCTATCATTTTCCACAATATACACTTGTCCCCTAAATTCTTTTGAATTTTTCCATGCAATAGACAAATTATCTACCACACCTATCGGCTTTGAAACAGATTGATCAAAATTTTTGTACATAATATTACATGGTTTTATTTCTTTTTCTGGAATTAAATTGTTTTTGTCATTAAAAGTGATTGTTGAAAGGCCTTTTCCCAGCAGTGGGACACAGCCATGGCTAATTAAAAAAAAAAGTGATTGTACTGACCTCGGATCCTGTGTCTAACTCGAAAGAAACTGCTTTACCTTGCATCAATACTTCCATACACTGGGGTGGTACTTTCCCGCGGTTGCATCTGTTGACATACATTGTGCAAGCATCTGTTTCATCACTATCAACTGGTTCCCTGGAAAATAATTTCTGAACACTTTCTTCTATACCCCGGATGTCTGATTCCCTTGGTTCCACAACTTCAACAAGTCTAGTATCTCGTTGCGTACACATCTTGCAGATGTGGCCCTGTTATCCACATTCGGAACAATGTTTATTCCTTAGTGTACACTCTGGCCTTGTGTGATCATCTTTTCCACACGCATAACATTTTATCGGCTTTGGATCTCTAGCCGACGTCCCAGGATTTGGTCTCCTTTGATCAGGTTTGGCTTTTCTTCTTTGCCAGTTTTCTGCCCAGTCTCTTTAGTACGTGAAACATCTCCTGACATGGCGGGGACATTTTCACAGCTTCCTCACACTTTGATTTTTCAATTGCCACTTCCACGGTTCGCGCTAACGTAATTAATTTCTCCAACGATAATTCTGCATTTTTAATTAGTTCAAACTTTATTAATTTCTGCTGTACTCCATCGATTAATTTCTCCTTTACTTGGTCTTCTTCATCTTTGAATTTACATCTCCTGGCCAACTTCTTCAATTGCATGACATACTCTTCAATTTTTTCTTCAGCGTTTTGGTTTCTTGCTCGAAAAATTGTTCTGTCTATCACAGGGGATGTAGACTTTGTGTATTTATCCCGTAATAATTTTAATAAGTCGTCGAAATCTTTCTTTATTGGCAAGTTAGGGGAGCTTACTAAATAGCTTATGATACTAAATAGCATAAGCTATTTAGTATCTCATATAATAGCATAAGCTATTTAGTATATCCATTAGTATACATTTGCTGTTATGTTTGTATGTAACAGTGGGGTTCTTTTTTCTTTTGGTATATCATTTAAAATAACTACGCCTTTGATTTGCTGTTCAAAAAGTTCCCAGTCAATCTTGCCATCAAACTTGTCCAAGTTAAGGTTCATTTTGTTTTGAGCTGAGATTACGGCGTCCACTTTCTGGTATATGTAATCCGGGAAGGCTTTGTTTAGCACTAACTCCCTCACCGTGTCTCTCAACACTTTAATTGTATTTTTCGGGCACTCAGCATTTATTTCCTTCACTATACACTGTAGTTGTTCTTTGGTTAATTTTTGTATCCAACTTGTTCGTGTTTCTTTAATTTCCTTCGCAAATTCTATGCAAATATTCATTTAGAGGTTGAATAGGTTAATTTTCCTTGTGAATCACTTTGTTTTTTTTTTTTACAGGTGAAGTCTATGGCCGTCTACAATAATGCCAACACTACGACATTAATTTCTGTCGAGTCTAGTCGGTATTGCAGCGCCCCACCCCTAGGTTCACCTAGCGTCAATTTGCGCCGTAGATAGAGTAGAACTATAGATCAAGGCACAGTGTAACCGTTTTTACGTCGGTGAATATTATTTGTTTGTGTGCGTGAATGTTGCCACAGTAAAAGTGAATTGCCATAATGTGGGGTAAAATATTTCAGTCGTTCATAGGCCATGAATAGCAATGCAGATTTAGTTTTGAATTTTATTAATCATACAACATGTCTGACAATTGTTTGTAAAACGTAGCAAACGTTTTATAAACAATTGTCATTTTGTATAATTAAAAATACGTTTTATTTTACACGTTTAAATTTTACAAGTTAGGGCGCTTAGGGACGCTATCTAGGACCACCAATGGAATACAATCATAAACTGTTTTATTAATATGTTTTTTTCATCTAAAAATTCACCATATAAAAATTCTTTCGAAGGGTACCTCACACCACCAAAATGTACATTTAGTCGAAATTTAGAGAGGATTTAAAAACCTATTTAGAGGCTAAAAATTTCACCCATGCCGGGATTCGAACCCGCAACCTCTGGCTATCCGTACCAGCGCTCTACCAATTGAGCCAATGGGCGACTCACGGCATCAGTGAAATTTCGAACCTCTTTACAATATTCTCTGTATTACGTACAGGCAGCGACATCTGACTTAAGCAAATTGCATTACTAATTAATTTGTTCCTTAGCACGGGTTAGTGCATTAAAAATAAAAATAGTGTAATCATGTGGGTACAGTGATATCGTTCCGATGTTAAACCTAACTGCAAAGTAGGTAGTCGGGGCTGTAAGTAATGCAATTTGCTTAAGTCAGATGTCGCTGCCTGTACGTAATACAGAGAATATTGTAAAGAGGTTCGAAATTTCACTGATGCCGTGAGTCGCCCATTGGCTCAATTGGTAGAGCGCTGGTACGGATAGCCAGAGGTTGCGGGTTCGAATCCCGGCATGGGTGAAATTTTTAGCCTCTAAATAGGTTTTTAAATTTGTTCCTTAGCACGGGTTAGTGCATTAAAAATAAAAATAGTGTAATTTAGAGAGGATATTCGAGCATTTGATGTAGGTGACCAGTTCTCTCTTATAGATGCTAGCACCCATTTTTCCAGAACAGGACTATTTTGAAGAAATCTGGAATAGAAACATTGCTAATATTAATAAATATTGTAATACATTAAAATATAATAAGTAATAACTTTAGTATTCCTTATTATTCGCGATACTCATACATAGTTGTATATTGAACGGGTCAATTATTTATTAGGGAAATAAGGTAATTCCGTTTTACCTAATAAACAATCGCGGCTAGACGGTATTGTACGAGATTCATTGATACAAATTCAAATTTGAATTCTATACTGAATTCAAGGGCACATTGCTTGCGGCAGAATGCACAAAAACACCGAAAGGGTTCTTGCGATAAATTCGAGTTGACACATTTTCTGCTGAGTGGAATGAATGTTGAAAAATTATATGGGCAACAAGTCACATAGGAAGACGATGCAGCTATCTAACAAAGTGTTATATATGTAGGTAGTGGTAACTGCGCTTACCAACGCGCTTGACCGTTATCCAATAAAAAGACAGTGTGCTAATGGCCGGCTTTTAATTCACACGTGCCCCACGTCACAGATATAACAATGGCGACTTCGTCGGATAAAATACCCACAAACGTACAAGTAAAAATGGCGCAAATCGGAATACTGCCAAGTTTTGACCATACAACACAGTCATGGCAAACGTACAGAAACAGGATTCAACAATGGTTTATTGCGAACGACTTGGAGGCAGAAGCAAATCCAGTGAAGAAGCGGGCAATTTTACTGAGCGCACTCAGCGATGGTACCTACAAACTCGCGAGCGACCTAGCTTTGCCAAAACAGTTAGAAACGGTGCCATTCGAAGAAATCATCGAAATACTGGACACTCATTTTATTCCCAAGATAAAAGGGTTCGGCGATCGGTTTAAATTCTACGCTGCAACACAGGACTTGGGAGAATCATTTACACAATGGGCTGCGAGATTGCGCGGACTTACGGCGAATTGCAAGTTTTTTAAGGTAGAAGAAGCACTTTGCGACCGATTCCTGATGGGGATGCTACCTGGACCAGAAAGAGAGAAGTTGTTCGCGCAAGGACTTGATGAATTAACGCTAGCAAAGGCTATAGAACTAGCAGAAAGTATGAAGAATGCACGCGCGATGACAGCTGCAGCCACGTCGGGACAGCAGGGCTCGGCGCAGGGAAACCAGCAGTTGTACAAGATCGTACAAAGTGCAAAAAGTGCAAGCGTTAACAAAGAACAGTGTCAAGTATGCGGTCTTAGAAATCACAAGAGTGAGAATTGTCGTTATTCGAAATATAAATGCAAAAAATGTAATGAAAAAGGTCATTTGCGTCGTATGTGCACGAAATTAAATTTCATCGAAAATGAAGGTAGTTTGGTTGGCTCCGGAGACGGCGATGATGGTGAGTTATTTCATATCCGTTCCCTCAATGGCGAGCCTATGACAGAATTTGTATTGGTTCAAGACGTACGAATGAAGTTCCAATTGGACAGTGGATCAGCGGTGACAGTTATTTCCGATCAGACATACAAACAAAATTTCTCTGATTTCCCTTTAACTCCCACTAAAAAACGCTTGCTTACATATACAGGATCAAATATTAAGTGTTTAGGCACTATAAGCCTACCGTTTACATATTTAGATCGAACAAAAATCTTTAAGGTTTACGTAATATGTGACGGCGGACCACCACTGTTAGGTCGCGACTTCATTGCAACCTTCGAGTTAGAAATGTTGCCGATACATTTTTGCGAACAATTAGCCATAGAAAAGCAGTTACAATCTAACTACCCCTTAGTATTTTCCAAAACGTTGGGTAAATTTAAAGAGTATAAAATAAAGATACACCTTAAAGACAACGCTAAACCTGTGTTTATTAAAGCGAGACCGGTGGCCTACGCACTTAAAGATAAAATCACAGAGGAGATAGATAGGCTGGTGAGTGTAGGTATACTGCAGCCGGTCGAGTATTCTGAATATGCCTCTCCCATTGTCCCCGTATTAAAGCATAATGGTTCTCTTAGACTGTGCGCCGATTATTCAGTTTCAATAAATAAACAGTTAAAAGTGGAACAATACCCACTTCCGACTGCACATGAGCTTTTCACGAAGTTACATGGAGGTGAACAGTTTACAAAACTGGATTTATCACAGGCGTATGCACAGATCCAGCTGGACGAAGAGTCACAAGGCTTAACTTGCATTAACACACACAGGGGCCTTTTCAAGTATACTAGGTTGGTGTTCGGTTTAGCAAGTGCCCCAGCAATATTTCAGCGGATAGTTGACAGCATTCTTTCAGGAATGGAAGGGGTATTGTTTTTACTCGATGACATTTTAGTTACAGGTGTAAATAAAACCCAACACATGGAGCGGTTAAACAGGGTGCTACAAAAGTTACAAGATGTAGGTTTAACTCTTCAGCAAGAAAAATGCGAGTTTTTCAAAGATGAAATTGAATACCTCGGTTACATTATAAATAAACACGGATTAAAAAAATCACCAAAAAAAATTGAAGCTATTTTAGGTGCACCTATACCTACTAATGTAACAAAGTTACAATCATTTCTGGGTTTAGTAAATTACTATCGTAACTTTGTGCCAAATGCATCCTCTATACTCAGTCCTTTATACAATTTACTTCAGAAAGGAAGTATTTGGTGCTGGAACGAAAAACATCAAAACGCCTTTGACACAATGAAAACATGCCTTACATCAGATTTAATTCTAACGCATTTTAATCACAATGCGAAAATTATTTTGACGGTGGACGCCTCGCCAACCGGTTTAGGCGCGATTCTATCACAAGTCGATGATAAGGGCATCGAACGGCCTGTCGCATTTGCTTCGCGCACATTAAATAAAGCTGAACAAAATTACGCGCAGATTCAGAAGGAAGCAACCGCCATTATTTTTGGAATACGGCGTTTCCATCAATATTTATATGGCAGGACCGATCCGTTCGTATTGCGCACCGACCATAAGCCATTATTGTCCATTTTCGGTCCCTACAAAGGTATACCAGAGGTTACCGCTAATAGGTTACAAAGGTACGCAATGTTTCTGAGTGCATATAACTACTCGATTGAATACATAAGCAGTGCTAATAATACCGCGGACTACTTGTCGCGCGCGAGCCTACCGGACTGTGACTCATCGCAAGTCGTACAGAGTGATGCGCTCAGAAACATGGAGGACCGCGCGTCCTATATAAATTTTGTAACGGATAATAGTATGCCTATTACACTTTCTTTACTTCGTTCGGAAACACAAAGGGATAGTACATTACAAGAGGTAATTAAGTGCATTAACAATGGTTGGCCGCGAAAAATAAACAAACCTGAATTACAACCATTTTATCATTGTAGAACTGAATTGTCATACGAAGGGGGATGTATTATGAGGGGACACAAATTAGTAATTCCCGAGAAATTAATACCAAGTGTTTTAGATGAATTACACAAATCGCACTTAGGTATCGTTAAGTGTAAAGCCGAAGCACGCAGTAGGTTGTGGTTCCCGGGAATAGATAAAGCTATTGAAACAAAAATAGCCTCTTGCAGCATTTGTGCCCAGCTCCGACCATTACCAGCAAAAGCACCACTTGCCGTGTGGCCTTACCCACCGAAACCCTTTCACAGAATACACCTGGACTTTTTGGGTCCCCTAAACGGCAGCACGTATTTAGTGATAGTAGATGCATATTCGAAATGGGTCGAGGTTTACTGCATGACCAGCCTGTCTACTCCATCAGTTTTGGTTAAATTGCAAGATTTTATTTCAAGATTCGGCATACCCCATACGCTGGTAAGCGACAATGGGACTGCCTTTGTTTCACATGAGTTCGAGTTGTTTTGTGTGTCGAACGGAATTAAACACGTCACCTCACCCACTTACCATCCGGAAAGTAACGGACAGGCAGAGAGTTTCGTAAAAATTATTAAAAAAGGACTAAAAACCAGTATTTTATTAAACCAAAACAAAGAACAAACTTATGTAAATTTGTTGAAATACCTATTTGACTACAGGAATTCAGTAAATATGACCACCGGTTTTTCTCCTGCAGAAATAATTTTTGGTTCGAAACTTCATTCACGTCTTGATTTGCTTGTGAACACACCGCCACCGCCGCCGCCGTCATCGGAGCCAATCGGTACTAATGTAAGAATTAAACAGTCTTTACAGAGTGAAAACTACGGGGGCACAAACTTGCAAATCTTTAGCCCTAACGATGTAGTATTATACAGACAACCGTGGAATCGACAAAATTCTTGGAGAAAAGGAATTATATTAAAAAAAATTGGTAAAGTTTTGTACCAGATCAAAGATTTGGCCACTTCAACAATTCACAAAAAAACACAAAAATCAGTTGATATTGTATAAAGGGAACGACAACAACATAGACGTTTCTTCAGAAATAGACACGCAAGATGCAATTGGGAACAGACTCGAAGACAATATAAGTGACCTGAGATCACCGCCGCCGCTATCGCCGGGGGAAGAGAATAGAGGTCAAACCCCAGCTGCTGCCACCGCCACAGCCGCTGCCGCCTCCGCCGCCGCTAGCGCCACGACCGGTACCGACAGCATTGACCAGACCGAGCCGGTTCCCTCAACAGAAGACGAGGTAGAAGAGTTCCATGAAGCGAGTGAAAGCCCAGAGGAACGGCCACAACAGCCAGAGGACCGTCAAGCAGGAGCAATGTTGTTGCGTCCTCTTAGTAGGGTTAATTATAAACCATTTTTGTAGTATTAGGTAATAATAGTTAATAGTCTTAGCTTACTTATTATTTGCAGACTAGAGGGAGGAAATGTTATATATGTAGGTAGTGGTAACTGCGCTTACCAACGCGCTTGACCGTTATCCAATAAAAAGACAGTGTGCTAATGGCCGGCTTTTAATTCGCACGTGCCCCACGTCACAGATATAACACAAAGCATCAGGATATTATATTTGATAATTCAGTGCTGTAGCCGAAAGTTTCTGTGTCTATTGTTTTGATTATAGATTTCCATATCAACCCTTGTATGTCCTTATCCCTGGGGCACGGGTCTCTTCCTGCATCGCAGGAAGGTTAGGCCATACTCCACCGCAGGGGCCAAGCCCGGGTTATAGTTTTAGGTACATTGATTTTAATAACGATACATTAAATATTAAAGATTCATAATATATTTTGATTACGTTTGTAACTTAATATCTGTACAAGGACAAGCCGTCGAAGTCTGGGACTTCGAGTTAAGTAATGATCACGCAGCGTTGCCAGATATACGATTTAAATCGTATTCATACGATGTTTTACATTTATTTTGCATGTAAGATACAGGGGCAGAAATCGTACGTAAACATACGACTTTTTTTAGATTTTATTCAACCAAAGTACTAATACCAACATAGCACGTCACTATTTATTCTTTTACTTACTGAGTAACAACCCTTAAGGTAAATCTAACTAATGTTAGACGTTACCGGTTACTCGTTTTTGTAACACAGATTATGAACGCTGCTTCAGTTCAGTCAATCTTCTTAAAACAAAGATCCCAAATAGGCTGAGCAATGAAACTCTAAACGGCACACTTTTGGCAAAACAACATATTAAGCGCTATGGGTGTTGTGTGGATTTTTCTCAAACAAGAGCAATAATATTAACATTACAGTAAAACCCTTTACGGGGATAAATAAAAACCTAAAAATAGTGTGTTTATGTTTAATCGATTGTTTACTTTAAAGTAATAAAACAAAGGTTTTGAAAACGTACTGCTTTTTTAGCAGCCTTCTTAGGTAATACTACTTTTTATTTACCCATCGTACGATCGCTTATAACATCTGCTAACACGGTCACGTAATGATCGGGATTTTCGACATAAACGGATGGCAACATTTTTTTACTCTTCGGTTTTTTAGGTTAGGAAAGTAAATTCTATTAAATTGCTTTTCTTACGGACTAGTTGCAAAGCTACTAGTTGAAACATAACTAAAATACTCAACATAAGGCAACTTTGGGCTTAACAATAATTGAAACACAATTATTACTTACCTATGTAAGGAAACTTCCCCCAAAGCTCTTTCTTAACGATTTCTGCATACGAGTACACTACAATTCACCATACTTTCTCTATTTAGGTCACTTTTAATATATCATTTCACAAATACACGGTTGCTCTTCGAAACGGCTAGCGTAGCGTTAATTAAGATCACATTTTCAAAATCTTGTTGTTTGTTTGCCCCCAGAAACGTCAACTTGACACTGGGGGCAAACAAAAAAAGTAGTTACACTTTTGCTGTTTACTCTATCTCTTTCTCACCCATGATCGCTACGAAGTTTGTTTCATTTAAAACTTGTATGTGTGCGCTGTGGCTTGCTCTATAGTTTTACTCCCTCTACGATTTGCGCAAACGCTTTGTTTTAATTTTTAGGTTATGCTCGCCTTTGAGTATTTACTACTTCGTATAGAGAGGACATCGCGACTAACCTTTTTACGAAACGCAATGCAGTAGAACTAATAGCAGTCCATTTTAGGTGCAATTAGTCCACGACGAGCACTTGCCGAAAACACGACTAATATACTTTACGAAAATGCCGGCATGTATTCTTCGATATTGCAATAACTACTCACCAAAAATAAAAAAGACTGACGGAATCACTTTTCATCAGTAAGTTCTGCAAAAATCTTGATAAAACTATAGTTACAGAATAATTTTATTTTTTTTCTGCTCTGTCAAAGCGGGCGGCGAAAATGGCGGTAATTTCATAGATTAAAAAAAAAACAGAAGTTTCAAGCGCACTTACCTTACATCATACAGTGACGACATTATTGTCGTCACTGTATGATGTTGTTTTAGGTTTAGGGTATTCACAATTATATTTTTTGTAGGTTTTGTAGGTTTCGCTTGAGCGATGACAGGAGAGTGTCCGAGAAACCCGAAGAGACGAAACATACATTTGCCTTTGAACAACACACACATTTTTGTTCTGCGCATTTCAAGGAAAGTCACGAATACAAGAGCAAAATAGGACGACTTTTTCTAAAAATGTGTACAGTGCAGTGCGATAACGTAATTAGTTACTTTATTCTGTATTATTTATGTGCATTAGAGAACACAAATGCACGCCAATAATGCGTAATAAAATAACACCATTATTTGTAAAGTAATTGAAAAGCTACTTATTTCTTCCTCGGTCACACAAAATAGATGGTAGAATCTAAATATAGTGTCAGATGCCTCTCGCTGACCGGCATTTGTGTGTGTCTTTATTTATGTGGTGGTCTTTCCATTACATTATATTTGTCTCTATGAAATAAGGACAGTTCAATTCGAATAGTGGTTTACCCAGATCTGAATTAATATTGGTGTATATTAATAAAGACCTTCTTTCAACGAGAGTATAATAATAAAAATTACGGATTGCAATTATTATTAGGTATATTCTTTATGTAGTTGAAATGATATTAAAGAGGTAAAGAAAGGAAAATGAAATAGTGTTGAAGATTACTCTTTTGTCCTATTTTCGTTGCAAGTCTACAACGTAATTCAATTATGTACTTTAGTTAATAGTGGTCCCTATAAAAGTGCGCGTCATGTTATGAAAACCGCACTTTTTTAAATAGTTAGCTATTGTGTTACAACCTATACGTACTCGTATGTAATATAAATTTGCTATTCATTTTATCGGCAAAATTTGTCAGAGCTTGTCAACGTATATAGAGAATTGAAGAGAGTGAGGCTTCTTTGACACTGGCTTATAGTCTATTTACTGCTATCAAGGTCAGTGTTACCATGTAGAGATTAGTCGACCGGCACAAATATCTGTGAAAATAAAAAATCTCACGATTTCTGTCGAGTTCAATAACATAATTTGAAATTCTACTTAGGTGTAAACATATTAATACAGTGAATACATTTTTTGAATCCACTAAAGTGATACAAATTCAGTTGAAGGGTTTTATGTCGTGCGCTTAAATATCACTGTTGGCAACACTGCTTCTTGAAAAGTGCGACACAAATTTTGTTCGGGAAGTCCGCTCTATACGAAGTAGTATATACTCTAAGATGCTCGCCTGTTTTGTTTTCGCCGAATACTTGTGTATATTTGCAAATCCTCGTCGCCAATTTGTTATATTTGTAGATGAGGTGTTTGTGGGTTTTAACACTACTATTTTAAAACCCTGAAATACTGATATTTACGTTTATTTAATTATTTACATCGGAAACAAGAAAACACAACTTAGCCATTCTGTGGCATAGACTAAAACCGAAAATCAGTGTTGTCATGTATGACAGTACTCCAGTATATGTCCATATACCGAAAGAAAAGAGGCGTAAGTGGGACCCTAAAGGTGAAAAGGGTATGTATTTTAGTCAGTTATGGCGAGACCACAAAAGGATACAGAGTGTTTTTCCCACAAAAAAATGATGTAGAAACGAAAAGGGACATTGTTTTTGTGAAAGAAAATAAAGAACAAGAACTAGAGTCGACAATGGTGCCATGTGTCTACAACCAAGTGGAGGACTTCTCCGAGCATCAAGATGCAGCTGATGCTGAAGATCAAGCACAAGATGGGGATTTTGTTGACGATCAAGGTGTTGAAGGGGATGATAACACAGTGAATACCATACAGAGCGATTCTGATATGTAGTGTATAAATGCTGAAAGTGCTGAAAATCCACCAATAAACTCTGAAAACAAACGTGTCAGAAAGCAGACTCAATTCTTTAATTGTAATAATGTTTTGGTAGAATATTGTGAGCCTAAATCGTATGAGGAGGCCATGAGGAGTCCAGAGGCATCTGAGTGGAAGAAGGCAATCCAGAGGGAACTACAGACATTAAAAGAAAATAATACTTGGTCGGTAAGTGATCTACCAGGTAATCAGAAAGCTATTAGTACTAAATGGGTGTTTAAAATAAAACAAAACAGCAGTGATATTCAATACTTGGTAGCACGAGGCTTCGAGCAGGAAAATGTATTGAGTTATAGCGAAATATATGCCCCCGTGGCTAAGTTGGCTGAGACTGTTTATAGCTATTGCAACTAAATTTAACTTACCTGTATACCAAATGTAGGTTACGGGAGCATTACTATATGAGGAAATAAATGAAAATGTATACATCAGCTTACCTGATGGAGCCTATGAAAATAGCAAGTGAATTGTAAAGCTAAATAAAGCCTTGTAAGGCTTAAAGAAGTCACCAAAGTACTGGAATGATAAATTCAACTCTGTGCTAATTAGAGAAGGTTTTAAAAGATCAGAATGTGATCCATGCTTGTATTCTAAATGTTTCTGTGAAGATTCTGTGTCTTATTTAAAATCAATATTAAACAAGGAATTTAAAATGAAAGATTTCGGTTTGTTCTCTGACTTTTTAGGAATTAATGTAAAAAAAAATTTAGAAATACGTGTTACAGTATTAAGTCAAAAAATGATCTGTAAAATGTTCATAAAAGATTCAATATGTATGAATGTAAACCAATTAGCACACCTATGGACCAAAATTTTAATGTTAAGGAACTTGAAAATAATAAGTGTACAACTGAAACTGAAAATGTATGTAGACAAATAATTGGATGTTTGATGTATGCAGCTTGTGGTACCAGACCAGACCATGTGCTACAATATTAATTTTAATTAGATATCAAGATAGGGTCAGTAAAATGTTGTTAGTAGCTTTGAAGAGAGTTCTGCGATACACTAAACACACATTAGACTATAAATTGGTCTATAATTGTAATGATAATGAGTTGGTGGGATTTTGTGATGCTGATTAGGGAGGGGACATCAAAGATAGAAAGTATACTACAGGCTACTGCTTTAAGTATGCAAACTGCCTGATATCTTGGTGCTCAAAGAAGCAAAGTACAGTGAGTATTTCTTCCACCGAGGCCGAATATGTAGTAATGAGTATGGCAGGAGCTGAGGCATGTTGGCTGAGCAATATGCTATTTTATTTTGTGATAATCAGTCGATGGTTATTGCTAATACTAACAATATTAAAAGATTGAAACACATAGATATTAAATATCACTTTATTAGGCAACTTATTGAGAAACAAAGGGTGTGTATTAAATATGTGAAAACTGAAAAGCAAATTGCTGATATAATATGTTGACCAAAGCTTTGAGAAGTAATATGTTGTTAAAATTTGTAAATATGTCTGGTTTAAACTAACTCAACTTAATAGAATATTATTAGAATACCTATTGTTATATATAGTAGTTGCAAAAGTTCATTCAATTTTCACAGGAGATAAGTAGTTCAAGTTAATAATAGTTATGTATTCAGATTATTACATTGAGAGGGGGTGTTAAAAAAAGGTGCAATGTAATATGGTCTAGGTGCGAGTGAGGCTAGCTCTCTCTCTTCTGTCATGGCGATTGTTCTGTGGTTGTGTTACGAGTTCGTTGAGATTAATAAATAAATTTTGTAAAGTTTAAGCCCATCTTTCATTTATATTTCATCTGTTTTCATATCCGAAACTCTCACCACAAAGTCACAAAAATTGTTCTATTTGGCTAGAACATTCCAGAAACAATACCACTAGGTATGCATTCTGCTGGTCCTCGCATGGTATTATCTATCTGCGCAAGGATGAAAAGTCTCCTCACATTAAAATCTTAACAGAGCATGACATTGAACGCCTAAGGATGTCTGAATGACTGGGGGTTGGAGTGGTTACTTTTCGCAATTTAAGGCGTGATATAGCTTATACGCCACTTCTATTTTGTCTTCTAATGCATGTATTTAGTCAACTGTCTATTAAATTCAACATGTTCTACTCAATCTCATGGAAAACACTCCACACATACTTAATATCTAGGGATTTTATGAGAAATAAAAATATACATGAAAAGTACACTAAAAAAATCAGCAATCCTAAAATAAATATTTACTTCATCGAATCACGTCTCCAATTAACTTTAATACTTTATACTTATTTCGGCTCTGGGATTTTCTTTTCACTTGCCTATCAGCTGAATCAATTTTACTCGTCAAATAGAAATGGCTAACTTGAATAATTTATCAAATGACATTGATAGTCTTGTTGTTTCCGAATCGTGCACATGTATTGTGGATGATTGTAAAATCATTTTCCCCACTCAGCCCTCGTTGTCTATTCTGACACAAAACATTCGGAGCTTTAATTGTAATTTTAATGGATTTTAAGTTTTACTGAAAAGATTAGGGATAAATTTCGATGTTCTGATTCTCACCGGCTATCAACTACTTCCTCTATTCCATTGATTGATGGATACTGTTCCTTTGCGAGTACATTTTACTTTATACTTTATTTTGACTTTATAATACATCGTGCTTAAGTTATTCACATGACAAATGATATTTACTAGACAATTCGTCATATAGACCTCTGTTGCCGAACTGAGCAACAGCCTGTGTTTCGGCAAACAGCGCCACTCCCTCCGGTAACACTTATTTGCCAGTATCTATTTCGGTGTTACATGATGTGTATATATTATGATTTCATACAAACACAAGTTTAAGTTGTAAAAAGCTTAAAAAGTTAAAGTTATTATTTAACAAGACCAAAACAATAAAAGAGACAAAAACCGTATAAGGTGGTGTTAAAATGTGTTCCTCTTAGGTGTGTTATATGTAAAAATGTGTTGTAAATGTGTAAAAGGGTGTGTAAATTGTAGCGTGTGTAAGGAAGTCCTCTCTTTGTGTATAGTGAGTGTGTATGAGTGTGTGTGTGTGAGAGGGTGAATGTTATTCTTCCAATATTTAACATCTACTAACAGAAGCAAAGTATCTTAAGTATCTTTATAAGCTAGAAAGAATTTAATAAATCATGTGAGGCAATATTCAGACAGCCATTTTTAGTTTTATTCAGTACAGCTTTTATGAGATTATTTTTAAAAAAGATTCTGTTTCGTCGTAAGTCATCTTTTGCAAGATATTGTACGTTTCCCTACTACATGCTTATTTATTCAGTGGGTATATATAATGAAGTTTATTTATTTTATTGTAACAGTAGGGTCCCAAAAAGTTAAAAAATCTCTGTCCAAAAGAAGTGCGGTATTTGCGAGATTGGCATACCTTGTATTTCCTTCGTTTCTCTAACAATTTCCGATCAAAGGAAAGTAGACAATGTTGTTTTAAAATTATATTTTGAAGAAACAGTTGTCGTACACTCAATACATCACATCTCAATACTCAATACATGATTTATATAAGTCAGCCGTTGGAAAAAGAAAAAGCTTAAATCTACTTACTTTGAGCACAGCACGTTGTGCAATTTCTAATTTTTTTAAAGCCGTCTTAGAAGTGCCACCCCACGAAGAAATGCAATATGTGAGTATCGATTGGCAAAGAGCAAAATAAATTTGCTTCAGGTGATGTGACTCTACAAGATTTCTAATATGTCTAAAAATGAGGATTAATTTCCTGACTCTTGTACTCAACATCTCGATGTGGTCTTTAAAATTTAGATTTTGGTCAATTGTTACACCCAAATATTTTATCGAAGGTACTCTCTTCAAGGAGTTGCAGGAGCACTGATCAAGGGCAAGACATTCATGGGCAATGATTTTGTGATGATCTCTTAACTGTACACTGTCTCGTATTGAAAATACCATAAATTTAGATTTTTCTGTATTAAGTGTGAACTTGTTTAGGTGTAACCACTCACTGATACTGTCGAAATCAAGTTGAACATCAGCAAAGACCCCATCCCAACTTTCAGCAGTAAACAACAAGGCTGTGTCATCGGCATATGATAGGATTTTACCTTGTTTTGGTGTTAAACTAAAGATATCGTTAATGTAAACCAAAAATAGTATCGGACCTAATATGCTACCTAATATAATACCGACAGTAACTGGCACTTCAGTACTGATACAGTTTCCAATTCTGACACATTGTCTTCTACCTGTTAGATAGTTGTTAGAAGCTGTAACTGAGTTCCTCTTACACCTATCCTATCAAGTTTATTAATCAGTAGGGGAATCGAGACCGTGTCAAACGCTTTCGCCAAGTCGAGAAACACTGATATGCATTTTTTGCCTTTGTCAAGATTCTCGGAAATGAAATTAACCAGCGTTTGGACGGCCCCGTCTGTAGACTTTCCTCTTCGAAAGCCATACTGACTATCTGACTGATAGGATTTGATTATCTTCTAGGTAATGCATCAGTCTTGAGTTTATGATCTTCTCTAAGAGCTTGGGAATAGCAGGTAAGATTGATATTGGTCTGTAGTTGGTAATGCTTTTTCGGTCTCCACTTTTATGAATTGGAATGACCACAGACTGCTTAAGTGATGGAGGAAGAATGCCTTTGTCCAAGCACATGTTGAAGATGTGAGTCAGTGGTGGGATAAGAAATTTAGAATAAGTTTTTAGTATTTTGTTTGAAATTTTATCCCATCCAACAGCGCTACTATCTTTCAAACCAATTATTAAGCGATTAACTTGTTGCATGTCAGTGTTATCCAAGACTAACGATTTGATTCTAACATCACCAAGATAGCCTGAATTTGCTAACGGAGGTTGTAAGTTATTAGTAGATAGGCTCTGAAATTTTTCAGCCAAATTTTTACCCACGTTAGCAAAAAATTCATTAACCCTTTCAACTGACTCCAGTGTGGTGGAAGATACCTTTAAAAGTTCTTTAGCTCAGGTTTTTCTTTGTATTAATAATGGTTTTAACGGCTTCCCAGAGTTTTTTGCTGTTATTTCCAGCTTTTTTAATTTGTTCCTTTTCGTATGTCCGTCTAATTTTTTTTATAAGCGAGTTGCAGTAATTTCTATAGCGTAAATAAGTTGATTTAATAATTTCGTTATTTTGAAATTTTCTAGACTTTTTATGTAGTTTGTCCCTATTTCGTACGCATCTTATAAGCCCCGGGGTCATCCAGGGTTTTATGACTTTGTTGCGACTTGACAAAGCTACTGTCTGCGAGTTCCTCTCTATGGCTGCTTGTACAGACGTTGTCAAGTATTCAATTGCCATGATCGGGTCTTGAGATTCGTATACTGTATTGAGATCTATTGATTTTATGTCAGAGCTAAGTCCTTCCATGTTTAATTTAATTTTGTGGGTGATAGAAAAGTCCCGGTTTTGCTTGTGCTTAAGACAAAACAGTATTACCTTATGATCAGTTATGGTAGTTTCAAGGACATAAGTGGTGGAAGGATTCATACTTTTTAGTAAAACGTGGTCAATACACGAGCCACTAGCGTCTCTAGTTACAAATGTGTGTGTAGACTGCACGCTGTGATAAGCTGTTAAAGTTAGGTATCTATCTGCGAGGTGATCCTTGTTAGCCGGTGATATATTTATATTTATGTCACCTACCACGATGATATTTTTATATTTAGAAAGTTCATTTAAAGTTGAATCCAGAGAAGTTAAAAATGTATCTATGTTTTTGTACGAAGGAGAACGATATATCGCCAAAATAGCAGTATTTTCACCAACTTTTATTGATAGACAGTTTCCTTCCCTAATTGGTGGTTCTTCAACTGAAAAGTAAGATTTTCTTTAACATAAACCACCACTCCGTCATTTTGACTCCTATTATTTTTTGTAGAGAAGCAGCTATATCCTGGTAAAATTGGTAAATTATACGCATGTGACAGCCAGCATTCCGTGAGGATTAAGATATCACATTCTACCTTCAATCTTGTAAGTAGAACCTCGAAAAAGCTCATATTTCGATTGATACTGCGTATATTTTGTGACATTATTGTAATGCACGATGTTTTAGGTGGAACCATCACACAGAATTTTTCCAGATCACAAACAAATGACCTCGAGGCTGTAATACTGTCAATATCTTTAAGGCGTATCAACTATATTTTGCAACATCTCAAAAGAAATTTCTCGGTGACACTGTTGGCTGAAATCTGTAATGTATCGTACTTTAAATACTCGTAATTTGCTGAAAAGGAAGTATTGTAAAACCGAGTTACCTTAATATATTTTTTGGAGTTGAATGAAGAGAATGAATCGAACGTTTTGGAGTGGATTTAATGTTCATGAATGAACATTAAATCCACTCCAAAACGATAATTCCTCTTCTGATAATTACCTGGCCTTAACTGCATACCACGGATTACTACCAGCCCACTATCAGATCACTCAAGAGGCTAGTGAGAGCTGTATTGATCATGTACTTCTGAAAACGAGGAGTCCATCTATAACCATCATTTCTCAATCAACTTTAACAGATCACAATACAGTAATTTGGTGTATAAAGAGGGAGCAGATGCGTCAGTATGCAGTCTTAACACGTACTATCATTGATAACGAAGGACTTAGAAATTATATAGGTAAAATCAGCTTCAAACCTATTTACGAAACAAGTGACTGTAATGTGGCAATGAGTTATATTGCAGATGAATTAAAAACAGCTGTTGAAAAAAATTCGGCGAAAATAGGCGACCTCTTTCCTGAGGAATTCGCACTTATCTGGCTGGAGTTTAAAGTTAAAAGCTCGAAGCTTCTGGAAAACGGAGGCCAATTTTTGGCAATGCTCCGGAAGTTCGTATGAATAGATTACAATATCGTCAATATATACGAAGCATTGAAGACCTTGAAGGCCTGAAAGGTCTGTATTCATCATTCATCAAGCGTTGGAAAGTTTATGGGGCATTCTTTAACCCAAACGGCATAATGGTAAATTGAAAGTGTCCTCTGGGAAACTATATGATTTGGTATGGATGGGAGTATCCGCAGTAGTTTTTATTTCATGCTGGACAGTAGTGGTATTAGTTAATTTCTTATCGGGAAAGTGGAATATATCTGAATAATCCGAGCAGACATCTCGGAGGACCCGGGTTTCTTCGTCATTGAGGTGTGATGTTCTTAATAGATTTAGTACTGACTGGGTCCGAGTATATGAGTTATTTGCTGTTTCAGTAGCATTATAATTGGTGAGTTCGCCTTCGTCAACTGGCGAGAGAGTCACTTTAAGATCAGAATTCAAGGGTATAGGGGAATCAGAGACATTCACCACTGAGATATTAATTCTTTTATTATCTTTTACCTTTACGAGGCAGTTTGCGAGTAAAAGATTGTCTGAAATTTTGTGGTCAAGGACCAGGCCTTGTTCAATGCTAGGATTTGAGACAGAACACTCGATAATACATTCTGTTTGAGGGGGAATTAGATAGGTCGGCTCGAATTTCCTTATTCTCAGGGTGTCTTTGGTATAATCAACGTTGCAACCAAAAGAGGATTATAGGTCCGACCCAATTATACCATCGTAGGGCAGGTCAATGACATTCACAGAATGGAATTTATGGTGAATGTAGTTACGAGAAGAGTCGTTTAGAAATAGCTTCATTTTGAAATGACCGGAAGCTTGTGTGATTTCGTTATTAGAATTGATTCCCTTAAGGTGAATGTAGTCACGAGAAGAGTCGTTTAGAAATAGCTTCATTTTGAAATGACCGGAAGCTTGTGTGATTTCGTTATTAGAATTGATGCCCTTAAGCTTTATAGGTTATTTCGTGAAAACGGGTCTTTTTTGGATACAACTTTTTTGATAAGGCTTACAGACGAACCTGAATCGCCCAGTAAGGATAATTGTATGTCAGAAACATAGGTTTTGATTAGAACGTGTGGTAACATTAACTTAGACGGGTCATTCGTTATTTCAAAGATAGGTTTTTCGACTTCAAATGGAGGTGGTTGGTGTATTTTTTCAGGAGCCTCTGCTGGGCGTATTGATTCAGAGGATTTAGAAGCCGTTGTTGGGCGAATGGATTCAGAGGATTTAGAAGATTGGTCTTTCCGGTGGGGCTGGTTACCCTGTGATGTAGACTGTCGTTTAATCAGATTCAGAGATAAATTAGTATCGGCTTTAGACGGTTCATTTCCCGTGCGATACTCTACGGGAAATCTTCTTCGTTTAAATTATCGACTTTGTTGATCCCTTCGTCTTGTTCTGACGAGGGTGAGACAACATGAGTAGTATAGTATTGGGAACTCTAGGACACTTTTCCGTCGTGAGGGGCTCACTGCGTTCGCCGTCACTCCTTCAAAGTGTCCTAGAGTTCCCAATACTATTGTGGGAAATATGCAATCTAGACATTTCATTACTTGTTTAAGACCTGATTAACTTACTAAAACGGAAACTCTTTTTTACTTCAGTTCATTCATAGGAATTGTTCATATAAGCGTCAAATACAACAATCACTTCATTGCACGCCTGCAGTTCTAGGTGTTAGTATCGTTTTTATTTTATTTACTCAAGAATGAAATTTATACAACAAGCGCAAACATTACGTTTGGAAAACATTTGTAGCGAATCTAACAACAAAATAAAACTACATGGAAATCTTTTACCAAATACAATTCGATGCATAATTTGTGGTCCTTTGAACTGCGGTAAAACAAACGTAAGGATAGGTCTTCTATTGCACAAAAATGGATTGCGCTACCGAAACGTTTACCTTTATTCTAAAACGCTCTTCCAGCCAAAATACGTTTTTTTAGATAAAGTGTTAAGCATGGTTCCTGAGATAAATTTCAGTAAATTTCGTGACAACGAAGAAGTGATAAGTCATCAAAATGCCAAACCTTACTCCGTAATGATATTTGATGACGTTGCTTGTGAAAAACAAAATAACATACGTGATTATTTTGCGATGGGTAGACATAAAAAGATTGATTCTTTCTATTTGAATCAAACATACAGTAAGATACCAAAGCAATTGATCAGGGATAATGCTAATTTGATTATAATTTTGAAACAGGATGACATCAATCTACGACATATTTATAACGAACATGTTAACGCAGATATGAGCTGGACACAGTTTCGAGAGATGTGCAAAAAAATATGGTGTGTGCCTTATAATTATTTGGTAATTAATAAAGATTGCGAAAAAGGTAAAGGATGTTACAGAATGAACTTTGACAAATTCGTTGTCTTTGACTAAGCATATTTGTGCTATTTATAATGAGTTACGGATCGAAGTGTCGTTACTAATCGGTTTGCGTTGCGAGAGAAAGTACATATTTTATCTCGCTATGGAAAAGATACTAAAAACACAGATTGTAGAATCTGCTGAAGCTGTAAAAAGAAAGTTTAAACAATTGAAAGATATTGACCACGATAATGATCTAGTATTGGAAAAGGTTTTCAAACCATTAACAGGTCCACTAAAAAGCATCGCCGCAAAAAATGAAAAGATTAATAAAGAGTATTGGGATGATAGACACTGGGACACTAAAACAAACATTGATACTAACAAAGACCTTAATGAAATCGATGATGGTGCATCTACCAGCTACAACTTTATGCAAAATAGTGATCGTGACTCCCAAAAACCTGAACAGAAAGCATTTAGTGAAACTGATGAAGGCGATTTAAACATGGGTGATTCAAGTGACACATCGTTTAAAACTCTTGAATCTGTTCAGAGTCCTCGCCAAGATTCTTCTTCTTGGTCATTGTCATCGGAAATATTTAGTAATGTACCTTATGGAGTAAGGCTGGAGCGAGGAAAAACTATGTTGGGATCACTGCTAGTGTCAGTTACAGAAAATAAGATTTCAGTTGGCGGGAAAAGTTATTTAAATACACCTGGATTAGCTGAATTATTGTTGAAACCAAAACCAAATTTAAGTTTAGTTAAGCCTGATGATTTAAAAAACTATAAACAATTACTGTTAGAAACAAATGCTCACCGTCGTGATTTCAGTCCTAAACAGCCAATAAAAAGTAATAGAGATATGAAGTATTTGCAAATAATAAAATCTCTCTTTAAACTAACCAAAAATACTTCTAGCAGTATTGAAAGTCTGCCGCAAGGAGAAGGGTTACCAGTCTTGAAAAAAATGAATAAAAATGTGTACTGGGATGATCCAAATGAATTGGTGGAACGTTTAAAATTATTTATTGCGTCTCGCGAAGCTGGTAATACAGGGCTTAATAACGAAATTATTTCTATCATTGAAGAACTGCGTGAATGTGGTCTAATAAAGTAATATAATTACAAACTCAAATGTATTTTCCATCAGTTCTTGTTCAACCTTCTTAAAAAAATGACGAATATTGATAAATTTGGCCACCATGTGCATAAAAGACTTCGTCCATCAGAAATATTTTATAGCACCAATAATAAAAATCTTACTCAAAACCTTAACGGAGAATATGACTTGAAATCAGAAAAACTGGTAGGATTGAGACTTCCTGTACTACCAGATGAGGCTGTCAACAAAGTGTATGTTGATCAAAACTTAAAGTTATTTTGCAAAGAGCATGATATTCTTGTCGAGCTAAAAAGTATAAAGAGTCAGATACAACTGATTCAGAAACAGTTAGATGAAAAGTGTACAAGGGTAGAAGTTAGTTCTATTATCAAAGATCAGTTGGTAGCAATCAGAGACATTGCCAGTAGAAATTATGAGTAAAGAAAAAGTGGTGAACGAGATTCATAGAGCTGCTAGAAGAAATTTCAATCGACGGCAAGTTATTCTTAAAGGAATCGATGATTTATGGCAAGCGGATTTAATTGAAATCCAACATATTCGAAAACACAATAGAGGATTTAATTTTATTATAGTCATTATAGATTGTTTTTCAAAATATGTTTGGACTGTTCCATTAAAAACTAAATCAATGAATGAAGTGTGTAATGCATTTGAAAAATTTTTAAAAAGTAATCGTGTTCCAACTAACGTACAGACCGATTTAGGAACAGAATTTTAAAACAAATCTTTTCAAAGGCTTATGCAATCATACCACATTAACCATTATTCAACTTTTTCTACAAAGAAAGCATCTATTGTTGAAAGAGTTATAAGGACATTGAAGAATAAGCTATATAAATATTTTAGTTTAGTTGGCAATTACAAATGGATGGGAAAACCATTAGTTGATATTGTGATTTCATATAATAGTACGAAACACCGTACAACAAAGTATCGACCAGTGGAGGTAAACAAAGTCAATGAACCCAAAGTTTTAGAAAATATTGTATCTCACGCAGAGTCATCCTCAGTGAAACCAAAGTGTAAAGTAGGGGATTGCGTTCGTATTAGCAAGTACAAAGGGTGTTTTTACAAAGGGTATACTCCCAATTGGTCGACCGAGTTATTTACCATTAGCAAAGTTAACAAAACTACTCCCATTACATATCGTATTAAAGACCAGCATAATCAATTAATAAAAGGTAGTTTCTACAAGCAGGAATTAAATAAAACACGTAATCCCGGTGTTTATTTAATTGAAAAGGTATTGAAAAAGAGAGGAAATAAGTTATTTGTCAAATGGCTTGGATTAAAAGACGCTGAAAACAGTTGGATCGGTAAAAATGATGTCGTGAAATAATGTTATTATATTACACTCATGAATGCAAAATTTTATTCATTCGTTCGTAAGTGATGACTGGAAGAGGACTTATTAATAAATTAATAAATAATTTACCACTCGAGTTACATTTACCAGGATATAATTATTGCGGCCCTGGCACAAAACTAGAAAAACGCTTACTAAGAGGTGATCGAGGTATTAATCAGTTAGACGATGCTTGTATGCGTCACGACATTGCCTATACTAAAAACACCGATACGAGCAATCGACACCAAGCTGATAAAGAATTGATGGAAATGGCAAAACTTAGATCAAAAGCAAAAGACGCGAGTAGAGGGGAAAGACTTGCTTCGTGGTTAGTAAACAAAATCATGAAAGTTAAGGTTAAGACAGGTGCTGGTTTTAAATCAGGTATTAGAAAAATAAGTACACAATTAAAGAAAGCTAAACTAAAAAACAAACAATCTGCAATTAAATATGCACATTTAGCTGCAAAAAAATTGTTTCCTAAAAATATGAAAGTTCAGCTACCTCGAATAATACCAATCCCAAAAATTGGAGGGATACTACCACTTCTTCCTATATTTTCTTGCCTTTCGGCAGTAGGTGCATTAGCTGGAGGTGCAGCTGGAATAGCAAAAGCAGTGAACGACTCCAAATCTGCTCAAGAAAATCTAAAAGAATCAATACGTCATAATAAGATGATGGAGACAATTGCTATTGGAAAAGGGCTGTACATCAAACCGTACAAAAAAGGTGGTGGGCTCTGTTTACATACAAAAAACTGCTAAATAGGCTACCCCGACGCGCACTCACAAATGAAGATATAATGAAATATGTTAATAACAGTAATATACCATATTTCAGAGGTGTATACATGAGGGATAATTTGCCTCAAAAACCTAAACAAATTGAGTGTGCGATTATTAATTTAGATAGTTCTGACAACCCTGGAACGCATTGGGTAGCCTTCGTAAAAATTTATAATTATTGTGAATATTTTAACAGTTTCGGAGATTTAAAACCTCCTACAGAATTGGTTAAATACCTAAGTGGCGCAGATTTGTATTACAATTATACTAAATATCAAGCATACAACACGTTTAACGGTGGACATTTATGTCTTAAATTTTTGAAAGGTTTCTGGAAACGAGTCAGTTAACTATGTCTTTCACAATGTCCATAACGGGCACAGACTCTGCTCTTGTAACAAATTATTCACCGGCTTTGGAAACTGATGGTGATTATGAGTGTGGCCTGTTGTACTTCACTACTTTTAATTCAATTCCTAATGTTGATCACAGAAATAATAAATTCTATTACGGTAAAGATGGGGTTGTGATAATACCAGAGGGTTCATATGAACTTGAACATATTATTGAATTCCTAACGAAACATGTTCATGATTGTGTTTTGGAATTAACTTGCAATAATAATACTTTAAGCACCAGTATTTTTAGTAGCAAAGACATTCATTTTGATAAGGAGAACTCAATAGGAGTTACATTAGGATTTGGAAAAGTATTATTAAAAGCTAATATATTACACACATCTTCCTATCCGATCAACATTTTACCATCAGCCATAGTCCGAATCGAATGTGATATTGTAAGCGGATCATTTGTTAATGGAAAACCTAGCCATATAATTTATGAGTTTTCTCCGAATGTGCCGCCGGGTTATCGAATAATTGAAATTCCTAAAAACGTTATCTATTTCCCAGTTATCCAAAACAGTGTGAGTGCAATTAATATTAGAATTTTGAATTTAAATAATAACCCACTAAATTTAAGAAGGGAAGAAGTACAGCTTTGCTTACATCTGAAGAAAAAATGATTGATTTCAATAAAAACCTGTGTACTACCAGCAGAAAGCGCAGTTTGCTTTCAAATATTACGAAGGTACCACCAAAAAGAAATAAGTTAACCAAAGCCAATAAACAATTTCTCAAATTAATAAATTTGTCGAAGTAACTAAAATGCTTAATGTAGCAGAACCTTTTGTACAAGACAACAGCATTGAAAGTATTCAGATTCATTCCTACAAGCCTTATGTAAGCAGCTACAATAGGAACGATGAGATACGGATTCCAATTAACCAGCAAGACCTTTACATTCTACCGTCGGAGAGTACTTTATACTTAGAAGGAAGGATCAGCGTAATCAACAGTGAAACTAAAGCCAAAGTGACCGAGTTTCAATTAATAAATAACCCAATACTATTTTTATTTCAAGATATTCGGTACGAATTAAATGGGGTTGAAATCGATAAGATTAAGAATGCAGGCATAACAACCACAATGAAATGTTTATTATCAATGAATGAAAGCGAATCAAAAATGTCTTATGCATGGGGTTGGAGCATTGACGGTATTAAAAACACAATGGGAGGAAGTTTTTCAGGCTGTCTCCCACTCAATAGAATCCTTGGGTTTGCGGAGGATTACAAAAAAATTATAATAAATTGCAAGCACGAACTTATACTTTTGCGAAGCAATACCAACATGAATGCAATTAAATTAAATAATAATGAGGTTGTAGAAGATATCGTAATCGATAAAATTATGTGGCGGGTGCCCCACGTTAAGGTGTCTGACCAAGAGAGAATCAACTTGCTTAGGTATTTAGAAAGAGACAGAGCTATTAACGTAGCGTTTAGAAACTGGGATCTTTATGAATATCCACTTTTACCTCAAACAACGAAGCATACATGGGCAATCAAAACTTCATCACAGATAGAAAAGCCAAGGTACGTTATCATTGGATTACAGAAAGACCGCAAAAATAATGGATTTCAGGATATGTCCCGATTCGATCATTGTAACTTGCGTGACATAAAAGTGTTTTTAAACTCAACCTACTTCCCGTATGAAAACCTAAACGTTAAATTTAGCAATGACAATTATGCTTTATTATACGAGTTGTATGCTAAATTTCAACAGTCTTACTACAGCCGTCTTCCGGACACCCTGTTAAATTACATCGACTTCAAAGAAAAAACTCCATTATTTGTAATTGATTGCTGTCGTCAGAACGATACGCTGAAGACTGGACCTGTCGACGTTGGTGTTGAAATTGAGAGCGAGATAGCAATACCAGACAAAACAACTGCGTACTGTTTGATATTGAACGATTGTGTAATAGAATATAAACCTCTTACCAGTGTAGTGAAGAAAATATCATGAATCCGGAATACATTTTTGTAGATTTACAAGGCTTTAAAGACTACAAAAATAATTTTATTGTCAAAGAATTTGCTACGGCAGCAAGTGAAAGTACAGAAGTTTTTTTAATAAAACCTCCATTTCCTTTCAAACATTTGACTGACGAAGAAAAGAAACAAGTTGTTTGGCTCGGGAAAAATCGAGGAATCTACTGGAGTGAAGGATTAATAAGCTATAAAAAATTTAAGAGTATGATTAAGTCATCACTATCTGGTAAAACTTTAGTTGCCCCCTTAGGGGTTGAAAAATGTAAATGGGTTCAGGATCTATGTCCGAATAGCATTGTAAAGGATGTTGGCGAAATGGATATACCTAATCTTAAGACCTTAATTTCTTATTATTGTACGAATAAATGTAGTAAATATAACTGTCTGATTCATAACGATTACTGGGCATTAAAAAATGTTATAAGTATAAGAAGATGGTGTGTTGACAATACAGTGTCAATATATTTTTTAATTAACTTCTTACCATTGAATTTGTATTTAATTATTATTTTATGAAAAATAAATGTGTTACTACGTAATTTTATATTTTCTTGTTTTATTGACTGAGAAAAAGAAAACAAAAGTCAGTTTAGTTTAAGATATTATATTTAAATGATTCGCATTTTAACATCGGTAACACTTATTCTACTTATAACTAAGATTAATAATATTTGACACAGTTAAATTTATTTATAGTATTACAGAATTATTGCATAATGCTAGTTACCTAGCGAAATACAAAGAAAAAATAATTCTTCACATTTTTAGTAATCATTACTGTTATTAGTTAACTTCCTACTCATTCTGTCAAGTAAATTTTCGGTCATGTCCATTATCTCGTCGGTATGTTCCATCACCATATACTGCGCATTCGACGTTTCCACTTCACTGTCACTGGATAAGTCAATCACTTTGATTTTTATCAGTCGCAAACCTTTACGCCGCGATTTCTTCACAATGTAGGAAGTTGTATTTTGCGTCTTTTTCTTGGAAGGCCGCACTCGCTTGTTCGGATTTCGCGGGGGAGGTTCTGGAGCCCCAACTTCTTCCACATCCTCGCTCTCGAATCCGGTCAGTAAATGCTGGCCGTAGAAGAAAGGGTCCGTTATCGTCGGGCTGTAGGTCATCTTGGTGATCTGAAAATAAATAATAGATTTTAGTATCGACAAAATTAAAAAGAAGTTAGATATTTATTCAAAGTAGACAGGTTTCAACTTACCAAAATAACAATATTTTATCAGCACAGTAACTCGTCTCGATGCTATCGATGTTAACTTGCGAATGAATTACGGACTCAGTCAAGCTGCGTCATCAATAGTCATCATTATTCGAAAGAGTTGTCCGACCAATATAACCAGAGCTACCTCTCCCCGCTGTATGCAATGTTATACGACGATGCATAACATCGTCGCGGGTGGCCCCCCTCCCCGCGCGCTTCATGCGCGCGAGCTCGCAAATTTAGTTTAAACAAAGGACGTCTTGATGACACAATTGCAACAGGTTCGGTCTTGCTTGAGGTGGAAGTGAAATGAAGAATTTGATGACACAGCCAGAGCAGGTCAGGTCTTGATCAAACCTATCAAGGATATGGAATAAGTATGAACACAGGTATTTGTTTCAGATAAAAACGTTTATTTTAGTGTAGGTAGGTATTTAAATGTCTATCTACAATATTAGCTTAAAATGTACACAAATTCAAAATTCAGAAAAACTAGATTTAATGTTTTTTTTCTTAATGTGCTTATACTAAAATTACTTACATAGGTAACTTAATACAAGAGTCATCTTTAAACCATTTCAATAAGTGTTATATTTAAAATAATGAGTTATGCCCCCAGGCTACAGTGGACACTTTGTCCGGCATTATACATCTTTTATCGTCTGTATTAGACAAAGCAATTTTATTTACAGACTGGGTAAATATTTCGTGTTTTATAGACTTGAAAAGATTTTGCTTTCGTCTGACTAGTTTATTGTTCAGCAACACTTCACGATAATCGCTTGCAGCTAAATCTCGGACTACGCACTTTTTCACCCCTTTGGCTTTCTTTATTACCAGCTCAGTGGTTTTTATGCAATATAATTTTGAGCGCAAACCAATGAATTCGGTCAAAATTTTCCCCCCCAATTCATCTTTAAATAAACCAGGCACTTTTTTGTTTACCAATGGTAGGCCGAACTTGTTTCGAGGTTCGTAATTGCTTGTATCAAAAAAATCCATCAAGGATTCTTTCATATCTCTATAAAAGTCTTCGGTTTGAATTTCATAAACAAAGCTGTCAGTGTCGGTGTAACAAAGCTGTACTTGATTTCCATACTTAGGCTTAATTACCGAATAGTGAAAGTCATACATGTGACTCTTAGGCAGCTCCAGCACTGCAAAACCCACATAAATTGGTTTGTTCAAAATTACTCTTTCCGGTTTCATTTGAATAGCGACTAAGTTTTCGGAAAATACGCTTGCGCTATGGAAGTTTAACCGAGCAATCAATTTGTCAGCGGTATCATGTTTTTTTGTTTTGTTTATTTTATCATGCCATTGTGTAACAAGTTTAACATTAACGCGTTTTTCACTATTCTCTAGCGTTTTTCCGAAAATAGAGTTATTATTTAACTTGAACAGGTCTTGCTGGAACTGAGTGACCGCTTTTTTTCTTAGTTCCGTGTTTATATCGATGTATTCTTTCAAAAAAGCTCTCTGGCGAAATGTTATAACTCTATGAACTTTAGCGAGGATCAATCCGTTTGCCAGACATGTTTTGAGGTTAACGTAATGTATCACGTAGTAAAATTTATCGTACAAGTTCGGAGTCAATTTAGGTGTCTTACCTCCAGGAGGAATGAATTTCTCAGCACAAAATGGGTAATCGCTATGCGCATCGTGTAACTCATCAGGGTACAATAAGTCTACTTCTAATATGTAACCTTCAATCGTTCGTTCATCGTTGTGGTGATAACTTGTCCGCTTGCATACGTTTATTCGTCACCGAACTACGTCACACCCCTGTGCCGTAGTGATGGGAGTTGTATCGATAGACGATCACATCGATATCAACGTCTCATGGCAAACGCTGGAGCCATGGACAAATACATAAGCAGAACATCCTCCTGCGAAAGTCTCAGCGCTAAAAGACCTGCTGATGACGATTGTGAATGGACCGTACCAAAGAGACAAGCAAGGCACTATCAACATACCCAAGCTTTGACACCAACGATTTCTTGCAACAACAGTTTCAATAAACTTCCAGTCGAAGAGAGCGGCGACCCGTTATGCTCACGAAAGCCACGTGATGGTGCAAAACCCGGCCGCGTTCCACCCATTCTTCTGGAGATTCAACCTGATTGGACGCACGAGAAAATTAAAACTGTCATTTCTGCGCACGTAAAGGAGTTCCACCTTACCTACAAAGGCGGTAACAAAGTTTCTGTACAATGTTATTCTGCCGATTGCCATCAAACCTTAAAAGATGGGTTACTAGCTGAGAAAATCCCATTTCATACATATAGCCGCAAAGAAGAAAGGTCAGCAAAGGTAGTAATTCGTGGACTTCCTGACTCCATCGAGGAATCTATTAAAGAAGATCTGTCAGCTTTGGGATACAAAGATGCTGTGGTTTCTAAGCTCAAGACCAAATCAACATCCCAGGAAATTTCTTACTGTCCTCCGTACCTCGTTAATCTCCCTGCTGGATCTGATGTTATGAAATTCAAGCAAATAAAATACCTCTGTAACTGTGTGATACAAATACAAAAATTCAAACCCAATAATGACAGAGTCACACAGTGTTTTAGGTGCCAACGCTTTGGACACACCTCAAAAAACTGCAACTTAGCTGAAAGGTGTGTAAAGTGCACAGAAGCGCACGCTACAAAGGATTGCCTAAAGAAAAGTAGAGAACAACCAGCGCACTGTTGCAACTGTAAAGCTGATCACCCTGCTAACTACCGCATGTGTCCTGAACGCCAAAAGTACCTGCAATCCACAATCACCAGGCGCAAATCTGAACTGAAACCAAATGTAATTAAGACGACGACGTACACAGATGGTCGAAGATGGGCGTCAGTAGTAGCTGTATCAAAGCCGGAATTACAGCCAGCCCTCACGTGCCCAGTTCAACCGAAAAAAACTCCGAACAAAAGTCTTCCCGATGGGAGCCTCGGTCTTAGCTCCACAACAAATTTAACTCCAGATTTGGACCCAACTTCTTCAGAAATTCTGCAAATTGTCACTGTTGTAAAGGACCTAAAAGATCAATTTAAATCCTGCACTACGCTTATGGATAAAGTCATACTCGTATTAACACATTTTAGTAAATATGTTTAACAATTCAAAACTCAATATTCTGTACTGGAATGCCGACGGCATTCGTAACAAACTGCAGGAGCTGCTTCAACTAGCGGTAAGTGATTTATCAATCGATATAATTTCCCTTTGCGAGACCAGACTATCAACTAAAACTAAGATGCAAACTCCAGGGTACACATGCCACCGACAAGATAAACACCCAGCTGGTCACGGCCAAGGCGTGGCCCTACTTGTCAGATCGGGGCTAAAGCACACAAGAGTCACTATTCCGGTAACAAAAAGTTTGGAAGCAGTCGGTATACAGCTGGATATCTCTGACACAAAATATTTAATAATATCTGTTTACCAATCCCCCAATTCACGCCTGATAGAAAATGACATCAATCTTATGCTAAATCTGGGAGAACGAGTAATAGTTATGGGCGATTATAATGCAAAACACACTCTTTGGCACTGTGATACAGTCAACGACCGTGGTAAAGTATTGTTTGATCATATGATGAACCACGAATACATTATTCATGCTCCACGCACTCCAACCCTGACACATTACAGACCCGAATTTAAACCGTCAACCCCTGATCTCTGCATCGCTAAAAACGTATCTAACATAACAAACCTATACACTATACCTGCTCTTGCTTCTAATCACCTACCAGTAAGATTTTCTGTTTTGGGTTCAATCACAAGAATCACAACTACCCGATACGACTATAGCAAGGCTAACTGGAATGAATACCGACACTACCTTAATAAAAACATTCAACTATCTAGTTCGAGTCTATATAAATCACCTACAGAAATAGATGATGCAGTTATGATCCTAACAAATGAACTTGCAAAAGCCAGAGACAAAAGTTTACCGAAATTTTTTTCTAAACACGGTCCGAAACCCCTTCCAAATTTTTTAGTAAAGCTAATTAGGTCAAAAAATAAATTTAGGAGATATGAGCAACGTCAAACCTGTCTATACCGTCGCCAACTATTGAGATACTCAATTAATAACATACAAAGTAGAATCAACAACAGCATAAGGAATTTCAACGACAATTGTTGGAATGATAAATTATCAAAAGTAGACAATCCAACTTGCGGTATTTGGAAGTTAACTAAAGCCCTCAACAACAATGAAACTAATATTCCTCCCCTAAAAACATCAAACGAATCACTAACAACTACCACCCTTGAGCAATGTAACACCCTAGCATTGGCTTTCCAAAGCAACATGCTACTGACAGCTGAGTGGTCTAACGAAGAAACCCAAAAGGCAGTGGATGAGTCTCTCAAATCATTAAATAGCTATCGTAGTCCTAGTATAACTTTACCTGTTCGACCTTTGGAAGTTTGGAAATTTATTAGAAAGTTAAAAACAAAAAAATCACCCGGGGTAGATAGAATTGAAAACATCTTACTTAAATATATGCCACAAAAATGTATCGTCATGCTTGCCAAAATTTATAACGCATGCCTGCTATTAAATTACTTTCCTGCTACATAGAAAATCGCCAAAGTAATCCCTATTCTAAAGCCTGAGAAGGATGGTAGTATACCAACTAGTTACCGTCCAATTAGCCTGCTGCCATCACTAAGCAAAATATTTGAAAAAATAATCTCCCTACGACTTGATCGTTTTACAGGCCATAAAGTGATTAACGAGCAGTTTGGTTTTCGCGAACAGCATTCAACTATACAGCAGTTAGCACGAGTTAGTGAACATGTAGCCAATAATCTTAACTTGCGTAAGTCAACGGGTATGGTGCTGCTTGATATCGAAAAAGCGTTTGATACCGTCTGGCACGCCGGGCTGCTGCATAAATTGGTAGCAAATAATGTCCCTCTCAATATCGTTAGATTGATACAATCGTATCTTTTTGATCGTAGCTTTGCAGTACACATTGAAAATGATTGCTCTGACATACAGGGCGTTCCGGCTGGAGTACCACAAAGCTCGGTCCTCGGTCCGAAGCTCTTCATTATGTACTTAAATGATATACCTAAGCAACCCCACACACAATTAGCATGTTTCGCTGACGACACAGCTACTTACACAACCTCTGAAGACATTGAATTGGTTATAAGTCGACTTAATCTGTCTATCAAACTACTTACCAAGTTCTTTAGTAAATGGAAACTAAAAGTCAATGAATCTAAAACCGAAGCTATACTTTTTACTCGTAAACGCTTACTGCCATCCAGACAGGCTTCCATAGAAGACCACAAAATACCTTGGAGCAAAAGTGTGAAATACTTAGGTGTCCATATGGATAATAAGCTAAATTGGTCAATTCATGTCAACAGCATTCGGGACAAAGGTATTAGAGCAATGGGTGCACTAAGCCCTATTTTCAATAGAAAATCGAAACTTAGTCCGGGTACCAAATTACGTATATACTCCACCTTAATCCGGCCCGTGATTACATATGCAGCTCCTGTTTGGTCCGCCACTTGTAATACCAATTTTTCCAAATTGCAAGTTGTTCAAAATAAAGCTTTAAAAATTTCATACAACACACCATTTAAGTTCAACTTAGCAAAACTTCATGATAAGATAAATTTCCCTACTATAATAAAATATATTTACAAACAAGCATATAAATTTTATATAAACAAAAACCCCCGTCACTTTAACACTCTGGTCTCAGCAATAGGTGTGTCACGTTATCGGAACCTTCAATACATCGATAGCTACAGAAGCTATCGCTTACCCCATCACTGTGTGCTAGACGCCGGCTGACTAGTTTTGCTATCGCCCGGGCACCGTCTCCACACTGGTAGAAACCTTGTTACGAATGCCGTAGGTCCCATTTTGCCTCGCACATTCTAGTCGGCTAACCGACAAATTAATTTTTGTTTCCAAATTAATTAATCTATAATTAAATTATCTTTTACATATGGGAATTCGACTTAAATTCCCATAAAATTGAGTTTATAAGTGTGTAGCAGAAATTATATAAGTGTACCATGTGAAATCAATGTTTTGTGAATGTTTTAAGAGGTGAGTCTAGCCTGTAAACATGATAACCTTTAATTTTCTTGTATACCTATACTGTGTTGTGGTGTTACAAAATTGTTTAATATAATATCAGGAAATAAAGAACTTAAAAAAAAAAAAAAATATGTAACCTTGTGGAGCATCATTGGGAATGTCTTCAACATTCAAGTTTTCGATTTCAGATTCACTTAAAAATCTAAAATCCGAAATCGGCAAGGACTGGCACATGCTGTATCCGTATAAATTGTTACAGTCAATGTATACCAAAAATGAGTCTCGTTTAGTTGGATCGTACGTCTCCATATATGAATTGTTTGCTTGCGAGTGTCTTTTGGAACACATGCAAATGCCACCTCTGATACCCTTTTGAATCATGCAAATAATTTCCAAGTTATCTATAAGTTCTAATTGGATCCCCGTTTTTAGAAGCATTGCATCAAATGACAAACTTGGAGAAGTTAGGTAGAAGGCAGGATCTAAGTTATAATGCGTCTTACATGTCTTCCTGAAGTTTTCAAAGACGTCTGTTAATAACAGCACATCAGTCTTCACATAAAGGTCTGTATATTTGCCCATGTTTTCAATTTCGAAAGTTTGCCACACATTTTGAGCGTGCGCATACTCTTTGTCCGATATGTGTTCGTCAGCCATAGAATTGTAGAACAACGACTTATCAGGTAGTTGTTTTTCTGCAAACATTTTCCAACAAGTCATATTATCGTAGGGGTACACCCCTTTGCGTGTAAGTAACTCAAACTGATTTTCATCTGGGAAATAACGCGAAAGATAAGTAAAGTCATTTTTGTGCAAGCCTTTTGCCAACTTTTGTAAACTCGTGCCCAAAAATTTATACGAGTCAACGAATCGTATTTGAGCAAATTCGTCTTCAGAAATTTGAAAAAACTTCGTGAACGAAATGTAGTTCTCTTTGTTTTTTGGAATAATTTTTATCGGTCCGCAAAGGTCACTCAGTTCTTTAATGAACAAATGACAGTCATATCCTGCGAGGTTATGTAAAAATATCGGAACTAGTTTGGGAACTCGAAATTTCAAGTTACAATATGCATGTGCCGCACCGCGATAACGACCTGTCAGATGACAGTGATCTCTAACTTTGTCTGTAAATATTAGGCGATCACAGATGTGACAACAATCTGCTTCCGCATAATCTTTTACATTTTCGCTTGTAAATGTCATAGGGATGTTTTTATTAACAATACTGTATATTCTTTTCACTTCTCGAACGAGTAGTTTAACAAATTTTTGAGCACAGTCAGAGCCACGGTACTGAACAAATCGATTTAAATTAGTATCAAATGAGCAAACAACATGGTATGCGAATGCAATTGGTACGTGTTTCTTTGCGTTATATGTGTAACTCAAATCAGGATTTTGCTGACATCCTTGATAAGGAACGAGAAGCGTTTCAAAGTCTGCATAAATAGCAAAAGGCATATCTTGCTTATGAGCAAAGTGTTTGAATTCAAGAAAAGTTCCTTTCCCAGGAAGCACTGTAGCAACACCACTACATAAATGGTTTTGGAGGGTTTGCTCGGATGATAGAAATTGGAGACAGTCTTCACAGAAATACAATTTACCATGATGTTTAGTCATCTGACTGCGAACAAGCCGAGGTAGATTTTTAATTAAAACGTAATGAGTGCGGTTTCCTTTCTCTAATAACAGCAAATTAACGCGTGTCGTCCTATACTTGTGTTCCGATCTGTAAATGGGACCAACAATACCCTTGGTATTTTTCAACGCATATATGTTAACGCTTATGTTTGGATTGTTGGTCTCGAACGATTTAACGTCCGCTAGAGTAACTGGAAGGCTCAAATCAGCAGTATTCAGCACTTTGGTAAAATGGGGGTACGAAGACGTACGATCGGCCCTACCTTTAGGAGTATGAAGTGCAGCGACAATACTCCACAAGAAACAAGCGTCATCTTTATTTTGCATGTTGAGACACGCTTTCTTGTTTTTAATAACCGGTGGCAAGTCGATACGAGCAGCTCCATAAATAGGTTCGTACTTGTTGATGTTTATTTCCAAGAAAAGATTATTGAGAAATGTCCACCCACTGTCACGCTCTTCAAACTCTTCTATTTTCTTTTTTAAACAGGCTACCGTTTTACCTATTAGCTTTGCAAAGTCAAAGTTACGATTTAATGCAACATTCTTTGTCGAGAAGGATTTTACCTCTTGACCTTCGTTTTTAAAGAGAACGAAGTTACTGAAAAACTCGAAATTTACCTTTACGTTTACATGTTTTGCAAGCGAATCCCGTAAAAGTTTCTCAATTTTGGGGGAGATTTCCGTGATAAACGTCTCTGGCAAACAGTTCTCTAAATCAGTCGCAAGAATCTTATAAGTAGCTATACGACCTCGAAAAGCAGACGCAATCAGAACTACACCATCGCTTACAGGTACGCTGCTTTTCTCTTTGTGAGCAGTACTGCGTACATGACCCACCCAGTTTTTTTCTCTACTTGGACTACACATGCAGTACAGTACGGCATTATCACGCAAATTTTAAACGTACACTCAAACGCAGCACTCAAACGTAAAACACCTAACAGGCGTTTTACAGCGACGATTTACTTATATTTAACTGCGTCACCGTAAAGTGTGGGTTCGGAGTCTTTAAACAGCGGTTTCACGCGTCCGATGAAGCCCTAGAGCTGGTCCCACGCAGGTGTCCCACGGTCGAGCTGCGCTTTCAGCAGGAACTGCGCCTTCTTCCAGTGGTCCTGCTGCTTGGCGTCCCGCGTGAGATACACCTTTACTTCCACAAAGTACTCACCCTCCAGAGGTGCAGTCCGTCGCAGAGAGCCGTCAGCGACCTTTGTGGTGAGCGAGGATGTGACGGAGTGATGAGATGCAGTTGCCAACACGTCGTCGTCGTCGTCCGAGAGCACCCCGAATAGGTCGAACTCGCTGGTCTTACGCTCCTTCACAAGACGGACACCACCCGCCTTTAATTAAAACCTAATCTAACCTATGACCCATAATAATACAATAGTAAAACACCTAACAGGCATTTTACAGCGACGATTTACTTATATTTAACTGCGTCACCGTAAAATGTGGGTTCGGAGTCTTTAAACAGCGGTTTCACGCGTCGGATGAAGCCCTGGAGCTGGTCCCACGCAGGTGTCCCACGGTCGAGCTGCGCTTTCAGCAGGAACTGCGCTTTCTTCCAGTGGTCCTGCTGCTTGGCGTCCCGCGTGAGATACACCTTTACTTCCACAAAGTACTCCCCCTCCAGAGGTGCAGTCCGTCGCAGAGAGCCGTCAGCGACCTTTGTGGTGAGCGAGGATGTGACGGAGTGATGAGATGCAGTTGCCAACACGTCGTCGTCGTCGTCCGAGAGCACCCCGAATAGGTCGAACTCGCTGGTCTTACGCTCCTTCACAAGACGGACACCACCCGCCTTTAATTAAAACCTAATCTAACCTATGACCCATAATAATACAATAGTAAAACACCTAACAGGCATTTTACAGCGACGATTTACTTATATTTAACTGCGTCACCGTAAAATGTGGGTTCGGAGTCTTTAAACAGCGGTTTCACGCGTCGGATGAAGCCCTGGAGCTGGTCCCACGCAGGTGTCCCACGGTCGAGCTGCGCTTTCAGCAGGAACTGGGCCTTCTTCCAGTGGTCCTGCTGCTTGGCGTCCCGCGTGAGATACACCTTTGCTTCCACAAAGTACTCCCCCTCCAGAGGTGCAGTCCGTCGCAGAGAGCCGTCAGCGACCTTTGTGGTGAGCGAGGATGTGACGGAGTGATGAGATGCAGTTGCCAACACGTCATCGTCGTCATCCGAGAGCACCCCGAATAGGTCGAACTCGCTGGTCTTACGCCCCTTCACAACCTTCTTTTTAGACCTGCATGCAAGAAAAAAAACAAAAAAGTACTTCAATGCTACATGAACTGTAGTTAGATGTAACATATTATAGCCCTTAGTTTTAATGTCCACATTAAATAAGACAGTGTGTTGGTTATCGTGTCACGCTCTCGCTGAATAATATACCACTACTTACAATACTAAATACCATACCACACCATACCTTAAACCATACCTTTATAATTGGTTTAATTGGAGAAAATATGAACTCATTCAATTGTAACGCAATTATTCAATATTGACAATGAAAGTAGGGCTAGAAGAAGCAGTCTGACTAATAGGTCGACTGGATGAATAATTGAATCATTATTCAGTTGCTGCCATGTCTACCTTGATCCCGATTCACACTTAAATAAGTACAGTAGTGAGTTAACTTGCATCGTCGGCGAGTTAAGTCGCGTTTGCCGTTTGAACGACCAAAGCAACTTAACTCGACGACGATGCAAGTTAACTCACCACTGTACTTATTGAAGTGTAAATCGGGTTTTAGATTGGGAGGAAAACACGTTAAAAAAATAAACTACCATAAAAACAACACGGAAGTGAGCACGCTTGCCAAGAAAGCCACGCAGTCTCTCTCAGAGAGAAGGCTTTTGCCCTATAGTGAGACCTATATAAAAATGACCCATAAAAAAAACGACTCACGTACTTTGAATTTTCCGCTGCAGCGGTTGTTCGGCGCTTAGGCACAGGTGCAGGTGCAGTACGTTGCTTCTTTTCACGCGGCTGCTCAGTGTATATCGATTCAACCTCCAAGTCCGACCTGAGGAAAAACCGCAATAAGAAAACAAAGTCAGCTTGAATACGCATAGTCGGTGAAGTGTAATGAAATGGGAGAGGAAACTTTAATTACTGGATTAACTCTGAGAAATGACAAGTACATAATTAACAGTGTATAATAGCTACAATACAAGGGGCAAAATTGTAAGATTGACACGAGATACACCAAGTCACCACCGGACCACCCCACAGTGGAACATCACGTCGGACGAGGACTTGGTGTTCCAAGTCATTAGAAGCCAAGATAATGAAGTCCTCATTGTCACCAGCCGGCGGGCCAAAGGCCAGGTCCGTAGTGAGGTCCCAATTTGGAAACAAAATATAAAAAAAGAAGGTTACTTACTCACATTTTTGTATGTAGATCTGGATTACTTCTGGAGTGTTGATCTCTTGATGTTACTGAAGCTGAATATAATTGATCAAACAAATGCACCACGTTTTATAGGCGAGAAAATGCTTTCGCTTCAATATTTTACCTACACATATTCAACTTTACACATGGAAACAAGTCGGAACATGATATCAGTCAGGGCTGTCAAACTCACATGGTAAAAAATATTATTTAATAAAACCAAGCGCACAAATGTGTTCAATAGACTTTTACAGTTGCCTTAAAAAATACAATGCTTACTCAAGCATCATAAATATTTGTAGGTGATAGTTACAATTTTAAATATTATCCTTACGTTGCTGTTCTTTAAATTGAGAAATCGAAACAAAGTATGAATCGTAATCTATACTTAACATAAAGCAATCTCAGTACTAAGTTGCCGTTAAGCTTAGTTTTAGAAAAAACAACGTTTCACTAAATCATGTCTAACCCTGTTTAAAAGAAGAAGCATTTGAAGCATTGATATGACTGAATGAAAAGAGACTTTGTACACAACGGGAATTGGAAAATAAATATGTACACAAATGTGACAGCCCTAGACAACTTTCACAGATTCTACCCACACACAAGAACTCCGCAAAAATTCTGATTCAGCAGGCCCTTATCAGAATCTGAAGACCACCAGAGAACACTTATAAACAGACCACCGGTGAACATCTGCCTAACATATATGTCGAAGTTAAGCACACATATTAGTCTTTTAGTAGTATGACTATAGTATTTTAGTAGTATAACTAAACGACTAACGCCTGTTTTATAGAACTATAATAATCATGGTTTACTATGAAAATTCGATTCGAAAATACATTGCATAGCGATTATCTCACAGATTAACCAGTATGAAGATTCGACTACGCAATGTACCTACATCGAATTGTAGGTACATAAACTATAAATTGTAGTATTATGTATGAAACGCGGCCCTGTAAGATAGCCATGAAGTACTAAAAATATGAAATCGGAATCAGGTTATGACAAGTTCGTTCTTGACCCTTTGTCACGTCTGGTTGTGGAAATCGATTTTAATATTTTCACTCCAACCCATTTCTATCCTATAATTACATATTTGAGTAAACGTATAATATTAGCCTGTAGTAGAATAGATAGACAATATACGTAGTCATACTAATAAATAGCTTATTGAAACTGGTAGGTATCTTTAATAATAAATAACATGATGATAGAAAATAAACTTTGCTTATACTGAAAGTTATTATGTAACTGTGACAGCCCTAGGTATACTTTAGTTCTGGACCACCTGGCCCTCCGGACTAGACATTTTCATCAGCAATTAATCAGCGCTTCTCACATCTACAGGTCCTAACATGATATACGAGGCGATTTATACCGTATTTATCGAGAACTGCCCATATGTGCGAGTCAGCGAAAAGTCACATCACCACACCACAGTACCATAGAGCACTACAATCACTAACAAGTAATAATGAACCATTGCGTCATAAACCCTAGTGCTTCAAATGTTAAGGAATAATAATAATAACTTTCACACATCACAATCACTTGATCTGGTCCCAAATTAGGATACCCTGTGCTATGGTAACCAGACAAGGATAAACATGGAAAAACACCCAGACTGAGATCATTTGTACAAATGAAAGTATGACGGCCTCCGATAGGAATCTAACCTACGACCTCTGGTTTGGTAGTCTAACTTGATACCGCTAGACCATCCAGGCAGTCAACGGTATTTGTGTTGTTCTCAGTCGCACAAGAAGATTAATGTGTTTTGATTAGTTTGCATTTTATCGCGAAACCGTGCAATGCGATAGCCGGCTAACAAACAATCCTCACCT